>JAQSUU010000557.1:7514421-8119132 GCA_038087645.1 Saccharum hybrid cultivar R570 | reverse complement strand
TAGTCGTCCGGCTAGGGCTGGGCTGGAAAGCCCAGCACATCCAGCCCAGCAAGCCATATTCTAGCCTACCGAACAGGCTGAAAATGATCGATCAATGATTTGCTCCAGCCACGATTTTCACTAGTTTTCGTTCCCTTGCTCACATTGATTTTATATTTTTTGACATGAAAAGAGAAAATCTTGCGATTGCCAATGTTGCCGTGGTGTACTGGTGTATCCTGTAGATTGTCTCCATCCAATTCAAATTCAACCGAATTGACCACCCGCATGACATAGCATCTCATTTCAGGTCCAGACAGAGTACATGCGTCGTCACGGGCGGGATGTGCAAGTGCAACTAACGCATCTACAAAAACGTCGGCAGGATGTGCCGTACAGGTGATTAGTTTTTTTACGGTGTTTAGGCTACCAAGTACCATATGTAATTAATAATTAATGTACCCCAAGCACCTAGCTGTTGAAAAAAAGGATGCCTACCTGATAAAGGCGTTGAAACTGGAAAATGAAGAAGTTCGACCCATCGATCATACAGATCGAAGTCTGCAAGAGCCAAAGAGAACAAAAGTTTACCTTTGGCCGTGTTTAGATCCCGAAAGGGAGACGCCGAATCGGGGAAAGTTGCTACAGTGTTCATGTAGGAACACTGTAGCAGCTTTTGTTTTTTATATAAAAAAATGTTCAAAAATTGATTAATTAGACTCAAAATGATCGTCTTGTAAAGTACAACAAAACTGTGCAATTAGTTTTTGATTTCATCTACATTTAGTACTCCATGCATTTGCCGGCATTTTAATGTGATGGGAAATTTCCTTTTTGCATAGTGAAATTTGAGGGGAGAATTTGGGATCTAAACAAGCCTTTATGTCTTTGCGCAAGGGCAAGGACGCTTATAAGGGTGTGTTTAGTTTGCGAAAATTTTTGGCTTTAACTACTGTAGCACTTACGTTTGTATTTTTGTGAATTAGTGTCCAATTATAGATTAATTAGGCTAAATAGATTCGTCTCGTGGTTTTCTATCAAACTGTGTAATTAGTTTTTTCGTCTATATTTAATGCTCCACGCATGTGTCCAAACATTCAATATGAGGGGGAATCTTGAAAAATTTTATAAACTAAATATGGCCTAAGTTGCCGCCGTCTCAATTCACTGTCATTACCACGCGGCCTTTAGGTAAGGCAGTGTTTAGTTCCTTCAAAATTCCAAAAATTTTACAAGATTCCCTGTCACATCAAATCTTTTGATGCATGCATGGAGAATTAAATGTAGGTAAAAAAATAACTAATTGTACAGTTTGTCTGTAAATGTCGAGACGAATCTTTTGAGCCTAGTTAGCCCATGATTGGATAAATTTTACCAAATAACAACGAAAAGTGCCACAGGAACTTTACACACACTTTACAACCATCTAAACACACCCTAAGCAAATTGATAGCAAAAGTCATATCAAGCATGTGGCACCACCCGGCCTTGGGTACACTGGACAACTGCAAGAGGATAAAAACCAGAAGTGTCCTTTAAGCTAGGCAGTCTATATTTTTATTTTAGCTCTCTTCTGAATAAAAACATTTTTACTGTACTAGCACATTATTAGTTAAGACTAGCAACAAAGTGTAGATGTGGACATGTGGTCGGTGCCTAAGACCAGTTTCAGTGGAGAATTTCATTACATTGTTTCTAAGACGACCACGTCACGTAGAATGGAATGAAATATGGATGAAACACACATTCCAAATGATGAGTTTCATTCTAGTGTTTTATAGACATTTAATTTCATGACTTAGTATTTGTGCCAAGAGAGTTTCATCCCTGTTGAACTCCTTCTCTCTTATTAAAAACCTTGTCACATCATCAAAATCGCTTATGTGGCAGCTCATTAAATGCAAATGAAACTCTGATGAAACTGCCACTAAGATTGAGATAAATAAAAATAAACATAATCATTTCACTTTTCTAGTGCGTCTAGCGCACTCAAGAAATAGCTTAAGACTCTCTTCAAGAGTTTTCTACTAAAGTCAAAAGGCTAATTGGAACTAGTTACCATTTTTTTTTATTTTAGCAAAAGTTACCATTTTTTTATTTTAGCAAAATGCTAATTGAAATTGTTGCCACAAAACTAAAAATGGGTCAATATCAGCTTTATTAAATCCATTCGTTTAATCAGATAACCGCAATACATATTATACTTGTACAAGAGATAATGCAACAAGTACAAGATAGCAACAACATAATTGCATGGAAAAGCACCGGGCAATAAATGTAACGTGCAATAGAACAATAGAAAAAAAAGAAACAAAGAATACTTATAACATATAAAGTCTTATAGGGATACATTTTAAACATGCAAATGTTTTAGTGTCTAATATAATAGTCATAGAAAATTTTGGTTAAATCAATTAACGCCATCTCAAAACCAAATAAATCATTGATCACCAAATAATGCCAAAGTCTTTGCCAAATAGAACTCGGAAAATTTTGTTAACGACATTTTTAGTTAAATCGACTTGGTTTTGGTTGGGTAATCGGATTTGGTGATATTTTGCACCCTATGTTTTTCTTCAAAAATTCATCTATTTCCTCCACTTCCATAAACTCAAAAGGTGACATTATTAAGCTCCAAAAACCACAACAAAGAACTCACTTTAACTAGATTAACTCAAAATCTATTGTATGTTTTAAATTAAATTCCTCAAAGTTTATTTTTTGAGGAAACATTCCTCAAAGTTATTTGATTTTAAATTATTTGAACTTTAGGGCACCAGTAAATTTTAGGAAATCAAGGACACGTTTTTTTTAAAAAAATTTTGAATACCAGAAAAAAATATAAGTCAATAGGATATGGAAGGCGAAATTTGACTAGTCTATTTTAGAGTATGGTGGAGTGAATAACCAAATGAAAATACCGATGATGGAATTTGAAGTGTCCACTAGAGATCCTCCTGCAGTTTAGAGCAATGCACATGAGCTATTCTCTATATGCTGTTTTGTTTTCCGCAGGCACATTGTTCCATCATCATCACACATGATGCACTAGTTGAATTCTCTTATACTGTGCGTAAAAAAACATCAAAAATCCTGCATGCGTTTGGACTTTTTGCACGACATATAATAAAACTGTGGTACAACAATACAACGATTAGGAAATTAATCTGAAGAACCCGCCACGCAGCTGCTCTCGCCCTCTCGGGGTCAAAAGATTCCTTGAAGTGGTTAGTGCAGTCTTAATGGAGAGTTTCATTACGTTGTTCCTAAGACTACGACGTTATTTAAAATAAAATGAAATTTGGATGAAACACCCACTCTCAATGAAGAATTTCATTCTGTCGTTTCATAAGCATTTAATTCTAAGACTCATAGAGAGTTAGTAATCGTGCTAAGAGAGTTTCATCATTTTTCTCTCTCTTCTTAAATACACTGTCAGTCTACCACGTTATCAAAAATATCTACGTGACAACTCATTTAATACAAATGAAACTTCCATTGAGATTGACCAAAAGAAATCATTAGCCCCGTTATATTGCCGTCCACGTTAGCGTACGGCTACGACCTCGCAGAAGCCAAATTTTTTTTGGCCAAATTGAAGCACGCAGTTGGCTGTCCCTAGTTAACACTTAACCCCAAGTTCATATAGTATTATTATTTAGCCCTTCGATTAAACAACCCTAGCGTGTGTTGCCGCTTAAGCTGGCCATGATTGTAGTATTGTGTTCCGGCCTGCGAGTGAGTTGTGATCGTGATGAGTACGGTGTGCACGCATAATCGATCGATCCAATCGCCTATTTAAAAGTAATCCAATCGTACTCCCTCTAAGAAAAGATCCAATTTGGGTCTGGTTTAGATCGTAAATTTTTGCAATCTGGATATTGTAGCACGTTTCGTTTGTATTTGACAAACTTTGTTCAATCATAGACTAACTAGGCTTAAAAGATTCGTCTTGTGATTTACAACCAAACTGTGTAATTAGTTATTTTTACTTATATTTAATACTCTATGTATGTGTCTAAAAATTGATGTGACGAAGAGAAAATGAAAAAATTTAGAATTTTGAGGCAATCTAAACTAGGCCTTGATTGCCTACCTTTAGCAGCGCGTTTAAATATTCGGAGCAGCTTGGCTCGCTGGCTCCAGGACGCGTTTGGTTCTAAGAGTACCCGCACTCATGAACCTCTATATTCATTCTCTATACGTCCTATTTAGCAAGATTTTTTCCTCTATACTTAATTCTTTCGCACACATTCATCCTCTATATTATCCTCTATCCACTCTATACACTGTGAGACCCACTTATCACTTTATCTAAATATATTCATGTGTAATTTAGTTTTTAAAAAAACTTTTTATCAAATAAAACGAAAATGCTACGGTCTTCGTTAAACTTTAACTCACAAACCCAACGCCCCCTTAAGATGAGCCAGGCTGTACCTGGGCAGCTAGGCTGCAGGTAGCCAGGCCGAGCGCATGCATATGGCCGGTGTTTGGTTATCGCACAGAGCCTCGCTGTTCGTACGATTTCGTTTGGTTCACTGCTTGCAACCATCGGCTGTCTCACTGACATGTCCCATCCGCCTGTTTGCTGCGCTTGCAAGGGCTTTACACACGCTTTACAACCATCTTACCACACTCTGAGTTGAGAGCCTAGGCCACGAGGGAATCTTGCATCGCATAGGACAGGCCTTAACCTTCAACCAGCTAACCAAACGCTCGGCAGCTGCATCCGTAGAGCCTGACCACGGCGTACGCAGGTAACCAAACACGCTCTTAGAAACCCAGACGCGATCTCCAGATTACTAGCTGCACGATCTCATCAAAACCGTAGGAGATTCACATGAGTCTCATCAAATTGCGACCAAATCTTTAGTTACCTGTTGATTAAGTCACACGTAATCGGTGTCATAAATCAATGGAAAGACTAGTGCCCGGACGTTCGGACGGTTGCGCGTGTTCGCACGTCCGCGCCTGCTCCGCCCTGGTCTCTTGGATTCACGCGTCGTCCGTGCCAGCTCCATTGCCCGCACCCTTGTTCGGACCGCTCCCTTCAGCTTCGCTGCACATGTTGCTAGTTGACTTCGCCCCGTCTCTCCACACTAGTGCCTCGCCCGCCTTTTCCACACCGCTTCGCGCCCACCTCTTCCACGCCGCTCGGATGACTCCCCCGCCTCTTCCACATCGGCGTTACGCGGCCTGTGCCTCCTCCCCACATCGACGCCGCCATGCATGGCTCCCGCTCTAGCTTTCTCTTCCTCGCTCAACAACCTTATATCCAGATTTACTTTTGCAACACTCAGATGAAATAATTGCAGCATACGTCTGAAACAGATGAATTTAGAACATACATTTACAACATATGCAATATCCAGATAAAACATTGGTAACATACGTCTGAGACAGATGAAACATTTTGAATAAACGCTTGCAACATACGTGTATAATCATTGCAACATGTGCAACATCTAAAAACTACCATTGCAATATCCATATAAAACATCCAAAACATACCTCTGAAACATATTAAACACTTCATACATGCGTTTTGCAACGTAGGGAAGGCCGAGGCCGGTCGATTCCAGACGTCTGGGTGGGAGCCGGCGGCGAGCGGTGACGCACGGGCACCTCCGTCATCAGCACCACTAGCATCGGCCTTGGATGAGCCAGGCAGGCAGCGCGCTCCGGGTGGGAGTAGGCTGCATGCGCAACAGAAGGGAGGGAGTGAGGCCTAGTGGGGTGGGGACGTGCGACGCACAACACGGACGAGCGACGCGGGTTTAGGCGCGCGGCACAGATGTGTCGGTCTGCCCGGATGAACGCCCGTGGTGTATCATTATCAATAAATAAAAATCGGGCAGCGTATGTTTTATGAAAATTTTTGTTAATAACCAAATAAACGATAGCTAAAGCCGACCGGGACAGAAAGGGGAAATTAGGACAGGGCAGGCTATCAGCAGCCTGGATCACTCGTTGCCTTCTTCATCAGGTGGGAACTCCACGGTGGACACCAAGGAGCAAGACCATAAGGCCCAGCCGGTTCCAGCCCTGCCCAAGAGGATCTGGAAGCCGAACTTGTCGGTGCTCGGTGTTGGAATTTCTTAACACGATCACCAAGAATGGAGGTTTTAAGTCCATCCCTAGTAACGGTGTCAGAAATGCTTGTTAGCATTTCCTAGCATCGCTACTAGAATTGGTTTATCCTAATAGTAATACTATGGAATGTTAACCGATAGGTCATAACGTTTGCAAAGATGATCCGCAATAGTAAATTATATATGTCTCAGGAAAATATGATTCTAATTTTGTTAGTCTAGTTTATGATGTACTTGCTGTGATAAATATATGACATGCATGTTCTGTGAAAGAAAATGACTAAGTAATTTTGGTGGATTAAATGTTGATTTCTTGTAAAATTGCTAGGGCCGAAAATATGAATAATACATGCATGTGAAACTTTTTTTACGATGTTCCTATGATGTGTAGATTATGGAAAAAATATGAAATCTGTTGTTTGATACTTTTCATAGTACAAAGTATTTTTATGTGTTTAATTGTTGTGCTTTTTGCCTTTTTAGTATAGGATGTTATACTTATCAAATTGACTTGAAATTTTTATGGTATTCTTCTATAAGCATGATTAAGCTCTCATAATTTCCTCAGAATTTTTTGAGCAGTATAAAATGGTAGCTCTGTTATAACCTTGTTTTAATAAATGTTACGTAAGGTTTAAATGATTCTATATTAAACATGCAAAGTGCTTTTCTATGCTTTTAATGTGTGGGTAATCTGCTGGTAGGTTTGGTTTAGTTCCGTTTGAGCTTATCTATAGGTGTATGTATGCATGTCTCCTTTGTTATATGCTTTATTTTACTGGAGAGGGGATTTGCACCTACTCGGTAAAATAGAAATGAAATTGCTCATCTACTTGCAAGCATTCATGTTTATCATACATCAATTCAATCCTATGCACATTTCTCATAGTCACACATACATATGCATTATATAGGATCGCAAGAAGAGCTTCCAGTAGCAGTGCTTAAGGAGTAGGCCGGGGTCGACCAACAGGAGGTTCCAGCACAGGAGTTGCAAGAGGCCGAGGAGCAAGGCGAGGATCTTCCCGAGTGCGTTGATCACCAGCCGAGTTCCTTTGAACGAGGCAAGCCCCGGAGCATTTCTCTCCATATGGTTTGCAAATCTTTAATATTGCTTCTTTTATGTTTGATGCATTAAGTTATAGGAGTTGTTTGCAACCGTTGCTACATATATATTCCTTGACTACCTTGGTATATTATATAATTTTCACCTATACTGAGTCTAGGACCGAGTTAAATGCTTAGCCCTGCTTAGATCGGTAGGAGTCAGTGATTTTCTATTACCAGCAACTATATGTGGTTACCTGGATACTTTTAGCTATGGATGCTATCATGGAAATAATCAAGTGTTGATAGATAAATAGAGACCGGGCGGAATGTTGGGCAGCAAGACATGGGTCTTGTGTGCTTGTAGTTTCCGTCTGTGTCGGTTAAGGACCAACTGTTACTCGTCCCTCTTGTCATGTTAAATGCATGCCTCACATTTAGCTGGTCGAATAAGTCGTTTCGACCGCGAAGCTAGTGGCACTATTTGGGCCAAGATCGACTCGCTAGGCGCACGTATTGGTGCTGATGAGGGTATGACAAGGGCATAAAGAGTGAGCCCAAGGGCAAGCAAGGCCTGATTCCTGGCAGTCGGGCAGCCCTTGGGTACGGCGGTCCCTGTTTATCCCACGACGTTACCAAAATAGTGTCATTGATGACCTGTAGCTCACTTTGCAAGTGAGTGTGGTTTGTGTGAGGAATAAATCACCAGTTGGTTAGGAATCGATTTGAATCATCATCGCTCCTGGATAGTGAGCACTTGACTTGAGCTACGGCATCGTAGTAATGTTTATGGAACACAGATGGTTATGTGAATAAGGTTGGAAATGCTAAAATATGACTTGGTTACTATTGATTACCTTAATCAATTGATTGCTCTAGTACAGGTGCTAATCTAGTTGACAGGTTAATAACTATTAACTTGATGCTACACTACTTAAAATGATTTAGCTATAGTGCTTATACCTTTCGCAAATGAGTTCAGCTAGTCCACACATAAAGCCTTTCATACTCCTTGGTGTCACTTTATTTTAGTTAAGGCGGATAAATCTAGCTGAGTACCTTCTCGTACTCAGGGCCTTGTTCCCATTATTATTGCAGATGGCTAGATGTACTATGGATGTTGCATTAACTGTCTCTACCCTGCTATGGGCGACAACTAGGACCATGGGCGTGGTCGTTCCCTATGTCTTATCTACTGCTTTTGTTGGACTTGATCAGTATCTGGCACTGTATTGAACTAAGTGTGTGAGTGTGGCTTTAAAACTATTTGCTTCCGCTACTTATTTGAGAACTTAGTATTGTAATAACTTTATATTTTAAACTCTGATGTATTCAGACCATACTGCGAACTTTATGTAATATGTGACTGTGGCTGCTAAACTATGTATGATCTTGGCTTGTATGTTGGTTGGTTTGAAATCTTTCATGATTTCACGGACTATCGGGATTATGGAAGCATAAGTACAGGAATTTGATCACTCCGGTGATTTTTTTACTTACGTTTTTATAATTTGGACGATTCTATTACATGGTGATTGTTCTTGGCCACCTCTCGGTGATTGTGAGGGGTTCTTATGCCTTCCCCAGTGGAGCGTCAAAGACAACTCTAGTGGATTACGCGTGTCATTGAGCTACCTCACTTGTGGATATGTTCTTGCGGTGTCTAACGTGTGGACGAGGTTCGTGCAACACCTCTTAGCCGTTGAACCACCAAGTGTTGGTTGACACAACGGGGACAAGCGTGCTGGCAAGCATGTGAACCTCGGGAGAAAAAATCGTGTGTCCCCATTGTGATTGATTCTTTGGATTTCTCCCAGTGATTGGTTTTTATCTTATTGTGTTTGGTTCATTCCTCGACACAGTGGTTTAAAGATCACATTCCTCTCATTTATATTCCCGTAAACTAGTTGTAACAAGGTCTTTAGTGTAATTAGTTTTGAGAGCTTGTCTTGTCTTTGCTAGTGTAGCTTCTCACCTAGTTGAGCTCTTTAGTGTAGCTAGATTTTAAGAGCTCGTAGTGACTTAGCTTTTGATTGTTATAGTGTTCATTGAAACTAGAATTGTTGGATAGGTGGCTTGTAATCCCTGAAGAGTTAGAGTAAAATTGCATTATGCCATTTGTTGTACTAATCAATTGCTCTAGTGCTTTATAGATTTTTCAAATTGGCTATTCACCCCCCTCTAGCTATATTATGACCTTTCAACATCGTAGTCCAGTGTCTAGTAGTGTGAAGGTTGCTGGAGGGGGTATACTGACTAGTGAAGGCATTTTGTGTCAATTGCCCTGGATGATTGGTCAATGTACTTTCAAGTTCGACTTCAGAATCTTGGACTTGTGGTCATTTGATGTCATTGTTGGAATGGATTGGCTGTTAGCGTTCAGTTCGATGCATATCCACTAGGAGTAGAAATGGTTGACTATTCCTTACAATGGGCAGTTCGTTATCCTCGAAGGCATGAACACACAGAGGACCGCTTCATTGTACCTTTAGGTCTGTGTTGGTATTTTTAACGCACACGGATAAATCCGCAAGCGCACGGATACCGTTGTAGCTTTACCCGGAGGGTTTTAAATATCATATCCACAGGGAAACGTGTGTGAGCCGCCTAACCACTAGTTTATCCATGGGTAGCAATCAAGGTTAAGATATGATGGGTAGAGAGGATTCCTATGGTAATGATCCTATGCAAGGCAAGGTTATGATTCAAATGTCCTTCTAATGTTCACTTTGGGACGTCGCTAGACGGGAAAGCACCACTAAGGATAACTCTACCGACGCGACTACGGTCCTACTAATTTAAGAACCTACTCAAATCGATGTGGATGGGGCTGTCACCTCCCGTAACTACTACACAACCAAAGAATAGGGCGCAAACACAGGTAACCGATAGCCTAAGCACCACGCTTATGCTAACAATTACTACTCTAATTCAGAGCGCTAACAAGAATTAGAGCAATCAAAAGAACTATAAACCAATGAACAAAAGAGTAAGATAAATACTTGAATAAAGATCAATTACCAGAAGTATCCTGGATGCAGACTCGGAGAAGCCTGAATCCGTCGAAGTACAAGCTGGAGAGGGAGCACCGACAGACCGGCACCACCCCCAACTCTTCCCTCACTCTCTATCTCTCTATTATGCTAAGACTAGATCCTAATGAGGACTAATCTTCTCTTGATAGTTAGCTATGGAGAGGAGATCCATTCAAGGGACCCCTCTCAGCTGATCCTAACTGGAGCAAATGAATTAGGGTTTCATGGGGATTGCCTCCTCCAGGGCCAGGGGCCTTGCTTATATAGCTCTCTAGGAAGCACCACATCCCTCAGATCAAACCGACCTTGATCTATGATTAATATTCATCATCGAAGGCAGTGGAGACGCCCGCCCCCACCCTTGGGTGGCCGCCCGACTTCTGAGCTGGATTCGCCTCCCGTTTGGTCTAGAGCCTTCTCATACCTTCCAGATTAGAGAAAAGTTGTGCGTAACCCTTTTGTCTCTATGTAAACCTGACATGTGGCACATCCTTGGTTATTTTCAGTTGGCACCCTGCAGAAATAGACATTTACCAAAACTCATAGAATTATGTCAGTAAACCCCTTATATCTATGTGGTAATTATGTTTAGGTCCTTTTCATGTTTCGTTGACGGTTAAAATTGACACTTATTTACCATCAACAAATCCTCCAAGCTTACCCTTTGCTTGTCCCTAAACACAGATAAACTCAGTGATGGATCAGGAGTTGCTACAGTGCTTTCACACCTCAAAGGTACACATGCGTTCAAACAATAACTCTCCTCCAGTTTAGAGTGAACTATTCTAACTTTCAAACTTATCCATATTACCTTCCACCACGAGGCTTGTAGCCGTCTCTTAGGTCTTGAGCAGTTGAAAGATAGAATGGTCAAGTCAAGTGCCATGTTTCAAGCTCTTTGATCAACTATTATTCTAGAGTTTTTGTAAGATTTTCAAAATAAAACTCAGAGATTCCTATGTATGACCCTCTCAAGTCTCTCATTTATGGTATTTCTAGATCCTCACCAAGGCATTTAAGGTGTATGCCTTCTCTCTTCTCTCAAGATATGTGGTATTTGTGGTATTAGGCATAGTAGCATTATGTCTTCTCTCTCTCACCCTACTTCTAATAGGCTTATATGGAGCTCATAGGTGGGGAGACAAAGAATCCTTACTTGCAAACATTATTGCACAGTCAGACACATAGATCCAGAGGGATAAGTCCGGCCATACAGTCAAATCAAGATGTGCATGTGTGTGATCCTAAATACGGGCTGAGTGGATATGTAGTGGAAATGATGGTGGATGTAAGATATAAGTGGAAAATGAAGGGGTAGAGGAAAAATGGTTACTATCTAATTCTACTTTTGCTCCATAAAGGAAATTTATACCTCTGTTGAACTTTAAAGAACTTGCTGAGAACTTGAGTTGCTGAAAATCTCTCATAATTAGGACCCTTGTCCTTTTATTCTCGCTTTCATTTTTCTTTCTCACTCTTTCTCTCTCTCTCTCTCTCTCTCTCTCTCTTTATTTTTTATTTTTTTCTTTTTTTCAAAGGAACCGAATACAATAGAATAATTTCCAAGTATCTTTTTGGAAACATAGATAAGAAGTAGCAATGGAAATACTAGAGCTTAAAACAAAAGGCTAGCAATGGATGAAAGGTTTTGTTCACTCCTAGTGTAGGAGCAGAACAACTTGTTAGGATGTGTCTAATGGAAAATATCTAGATCCATACTTCTAGGGTAGAAGTAGCATAAATAGGTGGAGTGCACGTGAATCTTGATTTTAACCGCATGACTAATCTCTTAGGGTCAACATAGACTGACCACACTCAATGCTTACAAGCAGCTAAGCTAACAAGTGAGAGTCTTTTCTAATCTAGTAAGCATGTATATATGGTTGTGGTAGGAATTAAACTCTCATCATACAGGAACTCATCATGTAGTTTTTTTATATTTCTAAAAGATAAAATCTCTAGAACTCTAGCATCTCTAGGAACATGATAAACAGCAGCTCAAAATCTTCTCATATCATATCCGCCAACTACCTAGACTTAGATCAAGTATTCGCTACCCACAAGTTTTAGGTTCAGAGCAAATCTTAGATCAAAACAGTTGTATCCAAAACTCGAGAGAGTTCGAGGTTGAAAAGTAGGTACTTGAAAGGAAATACGGTAGAGCAACTATTCATCATTTCCATGCAAGAGATTACTTAGTCCTATTTTATTAACAACTTCTTTAAGAACAAAAATAAGCAAACTAGATACACCCTTTTTATTTTGCTTTAGTTATTTTTAGACCATTATTATTACTAATTAAGAAAACTTATATAGAAAAAGGTAGAACTAAGGGAAGAGAGTACTTAGCTGGATACATAGGGGTGCTCTCCCTCAAGCTAGATGTTGACATAGTCATTCGATCTTGCAGTGTAGCAGATTGGCAGTGAAGATGTACTTCCTCTGGTGGAGCATCGATTAATGATGATTATTAAGACAGTGCTCCACTAGTAAATAGAGCATCCACTTGATTGTCAGCTCTCCTTAATAACTCTTGCACAACTCAAATAGACAACAAAACTCGTGGAACATATTAAGGGTTAGGAAATTAAGCATTAATTATCTAGAGTGTTGCCCATGATTTCTATGCAGAACTCAGCAAGGTATCCTTTTTCTTTCTTTTAGTAATTTTAAATTTTATATAATTAACTATGTCTAATTCTTCTTCTGGTAATTGTGCATCAATGAAAACTTTTAGACGTTGGCCATTTACCTTGAAAAGCTTACCTTCATCGTTTTGAAGCGTGACTGCTCCATGTGATGCTACTTCAACTACCTTGAATGGTCCTTCCCATTTACTTCGTAGTTTCCCATGTTCGAACAGCTTTACTCTAGAGTTGAATAGTAACACCTTATCACCTGGTTTGAATTCCTTCTTCTTCAATCTTTTGTCATGCCACCTCTTTGTCCTCTCTTTGTAAATCTTTGCATTATGATATGCCTTTTCTCGCCATTCCTCAAGCTCAGAGAGTTGCATCTTTCTTTTCTCCCTAGCTTCTTTAAAATCCATGTTCCATCTCTTTATGGCCCAGTGTGCCTTGAATTCTAGCTCGATAGGTAAGTGACATGTCTTCCCGTAGACCAGCTGGTATGGTGACATTCCAAGAGGTGTTTTGTAGGCTGTTTTGTAAGCCCATAGTGCTCCATGAAGCTTATCCTTCCAGGCAGTCCCCATCTCATTGACAGTTTTTTGCAGAATGTTCTTGATCTGCTTGTTTGATGTTTCTGCTTACCCACTTGTTTGAGGATGGTATGATGTCGCAACATTGTGACGAACCCCATGATTGTGTAAGAAGCGTTGAAACTTCCTATCAATGAAGTGAGAACCTCCATCACTAATCACCATGCGTGGAACTCCAAAGCATGGAAAGATGGTTTCTGCAAACATCCTCTTAGCGTGAGTGGAATCTGCAACTCGACATGGTAGAGCTTCAACCCACTTTGAAACACAGTCAACCGCCACTAAGATGTATTCACACTGCTTGGACTTTGGAAATGGCCGCCCGACTTCTGAGCAGGATTCACGTCCCGTTTGGTCCAGAGCCTTCTCATACCTTCCATATTAGAGAAAAGTTGTGCGTAGCCCTTTTGTCTCCATGTAAACCTGACATGTGGCCCATCCTTGGTTATTTTCAGCTGGCACCCTGTATAAACAGACATTCACCGAAACTCATAGAATTATGTTAGTAAACCCCCTATATCTATGTGGTAATTATGTTTAGGTCCTTTTTCATGTTTTGTTGATGGTTAAAATTGACACTTATTTACCGTCAACAGTCTGCCAGCTATCGACTGACAATGCCAAGGAGGAAGCACCGGCTCAGTTGCCACCGGAGATTGCGGCTTTGGTTTCTCAGTTCCATCATCTGTTTGAGCCGCCCACTTCACTTCCTCCTTCTCAGGCTTGCAATCACACTATACCCCTCATTCTAGGAGCTTGCCCTATTTTTATCCGGCCGTATCACTATCCTCTGGGTCTGAAGGACGAGATTGAAAAATAGGTCGCTGACATGTTGCAATAGGGCCTAATCTAGCCTAGTACCAATAGTTTCTTATCTCTAGTGCTTCTCGTCAAGAAGAAGGATGACTCTTACCGATTCTGCATCGACTTTCGACATCTCAATGCACTGACAGCAAAATCTAAGTTCCTAGTGCCGGTATTTGATCAGTTGAGGGACGAATTGTCTCAGTCTAGCTGGTTCTCCAATTTGGACCTACGAGCTGGATTTCATCAGATCCTATTGGCTCTAGGTGAGGTGTTTAAGACAGCTTTTCAAACACACCTCGGGCAATACGAGTTTAGGGTCATGGCCTTCGGCCTAACAGGTGCCCCAGGGACTTTCCAAGGTGCCATGAACGCCACCTTAGCGCTTGGGTTATGCCGCTTCATTATTGTATTCTTTGACCACATCTTGGTGTATAGCAGAACATATGAGGAGCACCTATCCCACCTGTCTCAAGTGTTTCAGTGGGTTGTCTGCTAATCAGTGAAAGATCAAGCTGTCCAAATGCCAGTTTGCCAAGCACTCGGTATCTTATTTGGGACATGTTATCAGTGAGCAGGGGCATTCCACCAACCCGGTCAAAATACAGGCTATTGTCAGTTGGCCGACTCCATCCAATGTTCATGAATTGCACGGATTCCCCGGCCTTGCGGGATACTATCATAAATTTGTCCGCAACTTTGGTATGACTGCTCCGCCATTGACAAACCTATTGAAAAAGGATGCAGCCTTTGTCTGGATGCCAGATCATGACTCAGCTTTCGCCACCCTGCAGCAAGCTCTTAGTTCAGCCCTAGTGCTAGCCCTTCCGGATTTCTGCCTTCCCTTCCACATTGAGACTGACGCCTCGGCTACTAGTGTGGGTGCAGTGCTTCAATGGAACGGTCACCCGCTGGCTTACATGAGTAAAGCATTGGGGCCACGAATCAGGGTCTCTCCACATATGAAAAGGAGTATTTGGCCATAGTAATGGCAGTTGATCTGTGGCGTCATTATCTGCTGCAGAATGAGTTCTTCATCCACACTGACCAGAAGAGTTTGATCCATCTCAATGAATAGCGATTGCATAGGCCGTGGCAATAATGGGTATTTACCAAGCCGTTGGGCCTCAGATACCATATCGTCTATCGCTGGGGAGATGGAAATGGAGTGGTTGACGCTCTTTCCCGCCGTCGCCACTTGGAGGACCTCATGGCTATTTTGGCTCCTACACATGCTTGGTTTACCCAACTCACCGACGGGTACCCCACTCATCCTGAGGCCTCCAAGATCCTGGCTCAGCTCGTTCTGGAACTGGAGTCTAGGCCGCCATATTCCCTTCACCAGGGGCTCATCAGGTTCAAGAACCGACTGTGGCTTGGATCCAATCGCGCCTTGCAAGTTGCTGCCCTTACTACCCTGCACAATAGCCCGGTCGGGGGACACTCTGGTGCCCCAGCTACTTATTAGAAGATGAAGCACTTATTCTATTGGCCTTCAATGAAGTTAGATGTCCTCAATCATGTAAAATCTTGCTCCACATGCATTCAGGCAAAACCTGATAGGTCCAGTTACCCTGGCCTTTTGCAACCGATTCCAGTTCCTACTGCTACCTGGGATGTTGTTTCCATAGACTTCATCGAAGGGTTACCCTAGTCCGGATCATCTAATGCCATTCTAGTGGCGGTGGATAATTACTCTAAGTATGCACATTTCATGCCGCTTCTCCACCCCTTCTAGGTAGCAGGCATCGCCAAGCTCTTTATGGATCATGTGTATAAGCTTCACAACCTTCCGTCTGCCATCATTTCGGACCGTGATAGGATATTCACCAGCAAGATCTAGCAATCTCTGTTCAAATTGGTGGGTACTTCATTGCATATGAGCTCCGCCTACCACCCACAAAGCGATGGCTAGACGGAACGTGTTAATCAATGTTTGGTAACATTCCTCTGCTGCTTTGTCAACGCCTGCCCAGCTCAGTGGTCTAAGTGGCTTTCTCTAGCAGAATACTGGTATAATACCAGTACTCACTCGGCTCTGGGGAGGTCTCTGTTTGAGGTTCTGTACGGCTTCCCTCCCAGACACCTGGGCATTCCTTCTACACAATCTGCTCCGCTCGAATTGTCTTGCTGGCCGGATGATCGTGAGTTGATGTTGCAGTTGGTGCGCCAACATCTCCTACGCGCTCAGACTCGCATGAAGAGGCGGCTGACAAGCGCTATTCGGAGTGCTCGTTCTCTGTGGGTGATTTTGTCTTCGTCAAGCTGCACCTTATGTCCAATCGTCAGTGGCTCGTCGTGCTAACCAGAAGCTGGTGTTCCGCTCCTTCGGGCCCTATTATATCTTGGCAAAGATTGGCCTGGTGGCTTACCGGTTGGAGCTCCCTCCGCCTGTTGCGGTCCACCCGGTGTTCCACATTTCGCAGCTCAAGGCTTCTGCTGGGAACCAAGTGGTAACGTCTTCACTTCCTAATGCATTGGAGTTTCAGGTTCCGGCGAAGATTCTTCAGCGCCGCTAGTCCTCGGGCTCCCACCCAGTTGAGCAGGTGCTCGTCCAGTGGTCTCAGATGCCCCCCTTCGCTGGCAACATGGGAGTCCCTGGACGAACTTCGTCGCTGCTTTCCCAGAGCACCTACCTGGGGACAGGCAGGTTCCAAAGGAGGAGGGGATGTCAGCAGCCTGGATCACTCGCTGCCTTCTTCATCAGGTGGGAACTCCATGGCGGACACCAAGGAGCAAGACCATCAGGCCCAGCTGGTTCCAGCCCGGCCCAAGAGGATCCAAAAGCCTAACTTGTCGGTGCTCGACCAAGAGTGGCGTGTGTGATCGATATATATGTAACAAGAGAGAGAGAGAGAGAGAGCGAGATCATCACGAAACTTGTAAACTCTGAACTCTATCCAGCACTCCTCTGAGGTTCGCCCTCCTGTTCATCTTCCTCCCCAAGTTGCTCCTCCCCCACTTGCTCTGTGCTTTCACGGGCCCATGCGAAAGTGATAGGATGCGAGCCGCGAAGCCGACCAAGAAGCTTCCCGACTTCCCGTGTTATAAGCACGTGCAGGATCACGTGCCCGGACACTACGCTACAGTGAATAGTGTTGTGTGCCCGTCGCGGCATGGGCCCACGGGGACGTGTGGCCGCTCGAGATGCTCGGTCGCGGCAGGGCCGAGCGGGCTGTATGGGCGTTTGGCGAGGTTCACTGAAACCATGCCCTGTTTTCTGTCCGAAATAGCAGCATGGGAATAGTATTAGCGTACTCTCGGGGCTATGCTGAAGTTTTTTCTTTTTCGTTTTTCCGCAAGACATTGTTCGTTGGCGAGACAGCGTTTCTGTGAATGAAAAGAAAACTGAAAAGGATGCAAGTAAGTAAGAACGAGACATGCATGGGGTAGATAGCATACTCTGTGGAAGTCTCGATGAATTAACTGTGCACTACTATATTCAAGCTAATGAAGATAGAAAACTAGCGGAGATAGTTAGGCTATCGTTTTTGCTTACAGGCGCGTACAAGTGAAAGTGAGACGTTGCAGAAGTAACGAGAGTGTGCACTGTGCAGGCATGAACAGGAAGCCATTGATTGTTAGGTTACGCACTAATCACCTAGCTAAATACAGTAGATTGGACGATGGGTGGGCACCTAATCACCTACCATTGCCACGCCGTGCGTGATGCGTGAACTGTCACAGAACCTCCTAATTATGATGGCCCACAAGTATCTGTCATTGTCATAATGACCTCTGATGGCCGTACTTATGTTCACCATAACTTAAAAGGCCTGCTTTCCTCCGAACAGGATCCAACCACAGGAGTATTACAATATTACAACAGTTTATTCAAAATATTCAACAGAGTAACGTAGCGGAAGTCTTACAATAATATAGGTTTACAAACCAGTTTTCAAACTTCAAACCTTATGTAACATTATTACAAACCAGTAGTAGAGAAGTATCGGTATTAACTTTATTACAACACACAAGCGAGATGCCTTGCCCAAAGGCCACACAGTCTACTCGTCGTCGCTTTCTTCAACCACGACGGTCATGCAACAAGGCTCGAAGCAGACTTGTTCATGAACCGCACCTGCAACAAGGGGTTAACAAACCCTGAGTACTTGAGGGTACTCAACAAGACTTACCCGACTAAGACAAAGACTCCAAGGGCATGCTAGCTTTAGGGAATCAAGATACGGGTATTCTAGAATCAAGATTTTCCTTTGCAGAAAAGCTTACTAAAGTAGATCCTTATCTTCAATATTTTACTTTTACCATTGATGGTTCATTAACCAAATCTAGTTGATCCTAATCTAGATCAAAGTAATTATCATCAAATCCTTTCGCATTCTTTCTTTTATTCCAGTTCTTAACTACGATGCAAGTCAGGTGATCAAGTCTCCATAACCGAGGAGCAACGACGATTCGAACCGATTATACCCAGCTGGTGATCTCTAACTTCACGACATATGTAGAACCGAATCTTGCATATATCAACCCTCATTTAGATCTCCCAAAACCAGAACGTGTCCATCGCCACCCGAGAGTACAGTACTCCTCGAACCCGACCAAATTCTGGCCCCGAGGGTACACGCTACTCTCGCCATCTCTTCACTCCCAGTGCGAGGTTAGACGTTCTCGTAATGGATTCACCAACATTTTGGGCTTACCCAAGGCATGAGGCTAGTTGCAAAGTCTTGAACACAATAGGCTTATAACGAACGGACCTTAACTGACAAGGCGGAAACACTACATTGAGACTCCTTTCCCAATGCATGTTAGCAGTGGCCAAACCACCCGTCCGATCTTTCAAGTTCATTCTCATATTTCAATATTCATTCAATATGCCGTCATGGCTATATAAACATTGCATTTAAAAGCTTAACTTCTAAGCATAGCGAAGCATACTACGCATTTTCCGTAAAACAGGTATCAAGGTTGATATTACAATAATCAAGGATGATAATGCAGTAATTGGGTTATCACTCAGCTCCTAATTACTTAATGCAGTAAATCATATTATAAATAATAAAACATTTGTAAAATTCAAGGTAGGGTTTAAATGCACCCGGGCTTGCCTTGCTCGGACACGACGACTGACTCAGACCCGAGAACTCCAACGTCAGGTCCGAAACCCACCGACGATCGCTCTTCTCCGGAAACTTGCTCGACGGCTTCGACTTCTTCGAAAGCGGAGACTACACGAACACATAACATGCTTTAACATGATGCTCGATGATAAACATGATGCTTGATGATAACATGCTACGAGTTATGACTGGAGTACAACTTCCCTTCATGGTACAGTCGCAAACAGAACACCTACTAACTAGTAGCGACGATTCCAGCGATACTAGCTTTAACCTAAACAAGTTACTAACGAGCTCAAACATGGAATTAAGGTGCCACAGATCACAAAAGGGTAGTGACCTAAGGACATCACTCAATCAAAAAGGCACACAACACTTAAAGTTCTTAAATTAACATTTATTTATTATTTAAATAATTAGGACATAATTAGAAGTTAATCAAATTTTACCTAATCAAGCTCAAACTTTTTCTATGGATTAAGAATGATTTATAACAGTGTCATAATAAATTTCATCATTTTTGGATTAATAAATTAATTATTAAAATTCATGGAAGTTGCATTTAATCTTTATTAGAACTAATTAATTCTACTGCACAAAGTACTCAATTTCAGCATTTAACATTTTTCCTAGATAGTTTATACATTGAGAAGCCTACACAAAAATTTTCATGAATTTTGGAACTCTACACAATTGTTAATGAAATAAATAAATAACTAAACTATTCATTTATTTGAAAAAGAAAAACAAAAACGAAATCGGGCCGATTCTCCTTTTTCTCCCGCGGTCCGGCCCAGCTGGTCGGCCCGCTCGTGCGCGCCCGCGCGCGCACGCGCGCGCCCACGCCCGCACGCGCGCTCGGCAACGCGGCCCAGCAAGCGGCCCAGCCTGCTCGCTCACCCGCGCGCGCTCTTTCTCCCTCTGCGCTCGCTGACAAGCCGGGCCCCCCTGTCATCTTCCTCCTCCCGCCCTCTCGCTCGCTCCCGCGTGCTCGCTCGCTCTCCTGCGGTGGCCGGCCGGTGACCGAAGCTTCGGTCGACAAACTGACCCTACCACAACGCCCCACACCTTCTCCTAAGTCCCTGGCACTGGTCTACAACGCGTCTCGAGCTCCGGTGACCCTTCACCGACGACGGTGGCGGACCGTGGCCGACGGTGAGCCGCTAAAACACGCCTCCAAGAACGGAACGATCAAATTAAAGGCGTAGAAAGGATCGGTGGCTCACAGTGATCACGTTGGTGCTCTTGCTGGCGGCTGGGAGGGATTGGAGTGGCCTGGCAACGTGGGGGCGGCGATGGCGGTCGGTCGCCGGAGGCAAGCACGGGAACAGGCGGTGCGGAGGTTTGGGTGCGAAAACAGTGAACTCCGGTAGTCCACGAGGTGCGTGAGGCCGAGGCGGAGCTAAGGGTGCGGTTGGCGTGGCCGAAGATGGCTTGACGACGGCTGCGGCGAGCGGCGGAGCTGCGGTGGTGAAAACGGGGAAAAACGAAAATCGTCACTGTGACCTCGAAGTATTTATAGACGACGGTCGCGGCTACAGAGCTGCACTGCTCGCGTCGTCGCGCTGGTGATCCTGGGCGCGCCTGGAAGCTGGCCGAAGCCGTCCGGCGTCTCGCCGGCGCCCAAGCCGGCCGGTGGCCGTCGGTGATTGGCGCGACACTGTAGCACCCCCAAATTTTGAATTTTCAAATTGTTTTCTAAAATTACTCTCAAATTCATGTAACAACTTGAAAAACTTCCAATCTATGAAATCTTCATAATTTCAAGCTCTACAAGTTTTGTATTGAACACTTTTTCAAATTCACACTGGATTTTGAAATTTGAGTTTAAATTAAAATGGGGACAAAATTTTCAGATTTGGTAATTTAGAAATTACTTTTGATTTTATATTGAAACTTCAAAATCTCCAAACATCAAAGTTGTACATCTCGACCAGACCTACAACTTTGCTGTTCAAAACTTTTTCAAATTCTGCCTCCATTTTGAAATCTTAGTTTGGGGATAAAAATGAATCAAATCTAAAATTTGTTTATTTTCAAAATTGCTCCACATTTTACACTAAAACTTTGAAAACTCAAAACAGCAAAGTTGTAGCCCTTGAAAAGTTCTACAAACTTGGTTTTTAACTTTTTCCCAAATTTTGCTTAGATTTTGAATTATTTCAAAAGGGGTAAAACAGGGTTTTGAAATTTAGGGTTTTCGGAGGAATTTTAAATTGGAATTTGTTGCTACTTTGATTTGTGATTACTTAGCGATCAAAACCTCACCCAAGGGCATCATTTGGACCAACATGACATGGTTGACCAAATGCCACTCTTGGTTGACCAATTAGCTTTTAAAATTCTTTTACATTTTTCCCCAATTTTGAATTCGAATTCGAATCGGAAAACTCATGACAAGTTTTGGGACTCCAATTCAAACTCAAATTTGGAGTTTCATTTTAGAGGTTGTACTTGAGCTCATACCCTACACTTGACACTAGTGTGCAACACAGTCGCACACCTCAAATTACGCAGGGCATGGACTAAGCATTTGCGGTGGTATTAAAAATTAGGGTTTTCGGGTTCGGAGCACACCACTTAGAAACACATTCAACCTAGATAAGTAAACTTGTTTTAGTTGATGCATAACAAAGTTAACCTAACAGGGATGCTTTGCAATGCATTATGATGACATGGCAGATTAATTAGCACTATAACACTCGGGGTGTTACAGCACTTCCCCCTTAAAGAAATCTCGTCCCGAGATTTAAAGCCTTGAGTTAAGTAATAGAAAAGGAAACGTGTCAAGCAAACACGTCCAAGACTTGTCTACAAAACAGGTAGGGGTTTTCTGCATTACAAAGATTTTAAAAGGATAGATTACAGTTTAAAGAGGAAATTGCAACCTAGATAGAAGCAAAGAACTCCGGGAAATTCTCTAACAGATAATCCTCCGTTTCCCAGGTGGCTTCCTCTTCTGAATGTTGATTCCACTTTATTCTGTACCATTTAGTTGTTCTACTTCGGGTAACACGATCTTTTTGATCCAAAACTCTGACAGGATGTTCAGAATATGTCAAATCCGGTTCAAGTTCAACTCCCTCAACATCAACCACTTGATCATGTACTTATAGACACTTCTTCATTTGTGATACATGAAATACATTGTGCACGGCTGACAGTTGTTCAGGCAGCTTTAACTTATATACCACCTTTCCACATTGTTGAATGATTTGAAAAGGACCAATATAACGTGGTGCGAGTTTGCCTTTGACTCCAAATCTGCTAACTCCTTTCATGGGTGATACTTTTAGATAAACATAATCCCCTACTTGGAATACCAAAGGTTTACGCCTTTTATCAGCATAACTCTTTTGCCTGGACTGAGCCACTTTCAAATTATTCTGGATCTGCCTAACTTTTTCTTCTGTTTGTTTCACAAGATCAACACCGAAAAACCATCTTTCTCCCGGTTCTGACCAATTCAATGGAGTTCTGCACCTACGGCCATACAATGCCTCAAACGGTGCCATTTTAATACTATCTTGATAACTATTATTATAGGAGAATTCTGCTAAAGGTAACCACTCGTCCCAAGTGTCTGAATAATTAAGTGCACATGACCTTAACATGTCTTCTAGAATTTGATTGACCCTTTCAGTCTGACCACTTGTTTGTGGATGATAAGCGGTACTATGCAAAAGTTTTGTACCCAGGGACTCATGTAGGTGTCTCCAAAATTTGTTAACAAACTGAGTACCTCTATCTGATACAATGGTCTTTGGTACCCCATGAAGACTCAGGATTCATGCAACATAAATTCTTGCATAAGTTATAGCAGAATAGTCCACCTTAACTGGAATAAAAATGAGATGACTTTGTCAGTCGGTCCACAATGACCCAAATTGAATCAAAGCCTCTTGAGGTCTTGGGTAACCCAGTAATGAAATCCATACTGATATCTTCCCATTTCCAGGATGGAATGGGCAAGGGTTGTAACATTCCTGCCGACTTCAGGTGTACTGCCTTCACCTTACAACAAGTGTCACATCTGGCCACATACTTGGCAATCTCAATTTTCATTTTGGTCCACCAGAATTTCTGTTTCAAATCTTGATACATCTTATTACTTCCTGGATGAATAGAAAACCTTGTGCTATGTGCTTCATCAAGAATGAGCTGACGTAACTCTGAAACCTTTGGGACCACTAACCGGTTCTTAAACCACAACACATCTGCATCATCAATACTGAAATCTGTCTGTTGACCCGTTCTAACTTTTTCTTTGATGTGAGCTACTCCGGAATTCTTTCTCTGAGCAGACACAATCTGATCTTTGATTGTTGATTCTACTGTGACATTAGTCAACTGACCTTGTTGAACTATTTCAATATTCAGCTTTTCTAATTCATAACATAAACTGTAATCCATTGGCTTCATAGTAATGCAATTGCAATGATTCTTTCTATAGAGTGCATCAGCAACAACATTTGCTTTTCCAGGGTGATAGTGCACTTCTAAATCATAGTCCTTTATTAACTCAAGCCACCTTCTTTGCCTCATATTCAACTCTGACTGAGTAAAGATATACTTTAAGCTCTTGTGATCTGTATACATGTGGCAAGTATTACCTAACAAGTAATGACGCCAAATTTTCAATGCATGAACCACAGCTGCTAGTTCAAGATCATGTGTCGGATAATGTTCTTCATGACGCTTCAACTGTCTCGAGGCATAAGCAATGACTCTGCCTTCTTGCATCAATACACAACCAAGGCCAATACCCGAGGCATCACAGTAAACATCAAATGGCTTTTCTATATCTGGTTGTGCCAAAACTAGAGCAGTTATCAATGACTTCTTTAAAATTCTAAAAGCTTTCTCACATAACTGGTAGTGAATGCAGTCTTTGGGATATCTTCAGGTCGAATCTTGATTTGATGGTACCCTGACCGAAGATCGATCTTTGAAAATACCTTTGCCTCCGCAAGCTGATCAAAGAGTAGATCAATGCGAGGCAACGGATATTTATTCTTAATGGTTACTTCATTCAGCGGTCGATAGTCAACACACATCCTTAAAGTCTGATCTTTTTTCTTGACAAAAAGAGCTGGACATCCCCAAGGTGAGGAACTGGGTCTGATAAAACCTTTGTCACGTAACTCTTGCAATTGATCCTTAAGTTCTGCCAATTCATTGGGTGGCATTCTGTAAGCTCTCCGGGATATTGGGGCAGTACCCGGTTTTAACTCAATCACAAATTCTACATCTCTGTCTGGTGGCAGACCTGGTAGATCATCTGGAAACACATCTGGAAATTCACAGACTACCGGTACATCACAAATCTCATGTACTGAAGTTGCACATATCCTTTCAACTGTTCTCTTTGGGATAGGAAGTTGGATAAGAAGATGAGATTTATTATCTGGCAGGTTCAACCTTATAGTTCTATGTAGTGCATCTATAAGGGCTCCTCTTTGGTACATCCAATTCATACCCAGGATTACATCTATATCCTGTTTCTGTAATATTATCATTGAGGTAGGAAATATATGCCCACCTAACTCTATAGGTACGTCACGTACCATCTCCTTAGTACACAGTCGTCCCCCGGGCGACTGGATAAAGAAATCTTCTTGTGATCCCATAATTGGAATGTCATGCTTAACAACAAAGGTGCGATTTATGAATGTATGCGATGCACCTGAATCAAATAACAGTACTGCTGGATGATTAGCAACAGGGAACATACCCATCATAATAGGTTCTCCCTCTGGGATTACACTTGCTTGAGTGTAGAACACACGTCCGGTCTTCTTCTTCTTCTCACCCTTACCCTTCTGAACATTCAGGTTATTATTCTTGCTCTGAGGTTGTTGCTGTTGCGGTACGGGAGCTCTGGGATAACTGGGATTGTACTGCCTTGGATACGGGCAGTCCTTGGAAAAGTGGCCTGGCTTTCCACAGTTGTAACAGGGAAAGTTATGGGTTACTGGAGTCTGGTTTTGAATACCAGGGGCATTCGGCTGCTGTGGATACTACGGAATTGCGGCAGGACGGAAAAACGTCTACGGCTGAGCTTGGTATTGCGGTGGATGATAAGTTGGGAAGAAATGGTTCTGAGGATGGTAAACAAACCTCTGACGCTTTTTAATGCCACCAGACGGTCTAGAAAACACTGGCTTCTTTTTCTTCGACTCTTTATGCAGTCGGGACTTCTCTTCTGACGCAATAGCCACATTGACTATCTCATGGTAAGTGACATTATAACAGGTGACCAATGCTTCCTGGATTCTGGTACTCAAACCTCTCATGAAACAACTCTTCTTCTTTGCATCGGTGTTCACATATTCCGCTGCATACTAGGACAGATGATTGAATTTGCCCACATACATAGAACTGTCTGGTTCCCTTGCTTCAGCGAGAGAAACTCTTCTAACTTCATGGCCATGACACCATCTGGGATATAATGTGCTCTGAAGGCTTCATGAAACTCCTGCCAAGTGATACGGTGGCCAGCAGGCTGTGCGGCGACCAGATTCGCCCACCATGCCCCTGCGGCACCTCTAAGCTGTTGTGCTGCAAACACGGGCTTCTGATGCTCCGTGCACTGTAAAAGTTCAAACTTCTGCTCCATGGTACGGAGCCAGTCATCTGCCTCTAGTGGCTCATCTGCCTTTGAGAACACTGGTGGACGGGTATCGGTGAAATCCACATAAGTGGTTTCCCCTCCATTGTTACGGCCTCGACGGCCCTGATTTCCATTCTGATTTTGATTCTGAGCCAACAAGGTAGTGGCATTAACCAGTGCGGCAATAGCTTCTGCCAAGGTGGGTGGAAACGGTGGGGGATTCGGAGGATTGTCCCTTTCTTGGGAAGTTCCAGTACCGTCCATCTGTTGTACACAAACTATATTTATTTACATCGCTTTATTGAATTAAAAAGCAGTTAGTACAGTACTTGTATACACACACAACTTATCTTACATTATTTCATTATAAACTTGCTCTCAAGCAAAAAACTACCCACTAAGGTTCTTAGAAAGCAGGAAAGACTACTATATTACACAACCATCCATGTCGACACTTCACCCCTCATCATCATCGCTGATCACGATCACTCCATCCTCATTCTCTGGAGCACTTGCACCAGTGACATGACTCGCATCATCCCCACTTTCCATCATGGGTTCATCTTCTTCTGGATCTTCTTCCTCATTGTCCTCTCCATCAGGAACAATCACGGCACCGACATCATCTTCTACTGCCTGGGGCTGATGATTGGGATTCATCAGATCATTTAGCCTATGGACTTCCTCATGCAGAACTGTGTTGTACTGCTCTAGGTGTGTCACATAAAGCTCCAACTCACGAACACGAGCCCTGGCTTCTGTCTCCTTTTCCAAAGACTCCTTCTGGAACTGTTTCCAAAAACGCATGTTGCGCTTCAGTCGCTCCACTTTTGATGTAAGCCTTGCAACCTCTAATTCCGAATCCGGGTTCGGATTACGGCTACTGCTTGCTCCATCACCTCTGGCGGCCAACTAATGACGCGGCACTCCTTGCGGACCCGTTTTCTTGCGAGGAGTCGTCTTCACACGTGCCATCCTATAGCAAGATAGAATTAGGACGATAAGAACAGATAGGGGGATCTGAAGGTTAGCATGAATAGGATTTGAACCTTACTTAACCCAAACCACTTTAAAAGGGAAGGTAGCTTAAGCAGGTTAATTAAACATGATGCATGCATCACACTTACGATCTAACAGAAAGATTTAAGTAACACATGCAATCTTTATAACATAGGGCACTATACATGATACTTCGCTACGAAGCTTTCAAATATGAGCTAAGGAAACTATAGAATAGATTAAGATAAGCAAAAGCAATTTGGACCAAAATATCAGTATTAAGTTTGTTTGACCCAAATCATTTTGAAGTTTTGCAAGGTAATACTATAATAACCCGAGTGATTATGCTCTGGTACCAGCTGTCACAGAACCTCCTAATTATGATGGCCCACAAGTATCCGTCATTGCCATAATGACCTCTAATGGCTGTACTTATGTTCACTATAACTTAAAAGGCCTGCTTTCCTCCGAACATGATCCAATCACAGGAGTATTGCAATATTATAACAGTTTATTCAAAATATTCAACAGAGTAACGTAGCGGAAGTCTTACAATAATATAGGTTTACAAACCAGTTTTCAAACTTCAAACCTTATGTAACATTATAACAAACCAGTAGTAGAGAAGTATCGGTATTAACTTTATTACAACACACAAGCGAGATGCCTTGTCCAAAGGCCACACAGTCTACTCGTCGTCGCTTTCTTCAACCACGACGGTCATGCAACAAGGCTCGAAGCAGACTTGTTCATGAACCGCACCTGCAACAAGGGGTTAACAAACCCTGAGTACTTGAGGGTACTCAACAAGACTTACCCGACTAAGACAAAGACTCCAAGGGCATGCTAGCTTTAGGGAATCAAGGTACGGGTATTCTAGAATCAAGATTTTCCTTTGCAGAAAAGCTTACTAAAGTAGATCCTTATCTTCAACATTTTACTTTTACCATTGATGGTTCATTAACCAAATCTAGGTGATCCTAATCTAGATCAAAGTAATTATCATCAAATCCTTTCTCATTCTTTCTTTTATTCTAGTTCTTAACTACGATGCAAGTCAGGTGATCAAGTCTCCATAACCGAGGAGCAACGACGATTCGAACCGATTATACCCAGCTGGGGATCTCTAACTTCACGACATATATAGAACCGAATCTTGCATATATCAACCCTCATTTAGATCTCCCAAAACCAGAACGTGTCCATCGCCACCCGAGAGTACAGTACTCCTCGAACCCGACCAAATTCTAGCCCCGAGGGTACACGCTACTCTCGCCATCTCTCCACTCCTAGTGCGAGGTTAGACGTTCTCGTAATGGAATCACCAACATTTTGGGCTTACCCAAGGCATGAGGCTAGTTGCAAAGTCTTGAACACAACAGGCTTGCAACGAACGGACCTTAACTAACAAGGCGGAAACACTACATTGAGACTCCTTTCCCAATGCATGTTAGCAGTGGCCAAACCACCCGCCCGATCTTTCAAGTTCATTATCATATTTCAATATTCATTCAATATGCCGTCATGGCTATATAAACATTGCATTTAAAAGCTTAACTTCTAAGCATAGCGAAGCATACTACGCATTTTCCGTAAAACGGGTATCAAGGTTGATATCACAATAATCAAGGATGATAATGCAGCAATTGGGTTATCACTCAACTCCTAATTACTTAATGCAGTAAACCATATTATAAATAATAAAACATTTATAAAATTCAAGGTAGGGTTTAAATGCACCGGGGCTTGCCTTGCTCGGACACGACGACTGACTCAGACCCGAGAACTCCAACGTCAGGTCCGAAACCCACCGACGATCGCTCTTCTCCGGAAACTGGCTCGACGACTTCGACTTCTTCGAAAGCGGAGACTACACGAATACATAACATGCTTTAACATGATGCTCGATGATAAACATGATGCTTGATGATAACATGCTACGAGTTATGACTAGAGTACAACTTCCCTTCACGGTACAGTCGCAAACAGAACACCTACTAACTAGTAGCGACGATTCCAGCGATACCAGCTTTAACCTAAACAAGTTACTAACGAGCTCAAACATGGAATTAAGGTGCCAAAGATCACAAAAGGGTAGTGACCTAAGGACATCGCTCAATCAAAAAGGCACACAACACTTAAAGTTCTTAAATTAACATTTATTTATTATTTAAATAATTAGGACATAATTAGAAGTTAATCAAATTCATGGAAGTTGCATTTAATCTTTATTTATTACTTAAATTAAGAATGATTTATAACAGTGTCATAATAAATTTCATCATTTTTGGATTAATAAATTAATTATTAAAATTCATGGAAGTTGCATTTAATCTTTATTAGATCTAATTAATTCTACTACACAAAGTACTCAATTTCAGCATTTAACATTTTTCCTAGATAGTTTATACATTGAGAAGCCTACACAAAAATTTTCATGAATTTTGGAACTCTACACAATTGTTAATGAAATAAATAAATAAATAACTAAACTATTCATTTATTTGAAAAAGAAAAACAAAAACGAAATCGGGCCGATTCTCCTTTTTCTCCCGCGGTCCGGCCCAGCTGGTCGGCCCGCTCGCGCGCGCCCGCGCCCGCACGCGTGCTCGGCAACGCGGCCCAGCAAGCGGCCCAACCTGCTCGCTCACCCGCGCGCGCTCTTTCTCCCTCTGCGCTCGCTGACAAGCCGGCCCCGCCTGTCATCTTCCTCCTCCCGCCCTCTCGCTCGCTCCCGCGTGCTCGCTCGCTCTCCTACGGTGGCCGGCCGGTGACCGAAGTTTCGGTCGACAAACTGACCCTACCACAACGCCCCACACCTTCTTCTGAGTCCCTGGCACTGGTCTACAACGCGTCTCGAGCTCTGGTGACCCTTCACCGACGACGGTGGCGGACCGTGGCCGACGGTGAGCCACTAAAACACGCCTACAAGAATGGAACGATCAAATTAAAGGCGTAGAAAGGATCAGTGGCTCACAGTGATCACGTTGGTGCTCTTGCTGGCGGCTGGGAGGGATTGGAGTGGCCTGGCAACGTGGGGGCGGCGATGGCGGTCGGTCGCCGGAGGCAAGCACGGGAACAGGCGGTGCGGAGGTTTGGGTGCGAAAACAGTGAACTCCGGTGGTCCACGAGGTGCGTGAGGCCGAGGCGGAGCTAAGGGTGCGGTTGGCGTGGCCAAAGATGGCTTGACGACGGCTGCGGCGAGCGGCGGAGCTGCGGTGGCGGCGGTGGCGAAAACGGGGAAAAACGAAAATCGTCACTGTGACCTCGAAATATTTATAGACGACGGTCGTGGCTACAGAGCTGCACTGCTCGCGTCGTCGCGCTGGCGATCCTGGGCGCGCCTGGAAGCTGGCCGAAGCCATCCGGCGTCTCGCCGGCGCCCATGCCGGCCGGTGGCCGTCGGTGATTGGCGCGACACTGTAGCACCCCCCAAATTTTAAATGTTCAAACTGTTTTCTAAAATTACTCTCAAATTCATGTAACAACTTGAAAAACTTCCAATCTATGAAATCTTTAGAATTTCAAGCTCTACAAGTTTTGTATTGAACATTTTTTCAAATTCACAATGGATTTTGAAATTTGAGTTTAAATTAAAAAGTGGACAAAATTTTTAGATTTGGTAATTTAGAAATTACTTTTGATTTTATATTGAAACTTCAAAATCTCCAAACATCAAAGTTGTACATCTCGACCAGACCTACAACTTTGCTGTTCAAAACTTTTTCAAATTCTGCCTCCATTTTGAAATGTTAGTTTGGGGATAAAAATGAATCAAATCTGAAATTTGTTTATTTTCAAAATTGATCCACATTTTACACTAAAACTTTGAAAACTCAAAACACCAAAGTTGTAGCCCTTGAAAAGTTCTACAAACTTGGTTTTGAACTTTTTCCCAAATTTTGCTTAGATTTTGAATTATTTCAAAAGGGGTAAAACAGGGTTTTGAAATTTAGGGTTTTCGGAGGAATTTTAAATTGGAATTTATTGCTACTTTGATTTGTGATTAGTTAGCGATCAAAACCTCACCCAAGGGCATCATTTGGACCAACATGACATGGTTGACCAAATGCCACTCTTGGTTGACCAATTAGCTTTTAAAATTCTTTTACATTTTCCCCCAATTTTGAATTCGAATTCGAATCGGAAAACTCGTGACAAGTTTTGGGACTCCAATTCAAACTCAAATTTGGAGTTTCATTTTAGAGGTTGTACTTGAGCTCATACCCTACACTTGACACTAGTGTGCAACTCAGTCGCACACCTCAAATTACGCAGGGCATGGACTAAGCATTTGCGGTGGTATTAAAAATTAGGATTTTCGGGTTCGGAGCACACCACTGAGAAACACATTCAACCTAGATAAGTAAACTTGTTTTAGTTGATGCATAACAAAGTTAACCTAACAGGGATGCTTTGCAATGCATTATGATGACATGGCAGATTAATTAGCACTATAACACCCGGGGTGTTACATGAACTGTTTGAGCATGACACTGTTTTTTGTCGCTCTTTCGGAGGTCAAGCTGTTCGGCAACGCACATACCCATTGCCGAAGGCTGTCATGTTTGAAAAATGGGTTTTTTTGATTCACGCCATTACAATTCTTTGAGTTCTGAGAAACGCCACTGCAATTCACCTATCAGAGATATGCCATTATAATTCTACGTCTCCTCTATCCATATCATTTTCTACACCTGCTACGTATATGGACCCACTGTCAGCGTACAGAAACACGTACTCACATTAAGTCTCCGCCTCCTCCGTTAGACTGATGCCGCCGTCACTCTCTCTTTCCCCGTCCCCGTTCCCCTTTTCCCTCTACGACGACTGAAGGCGGCGGCGGCGGCGATTGAAGTGGGTGGCGCCTCGGCCTTGGGCCGCATCCAGGATACCACCGGGCAAACGCAGGACAGCGTGGCGAGCCACGTCCGGCAAGCGGCTCCTGTAGGGACCCGGTGGGCAGTGTAGCCGGCGACACTCGCGAGCTACGGTAGTGGAAGAGCACGCGGCGGGTTGCGGCATGACCGAGCGTGAGGCCGGTGGCGCTCGCGAGCTGCGGCAGTGGCGAGCGCGTGGTGCACTGCAGCAATAGCGAGAGCGCGATGGACGCAGGTGGGAGGCCGTGAGACGGACGGACGTGGCCGCTGGACTCACTGACGGACGCCAGGTGCGTCCACCATTCGTCCCTAGCAATAAGGCCCGGGACACGGCCCCACTTGTGGTCATGTGGCGCTCCCCGAGGTGGTCGCCGCGGCAGCGCTCACGCATGGAGCGGCAGACGGGCAGACAGCAGCCATGCTCCGCACTCCGCAGCTCCGCCGGCTGCAGCCTCTTGAGAATGCAAGCGATAGCCAGTCCGACCACCTCCTCCGCATTCTCCAGTGTGGCCACGGCCCGCTTCCTCTTGAAGGATGGCATGAGCGGCATGGTCTCTGTGGCCTCGGAGGCTGCCGCGACGTCGCCGAGCAGGCCAGTAATCAGAGCATGGAGAGCAATAGCTGCTGGCACAGGGATCGTGGAACAGTCTTATGTCATAGGGCAAGCATCAGCAATCGTGTACATCACATGTGTTTAACCGCGTGCTCGCGCTCGACGGCGGCGTCCTGGTGTACTCCACCAGAAGGCGCCACGCGCGGTGGTCGCTGAGGGTGCCATGCGCGGGGGCATGTTGCACCGTTGCTGGAAGACATATGCTCACGGAGGAGCCGGACAGGCTGGTGTCCGCGACGCGTGTTGTGCCAAGGCCACGCCTGTTGGCCTCCGCGTAGATGTGGCGATGCCGCATGCATGTGGGCCGAGCCCTGTGCCTCGGCGTCGGCCTCCTCGCCATGGCCAGGCGAAGAAGACGCCCTCCGCCGCGATGGGGAGGATTACACGGTTGTGGGGCGACGACGGCGGCGAGTTTCGTCCTGAGCAGTGGCTTGATGGCGACGACGAGTTCGTGCCGGTGGACGCGGCGACGTAAGGGCGAGCGCGCTGGCCGCCGCTCCACGCGCAGGCTCTGGGGCGAGCGCCGCGGGCGGGCTAACGGAGCAGATGGGTCCTTAACGCCAATACGTCTCCGTGTATGCGTACACACCTGACAATGGGTCCAGGTACAGCAAAAGTGTAGAAAATGGCATGGATGAGGGAGAGATGAAATTATAATGGCAATTCTCAGAATAGACGAATTGTAATGGCGTATCTCCAAACTCGAGAAATTGTAATGGCGTATCTCCAAAGTGGTGGTCTGGTCTCAGTCAGACAGCAAACCGAGAAAGCAGCGACGACATCCTCCATGGCGTGTCGTGGAACTAAGGGAGCCTTGTTTGGTTTGCAGCTGTAGCTTGGCTCGCTAGGTGTGGCGCCGCCGAAGCCTTTCTTGTCTGCCTGTGGCTCGCCACGCCCGCAACACAACTAGGCCCTTGTTTAGGTCCTCCAATTCTCCCCTAAATTTCACTATACAAAAAGAAGATTCTCTGTCACAATAAAATGTCGGCAAATGCATGTAGTACTAAATGTTGATGAAATCAAAAACTAATTGCACATTTTTATTGTACTTTGCGAGATGAACATTTTAAGCCTAGTTAGTCAAAATTTGGATAATTTTTACCAAATACAAACGAAATGCTACAAGAATTCTGCTACAGTGTTTTTCTCCCCAATTCACCGAACTAAACGAGAGGTCTACGCCGAAGGTGAGACGATGAATTTGGCCACGATAGGTGTGGCGTGATTTTGTACTAGGGACAGCTGTGGCAGCCACAGCTTTACTAGAAACCAAACACTAGGCGCACAATTGGTGGCCCGTGGTGCAGTGGGCACGGAACCAAACATTAGCCCTTGTGGCTGCTGCAGCTGTGGCGGAGCCGGATTCAGCAACTTTGGTCTGTAACGTCACATTGTAACTTTCCATTGATGGCGCCGCCTAGCAGAAGAATTGCGGTGTGGCGTGGCGCGGGAGGGCTGCGCGACGAGCGTGCGTGGCCGAGGCGGAGGGCAGCGCGACGGTGGCATCCAGAGCATGCAGGGTCTCGTCCGCACGGTGGTCGTTGTCCACGCTGCCCGCTCGTCCGCGCGTGGGCCACCATCTGCCTGCCCGCTCTCGCGTGGTCACTGGCGACGTCCCAGCTTTGCTCTCGCCAGCGCCCTTGCCTCCCACTTCTCCTAACTTCCGAGCTCGTGGTCGCCGCTCCCCGGTGCTCGCGCTCGCCGTTGGCGCTGTCCTCCGCATGCGTTGTCACAGGCATGATGGATTAAACCAATTAATCGATTTGTATAACAGATTCAAGGTTCGATGCAAGTGCACAAGCAACACGAGTGTCTGTGTCTCCAAGTTCGTCAGCGCAACCACATCCCTCTCCTCCACGGCCTCCCGGCGTGGGTCTTCTTCTCCAAGGGCGGCTCGGCCAAGCAGCACAGGAGGCGGCGCCGGGCAAGCGCGGCGGCGCGCGAGCAGGCGCAGGCAAACCCCGCGGGAGGGCAGCATGGCGGCAAGGGAGGCGGCGCGCTGGAAAGGCCCCTTCGGCATCAGAAGCTTGAAGCGTTCCCGCGACCGGCGGCTCCAGCCGCTGCAGCTCTGCCTGCCACGCTAAAAAAAAAATTGAGATTGTGCTTCGATTGGTCGCAAGCCACGAGAGCCCTTCGATCTCACTTGGACGGTGGATATACATGGGAAAGTTACGTCGTGACTTCCTTCGCGTCCAGCTGTGGCATGGCGCATGGCGGCTGCCAACCAAACAGCCCATAAATGGAACTCGGTTCTCTCTCCCACGTGGCATGCTGTATTTGTGTGTTGTAGCACAACGTGCGGATGACCCTCGGGACGACAGTAGATTAACCAGAATAACGATGGGCACGTTAATGCCGAACAGCTAGCTGCCCAAGCACAGTAGCCATGTGTCTCTGGTCCTTTATCCCATGATCCTCTGAATCTCTGATGCTGCCGGTGTCAACGTGTCATCACATCTCTGCCGCAGTGTGCCGCCGCTCCGCTCGGCTTGTGTAGACTCAAGGCGCGTGCCACAGCATCGCGCATGATGCTGCCTTGACTGACCACGTAGCACGGACTCTTTCCGCGCGCGGACCGTCGCGTTGCTGTACATTACCACATGTTCCTCAAAGACCGGGTGAACGGGAGGATACTGTTACTGTACATTACCGCGTGGACGGATGCGTTTGTCAGGCCAGTTAGAGTGGAAGTTTTATTAGAGTTTCGTTTGTATTTAATGAGCTGCCATATAAGCATGTTTGATGATGTGTAGGTTTTTATAAAGAGAGAAGAAGTGAGTTCATGAAGATGAAACTATTTTGACACGATTATCAACTCTCTCTAAGTTACGGAATTAAATGTCTATGAAACTATATAATGAAATTCTCTGTTGAGAGTGAGTGTTTCATTAATATTTTATTTCATTTTACATGATAGGACTGTTTCGTAAACAATGCAATAAAACTCTCTGCGGAAAAAGACAACGACACAGACCCTATAGGCTATAGCTACTCGTACGAGGCTAAGATTCCTCCCACGCGAAAAATATGTACTATCTCTGTCCCTAAATATTTATCTCTAGAAAACCATATTTCCTTATACACACGTTTTTCGGACGACTAACCTTAAGCGACGGAGTAGTATGTGCGCATGGCCTAGGGACCGAATGCCGAAGCACTTCGGGAGCGGAGCTAGCAGGTCCCGTCTGGATCCCCTAGAGATTTTAGGAATTAGGATTTTCGGTAGGGTTTATAGAATCCAGATTTTAGATAATAAAAAGAAAAAAGTTCACATTACTCACCTAATGTTTGGCAATGTCCAGATTACCCTCTAAAATTGGTTCAATTTACTCCCTTCAATTATTTTAGTTGTCTAGTTTACCCCTTAACATGATTTGTTAGTTTTGTTTTTTTACGTATTAGTTGAGTCTTAATATCAACTTTTGTGATGTGATAGATAACATTATAAGTTATGTTAGTAAAATATATCTTAACCTTTTGCCACTATTTTGATAGCTTAGGAAATTTAATAATAAATAAATTCAAGCCCAGACAATTTCAATAATTACTGGTCCTAGACACAGAAAAAATAGACATATTCCTCAATTAACACAAAAGTTCAATTCCAATCGAAACTTAAGAAACTCCAACCAGAATTTAAGAAACAACGATCGAAACTTAAGTTTCAATTGTTGATGTTTTATTCAAAAGGCTCATACTCATATATAAAGAAAGTAATCTAATTTTGATTCTTGTGTTTGTTATAAGAAAGAAAAATGGGAAAAAGAAATAGTTTTTTATTTATTGCAACATGCTAGTTGATTCCTACCACTTAATCTTAATTTATTGTATCTTCCCGGAGATAGAGATACAATATCGTAGAAAACATATGATGAAAAATTCATAGTGCATTTTTCTAACACAAAATACAATGTCCTCTATCATCTCACAAAATTTCAAACTAAAATATTATTTGAACGTAGAGAAACAAAAAAGAAAAATCTCTTTAAGGTGTTAGTTGGACCAACTTAAATAGTTAAAGGGAGTAAATTGAACCAAATATTAGTTTGGGGTTATTTGAACATAGGTCAAATTTGGAGGGAGTAATATAGACTTTTTCCTAATAAAAATCTATGATGTTTCGATCTCAGGGTTCTAGGGGGTGCTAAATGGGTATTTTATCTATAATACTCCTGAGAATGACCTGAGGAAAACGACAAGGTGGAGGCAAAAATGTCATTTCACACATAGGATGGAAGGAGTATCCCCTGTTATCCAACCTCACTTGGACTATGGGAATTTTTGAATCTTACGTCCAGAATCTTTTTTATCCTCCTTTTTATCCCTACCGTCTGGATACTACGTGGGATTTTTTTTATCTGGAAAGCAGAATCCGTGGGGCTCCATATGGGACCCAAGACCTGTCGTGGGCCTATCGGCTATTGAGCAGCCGACTGGCGGCCTATCGGTCGCTGAGGGACCGACAAGATTCTGCCGGTCAGCCGCCCCGCGCGTACCACGGCCGTCTTTTTTATTTTTTAGCCATTTTTTCGAAAGATTATCTCAAATATGCCCCTTGCGAAAAGATTTCAAAAAATGGACCATTATCTTGGCGCCATAGTCGTCGGCGCCAAGATATAACGATATGGCGCCAGGGTCACTGGCGCCAAGACCCTGCCGTCGTGGCGCTGACGTGGCAACCTGGCAAGGGTACATGGCGCCATGGATCTTGGCGCCATGCATGGCGCCATGGATCTTGACGCCATGCCCCCTGTAAAACCGTTTTCTTTCTTCTTTCTTCTTCCTCTCTTCTCTTTCTTTCTTCCATCTCCGGCGCCCGCACGCACGCCCGCCCGCCCGCACGTCGCCGCCGCCCGCCCGCCCGCCCGTGTGCCGCTGCCGGCCGCCGGCCCGCCCGCCCGGTGCCGCCTCGGCCGCCCCGCCGGCCGCCGCGCCCGCCCGCACGCCCGGTCGGCCGCCACCGCCGTCCGCCCGCACGTCCGGCCGGCGGCCGGCCGCCCTCCGCCGCCGTTGAGGCCGCGCGCTGCTGGCCGTCCCTCCATTGTCAAGCGTCGGCATCTCCGCTTCTCCTACAAGGTAAAATACTTTGTTGTTCTTACTTAACAATAGTTAGTTAGTTAGTTAGGTAGGTAGCTAGTTAGTTAGTTAGTTAGTGTATTATAGATTAAGATTTGAAGAAAGATGTTTAGATAGATATGTAGATTGATGGATACTTTATATAGGTACTTAATTATTTAGTTAGTTAAATAGTTATATAGTTCGTTATATAGATAGTTACTTGACATAGTTAGTTAGTAGTACTATGCAGTTAGTAGTAGTTATTAGTTATGAATACTTAGAGTTAGTGGTGCTTAGTATTTACTTTTTATGTATTAGAGACCTAGTACTTAGTATGTTTCATTTATATTGGAGTAAAGCAATTGTGTTTCGTTATGTTTTGGAACTAGATGGACAACCTAGTGAGCATATATTATGGAGGAACTGTGGAATAAGATCGCTATGGATATGTTGAGTTTGTTGACATGCAAAGTGTGTCTGTGCTATTCAATGAGAAACCATCATTTAGTGAGTTGACTGCAAGGGCTCGTGAGGAGGTACATTGCCATGAAGATGATGGCATCATAGTTGAGGGTGTACTTCACCTAGGTTTTCCTCCCAACATGCTAAGGAAGATGATCCCAATAGGGTGTGCAGATCAGTGGGACAACTATGTGAGATCGGCTATGAAAAGCCAGTTTCAAAGTTTGGACGTGGTTGTGCATCGAGTGCTCGTTGATCCCATCCCTCTTGGGTTGTCCCAGCCAATGGGTGAGCAGACATACTTTGAACCTCCCGTCCTGGAATGTGATGTGGATGCGGATGTTCCGCCTATCGTTCCCGATGCGCAATCTGCCCCCAATGATGTGGCACATCCTCCTCAGGAGATCCCTTTGACACAGAATCATCCGAGTAAGTGTCAATTATGTATCGTTTTATCTTTGTAACTTAAGTCTCTTATTTTCATCCACTCTTCTTATCATCTCCTCTTATTTGTGGCTATGTTGCAGGAGACGTTCCCGATAATGAGGGCGCTCCTCCTGCTGATGCTCAAGTCTAGATTGGAGATGGAATCCGTGCCTCCAATAGTGTTAAAATTATGAATGATTCAGAGCCATATGAGATCGCAAGGGCTGTTGATTCTGACGATGATTGTCCCGTTGGAGAGCTCACGGAGAGTGACGTTGAGATGTTGAGGCGTATTTTTCTCGGCCGCCGTGATCCTATGGTTCATGAGTTCAGTGATCTTACTCATTCAGATCAGGCATGTGCCGAAGGACGTGAAGATAAGCTGCAGGAAGCTCCAGAGGCTGGTCCTAGTATGGAGATAGAGAAGGGGAGGGTTTTTAATGATCTCCCTGCATTGAAGAGGTGGTTGCAGGTGTTTGCAGTGATACGCAAGAGACCATACAAGGTCCTGCATTCCTATGTGGAGCGGCGTTACACGGTTGTGTGTGACAAGGAACGCTGTCTATGGAGGGTTTGTGCAAGGAAGCAAAAGGTCTCCGGAAAGTGGAAGATCACAAGAGTTGTCGGGCCACATACTTGTTCTTCACATGACCTCAGCACGAAGCATCGGTAGTTGACATCTACCCTCATTGCCAAGCGGTTGATGAAAGTATTACAGGGAGAGCCAAACATGAAGGTCAGGACAATTATCAAAATAGTTAATGAGGTGTATGGAGGATATGACATAACTTATGGCAAAGCCTGGAGGGCTAAGCAGCGGGCGTGGAAGATGATATATGGGGACTAGGAGGATGGCTATGAGCAGCTTCCAGTACTTCTCAATGTAATCAAAGCAGTGAATCTAGATATGCATTATGAGTACATCCCTAGGCCAGACGTATGGAAGGATGGGAGATATATATTCTTCCGTGCTTTCTGGTGCTTCCCTCAGTGTGTCGAGGCCTTTAGGCACTGCCGTCCAGTCTTCTCCATTGATGGTACATTCTTGATTGGCAAGTACCGTGGCACACTTCTCATAGCCATATCGTGTGACGCTGAAAGTCCTATGTTTGGTGTTGGTAATTAGTGACAATGCCTAAGTACTAATCCTATGCCTAAGTTGTATGTAGCATATGAGGATTAGTACATTCCAAGGTTGGTGGCAAGATGGACATGGTGATCATGATAGCCACACTTGGATTTGGACGCAACCTTACGTGATCAAGGCAAAGGTATATGCTTAAGGGTTGTGTTTAAGTAACCAAGACACCTAGTGGATGTGGTTACATTATAGGTTAGATAGCCGTACTACAAAGAGGGGAATGACGCGGCTATTGAACTCCTAAGTGCCTCTAGATGTGCATTTCATAATCATATGCATTTGGATAGAACTAATAACGCCTCGAAAAATGATTGTGAAAATGCTAACACACTCACACCTGACGAGATCACTTAGTGGTGTTAGCACGTTTGCGAAGGCGGTGGAGTTTGAGTGGTAGAGAGGGTTTGGGGTCCTCTCTCCCTCCCGCCGAGCTTGCGAGGCAGGATTCAGGCGTTTTTAAGGAGTTGAAACGACTATTTTTCACTACGCCGGAAGTAGGAAAAGAAACAGAGGCGAACGGAGGTCACAGAGGTGACCGGACGCTGAACCGAACGCGGTCTTTGCATGACCAGACGCGTCCGGTCAGCGTTCAGCGTCTGAGCTTGTTTCAGGTTGATGATCGGACGCGCAGCGCGTCTGGTCACTGATGATCGGACGCGTCCGGTCGTTTAGGGAGCTTACTGGACTCAAACCGGACGCTGGCACTGTGGCGTCCGGTCAGTTCTTCAGCGCGTCCGGTCACTGTTTTGTCGTGCGCTGCTCAGACTTGACCAGCGCGTCCGGTCAGTCACGGGACCAGCGTGTCCGGTCATTCGCAGCGCGTCCGGTCTGCGCGTCAAGCGCGTCCGGTCATTGCTTCGCAGTTAGCCGTTGTGCGACCGGCGCGTCCGGTCAGTTGGACCAGCGCGTCTGGTCAGTGCTTCGTGACTTAGCCATTGCACGACCGGCGCGTCCGGTCAGTTGGACTAGCGTGTCCGGTCAACGTGAATTCGGTTGTTTAAGTTTCTAACGGCTCTTTTCAAAGGGGTACGTCTATAAATACTCGTTGGTCGGCTCAAGGCTCTATCTCTTGGACATTTGACATACTTGTGAGCACTTTGAGCTAAGCAACTCCCCTCCCACTCATCTCTCTTGCTTCTTTGCATATTCGAAGTGAGATTGAGTGATCCAAGTACATTTGCATTGTGAGATTGCATCTAGTTGGCACTTGGTGGTTGATTTGCTGTGGGATTCTTGTTTCTCTTGGTGGTTGCCGCCACCTAGACGGCTTGGAGCAGCTTGGAGGCGTTGGCAAGAGTTGGTGATTGTTCTTGGCCACCTCCGGTGATTGTGAGGCGTTTATGCCTACCTCGGCGAAGCGCCAAAGGCAACGTTAGTGAATTGCTCGTGTCATTGCAACCTTTTGCCATTTGGTAGGTTCTTATGGCGCCTTTTGTGAGGCTCGGTGTGAGACCGATTAGCCACCGAACCACGTGGTGAAGAGGGACACAACGGGGACTAGCGTGACGACAAGCACGTGAACCTCAGGATAAATCTTCGTTTCATTACTTTCATATTGTGATTGATTGATCTCAGTGTTCGGTTATCTTGGTATTTATTATTGATCATATTGGTTGGCTCAATACTTCGCCCCTCGGTGAAACTCTCCTAACTCAACTTCGCATTACCTTCCTAGTTATCTTTGCTAGCTAGTTAGCTTTGCAAGAGTAGCTCTTTTGTGTAGCTTGCTAGTTGTAGTTATAGTTACCTTCTCGGTTTGACTTGTGCGGTTGAGTGCAAATATATTAGAATTGTGAATTGGTTAGGTGGCTTGCAAACACCCCGTAGGCTAAGCAAAACTCGCATCTCGCTACTTGTTATATTGATAAACTTGTTTAGCTTGTCTTTGTAGAAAATTTTAAAAGGCTATTCACCCCCCCTCTAGCCATTAAGACCTTTCAAGTGGTATCGAAGCCGTGGTCACCGTTTTCAAGGCTTAACAACCTCGGTGTAAGATGGCTCAAGTTGTGTTCAACCATGTTGGGGGCAAGCCTCCATTCTTGGATGGTGTCACATCTTTTGATTATTGGAAAAGAAAGATGAATCAATATCTTGGCTCTATTCATGAGAACGTTTGGAAGGTGACACACCATGATTATGCTATCATTGATCCCGACAACCTTACCAACAATGATCGCATCAATAACCAATGCAATACTATAGCTCTCAATACTCTCTACAATGGGATTGATGCAAAGGTCTTTGAGCAAATCAAGGATCTTAAGATGGCAAGTGAAGTGTGGACAAGATTAGAGGAAACATATGAGGGCACTTTAACGATAAAGAGTGCCAAGCTCTATATGCTCAAGGATAAGTTTGCAAGCTTCAAGATGAAGGATGATGAGTCCATACCAGAGATATTCTATAGGCTACAAGTTATTGTCAATGATCTCAAGAGCCTAGGAGAAGATGTCAAGGATAAGGACTTCTCACATAAGTTCTTGATGAACTTACCTAAGAAGTTTGCTATCTTGAGAAAGATGATCCAAAGAGAGGGTTTGGACAAGGTGACTCCAAACTAAGTGCTTGAAGATGTCATGACCGATGCTCAATATGATGATGATGAAGATGAGAAGAAGGAGATCAAGGTTAAGCAAGAGAAGACCACCGCATTCAAGGCTTCATCCTCTAAGGGCAAGAGCAAGATGGAGAGCAATGATGATGATCTATTCAATGATGAGACCATGGCCCTCCTAGTGCACAAGATGGGGAGGTTCATGAAGAAGAAAGAATATGGTGCAAGAAAGAGAAGGGACTTCATGAAGGCAAAGGAGGTGCTTTGCTACAATTGCAATAGCCCCGATCATGTAGTGGCAAAGTGCCCCTATGAAGACAAAAGATATCATGACGGGGAGTTGAAGTTGAAGAAGAACAAGAAGGAGAAGAAAGAGAAGAAGAGCTTCACTATCAACAAGAAGAAGAAGGGTGGTGGCTATGTGGTCACTTGGGATAGTGATAACTTCGATAGTGATGATGATAGCTCTAGTGATGATGAGAGGACCACTCGGCGAGCCATTGCAAGCATCGCCCTCTCCAACAAGCCATCCATCTTCGACACTACATCGACATGCCTTATGGCCAAGCCTACCAAGGTAAAACATGATGATAGTGATGATGATTCTTGTGCTAGTGATGGTTGTAGGAGTGATGATGAGGAGGATGAGGACTACTCCAAGGATGATCTATTAGGCATAATAGATCAAATGAGCAAGGGCTACAAGAGGACAACTAAGAAGTGCAAGATCTTGAAGCAAGAGCTCATTGCCAAGAGCAATAAAAATGATACCTTGATGGAGGAGCTTGTTGCTCTCAAAAAGAGTAAGGAGTGCAAAGGAATTGAACAAGAGCTCAAAACTCTTAGGAAATCCTTTGATGAGCTAGAGACCTCTCGTGAGTGTCTAAAGGAAGACCACGAGGATCTTGAAGTTGCTCACACTAGGCTTAAGGAATCCCACTCCACTCTACTTGAGCTCATCAAGAAAAAGGACCTCAAGTTGGAGAAGCTCATGAAGGAAGCTAAGGAGGAGCAAGTGATTGTCACTTGTGATATTGGACTAACATGTGATATTATTGATGATTCTTTATTTGTTGGTCCTACTAATGCTTCATGTAGCTCGTCATCATCCGCCACAACCAACTCTATCTCTACTACTAGTGATTCATCACTTGTGGTTGAGAATGAGACTCTCAAGAGAGAGGTGGATGATCTCACCTGTGCATTAGGCAATGCCTATGGTGGGGATGCCCGCTTGCTAAAATGCTTGGGTAGCCAAAGGTTCTCTCTTAACAAAGAGGGTTTGGGCTATACTCCCAAGAAGGGCAAGGCTGCCTTTGCTACTCCAAAGCCTCGCTTTGTGAGGAGCAATGGTCGTTATTGCAATAGATGCAAGCAAATTGGGCATCTAGAGATTAATTGCAACAAAATGAACAAGAACAAGAAAAATGCTAATGTACCTTACATTCCTTTTGATTCTTGTTATGTGCTTACCAATGGTGAGAAAGGTGTGCATGCTAAGTTTATTGGTACACCAATTGTGGGTCCAAAGAAGAAGGCCATTTGGGTACCAAAGAACTTAGTTACTAACCTCCAAGGACCCAAGCAAGTATGGGTACCTAAAAGACATTAAATTATTTTGTAGGTAAATTACAAGGCCGGAGAAAGGCATTGGGTGCTTGATAGTGGGTGCTCTCAACATATGACAGGTGATTCAAGAATGTTCAACTCTCTCAAATCAAATCATAGTGGCATTGATAGCATCACATTTGGTGATAATAGCAAGGGTGATGTAAAGGCTCTTGGAAGGATTGCAATCTCTAATGATCATAGCATTTCTAATGTGCTCTTAGTTAAAAAGTTGAACTTCAATCTTCTCTCGGTTGCTCAATTGTGTGATCTCGGTTTCAAGTGCATATTTGGTGTTGATGATGTGGAGATAGTTAGTGTTGATGGCTCTAACTTGATCTTCAAATGTTTTAGATATGAGAATCTATACTTGGTTGATTTCAATGCTAGTGACACTCAACTTTCAACATGCTTGCTCATATTGACATAGAAGACTTGGTCATATTGACATGCTTGCTCTTCAACTTTCAACTTTCAGTATGGGTTGGTTATGGCATAGAAGACTTGGTCATATTGACATGAAGCAATTGAACAAGTTAGTGAAGCATGACTTAGTTAGAGGCTTGAAGGATGTCATATTTAAGAAGGATAAGCTATGTAGTGAATGTCAAGCCGGAAAGCAAGTAGACAACACTCATCCATTGAAGAGCATTATGAGTACTTCCAAGGCATTTGAGTTGTTGCACATGTATCTATTTGGACCAACTACATACACAAGCATTGGTGGCAACAAGTATGGCTTTGTGATTGTGGATGATTTAACTAGATATACATGGGTATTCTTTCTTGTGGACAAGAGTGATGTATTTGATATATTCAAGAAGTTCATCAAGAGAGTACAAAATGAGTTTGAAACCACAATCAAGAAAGTGAGAAGTGACAATGGAAGTGAGTTTAGAAACACAAGAGTTGATGAGCTATGTGATGAGCTTGGATTAAACATCAATTCTCGGCCAAGTATACACCTCAATCAAATAGCTTAGTTGAGAGGAAGAATAGAACCTTAATTGATATGGCAAGATCAATGTTGAATGAGTATAATGTGAGTCATTCATTTTGGGCCGAAGCAATCAACACGGCTTGCTTCTATAGCAACCGCCTCTATTGCCACAAGTTCCTAGAGAAGACACCATATGAGATCTTAAATGGAAGAAAGCCTAACATTGTATACTTTCGGGTATTTGGTTGCAAATGCTACATCTTGAAGAAGTGCACTAGATTGAGCAAGTTTGAGAAGAAATGTGATGAAGGATTCTTACTTGGTTACTCAACTACTAGCAAAGCTTATAGAGTTTAGAATTTGGCTAGTGGTCAACTTGAAGAAGTGCATGATGTTGAGTTTGATGAAACAAATGGCTCTCAAGATGAAGAAGATAACTTAGATGATGTGAGAGGAACTCAATTGACCAATACTATAAAAGAAATGGATATTGGTGATATTAGGCCAAATCAAGTGATTGATGTGGATGACGACAAAGATCAAGTGCTCCAAAGTCCAATTACACAAGCTAGTGGTTCTCTAATGCAAAATCAAGCTAGTACATCATCTCAAGTGCAACAAGATCAACAAGTGGCTAGTTCATCATCTCCAACTCATAATCAACATCAACATCCAAGCAATCAAGTCCAAGTGCTTCAACCAACTAACATTGCAAGAGATCATCCATTGGATTCCATCATTGGTGACATACAAAGGGGAGTTCAAACTAGATCAAGATTGACATCTTTTTGTGCTCACTCTTCTTTTGTGTCAATGGAAGAACCCAAGGACATTGATAAAGCATTGAAAGATCCGGATTGGGTAAATGCAATGCATGAAGAGCTCAACAACTTCAAGAGAAATGAAGTATGGGAACTAGTTGAGAGGCATAAGGATCACAATGTCATTGGAACAAGATGGGTCTTTCATAACAAGCAAGATCAAGATGGGATAGTAGTAAGGAACAAAGCAAGACTAGTGGCTCAAGGTTACACACAAATATAGGGTCTTGACTTTGGTGAAAGATATGCCCTGGTTGCAAGATTGGAAGCAATTAGGATCTTACTTGCCTATGCTTGTGCACACAATATCAAGCTATATCAAATGGATGTGAAGAGTGCATTTCTCAATGGGTACATCCAAGAGAGGTGTATGTGGAGCAACCTCCCGGTTTTGAAGATAACAAGAAACCCAATCATGTATACAACTTAAGGAAAGCTTTGTATGGATTGAAGCAAGCACCTAGAGCATGGTATGAAAGATTAAGAGATTTTTTGCTATCCAAAGGATTTGTCATGGGCAAAGTGGATACTACTCTCTTTACCAAGAAGATTGGGAACGACTTATTTGTGTTGCAAATATATGCTGATGATATCATATTTGGTTCAACCAATCAAGATTATTATGATGAGTTTGGGAAAATTATGGCAAAGGAATTTAAAATGTCAATGATTGGTGAACTTAGTTTCTTTCTTGGACTTTAAATTAAACAAATGAAGGAAGGAACATTTGTAAGCCAAACCAAATACATAAAGGATATGCTAAAGAAGTTTGGTATCGAAGATGCAAAAGGAATCACTACTCCAATGAGCACTAGTGGAAGCTTGGATAGTGACAAGAATGGCAACATAGTGGATCAAAAGCTATATAGATCAATGATTGGTAGCCTACTCTATGTGACGGCATCAAGGCCCGATGTGGTGTTTAGTGTATGCATGTGTGCAAGATTTCAAGCCTCACCAAGAGAAAGTCATTTGAAGGCAACAAAGAGAATATTGAGGTACTTAAAGCATACACAAGATGTTGGATTATGGTATCCCAAGGGTGCAAGTTTTGAGCTAGTTGGATATTCGGATTCCGACTATGCCGGTGACAAAGTGGAGAGAAAGAGCACCTCCAGGACTTATCAATTGTTGGGAAGATCACTTGTCTCATGGTCATCCAAGAAACAAAATAGTATTGCACTATCTACCGCCAAAGCCGAATACATCACCGCGGGTAGTTGTTGTGCACAAATCTTGTGGATGAAGGCAACATTGAAGGATTTCGGAATCAATTTCAAGAATGTGCCATTGCTATATGACAATGAAAGTGCCGTGAAGCTAACCAACAATCCGGTTCAACATCAAAGAACAAAGCATATTGATGTTCGCCATCACTTTATTAGAGATCATCAACAAAAGGGTGACATTGCTATTGAGAGTGTGGGCACCGAAGATCAATTAGCCGATCTATTCACCAAGCCACTTGATGAGAAGAGATTTCACAAGCTAAAGAATGAGTTGAACATACTTGACTTCTCCAACATGAGTTGATGCACCCCATATATGACATGCCTCTCCTTCGAGCCCCAAGGTATAATTGGTTGACATGTCATACATTCTATGCTAAGGACTTGTTTAGTGCATCTAGTCATAATTTACATGTTCTAGGCTCATTCATGAAAATCAAATGAATTTGAAGTTTATGTGGTGCCACTATTGTTTCCATGACTTGTATGATCTAGTGGTAGCATATAACTTGTTTAAGTAGCTTGTGATCCTAAGTGTTTAATCTAGAAAACTTATCTAAATATTTGCTTCAACATGGTGCATGATAACCCTTCTAGTGAGGTGTGAAGAAGCTTGCCCTTGGATCAAACCGAAGCATTTTGTTTATGCAAGCAATCTAGGTTGAATCACAAACTTGATCCTCACCCTATATTTCAACATGATAATCTATCTAAAATTGGTCCCTTGTGGTCATTGGTGCCAAAGGGGGAGAAATTGTTGTTCACAAAGATAGAACTCAAAGGAGGAGAAGCACAAAGGGGGAGAAAAATGTTGTTCACAAAGATAATTTTGAGCACACAAGTAGGGGGAGCAAGCTCTTAAATATGAATGTTGCTTCTACATGTGCATTTCATATGTATGATGCATAGTTATGCATTTCTTTTTCTCCGATATTTTGCTTGTGTGGTGACTTGCTAGTATAATTTGAATGATGTATTGTGGTACTAGCATGAATAGGAAGTAGTTAGATTTTTATTGCTTCATGTTTTTCATAGTGGTACTAGAGCCTTGCTTATAATGTTCATCTCACGAGGTTTCTAGTTATATTTATGCTTTTCCAAGTGGAATCTAACTACACAAGGTGCTAAGATGGTGTTTATCGCTACTCCGATGGTATCACGCTTCAAAGATCTATAATCTTAAACACTTAGCACCTATTGGTAGTCAATGCTCCTAATCTTTCCTATCTAACATGTATGCTTCCAAAATCTAAACATATATAGCATACATGTAGGGGGAGCCATTGCTATCAATTTGAATTCATGATCACATGTCCATAATTCTTACACATGGTAATATACTTGGACAATGTGACATGGGTTCAATCAAAATTTTATCATAATATCTTTATGAAAGGTTTGTCACCAATTACTAACAAGGGGGAGATTGAAAGTCCTATGTTTAGTGTTGGTAATTAGTGACAATGCCTAAGTATTAATCCTATGCCTAAGTTGTATGTAGCATATGAGGATTAGTACATTCCAAGGTTGGTGGCAAGATGGACATGGTGATCATGATAGCCACACTTGGATTTAGACGCAACCTTACATGATCAAGGCAAACACTACTAGAAAACCCCCCTTGTAGCTACGCTTTATTTGTAACGCACATCAAAAACGTCTCTACGTCGGCACGTAAATACGTTATTTGACACAATTTCAAGAACGCATCGAAGTGTCACAATATTTAACACGCTTTCAACGTTAAGAGATATTTAAACACATTTTTCAACACGCTATTGAAATCGTATTAAAAAGACATGAGTTAGACACGCTTTCAACCGTCGATAACCTCTACACACGTTGTAAAGCGCATCTCAAAATCATCAATAGGCACCTAAAGATGTTTTTTGACATGCAACTAAACATGTATAAAAATGACACATAGTTAGATATACTTTCAACCGTGAGTAGTATGAAGACACGTTGTAAAGCGTATCAAATAACCGTCCTTATTATGCGCATAGAGATGTTTTTCTATGCAATACTGAAATATATCTAGTTGACATGAAATTAGATACGCTTTTAACATTACTAGCTAGTAGAGACGTATTAATGTGTCGTAGAAATTTGTCCTTAACGATGTAGAGACATTTTTTAGTGCAAAATTGAAAACGTGTAACCTAGCGAGGGGGGCTTTAAGCTGACGTGGCATATTCACCAAATTTGATGTGGCGTATCTTTCACTAGAGCTGACGTCTCATATATTATTCGAAGCTAAAATAGTATAACATTAATTGTGTTTCTAGCGAGGGGGGCTTTAAGCCGACGTGGCATATTCACCAAATTTGATGTGGCGTATCTTCCACTAGAGCTGACATCTCGTATATTATTCAAAGCTAAAATAGTATAACATTAATTGTGTTCCAGTTTCTTTTAATTAAAAATACTAGTACAAAGAAATAGCTAGCCAGTGTTTGTCGTACATGTCTGATAGAGGCACACACATAATAATAATAATAATAATAATAATAATAATAATAATAATAATAATAATAATAATAATAATAATAATAATAATAATAATAATAAGGAAAAAAATATGGTCAAATGGGAAAAATATGGTCACTCACTTGACAACTATAAATAGAAAAAAGGTGCCAGATTTAGGTAGACACTTATAACAATAATAATAATAAATAGGAAAAAAATGTCAGACACTAGACTCGAATCGAGCCAAGCACTTAAGGATTGAGTCCAGCGTACCATTGCGCCAATCATTTAGCTTTGTATGACGGGGTTAATTCTTTTTATTTGTTCCACCACTACTACACGGACGTTTTTTTAGAGGCGGTTTTGCCAACAGTCCCTATGCAGGGGTTGCTACAAAACTCCTATTTACAGGGGCGGCTGAAGATTGGTAGAGGTGGCTCAATTTCCAGAAATCGTGCGATTTCGGACACAAAAAATAGCAAAAAATGTCAAAGTCATGGGCCAGCATGATTCAAACCCACGACCTCCCCCTCACACATATCCTCCACTACCACTGCACCTAACACTCACTCGTGTCTATATTGCAATTTAGTTCCTACATATTATACTAAACTGACCATAAATTGATTGTTTGAGGCCCTAAACAAATTTAAATAAAAAAGTTGTCAACTACAAAGTTTTATAATTTTTCAAGATCTACAACTTTTATTTTGGTAGTTTCTCCTTCCGAGGTCGTTTACAAAATTTGAATTTCAAATTTAAGAAATTCAAACGTAGTTTTCCACAAGATGAATTCAAATGAAAAAGTTGTCAACTACAAAGTTTCATAACTTTTTAAGATCTACAACTTTCATTTTTGCTATTTGTCCATCCAAGGTCGTTTAAAAAATTCAAATTTTATCTTTTTGAAAATTCAAACATAGTTTTTATGGACAAGATGATTTCAAATCAAAAAGTTGTCAACTACAAAATTTTATAACTTTTTGAGATCTACAACTTTCATTTTTGCTGTTTATCCATCCGAGGTCATTTAAAAATTCAAATTTTAAATTTTTAAAAATTAAAAAATAGTTTTCGTGGATAAGATTATTTCAAATCAAAAAGTTGTTAACTACAATGTTTCATAACTTTTCGAGATTTACAACTTTTATTTTGGTTGTTTCTCCATCCGAGGTTGTCTGAAAAATCTAAATTTCAAATTTAAGAAATTCAAATGTAGTTAACATTGACAAAATTAATTCAAATCAAAAAGTTGTCAACTACAAAGTTCTATAACTCTCTAAATCTACAACTTTAATTTTGGTCATTTATTCATCTGATATAGTGGTTGTAACATTGTTCACAAATTTTACATCTCTCTCTTATAGTCTATGAAACTATAAGAGTGAGATGTAAATTTTATGGTCAATGTTACTACCACTTTGTCATATGAAGAAATGATCAAAATAAAAGTTTTAGATCTTGATGAGTTCTGCAACTTTTATGTTCATGACTTTTTCAGTTGAAATCATTTAATGTTTCAAAATGACGTTTGAAGTTGGTATTTTTTGAAATTTAAAATTCAAATAGATAAAACACAGTCACATGAAAAGATGGATAAAATAATAGATGTAAGAACACAATAATTTGATAGAGCATGATTTTAGAAATTTTTAGAAAAAAATTATCAAATTTAAAGTTAGTAAGATGGAGAAAGACTAGTTACAAGTTTTAGTTAGAGATTAAAAAGAAAAATCAGAGTTCTTCAACAATTTTAAAATTAAATTACAAATAGTATCTTGAAGCAGTAAATGATTTCAAATAAAAAAGTTGTAAACAACAAAGTTTCATGACTTTTCGATATCTACAATTTTTATTTTGGTCATTTCCTCATCAAGGTCGTTTCAAAAAATTTGAATTTCAGTACTTAATTTTTAATATATAAAGACGGTTTCATGTATTACTAAACCGTGTAGACATAGGTTATAGACACCTTTAAAAATTGGTTTCACTCTTTTTAATAATTATGTGATTTCGTATTATGCATTTTTACAATCTTAAAATGAGTTGATCATATTTAGAATTAGAAAATAATATAAAGCAAATAAAAATTGGCGCCCACGCCGGCATACAGAATAAATGGAGAAAGGAAATTTGCCGCCCACTCTGGCCGCGCGTAGAGATTTTCGGAAATTTGCCGCCCAGCCGCGGCGAGAAAATCGCATCGCTTAACCTCCCCACCCCGCATTAACCTCCCCAGTCTCCTCCCTTTCCTCATCCATCTCGGTAGATCGAGGGTTCATCTGCCGCCGCCGCGGAGAGGGTGCCTGGCCACGACGCCTGACGGCGGCTGCCGGGCAGGAGGGTGCCGGGCCACGACGCCTCGGACCTGCGATGCCGCCATCCACGATCTGCGCAAGGTATGCTGCCATCTGACAATCATCCATTCCCAGCCTCCATACCTTGATTTTGTTCCGTCCTCCGCCATTGGTAGAGCGAGAAATAGGGAGGCAGCCATGCTCTTTCAAATCTATTTTAATATTTCCATCAATTTCACTTGGCGGTGTATACTACATGAATGAAAAGTACTGTTGTTTATTCAGTTCCCACAGAGGCAACTAACATGTTCATCTTATATTTTCTTGATCTCCCATATATAACTAGAATAAATCATGACAAGAGGACTTCGAAGATTGAGGAATTTGAACATTGATGAACATGGTGTAGACCGTAGAACCTGTTCAGGACGAGCACGAAAATATAGCAAATAATGGGAACAATGAAAGTTTGCAGTCCCCTCCCGATATTGATGGTTTATGCCCTGCCACACCAACCTCGAAGTCCAATTAAAATAATATGTAAGTTTCATGTTTGTCCTTGCATATCTAGATACAATGTGAAATCTTACATTTTCATATATGCAGGACCAAATGGAGAGGTTAGACAGATTAAGAGGAATTCACACTAACAAATTTACTGGCATTACAAGGAGGAAAGGTAATTGTAGGGAAAGATGAAAACGGTGTCCCAAATGAAAGGTCAGCCTCCATTCTTGGGCAGCACCTTGGCCATGTAGCAGAAGCAGTAGTTACTCCTCTTTCTCGTAGCTGTTAATCTATGTCATTTTAGCCTATAGAAACTCAAGTAAAAAGCATAAAAAAACTCCCTTTTGGTTTAGTAGCCGAATTAATTGGCTTTGTTTTATTACTGCTTTCTTTTGCAAGTTGTTGCTTTCATCAGGTAGCATTCGACGAATAGATTTTGCTAGCTTCATTAGTATATAAAATGCTAGCAGCTCTGTAGGTTCAGTAATCGGTTCATGCTCTTTTACATTCCTTGTTAGCATCTCGGATCGCTCCCAGATTTATACGCTTGCAACTTTTAATTTTTTTATAAACCAGCCAACTACACAAGTATTCGTTGTTCCTGCTGCTTTAATTTTACAAGTTCATATGCACAATATTCTGTCCTCTCTAATCTTTATATTTTTCTTTTCCCTATTAAGTGAGCTAAACTATGCCCGCAGGAGGCACAACCTAATGTCAATGTTGTCACAAATTTATCATGTGATCCCATATTGCTCAACATGGTATGTCCAAGTTGATATTGTAATATTGTTTCATTTGAAATATAAGCTCAAATTGATTAAGCAATGCTATGTTTTGATGTTTTAAATCATGTCTATTATAGAGAACACGAAGAGTTTAAGCCTCCAGCATGAGCATACCAGAATCAGTACGTGCTTTTCTTTGCCTTATTTATTTTCAAATCATGTTAGTTACCATTTCAAAGATAATATGTTCATGTTCTGTAGTTTGTAGAGACAAGATGAAGTCTATCTTATTTCACTGATAAACAAAGATAGAATTATGGCTGAAGGGAAGTTAGTGACTACTGATAGCCAGAGAGAGATTTTAGGAACAAAGCTTGGAACATAATACTCGGGAGTTTATATTGAAGGCCTTGAAAATATTGAACATGGCAATAAGGGAGATGAGGAGGTACCAAGACCATTTCATCAGATTCGTACACTAATTGATGCCGTTGGCTATGTTATTCCTTGGCTAACTACACATGTAAGTTTGATTTTTTTTTCATTTGAAATAGTGCATGTGTCTGTAACATCTTCAAATTGAGTTATTCATCTAACACATGCTCCATTGTAGGTGAAGAAAGCTAGAAGTTCATCTTGTACCCGCAACGTACAAGTTGGTAGCCGAAGCACGTCGACAAAGTTAGATGGGAAGCGAAGTATAAATTTCAAAGTGAACAAGATAGATTTTAGTTGTTACAAAAAAATATTTAAGTAATTTTTGTATGATTGTGCCACTTTGTCTATGTTTCTTTGTGAACACAATTGTTTGTTGAGTAATGGAGACGTTGGCTATCGAGTTAGTCAGATTCATGATGTTTTGTCAAGGCCAAATGCAATATAATTGATGGTTTACTTCCCATTATTAGTCATGGAAAATAGAAAATAAAATAATCTGATTCCAATTTGTATATTCATCTCGAAGCACTATATGTATATAATGAAAATGCCTATTTTTTGTTGGGATGTATTAAAGCGTTACAATATAACGTGTCTATACTGCTACACACAAAATATAGATGTATGTACAAAATCGTTTCTACAAGTCTTAATACACACTATGACGTTACTATACAACATATCGATATATGTAGACACAATAATAACGTGGCTACAATGTTGTTTCTACTTTTGTTAACACATGTTTAGGTGGTACTATAAAACGTGTCACCTACCACGTCAGCTGCCACGTCACCTCTCCACGTCAATTGCCACGTCACCTCTCCACGTCATCTGCCACGTCACCTTTTACATCATCTTCCACGTCACTTATACTTCGTCTCTATACTCCTTAATGCGCAATAATGCGTCACTACAAAACGTGACTATAGCAGTAGACACGAATTGTGAATTTATCTACAATATTTTCTCTATATTTTTCACACATAATGAAACGTGACTGTATGACATAACTACACTAATAGACACATGTTATATATGTGTCCATACAAGTGTATCAATGTGTTTAGAGACGCATCTAACGTGTCTATGAAACGTCTATTCATCTAATACATACGCTTACGAAAATCATCTCTATGGGGTTTGACACGGTCCATACAAAGACGCTTCTAACACGTTTTCGTAAATCGTGCCTACATCCCTATAGAGACGAATTAAAGCATGTTTACTGTCTAAAAAAGCATACCTATAGGGAGGGTTTTCTAGTAGTGAAAGGTATATGCTTAAGGGTTGTGTTTTAGTAACCAAGACACCTAGTGGGTGTGGTTACATTATAGGTTAGATAGCCGTACTACAAAGAGGGGAATGACGCGGCTATTGAACTCCTAAGTGCCTCTAGATGTGCATTTCATAATTATATGCATTTGGATAGAACTAATAACGCCTCGAAAAATGATTGTGAAAATGCTAACACACTCACACCTGACGAGATCACTTGGTAGTGTTAGCACATTTGCGAAGACGGCCGAGCTTGTGAGGCGGGATTCAGACGTTTTCGAGGAGTTGAAACGACTATTTTCCACTACGCCGAAAGTAGGAAAAGAAACGAAGGCGAACGGAGGTCACAGAGGTGACCGGACGCTGAACCGGACGCGGTCTTTGCATGACCTGACGCGTCCGGTCAGCATTCAGCGTCTGCGCTTGTTTCAGGTTGATGATCGGACGCGCAGCGCGTCCGGTCACTAATGATCGGACACGTCCGGTCGTTCAGGGAGCTTACTGGACTCAAACCGGACGCTGGCACTATAGCGTCCGGTCAGTTCTTCAGCACGTCCGGTCACTGTTTTGTCGTGCGCTGCTCAGACTTGACCAGCGCGTCCGGTCAGTCACCGGACCAGCGCGTCTGGTCGTTCACAGCGCGTTCGGTCTGCGCGTCAAGCGCGTCCGGTCATTGCTTCGCAGTTAGCCGTTGTGCGACCAGCGCGTCCAGTCAGTTGGACCAACGCGTCCGGTCAGTGCTTCGCAACTTAGCCGTTGCACGACCGGCGTGTCCGGTCAGTTGGACCAGCGCGTCCGGTCAACGCGAATTCGGCTGTTTAAGTTTCTAACGGCTCTTTTTAAAGGGGTACGTCTATAAATACTCGTTGGCCGGCTCAAGGCTCTATCTCTTGGACATTTGACATACTTGTGAGCACTTTGAGCTAAGCAACTCCCCTCCCACTCATCTCTCTTGCTTCTTTGCATATTCGAAGTGAGATTGAGTGATCCAAGTGCATTTGTATTGTGAGATTGCATCTAGTTGGCACTTGGTGGTTGATTTGCTGCGGGATTCTTGTTTCTCTTGGTGGTTGCCGCCACCTAGATGGCTTGGAGCAGCTTGGAGGCGTTGGCAAGAGTTAGTGATTGTTCTTGGCCACCTCCAGTGATTGTGAGGGGTTTGTGCCTACCTCGGCGAAGCGCCAAAGGCAACGTTAGTGAATTGCTCGTGTCATTGCAACCTTTTGCCATTTGGTAGGTTCTTGTGGCGCCTTTTGAGAGGCTCGGTGTGAGACCGATTAGCCACCGAACCACGTGGTGAAGAGGGACACAACGGGGACTAGCGTGCCGGCAAGCACGTGAACCTCGGGATAAATCTTCGTTTCATTACTTTCATATTGTGATTGATTGATCCCGGTGTTCGGTTATCTTGGTATTTATTGTTGATCATATTGGTTGGCTCAATACTTCGCCCCTCGGTGAAACTCTCCTAACTCAACTTCGCATTACCTTCCTAGTTATCTTTTCTAGCTAGTTAGCTTTGCAAGAGTAGCTCTTTTGTGTAGCTTGCTAGTTGTAGTTGTAGTTACCTTCTCGGTTTGACTTGTGCGGTTGAGTGCAAATATATTAGAATTGTGAATTGGTTAGGTGGCTTGCAAACACCCTGTAGGCTAAGCAAAACTCGCATCTCGCTACTTGTTATATTGATAAACTTGTTTAGCTTGTCTTTGTAGAAAATTTTAAAAGGCTATTCACCCCCCCTCTAGCCATCAAGACCTTTCAGACGCAAACAACAAGCTTGTTCCTTTAGCATTTGCTTTGGTTGAGAGGGAGAATAATGATAGCTGGGGATGGTTCTTGAGGCTAGTCCGGATACATGTGGTTGGGCCTAGCAGGGAGGTGGGCGTCATATCTGATAGGCACCATGGCATACTTAATGCTGTGCGAGAGGAGATAGAGGGGTATGCACCTTTGCACCATCGTTGGTGTACTCGGCACCTTACTGAGAATCTACTCTGGAAGGATGGTGTGAAGGATAATTTTGATCTTTTCCAGAAGGCTGCTCGATAGCTTGAGGATAGGTATTTTCGGAGGAAATTAGAGGAGGTCAGAACCGCATCTAATGCAGAAGGTAGACAATGGTTGATAGGTTTGATGAGAGATGTGGACAAATGGACAAGAGCTCACGACGCAGGTGGTTGGAGGTACGAGTTTCAGTGCAGCAACATGGCCGAGTCTTTTAATAAGCTGCTGCTGGGGATTCGTGGTATGCCCGTGAACGCTATCGTTCAATTCACATTCTATAAGCTTGTTGCCTGGTTCAACGATCAGCACGCCCATGCATTGCAGTTGCAGAGTGAAGGTAAGATTTGGGCTCCAACACCACAGGCACATCTAGACAAGGCGAAGGAAAGGGCTGGCACACATGAGGTCACATGTTTTGACCATGCCATAGGAAGATATGAGGTAAAGCATACCGGTGGTACTACATCTGATGGTGAGGTCCGAGAGTTGAGGATTCATGTGGTTGTCCTCTAAAATTTCTCATGCACTTGTGGGAAACCAAGACAGCATCACTTTGTATGTTCTCACCTTGTAGCAGTTGCTAGGCATCGCAACTATGATATTGAGGCTAGGATACCTCGCGAGTTCAGTGTCGACACGCTTGTCCAAACATGGAGGCCCCACTTCGTGCCTTTCCGGGACCCTAGAGAGTGGCCTCCATACGACGGTCCAACATACGTTGCAGATCCAGCTTACCGTTGGGACAAGCGGGGCTCTAGAAAGAGGACGAGGCACAGGATGGTTGTGGATCAGATACCCGATAGAACGCGACGTGGGAGAGCGATGCCATTTCTTAATGACCCAGAGCAGTATGAGTGTGGCAAGTGCGGTAGACTTGGCCACAATTCCCGCACTTGCCATTGGCAAATTAGTGAGATGCGATTTATAGTTGTTTCTATTATTTAATACCTATCGTATTGATTGTACAATTCTTGCTTTATGTTTAAATGCATATTTATTTTATAACTTACTGACTGTATTCTTTTTGTAGGATGGCATAATTCCACCTTCTGGACCCGATGTACGACGAGACCCACCGAGGATGTCTCGTAGCGTCGGGGCAGGTAAGATTTTACACTCCCATATCACATACTTCGAATTATAAGTGCATATGTGTGTGTCAAGTAACATTTGTATTTTGTTTAAATGTAGGACCTTTTGCTCCTTCATTCTAGAGTACATGGAGGGTTCTTGGAAATGCAGTACGACGACAGGTACACACCTTACCTATCAAGAGCTGGCCTAGACATCATATCTTTCCAGGTTCGTCGTGGCCTGCCTTTGTTCAACTCAGCGGGCTTGACTTCGTTGGTTGACAGGTATTTTATGAACACATAGGTTGTATTAATAATCATTTGTTCACGTGGTTATGTTTATGAGGAGCATTATTGTTTTGCTAAAATTATAGGTGGTGACCTGAGACTCACAACTTTCACATGGCGTTTGGGGAGATGACAGTCACGCTACAGGACTGTCAGAAGATGTTAGGTCTGAGGATTCGTGGGAGGTCAGTGACAGGGCAGTGTAGGTCAGAGGGTTAGAGAGCTCGGGTGGAGGCCTTCCTTGGACGTGAGGTGGGTGAGCAAGGAGAGCGCACTTCTGGTGTTCTTCTCTCCTAGCTTCGGGCTGAGTTCGCATAGTGTCCTCCAGGGGCAGACGAGCAGATAGTTCAATACTACTATAGGGCATGGATCCTACACTTGTTTGGCTCTATTCTCTTCCCCGATGGAATGGGGGACACTGCGTCGTGGATGTGGATCCACTGCCTTATAGATTGGGACCAGGCGGGTCACTACAGCTGGGGCTCTGTAGTGTTGGCTTTCCTTTACCGTCAGCTTTGCGAGGCATGTCGGCGGTCTTCACAGTCAGCCTCACTTGGTGGGTGTGTGTACCTACTCTAGCTGTGGATGTGGTTGCAGCTTCTAGTTGCTCGTCCCATGGTTCTGGCTCCTCGCGACTGGTTCCCAGTGCAGAACGCACGTCTACAGCCGACGTGGGCGTACTTGTGGGAGCAGGTGACAGTTCCTCACGCGAGGATGGAGTGGGCGTACAAAGAGTACACGAACGAGCTAGACAGGCTAATGGCCTCTAGTGTAAGTACAAATTATTATACATGTTGGTTCGAAAGAAATTATTTATTAAGCTACCTAACTTCTTGTTTGGACATGTTGCAGGTGACTTGGGAGCCATACGCGGACGAGGCCACACTTCCTTTTGTGGTGAGCAACGTGTGTGACAGCGACAATGAGCTCTACAGGGTGAGGTGCACTCTTATCTGCTTCTATGCTGCCGAGTACCACCTTCCACATCGAGTTGCACGCCAATTTAGAGCAAGGCAGCGTTGTCCACCATCTCCAGTGTCGACCGGTGTTGACTTGCACAAGTAAGTGTTCTATTCTTTGTAATTGGACCTTTTTCCTGAAGTTGCACTTATATTATTACCACATGATATATGTCAAATAAGATGGATAAAATAATTGTTGGTATGTTTGTATGTCTATGGAATGCATATAGGTGTTGTTTGCTTCAACAATCAAAGGAAACTCGGCCGAAATTTTTAACTTTGGCATAAATGCATGTTATAGTCACACGATGTTGACTAACTTGTGTACGTGTTTTGTAGGCTCGATCGTAAGAAAAATAGGAAAATCTTTGATTGGGCCCATCACCACCGAGACTACATCGAAGAGTGGGAGATGTTCGACGAGAGCGTGGACGACAACGATGAGCCGCACACGAACAGAGACTACAGGCGGTACCAAGCTTGGTACCACCAAGCGACTCGTCCAAGGCTTAAGCTACAGTGGACACACGATGAGTACGCTAACATTGAGTCGTCCGAGGATGAGGACACGGCGTACGACCACTCTACTCGTGTAGGTCACCAGGTGGGAGCAGGACCGATCTTGGACAGAGTGGTATGTCATTTGCTCTACTTTTATATATCGATTTGCGTAAAAATAAATTACAACTTAAAACTTTGTTGTAGAGCAACTCCCTCAGGATGTCGGTCCAAGAAATAGAACGCTTTCGTCCGAGGGTAAGGGACGATGACACACGTAGCTTCCTTGACGTAAGTATCTATAAATATGCAAATATTAGATTACTAACACGTTCAATACATTCAGTTGACATGATTTTGTGCACCAGAGACTGGCACGTCGGCTACGCCGTATCGCTGCGCGCTGTGGTTGCAGGACAGGCACGACACAGGACGTGCACGTGCCTTCTGCACCCAGAGTTGGCGTAGGTTCGTCTAGCCACCCACCTACAGGGTCGTGAGGCATTTGCACCGAGGACGACGACGAGGACGACGACGATGACCACGAGGATGAGGACCAAGGGTACGAGGAGATTGGACCGTCTTAGCTAGACGATGCTCCCTGGACTCAGCCTACACAGCAGGTCGGTACTAGGCGACGTCGACCACCTGTCCCTTACACTCCAGGCTCCCACTTTGGACACAAGGGAAAGGGTAGGTCTAGGAGACAGTGAGGGACTGTAGCCGACTTGTGGATTGTATGGACTGTATGGACTATTATTATGGACTGTTATATCCTATTATTATGTATTATATGAACTACTATGGAGTTTATAGACTCCAGGCACCCACGCTTTGACGATACTCATATATATTGTTTAAGGTGAATGTCATATATAATTGTTGATGACATATGTTAATGTGATATTTGTGTTTGGATTGAATCAAAAACAGTGAAAACTCTGCCAAAATTTTCTGCAACATGTCAAGTCGTGCAGCACACCGATAGCATGTAGCATTTTTAGTGATTTATCATGTCACTATCCTATCGTACATCCTCTTTTACAGGTGAATTGATTGATCACGGAATCTAGCCTTTATAGATGAGTTTTCAAATAGGCTTTTCATTAATTCAAATAGGCTTTTTAGGGATGGCATCTAGGCTTTTCAGGAGCATTAAAGCCACAATACAACGGCTCTCTACTCCACTGCTGGCTATATATACACCTTCCTCTGTACAATGCTAGTCATTTGAAACCAGAAGTTGGTTATCTACGAGTAGTAATGTCTGGAGGGTTATCTAGAGGGAAGGGAACGGGGGGACTAAGGGTACTCTCATTGTGTGGGAGGGGTCTCTGGGTCCGGAAGACTTTGATGAACCAGTATATCATTTTCCGGTCGAGACCAAGAGAGATTTCACCAAAGAGTGTCCACTCCGAGGATATGATAACCGGAAAGAAGATTGGCCAAAATGTAGGCATGGTGAGGACTGCTTAGTGCAGATGTTCGTGGAGGGTTTGGATGGAGGTCGTCGATTCTTCAAATGTCCGCGAGCAGAGGTAATTGGTTTTAAAATTTATTACTCAAATTTTTTTCTCCATTATTTTGCATCTTATAGGCGAAACTAACTGCATGTTCACTAAAATCGTTGAAATGCAGTGTTTAGAGTCCAAAGAAAACTGTGGCTTCACTAGGTGGGTCGATCCTAGACCAATCTATCCGCACGCACAATATATCTACTACTTACAAGACCGTATCTTCGAACTAGAAAGGGAAGTTAGCAACGGTTACAAGGACGACGAAGCAGACGATACCAATAGTGGTGCCGTTTCACAGGACGGACCATGCCATGATCCATATTGCACCTGCCCTAACCACAAGAACAACGGGCCTTCGCCACCACCCCTGCCACCTCCACCATCAACAATAGAAGGGTACTGTGGAGAAGGGGCTACACAGTTTGCTATGTGGCCGCGCTACTAGATAGAACAAATCTATCGTGTACACATGCCATATAATGTACTTGTTGTTCGCTCTAATTACCTAAGGCATGTTAGGTTTAGTCCAGGACATATGTGCCCTAGTTTGGTACAAGTTCTGACATGCCATGTCCTATGTTATGCGTGTTGAATTGTGAAATTCAGTACTTTCTTATGTTTTATGTGCACCTCGAGAACTAGTTTTAGTAACTCAGTAACATTAAACCTGATATATAACAACACTATGCAAGGTCCAAAAACTTAAAGTGCATATGAAGTACATGACGACAAAATAAATAACACAGAACATGCCCTAGGTACATGATTTACCGAAAGTACATTAGATTAAACACATTGCATACTACATCGACCATATTGTTTATAATTAAACCATACAACTAGCATACTACTGAGTACAACGAGGCTACTTTCCCTTTTTCTGCGCATCGGGATTCTCCTCCATCGTTGCCTTCGCTCGGTGCACGCGCTCAAGCTTCTTCTCTCTCTCCTCCCTACATGCAGCAACACGCCTCCTTTCCTCCTCTTCCCTGTGCTCCTTTGCTGCTGCCTCCTCTCTGCGTCTCTTTTCTAATATCTTCAGGCGCTCCGCATCTCACTCCTTCAGGCCTTGTAGAAGCCGCATGTCAGCCTCCTTGATCTCAATGTCGATCCACTACTCAAAATCACATAGCGGTGGAGGGGTCTGCAGCAAATGCAATTGTTTCAAATCCAATTAATATGCAAAACTTCATATGACACAAATTAATTAATAAACAAAAATAATTTCTCATAATAAATGTACTGCGGCGCTGATGCTTTGTAGGCTCCCATGCAAAATTGAAACACATCCAATATCTCTGCTTATATGTTGCCTCATCTTCGAAAATATCTACCTTGCAAGGATCGCCACAGAAGCACATGGGTATTAACACACCGCTAGAGAGCGACTTTGGGACGTACGGACTTTCGATCATCCGTCCATAGCTACAATTCAACAAATTATGTTCTAATATAACAAAACAAATAATAATAAACCTTAAAACTAAGGGTTTAATATATGATGAAAAAGATCTACGCATACATTTGTTTTCTAGCTTTTCCACGTCTAGGCATCCTACGGTTGTACAATACATACGAATTTTAAAAGTACATAAACAAATAACATGTGAAGTTCATAGGTTAAGAATATGACTTCATTTTACCAAATCGATTCGAAATAAATAAGGAAGGGTGAGAGGATACCAAGCTCTCGAAGATCGACGGATAAAATCCAACTTTTCACGGTCTAATAGGTCGATTGAAGAGGTTGACCGAAGTGTACAAAGGAAAAACCCAAAGAGAAGAAGAAAGAAAACGAGAATGACTCGGGGAGGAAGAGGGGGCTGGCTAAAACGTGGGCTCTTGGCGCCAAGATCTATGGTGCCAAGGCATGGCGCCAATGACGATGGCGCCAAGCTCCCTGCCACGTCAGCGCCACGACGGTAGAGTCTTGGCGCCAATGACCCTGGCACCATGCCGTTATATCTTGGCACCGACGACTATGGCGCCAAGATAAGAGTCTATTTTTTGAAATCTTTCCGCAAGGGGTATATTTGAGAGAATCTTTCGAAAAAAAGGACTTAAAAAAAAAGACGGGTACCACGGCGGTGCGCCAGGCAGGTCTGTGTCTACTACTCACTGTACTAGTTAACTGCTCGCTGTAACGCTGTTGGGTTACCGGCAGGTCTGTGTCTGTCTCGTGCCGGATCCTGACCGGCCGACCGGAGTAGGCAGAACATACGTGCGCGCGTTCGTCGTGCGCCGGCTGCACGGATGAACATACTAGGTAGGTACGTGCGCTGTCGCCGCGCGCGCAGCAAACGGCGAGGGGCTCACAGCAGCCACGCACAGCGACCGGACGCGTGGACGCGGTGGCTGAGCAGCAGCGCGTCAACAGTGCGCGTAGTAAATGGGCAGGCGCGGCGCTGAAGCTCGTGCACAGGAACAGACGTTGTCTGCGGTGCTACAGGTGCGGCTGTAGCGATGTGGGGCACGTGGAGAGGGCCGTCGCTGGCTGAGGGGAAAAAGACACGAGCTGCAACGGCTCGATGGAATGCCAGCTCAACGGGAGGGTACGCGTCGATGGCCAAAAGCAGGTGCTGTCGATGAACGCGGATTCTTTCCCCGATGAGGATGTAGATATAACGGTGGCTACAGTGAACGACTGAACGCTACGACCAGTGACCAGTGTGGCAGTGTCGCGTCCTCGATGTGCCTTAATAGAGGAGAAGACGCCGATCCACCAGCCAACTCGAACGAGTGCACGTACGTACTCCGTACGCACGCACGGCCGGCCGGATCGCCCCACGCCTGTACGTGATCTATCTATTCCCCGGTCTACGTCGGCGTATGCGTGCACGTAGGAGACGACTCGTCTTGGGGCCCGCTATAGTGTGACGTGCCATGCCGGGCCAGGCCAGTCGGAGAGCGCTCGGGAAGGCGCGTTCGTCAGTCAGTGTCACAAGGCGCCACTGAAGCTTTAATTTGCTGGTAATCCGTCTGTCACAGTGTATTGCACGGGCATCAAGTTCCTGCATGCTTGTGACAACAAGTTGAGCTGAACTTTCCCCCGAGCGCTCACCCAACGGGTGACTCGGGGGTGACCTCACCGGCGCTCAAGGCCGCCCGCCCGTGCCTCCCCTCCGGCCGCCGCCGTCGCCCTCCGGCGTGCGGCGGCGGCGGCCAGCGGCATCCCCGAAAAAAGGGTGCCGTCCGCAGCCACCTCTCCCTCCCACCTCCTCCCTCCACCTCCACCTCTGACCACCTTCCTCTCCGGCAAGGACGTGCCGTCGGCTGGCCAGATCCGGCGCCCCTCACTCTGTTCAGCCGAGATCCGGGGCGGCGACTACCTGCCGTGGCGCTGGTAGCAGCGGCGAGGACGCGCTACCGGTCGGGAAGATCCGGCGCCCCTGGGTCCAGATCCACGCCCGTTCTGCCAAGATTTGGGGCATCTGTAACAGAACCGACCAATTATACGAGATTAAGTAAGAAAATCATCCACAGAGCAGACGATTTAGCAAACTTAAGCCCGTATAACCCAATAGTCTGTGAAATCACGACGGATTTCAAACCAACTTACATACCAGCCAAGATCGTAATAAGTTCACAAGTTATATAAAAGTTTGCGTCACAAATACATCGGAGTTTAAATATAGTTATTACAAACCAGTTTCAAATGAAAGTAGCGGAAGCATTTAGTTCAAATCACACACTCATACAGAGTTCAAAATACAGTGCTAGCTTAGGATCATTTTCTAACAAAAGCATCAGACGAGATGTAGTGAATGACCATTGCCCATGGTCCTAAGCTTCTCCCATCACAGGATAAAGGCAGTTGATACAGTAGCCGTAATATATCTACCCATCTGCAACAAGTGGGAACAAAGCCCTGAGTACGAGAAGGTACTCAGCTAGACTTACCTGACAGAACCAAAAATAAAAGACACCAAGAAATCATGACAAGCTTTTTGGTGGGGTAGCTGACTCATTTGCAAAAAGGCATTTTTAGCATTTAAAGAATCTTTCCAAAAGCTTTGCATCAAGTTAAATCTTTATTAACCTGTTAACTACATTTGCACCTATACTAGAGTAACATGTAATTAAATAGGTAAGGATAACCCATGATCATTAACAACTTTAATCATGTCATATTCCATATAACTGTTCAAGTGTTCCATCAGAATTACTACGATGAAGTCACTCAAGTCAAGTGTTCACTATCCAGTAAACGATGGCGATTCGAATCGATTATTAACCAGCTGGTAATTTATTCCTCACACAAACCTCACTCACCCGCTAAAGTGAGGTGTTGGTCACCGAGTCAACCATTCAGGTAAAGTCACGAGCTTGCCAGGAACCACATGTACCCGGGGGCCGCCCGACTGCTCTTTGGCTTTATTATCGCGCCCTCGTATCCTACCACTACTGCTCCGGTACAGTGCGTTGCGGACAATCCACTCGGCCCGAATAATCTCCTAGCTTCACGGTCGAAAGGTACATTATTCGACCAGCTAAATGTAAGGCATGCGTTCAACATGACTCGAGGCCCAACAACGGTCGGTCCTTAATCGACACAGACGGAAAACACTACAGTCCGAAACCCTGCAAGTTTCCGTCCGGTCTCAATTTCACATTCACACTTAGTTATTTTCAGATGACATACTTTCTCAAGCAGATTCAGATAACCACCTATAGCTCGCAGGTGACAGAAAATCGCCCGACTTCTATCGGTCTAAGCAAGCTAAGCAATTACTTGACTATGAATAACAAGGTGACAAGGATAGGGTAGAATAGAGTAAACAAGGTATAATGCGGCAACGGTTGCAAACAACTCCTAAACATAATGCAGCAGTTAAAGTAAAGCATTAATAAAATTATTCGCAAACCGGGGAAGAAAAATGCTCCGGGGCTTGCCTCTCTCGAAAGAACTCGGACGGTGGTCTGGGCACTCTGGAAGATCCTCACCGACCTCCTCGTCGGCCTCGGGCACCTCCTGCTCCTCGGGCTGCTCTTCCGACTCCTCGGGAACTGCTACCGGAGTTACTTCCTGCGATCCTGTATGATGCAACTGTATAAGTGCTTATGCCTAGGTGCATTGTAGAAATGACATGTAATGGTCATGATGAATGAAATGTAGACAGATAGGTTCACTTTATTTCATAAAGTAGGAATAGAATTCTTCTACAAGGTAGTCAACATCATCCAAGAACATATACTACAAGCACATGTCATCTACTGCATTCTCTTCTACTACTACTATGCTAAGTCAACACAGCTTATTAAATGCTTCAAAGATACACCAAAGTAAACCCTATTAACTAATCATGCATTAACAAGGTTAATTAAACCCTAATTGCAACTAGGTTTGAATAGCAACACCTATTTTGGTAGCACAGAAAAATCTGAGAAAATTACAGTAGCTTTCTATCATCTAATCTAGCATACCACAAAAATTTCATGGCAATTGGATTACTATAACTGCCTACACAAAAATAACAAGCTAGGGCCTAAAAATGATCATAAAAATACTTTATACTATGAAAAGTATCAAACAACAGATGTAGCATTTTTCCTACATTCTACACAATCAACAATCACCATAGAAAAATTATTACATGCATGTTTTATTCATCTTTTTCTCTCTAGCAAAAATAACAATTATGAACAATATTAAACACTTGTACCACACATCAAGATTTTTCTACAGAACATGCATGGCATATATTTTTCCTAGAAAGTACATCACAAAAGAAAATTATTGCAAGTGGAACCATATTTTTCTAAACTTTCTATGATTTATTACATATTTAACAAGAAAACAGCAATTTCAGTGATTAAATAAAAACTCTACAGAAAAGTATTTCAAACTAGACATGCAATATTTTTCTCAAGTAGATCTAATGATAAGGAACCTAACAAAATTTATTTCAACAGATTTGGAGCAAATTTGAGTATCCAAACATTTTCCAAACCATTTATTTCTTAAATAATAAAAGAAAAATGAAAAACAATTTTTTCTTATTGATAACGGGCCGGCCCAGTGAATCCATTCGGCCGGACGAGGCTTTCGGCCCGAGCGCGCGCGCGGGGAAAAGCAGGCGCGCCGGCCCGGCTTGGGCTTCGGCCCAAGGCCGCCTTGGCCCAGCGAACAGAGAGGGGGTGCGGGGCGTGTCCACGGTCGGGGCATCCCGGCGCCCGAGACCGCGGCGGTGCGGTGGCCGCCGACGGCCAGCGGCCGCTTCCGGTCGCGAGTGGGCGAGGTGTGGCGAGCAAAAAGGACTGCGAGGAAAAGGCGAACACGATAGCGCGATGCAAGGGGAGAAAGAGAGAGCGAGGGCGCCGGTGGCGGAGCGTGAGCTCGGCGGCCCGGCTCGGTGGCGCGTGCGGGAAGACGCTCAATTGAGCCTTACTGTCGACGAGCAAAGCACACGGTGGCCCGTTCGGAGGAGAGGAGGAGGTGGCGGAGCGGGTGGCAAGACGAATCGGAAGGAGATGCGGCCGTTGAGCGGGAATAGCGGCGTTAGCCGACGGTGAAACGGCGGCGGGCGCGGGGAGGCGGGAGCGGCGGTTGCTGCGGCTCGCGTGAGGCCGAGAGGGGCAGAATGGAGGGAGGTAGGTGAAGTGGAGCTGGGCTGCGGCTGCTTAAGGTGTGGGCGAGGACGTGGGACCCGCCGAGGCATCACCCGTACGCCGGCGACGTCGAGCGGCGTCCACGCGGCGAGGGCGTCCTGACGCGACCGGTTGCGCTGGCGCGGGGCGCGCGAGGGCGAGCGCGCGGGCGGAGGCGAACGCGGACGCGGACGCGGGCCGGCTTCGGCTGTTGGGCCGGAAGGGAGGCGGCGGCCTGTTAAGGTAAGAAATTCATTTTCCTTTTTATAAATGAATTCCAGATTTTATAATTTGATTCAAATTCAAATTTTTAAGATGAAAAAGGCATTTTCACAAATTACCCCCAAAACAAAAGTTGTTTAAAATTTAATTCTCTACAACTTTCATTTAGGGCACTTTTCAAAATTCTAAACAGATTTTGAATTAGTGATTTAAAGTCAAATTTTTAAATAAAAACTCATTTTTCTGAATATTTTTAAAAAGCAAAATTTGGGGAGATTTTGAATACAAAAATTTCTCTAAAAATCATGTTAATTAATTCCAAGTCATTTAGAGTTATAGCATAACAAATTTTACCACTCTTAGCTAGAACTTTTACTAATTCAGGGTTCAAACATGTTTTTCACAATTTTTATTAATGCAAATTTAAATTGCATGCAATGATGAACATGCATGAAATGAAATGCTCATGATTTGGGATATGAATGCATACTTAACACCCAGGGGTGTTACAACCCTCCCCTCTTATAAGAGTCTCGTCCCAAGATTTTGGGTTACGAACCATTTGTTATATAAAAATCCTTATAAGCTTTTTGTAGATATTCACCCGTTTCCCAAGTTGCATCTCCTTCATCATGATGACTCCACTGTATCTTATATGTTTTCACCACACTGTTTCGAGTAACCCTTTCTTTAGAGTCCAACACTCGAACCGGTTGCTCACGATATACCAAATGTGACTTGAGCTTTATGCCTCGAGGTTCAATTCTTTCCTCTAGAACATGCAAACACTTCTTGAGATGCGATACATGAAAAACTGAGAATATAGCACTCATTGTCTCGGGTAACTCTAACTTATAAGAGACTGGACCTTTTCTTTCCAAGATCTTATATGGTCCCACAAATCTGGCTGCAAGCTTTCTGCGTACTCCAAACCGTTTCTTCTTCATTGGCGTGACTTTCAGATAAACATAGTCACCAACTTTGAACACAAGCGGTCTCCTTCTATCCGCATAGCTTTTCTGACGTGATTGAGCGACTTTCATATTTTGCTGAATGATATGAACTCTCTTCTTGGCTTCTTCCATGAAGTCAATACCATAATATCTTCTTTCTCCTGGCTCGATCCAGTTAAGTGGTGTTCTACAAAGCTTCAAATGGTGTCATCTTTATACTTTCTTGATAACTATTATTGTAAGCAAACTCTACTAATGGTAACTATGACTCCCATGAACCTTTGGAAGATAACACACAGGCTCTCAACATATCCTCCAGAACAGCATTAACTCTTTCGGTCTGACCATCTGTTTGAGGATGATAGGCAGTGCTACGAATCAAACTAGTTCCCAAACCTTTATGCAAGTGCTCCCAAAAGTGAGCAGTGAATTGTGACCCTCTGTCGAACACTATAGTCTTTGGTATACCATGCAATCTCACAATCTCAGCAATATACTTCTCTGCATATTGAGGTTGTCGATAACTTGTCTTGACAGGTAAAAAGTGAGCTGTCTTCGTAAGACGATCCACAATTACCCAAATCGAATCATGTCCTTTCTGAGTAGTGGGCAAACCTGTGATGAAATCCATGCTTATATCATCCTACTTCCAACTAGGTACAGACAAAGGTTGCAACAATCCGGCATGTCTCATATAAATAGCCTTTACCCAATAACATGTGTCACATCTAGCTACATATGCTGCAATCTCTTTCTTCATCTTGGTCCACCAAAAACGAGGTCTTAGTTCTTAGTACATCTTGCTACTTTCGGGATGGATAGATAACTTCGAAAGGTGAACCTCATCCATAAGTTTATTCTTAAGCTCTCGATCCTTGGGAACAACAAGACGGTCGTCAAACCATAACACGTCATGTTCATCCAATCTAAAGTGCTTGGATGGTTCTCCTTTAATCTTTTCTTTGATATAGAATATCCCTTTATCGATTTTCTGGCCTTCTATTATCTTACTCTCCAAAGAACAACTAATCTAGATACTGTGTAACACGGCAGGATGCATTAGATCAAAACCATCTTCGAGCAAAGATTGCGCAGTCAGGCAATGTGACTTTCTACTCAAAGCATCTGCCACTACATTGACCTTTCTAGGATGATATTGCACATTCAAGTTGTAATCTTTGATCAATTCTAACCATCTTCGTTGTCTCATGTTCAATTCAGGTTGGGTGAAGATGTACTTGAGACTCTTGTGATCGGTGAAAATATTACACACATTACCAAGTAAGTAATGTCTCCAAAATTTTAAGACATGCACTACGACAGCAAGCTCAAGATCATGTGTCAGATAGTTGATCTCATGCTTTCTCAACTGACGGGAGGCATAAGCAATGACTCTTCCTTCTTGCATAAGAACACAACCTAGTCCTGTTTTTGATACATCGCAAAACACATCAAAAGGTTTCTCAATGTCCGGTTGCGCTAGAACTGGAGCAGTGGTCAACAGTTTCCACAAGGTGTGGAAAGCTGTCTCACACTCATTTGTCCACACAAACTTGTGATCTTTCTGTAGCAGACTTGTCATTGGCTTGGTAATCTTCGAGAAATCTAGGATAAAATGATGATAGTAACCAGCTAAACCTAAGAAACTTCTAACTTTCGAAACTGTGATTGGTGTCTTCCAATCCATAACCTCTTGCACTTTACTCGGATCTACAGAGACTCCATTCTCTGACAGAATGTGACCAAGGAAAGTAACTTTCTTCAGCCAAAATTCACACTTGCTAAATTTAGCATACAACTTATGATCTCTAAGTCTGGTTAAGACAATTCTCAGATGCTCTTCATGATCTTTCTCATTCTCAGAGTATACTAGAATATCATCAATGAACACAACCACAAACTTGTCTAACTCTGGCATGAAAACCATATTCATCAGATACATAAAGTATGCAGGAGCATTTGTTAAGCCAAAGGACATAACAAGATACTCATACAACCCGTATCTGGTAGAAAAGGCGGTTTTCGGTATATCTTGTGGTCTAATCTTTATCTGATGGTAACCCGATCTTAAATCTATCTTGGAGAACACTCTGGCTTTGGCTAACTGATCGAACAAAACATCAATATGAGGTAAGGGATACTTATTCTTGATAGTTACAACATTAAGAGGCCTATAATCCACACACATTCTCAAAGTACCCTCTTTCTTTTTTTTCACAAACAAGGCAGGACATCCCCATTCAGACTTACTTGGCCAGATAAACCCCTTGTTCAACAAATCCTCTAGTTGCTTCTTCAACTCAGCTAACTCATCCGGAGGCATCCTATAAGGTCTCCTTAAAATTGGAGCTGTCCCGGGGATCAACTCAATTCCAAACTCAACATCTCTATCTAGCGGAAGACCAGGTAACTCATCTGGAAACACATCCGGAAACTCACACACAACCAGAATCTAATGAATCGGAATGACTTCCATAGCACATGTCACACTCACAAGGTCTGCTCTTTTGGGCAATGGTACCTGAAAAGTACTCTCTCCCTGGGGATCCTTCAGGGTAAGTACCCGACTTCCTATATCTATAACTGCTCCTCATTCCTTCATCCAATTCATCCCTATGATGACATCCAGAACTAGTCCAGGCATAACTATCAAGTTTACTCGAAACTTTTGACTACCTAAATCAAGGGTTGCCCCTCTAACCATCTGATTAGTTAAAACATCATCCCCTGCTGAACTTATACGGTAACCATAACTTAAGTCTGTGTATAGTTGTTCATGTTTCTGTGCAAATGCTTGACTCATGAAAGAATACGATGATCCAGAATCAAATAGAACAACTGCAGGGTTTTGGTTAACAGGAAACTTACCAGCAGTTACGGGCTCTCCCTCAGGAATCTCGTCCACAGTGGTGTGGTGTACTCGAGCATTATAGGTCTGTTGCTTCTTTCTAGGTGGATAAGGACAGAACTTGGAAAAGTGGCCTGGCTGATCACAATTATAACAAGGTCCCTTCACTGTACCAGCAGATCCGATAGCTCCCTTCGAGTTACCTTGTCCCGCAGTTGCGGCAGTCCTTGCTAGAGGCACGACCATCTTGTATGGCTTCTACGGTCCCTTGTAGTTCTGGGTTTTATGCTGTGGTGGTCTAAACCTTGCACCTAGTGTAGACGGACGATAGGTCGAACGATTAGCAGTGATAACTCTTGGCTGTGACGGTCCTGACTCAAAGGCTCTCTTGCGAGTCTTGGATGCTGTGTACGCGTTGTTGTTCTTCTCTTGTTTCAGACAATCACTGATGAAGTCATTGAATCTGGCGCGGGTATTGGTACCCACATGCTTCATCATCTTCGGGCTTAACCCTCTCTTGAAGCTAGCAATTCTCTTGGCATCTATGTCAATCATGTCGGGAGCATAATGACACAAGTTGTTGAAGGCATGCAAATACTGCGTCATGGTTTTGGTACCCTAATTTAAAGCCAAGAACTCTCCCAACTTCATCTCAACCAACCCTGGTGGTATATAAACTCCACGGAAGGCTTCAGTGAACTCTCTCCACGAGATCTGAGCATTTGGAGGGAAGATGGTGCGATGATGTTTCCACCACATCCCTGCTGGTCCTTGTAACTGATGTGCAGCATACTCTGTCTTTAGTACTTCCGTCAGCCTTAACACACGGAACTTATCTTCCATAGTGTTGATCCATTCTTCAGCGTCAAGTGGCTCGGTTGCTTCCTTGAAAATTGGCGGCCTGGTGTCCATAAAATCCTTGAAGTTGCTGTACTGAATCACCCTATTGCCACCACCTTGGTTGTTACCACATTGCACATTGTTGGCAATGGTACGCAGAAAATCCTCTATGTTCTTCTGTGACTGCTCGGCATTACGCTGACTTCCAAGAAACTGCGCAAAGAACACCTCTGCAGTGAGCGGTGGAGGAGGCGGCAAATGCAGCTCCGGGTGTGGCTCATTATGGTGGACGTTGTTTTCACCACTCCCACCTGCCCCGGCACCATTTCCATCAGTTTCAGCAGCCTCATACATGGCGCGGCGAGTGTTTGCCATCTGCATATTTCAGCAACAAGTAATGATTAAGTGAAGCTGTAGTAATTATGAGTAAATAAAAAATTATTCCGTACTAAATTCATTGGAGAGAACAAAGTCATACAATAAAACAGAGGCACAATAATCGCATTCCAATTAAAACAACGCCACTAATTAAATTGCTTCAAATGCAACATCGCGTCCAATACAACCACGTTACCAGCATATACACACTGGACTTTATGCGCTCAGGTATCGCATGAATAACCAAGATCCAACATTCTACCAAGTCTCAAGGTTCAAACGAGATACATCAAGATACACGAAGCCAAAAGAAGGTCATCGTGACAGGGCCTAGTAACCAACGCAAAGCAACTAGCCTACTCCTCGGGGCCATCATCGGGGTCAGAGACGTCACCATCGCTACCATCAGTAGCAACGTCGTCATCGTCGACAGGTGCGGCTGCAGGCTCATCCTTGTCGTCGTCGACGTCCATACCGGCGGCTTCTAGAGGAGCATACGGGCCAATCCTATTGTAGAGCGCATGAAACTCCTCATGCAAGTTGACGTTGTACTCCTCTAGCTCCTCGACCCTCTGCCTCAGGAGGTTCCTCTCGTTTCAGGCTTCATTCCTCTCCTGAACCAACTGTCCAACCATGTGGTCTGCATTATTGTTGGCCTGAGTCAACGTATGCACCCGCTGTAGAGCACTATCACCTCTCTCTAGAGCCTGGTCTCGTTGCAAGCTCATGTCAGCCAACTGCTCCTGCAAACTAGCTATAGCACGTGCCTGCTTCTTCTTCTGTTTTCTTGCTTTGAGCCGATCATCACCACGCAAACCAGTCAAAGTCCAATAGGTGCACTCAAGACCCTGGTATGCTCTGATAGCTGCATACATCGCACTCATAGCGTGGTTGTCATTAGCCTGTCCTTCGTTTGGGCCTCTGACTAAAGCACTTCCTTGTGGCTGTACCCAAATGGCATCGTGATGATCATCTCTCGGAAAAGTACCAGCCAAGGCTAGTGCTAGCTCGTTAAGAAATCTGCTCATTATGTACCGAATGACACGGAAAGTTGCTCCCTCTGCACCCTCAACCGGGGTGTGTCCCTCAAACTTCAAGTGTCAACCATCCCACTCTGGAGCATCACCAAGAGCAGGGATGGTGATCTCTACTACTGCCAGTCCATCCTTAGCTAACTGGCTCTCACTCCAAGAGTACACCAGATCCTGACCCTCTGGGTACCCCACATCATGGAGCACTCTCCAAAGCAAAGTTGGCATGCCAAACTCGCTCAGAAAGGTGTCCGTGCTGCGGCGCTCCCGCGGGGCCAACTGGTGTCGGGGTGCTCTTCCACCTGTGGACTTACGGGCAGTCTGCTTCGTGCAGGCCATCTGTACCAAAAGTTTTGATTACCCGATGAGAACACATTTTAAGTTGGTATAATTTTTTTATCAAAAGGGGATAATCAATTTATAAGGAGAGGAATGCATGATATGAATAAAATGCATAAGCAACATGATGCATGTACGTTTCGTACGTTCTCACAAACTTATGAAATAAATAATATCTAGCGAGGAATTCGGTGGCATACAGGCGATCTCTCATATACGTAACTAATACGTTCTACATGAGAAACGTTGTTATGTACCTATAGAAAATTCATTTCAGCCCAATTCTCCATGCATGCATGAAAGCAGTAAATCTATCTACACGCTCTACACGAATCCCCAGATACGCGTACAACGGTAGTAACTACCCAAAACATCATCCTATTGACGGCATCGCCTCAACGGACGGAACAACCACACATGTGACACTTTTGTAAAAACATGCGTAAAACATGTAAGTACTCCAGTATCATATAAGCACTCTCCCTAGATCGGCGGTGTATCCAATCATGCTCTCACATCTCACACTTACCGAGGCGTAGAGGCAACTGATCCATACATTACCACTCAATTAAGTGACACTCATACAATAGCACGCCGTATGAGCAACGAAAGAGGAATATGGTGCAAGAAGCCCCAAGTCAGTACTTAAATAAGCCACCTAGAGTCCTTACTGGGCATAAAGGATATGACCACTGGCACACTCTTAGTTTGTAAATCATGTTTTTAAACACATTTTTGTTTTAAATACACTTGTGAACAGTAAACACGCTAAACTATGCTCCGATGCCAGCTGTAACAGAACTGACCAATTATACGAGATTAAGTAAGAAAATCATCCACCGAGCAGACAATTTAGCAAACTTAAGCCCGTATAACCCGGTAGTCCGTGAAATCATGATGGATTTCAAACCAACTTACATACCAGCCAAGATCGTAATAAGTTCAGCGGTCACCATCATAAGTTACATAAAAGTTTGCGTCACAAATACATCAGAGTTTAAATATAGTTATTACAAACCAGTTTCAAATGAAAGTAGCGGAAGCATTTAGTTCAAATCACACACTCATACAGAGTTCAAAATACAGTGCCAGCTCAGGATCATCTTCCAACAAAAGCATCAGACGAGATGTAATGAATGACCATTGCCCATGGTCCTAAGCTTCTCCCATCGCAGGATAAAGGCAGTTGATACAGTAGCCGTAATACATCTGCCCATCTGCAATAAGTGGGAACAAAGCCGTGAGTACGAGAAGGTACTCAGCTAGACTTACCCGACAGAACCAAAAATAAAAGACACCAAGGAATCATGACAGGCTTTTTGGTGGGGTAGCTGACTCATTTGCAAAAAGGCATTTTTAGCATTTAAAGAGTCTTTCCAAAAGCTTTGCATCAAGTTAAATCTTTATTAACCTGTTAACTACATTTGCACCTGTACTAGAGTAACATGTAATTAAACAGGTAAGGATAACCAATGATCATTAACAACTTTAATCATGTCATATTCCATATAACTATCCCAGTGTTCCATCAGAATTACTACGATGAAGTCACTCAAGTCAAGTGTTCACTATCCAGTGAACGATGGCGATTCGAATCGATTATTAACCAGCTGGTAATTTATTCCTCACACAAACTTCACTCACCCGCTAAAGTGAGGTGTTGGTCACCGAGTCAACCATTCAGGTAAAGTCGCGAGCTTGCCAGGAACCACATGTACCCGGGGGCCGCCCGACTGCTCTTTGGCCTTATCATCACGCCCCCGTATCCTGCCACTACTGCTCCGGTACAGTGCGTTGCGGGCAATCCACTCGGCCCGAATAATCTCCCAGCTTCGCGGTCGAAAGGTATATTATTCGGCCAGCTAAATGTAAGGCATGCGTTCAACATGACTCGAGGCCCAACAACGGTCGGTCCTTAATCGACACAGACGGAAAACACTATAGTCCGAAACCCTGCAAGTTTTCGTCCGGTCTCAATTTCACCTTCACACTTAGTTATTCTCAGATGACATACTTTCTCAAGCAGATCTAGGTAACCACCTATAGCTCGCAGGTGATAGGAAATCACCCGACTTCTACTGGTCTAAGCAAGCTAAGCAATTACTTGACTGCGAATAACAAGGTGACAAGGATAGGGTAGAACGGAGTTAACAAGGTATAATGTGGCAACGGTTGCAAACAACTCCTAAACATAATGCAGCAGTTAAAGTAAAGCATTAATAAAATTATTCGCAAACCGGGGGAGAAAAATGCTCCGGGGCTTGCCTCTCTCGAAAGAGCTCGGACGGTGGTCTGGGCACTCTGAAAGATCCTCACCGACCTCCTCATCGGCCTCGGGCACCTCCTGCTCCTCGGGCTGCTCTTCCAGCTCCTCGGGAACTGCTACCAGAATTACTTCCTGCGATCCTGTATGATGCAACTGTATAAGTGCTTATACCTAGGTGCATTACAGAAATGACATGTAGTGGTCATGATGAATGAAATGTAGACAGATAGGTTCACTTTATTTCATAAACTAGGAATACAATTCTTCTACAAGGTAGTCAACATCATCCAAGAACATATACTACAAGCACATGTCATCTACTACATTCTCTTCTACTACTACTATGCTAAGTCAACACATCTTATTAAATGCTTCAAAGATACACCAAAGTAAACCCTATTAACTAATCATGCATTAACAAGGTTAATTAAACCCTAATTGCAACTAGGTTTGAATAGCAACACCTATTTTGGTAGCACAGAAAAATCTAAGAAAATTATAGTAGTTTTCTGTCATCTAATCTAGCATACCATAAAAATTTCATTGCAATTGGATTACTAGAACTGCCTACACAAAAATAACAAGCTAGGGCCTAAAAATGATCATAAAAATACTTTATACTATGAAAAGTATCAAACAACAGATGTAGCATTTTTTCTACATTCTACACAATCAACAATCACCATAGAAAAATTATTACATGCATGTTTTATTCATCTTTTTCTCTCTAGCAAAAATAACAATTATGAACAATATTAAACACTTGTACTACACATCAAGATTTTTCTACAGAACATGCATGGCATATATTTTTCCTAGAAAGTACATTACAAAAGAAGATTATTGCAAGTGGAACCATATTTTTCTAAACTTTCTATGATTTATTACATATTTAACAAGAAAACAGCAATTTCAGTGATTAAATAAAAACTCTACAGAAAAGTATTTCAAACTTGACATGCAATATTTTTCCCAAGTAGATCTGATGATAAGGAACCTAACAAAATTTATTTCAACAGATTTGGAGCAAATTTAAGTATCCAAACATTTTCCAAACCATTTATTTCTTAAATAATAAAAGAAAAACGAAAAACAATTTTTCTTATTGATAACGGGCCGGCCCAGTGAATCCATTCGGCCGGACGAGGCTTTCGGCCCGAGCGCGCGCGGGGAAAAGCAGGCGCGCCGGCCCGGCTTGGGCTTCGGCCCAAGGCCGCCTTGGCCCAGCGAACAGAGAGGGGGAGCGGGGCGTGTCCACGGCCGGGGCATCCCGGCGCCCGGGACCGCAGCGGTGCGGTGGCCGCCGACGGCCAGCGGCCGCTTCCGGTCACGAGTGGGCGAGGTGTGGCGAGCAAAAAGGACTACGAGGAAAAGGTGAACATGATAGCGCGATGCAAGGGGAGAAAGAGAGAGCGAGGGCGCCGGTGGCGGAGCGCGAGCTCGGCGGCCCGGCTCGGTGGCGCGTGCGGGAAGACACTCAATTGAGCCTTACCGTCGATGAGCAAAGCACACGGTGGCCCGTTCGGAGGAGAGGAGGAGGTGGCGGAGCGGGTGGCAAGACGAATCGGAAGGAGATGCGACCGTTGAGCGGGAACAGCGGCGTTAGCCGACGATGAAACGGCGGCAGACACGGGGAGGCGGGAGCGGCGGTTGCTGCGGCTCGCGCGAGGCCGAGAGGGGCAGAATGGAGGGAGGTAGGAGAAGTGGAGCTGGGCTGCGGCTGCTTAAGGTGTGGGCGAGGACGTGGGACCCACCGAGGCGCCACCCGTACGCCGGCGACGTCGAGCGGCGTCCACGCGGCGAGCGCGTCCTGACGCGGCCGTTTGCGCTGGCGCGGGGCGCGCGCGGGCGAGCACGCGGGCGGAGGCGAACGCGGACGCGGACGCGGGCCGGCTTCGGCTGTTGGGCCGGAAGGGAGGCGGCGGCCTGTTAAGGTAAGAAATTCATTTTCCTTTTTATAAATGAATTCTAGATTTTATAATTTGATTCAAATTCAAATTTTTAAGATGAAAAAGGCATTTTCACAAATTACCCCCAAAACAAAAGTTGTTCAAAATTTAATTCTCTATAACTTTCATTTGGGGCACTTTTCAAAATTCTAAACAGATTTTGAATTAGTGATTTAAAGTCAAATTTTTAAATAAAAACTCATTTTTCTGAATATTTTTAAAAAATAAAATTTGGGGAGATTTTGAATACAAAAATTGCTCCAAAAATCATGTTAATTAATTCTAAGTCATTTAGAGTTATAGCACAACAAATTTTACCACTCTTAACTAGAACTTTTACTAATTCAGGGTTCAAACATGTTTTTCACAATTTTTATTAATGCAAATTTAAATTGCATGCGATGATGAACATGTATGAAATGAAATGCTCATGATTTGGGATATGAATGCATGCTTAACAGTTTAACACCCAGGGGTGTTACAACGTCGGTGATGGTGTGTGGGGCCGTGGCCATGACGCTCGGCCGCCCACGCAGGAGCTCCGGTTCGTCGCCCTAGCTAGGGCTGAAGCCGACCGCCGGTCTTCCTCTCCACCTCTCCTGGACGCCTCTGTGCGTGTCGCAAGGGAGTTTGGGAAACCAGCCGCCAGCGCTACAGCCTGCGCACGGGCGGGGTCCCCCAGTGGGCGGGCGCCGGACGGGAGTGCCAGCCTGCCGTGCCCGTGCACGTGGGCCGTGGAGGGCGCGCGGCGTAGCGCAGCACCTGACGCTGTTGCCCGTGCATGTCGGCTGCCTGGCCGCCTTTTGCGATGTGCTTGTGGAGGCGGCGCAGCGCCGGCGGCCTCTGCAGGGCGCCGGGGATTCGGTGGGCGGGCCCGTGCTGCGGTGGACACCACCGTTCGGTGACCAGCGCCTCTGTGGGCTGGTGGTCGGGGCCAGGGGACCCTCGGCGACCGCGGTCGTACAAGCTCCTAGGTGCAAACCCTGCCCGGCTTCTAGCTTCGGGCCGGCGACGATGGAGCAGCTGCATCATCCACCTTCCTGAAGGCGTCGTCGCGGGAGCAGTTCGTCGCACGGTTCGTTGGGGGCGATTCTGGGACGAAAGTCCTCCTTGTGCCCTTCTCAGCGTTGTTGGCGTCTGTGGACGTCATAGCCTCCTTGGAGGCTTCGTTGTTGGCCACCATCCATCGAAGCCGCTCCTTTCTTGTGCTGTACCTGCCTACACTTTTGATTTATCCTCGCTTTGGTCTGTCCACCTCGGGTGTTTGTGTCTCTTCAGTCGTCTTCCTCTTCTTCGCAGCGGCTACCTGGCCGCTGGCGGATACGGTCACCTTCCTCTTCGCAGCGACTTCCTGGTCGGTTGTGGATGGATGGATGGACGTCAAGCTCTTCGCAACGGCTACCTGGCCGTTTGTGGATGGATGCCGAGGACTCCACAGTGGCTACCTGGTCGCTGGCGGATATGGTCGCCTTCCTCTTCGCAGCGACTTCCTGATCTGTTGTGGATGGATGGATGGATGGATGGATGGATGTCGAGCTCTTCGCAACGGCTACCTGGTCACTGGCGGATGGATGCCGAGCTTTCTACTGGTGGATGCTTTGCCACCACGGCTTCACCCACCCTGTGTTGACGACCTTTGCGCGGATGTATTTTTTCTTTGGCAGGCATAGTCGGTTCGAGGTTAGAGGTGGAGATCCACCCTCCCCTCGTGTATTCTTGCTATTCGTTTGCGTTTTTGGGATTCCGCCGGTAATCCTAGGATTACTTGCGAGTCCTTGTATCCGTGTTCCGGCCTTTCTTATGGCTCTTCCTCTTAATGAAAAACGGGTAAAATACCTGATCGAGAAAACAGTGTATTGCACGACCTCAACACTGAGTAAGGTTTTTTTTGGACTGGTCCTTCCAAGTGGTGGTATGTCCTGGTAGTCCTTAAAGCTAGTCTTTTCAACGGTCCACCTCCATTGCGTCCGCGAGACAGCAACTGCTATCCCGTTCGCTTGAGATTATCAGCCAAATTAGCCAGTCAGCCAACAGTGTTTTTCTCTCACAAAAAATCAATTAGCAGTACTTTTAGCGAACCAGATCAGCTGGAGTACTATTGAGCTAACCTTTTCTCTTCTAGGCACAGCGCAGGCCCATCCTTCAATTTGACAGAGTATACTCGTACTAGTACAGTATAAGTCCATGATCGTACTGATCGAGGCTGCACGGATACTACAGAATACTCCGTTGGTGCTGCCCATCGTGCCAAGTTTATAGAGCCATTGGGCCAACCGGTCCCGGCGGCCCGGTCTGGACCAGAAGTCGTCCAGGACAGGAGTAGTAGTGGTCTCGCTATCTTAGGAATTTGCGAGTTGTCCTCGCTATCTTAGGCACACGGAGTGGCCTTTCGTTCTCTACTTCTCTGAGAAACGAGAGAGATTCTCTGGCCAGTATTGCATATAGTACGGGTACCTCGAACGCCTCGATGTACAACAAACTATACTTATCATCCTAATCGAGTCTCTTCCAAACTTTGCCCTAACGACAGCCGCCGCCGCCGCCGCCACCCCTGTCTCCACCATCGCTGGTCCCCCTCCCTTTCCTTCCGGCATCACGCTGGAAGCCGGAGGGAGTGGGGATCCATCGTTTTTAATAGATCGAGTTCTTTAGGGTTAGGTTCCCTCCATGTCAAGTTTCTTGGTACTAGAGATTTCTTCCTCCTCCTCCTTCTCGGCGACGGCGAGGGGGTATGATGGATTCGTCTTCTCCACGTTGGCTCTGTTGAATATGAGGGTGATAACTACGGTGTCAGCATCTTCCTCGGTATGACGACAAGGAGACTTAGTTTTCCAGACGGCGACATCAAGGCGGAGATGATGTCACCACCATGAAATAATTTTCTCCAGTCTCTTCTCCATTTTGTCGTGGTTAGATTTAACCATGATGAAGGAGTAGGGAGAATAAGTTTCAGATCAGTCTTCATTATTCTTCGGTGGTAGAAAAAAGAAGGAAGACACATAAAAGAAGAGCTGCAGGAATGTTGGCCGTCGTTTGTTGGGCATCTGTTCTCAGGCCTTTTGCCGAGTGTTTGCCTGTGTGGTCATCCATACAAATCATTATACAGGTTTAGATTTGATATTTTGAGCTATACAAAGCGTGGGTACAATATAGATGAAGATCAGTTTCCAGATATACATAGTGTTTTCCGGAGTGCTCGTAACGTAATGATGTACTCGGCTATGATTTAATATAATTCTTCTTTCGTCTAAAAAAACTCGATTCCTCGATGTGATATGCCAAGCGTTTGCTTGCCTTGCGGGATACAACAGTCGTTGACTGGAGCTCTGGCCAGCTTCATCTACGTCTCTTTCGTGTGTCTTTTTTAAAAATGAATTTAGATATTCAATTGAAGTAGTCTAGATTTTTTTAAGTGATATTTATTTTAGAAAATACTTCTTCCGTTTCAAATTATAAGTCGTTATGATTTTTTGGTACATCTATTTTGCTATGTATTTAGACATATATTATATCTAGATGCATAGTCAAATGGATGTACCGAAAAAATCAAAGCGACTTATAATTTAGAAAGAAGAGAGTAGCTAAATCACTAAATTTAGCTATTTATTTTGACTAATCCCTTAGAGATGCTCTAAGGTCAATATATTTTATTTTACTGGATCCGGCTCCTTCGCACTCCATAGCTAGTAGTAGAGTTATGCCATAAACGCATATTTGTACCACGATCGCGGAGGCAAGCTATACGGAGTACCCGAATGACGGGGCTAGGGTGCACACATGTGTCTGTGTTTGGCTCAAAAAAGGGTGCACACATGTGTTTGTGTTTGGCTGTTTTTCACGAGATCAAGGAGTGCAATAACCACATGCACGCATGTAAAGATGTTTGGTCATTTGTATATATACTCCGTAGGCGATATGTAGCTAGCCTCTCGATGTGAGAATGATATATTGATCGGCACAGGATGCACGTCTAACCAGCTAGGATGGCTAGTGAAACTCGTTTGGGGTACATTCACTCAAGTCTTGTTTGGATGGCATGTATTCATCTCAATCAACCTGTGTTGAAGTGGAAATAAGCTAAGTTCAATTCCATTTCACTCTAACATATATGGATTGAAGTGGATACATATGCATCCAAACAAGATCTCATAGAATCCCAGCATAGTTTTTCTCATACTATAGAGATCCAAGGATATGTAGAGCCAAGCAAACAAACTCAAAAGTTTCCATGCCAGTGTGGGAAACACTAGCGCTATTGCGCTAGTTCGACGTTCTTTCTCGATGGATCAGGCCATGACTGTGCCAACTAGGAAGGAGGCCATGTGCCCAAGACTGCGGCACAAAAGCCCATTCATGGCAGCGTGGGAACTGTTTTGAACATGTGAGAATCGGTGATCATAACTACGTAATCGGGAGTTCTTTCCGTATTTAAAAGCGACCACTATTTTAAATGAGGCTTTTTTAAGCATAAGGCTTTGAAAGGCGTTAAGTTTTTTTAACCTTAAGAGTGTATTTGGTAATGATTCTCGAACAACTTCTGAAATAATTTTTTTACTGCACCAACTAAATGGGTCAAGCAAATGCAGCTCCACACATGAAGCCCTAGATTTTGCGTTGTCTAGAGCAATAGGTGGGAGAAAGAGTCGAAAAATGCAGCTTCACCGGCTCCATCTGTCGTGCTTTGTGAGCCTAGTAAAAAATGTGCATCCTCCGTGCACATGAGCAACATGAGCGCGGACGGCAGGCGAGTCGGAGGCGTTGTGGCGGTGCGGACGATGACAAGCCGAGAGGAGGCATGTGCGGTTTGTGAGGAAGACTAGAATTGGGATAAGGTGGAGAGACAAGAGGAAGAGAAGAGAAATAAGGAAAAAAAAGAAGAAGAAGGGTATTTTGAACATTTCATCCTTATTAACGACTACTAGGAGAATCTAATTTACCAAATGTTTTTCTAAGCAGTGAAGCTGAGACATAAAAAATTGTTTTTATCAAAGAAGCTATAGCTCAAATTGTTTTGGTTGGAGCTCTACCAAACAGACACCGACTATTGTTTCTGCTTGAATTCACAACCTGGCCTTACGTGCATACTCGTTGCTCTTTAAATCTCTCTTTTGGTGAAGCTTTAGCTCAAATTTACCGTGCACTGTAGCAAGAAGCTAACGCATCTTCCTCGAACAGTTTATACTCGTACTACTCTTGATAGTGATAGGTAACTTAGCACAGTGTAGCTGCTCCTAGATCATGGATGGTCCAGCCTTGATGACTGTTGGAGTGTTTGGAACAGCTTGCTGTTGTAGGTGTAGCTACAATTTCTCAACTGCCAGAACTGTAGCCAACATGGACTCATGAACGGGTGCGTTTGTCAAGACACCAACATGAAACCTATTACCTATATATCGAGGGGCTAGGGCTACGACCACATTAACCGGGGCAGGTCGCTGTTCACGCGGCGAGCATGGCCTTGGCCCTTGCGTACGGCGGCGCGCCACTTTGCTTTGCCGCCGCGCAAAAGCAGATTCGAGAGAGGGTGCACGGCACGATCAGGCGACGGCCCGACGCGCGCTCATGATCGTGACCGTGGAGAAACTGCCGCACGTACGGGCCGGAAACGCTGGGCCTTGCCCCACGGACGGAGCATTACCGTGGCTACAATGATCGCAACGCTGACCAGTGACCAGTAGTGTCGCGTGGTACGTCCTCGAGATTCTCATTCAAAGAGACACCGATGGACGGCGGCAGCTCGTAGCAGTACGCGATGGAGGGACCGGGCCGGGCACCGGGCGGCCGTGCGGGAGCGGGCGCGGCGTCGGCGGCGTTTCTGGTTCCGTCGGTGGGGCCGAGCGTGCTCGTCGTTCGATCGCGTCGATGTTGGTCGCTGTACCATCAGTACAGGGACGGTTTTGGACTGGTGGCTCTGGCTCCAACTCCATGTGGTGCGTCCTGGTCCTGGCCGCTCAAGCTACTCCGTCCTTTCAGTGGTCCACCATTGCGTCTAGCCACGAGCCCACGAGAGCATTCCCTCGCGGGAGTGCAAAAAGCCCCCCCAAAAAACAGGCTTTGAGGCGTTGCAAAAAATTGACCGCGTCATCGGACGGCAATTTTAGGGCCTGTTTAGTTGGAGCGAAAAGTTAAAAAAATTTCAAGATTTTTCGTCACATCAAATCTTCGCACGTATATATAGAACATTAAATATAGGTAAAAAATAACTAATTGCATAGTTTGTCCGTAATTTGGGAAACAAATCTTTTAAGCTTACTTAGACTACGATGGGATAATAATTACCAAATACAAACGAAAGTGCTACCGTACTTTTCAGACAATTTTTTTTCCATCTAAACAAGGCATTAAAATCCTAGTACTACTGTATCAAACACGGCCAAATCGTTGCTAGGAACGACAGACACCGTCTGCCACAACCTAAATTTTGTTGTTGTTGGTAATAGGTAATCTTGTCATTGTTTGAATTTAGAAAGACCGAAAGACATTTACGGATACGGGTATGATGTGTGTATGTTAATAAGATCAATGCGCACGTGTCGGCATGTGTACATGAGTGTACACTAGTTTTTTTTAATTTTTTTTAACTCTCGACACGGGCCGCAAAAGACAACAGAAAAATGGCCGTCCGTCTAACAGATATGGCCCCGATCGCTTATTACTAAAAACAAACTGTTTTGACTGATTTTTTTTTGAAAAAAAATGTTGTTTGAAATGAAAAAATAAGCTGAAAAGTATCAACTATAAGTCGCCGATTTCTTTGGCCCAACTTTGAACTCGTTAAAAAAAAACTGATTGTCCAACGTCATCGGCCGCCGCCAGTCCTACACAAACTGACGGACGCCTCTCCACTCTGCTCGCCGCCACAAGTGGGTGCTAGGGTTCCGGCCGGCGCGGGCGGTGGCGCGTGGCCGCCATTTCGATGGCGGCGGATATGGAATGTCGGCTAGAGGTGGACGGCGTTCTCTCCTACGCCGACGATCTCATGGGAGTGCTCCGCTGCAGTGACGACGCGGACGCCAATGCGCAGGTGATCGCGGCCGCGCGGTTGCTGCGGACCGCCTGCCGCTCCGAGTCCGACCATCTCGAGCTCCAGCTGAAAGGTCTGCTCCTCTCCTGCTCTGCTCTCTCTTGTTTCCCGTTATCCTGTGCCCTTATTCGCTTCTCGTGAAGTCGAGACGCGTGTCTGATCCAGTAGGGGAATTGGGTGATGACTGATGAAGATCTTAGAGAACTGCTAATTTTGTTGCAGTTGTGATTTTGGTTGAGTTGAGCCCAGCATGAAATGAACATTTTCTCTGCAATTTAGTTAGAGTACCGGCCTAAATCATCTAGTTTGCATGGGTGCTTTTCATGGCAGGCACTTATATTGGTATAGTATATAGCACATGGATTCCATTTTGAGAAACAACTTAGAAGCTACAACCCTTTCTAGTTTCTGCACTTGTCAATGTAATAAACCAAAGGTCGATATCTAGATATACCTTTCCCAAATCCCAATAATCAATCGCTTGGGAAGCTTAGAAATAGACTCTGTGCGGAGGAACATTAGTCTATCAGCATTAATCGAAAATTTCTTCCACCATTGGTACCAATATGGTATTTCCCCTTCAAGCAGCCAGCTGCCTTCTTCTGGGTATTCGATAAATTGATAGCTTACTAGAGATCTAGCTCTAGATGTACCTCAGTACCTGTCCCAGTGATCAATCGCTCGTGGAGCTTACAAATAGACAAAGGGTATAGAGGAATGCTTGTCCATAAAACATAAAGAAAAAAGAATATACGACCACATGACATTGCTGTAGTAGTATCCCTCTCCATTGTCACACCCCAAAATTTATTGATTTTTGGATGTGAATAGAAAACAGAAACAATGCAATGATTTTCTTAGTTATGCCTTTTGACTAGAAGTTGGCAAAATTTTATAAAGTTATGAAAATCATTGCATTGTTTATGTTTCCTATTCACATCCCAAAATCCAAAAATTTTGTAGTGTGACATCCAAAAACCTGGATGTTTGCTGGCTTTGAAAACGTTCATTCTTCTCAGAGTTCATTTAATGGTAATATATGTTCCTTGTTTGCAGTAGTAGCGGCACATGTTTCTTAGAACAGTGCAGGAATCAACACTTAATATTGCAGTACTAATAAGGATAACATTAACAACAAACTGTTTGATAGGACCTGAAACCTACTGTCCAACAATAAACTTCAGAAATAGAACATTATGACCATCTTAATTTCATGATTTTGCATTTGACATCAGATTATCAGCAAAAATTATGCTCCTGCAAGGAAAAGACAGATGAAGCAAACACTGAAACGATTGCTGCTGATGAACTGAGTGTACTGCAAAATAGGATAGAAGAAAATCTTCAGGAAGAGAAGGAACTTCATGAAGAGTTGAGATAAGTTCTTGCTCCAGCATTGGTATTGTCTGAAAAGTTGCATGTTAGAACAAATATTTTGAGCTATATGCTCTATGATGTCAACACAGCTATACATAATGACCTTGAAAACGTAGACCATCAAAGGGCCTCTATAGAAGAGAGGAAGGATGCTATTAAGAAGAAGGATAAAGATATGCGGAAGGCCACGTAAGTTGAGAATCATTCTTTATGTTCCTGACGAAATCCCAGTACATTCAGCTTCTGTAACTCTACTCAGTTTGAAAACCGGATAGATGTTCGAATTGTATGGATCAATGGCGATAGTAGAGAAGGAAAAGAATCATAAAATAAGATTTAACTCGAAATAGACAAATGTCCTCTTTTTGCTCATACTGCTGGTTGGCACTGCCTCCTTTTTTGAACGCAAGTTGGCACTGCCTCCTGTGGTCTTGCCTCATCTTTAGGTGCCGCTGTTGTACAGTGTGATTGTATTATCTTTCCTACTTTTGAATATTACAGCAACATTGGGGAAAAAACTACTAAAAAGTTAATTGAATAGTACTTGTTCGAATTTTGAATTGTGCCTCTTAGTTCAACATGAATCGAGCTATAACAGTATTATCTCTATTGCCTACCCTGTTTCTGAGTTAAAATAGCTCACTGACTGCATTTTTATGCAGATATAAACTTTCCATGTGTGTGTCAGTTACAAATATCTTCCCAAATTTGGAAGACCAGGATAAGATCTCAAGCTGTATCCGTTCAATTGATTATGGTTTTCCCTATTCAGAGAAAAAAAAATATGACTCATGTCAAATCTAAAAGGTTATGCTGCTTAGTTTTTGCACTTCATATCAGGTTTCTCTAACAATGAACATTAACAAAAAGTCATGGCATTGTGAAAGTCCTTAGCTTTGATCAGATACTGTAGACAAGAATGGGAAGAAGATACAGAAGTGCGAGTTTGAGAAGACGACGTCACCAGTTGAGATCTGTAACACGCTGTGGAAAACAATTTAGGGCGTGCAGACCGTCATTACTGTTTGGTGATGAAGATTGTCAATTGTGCTTGTATGTAGCTGAGGAGGGCGGACATCTCACCTTCAGTATTACAGTAATACAGTTCCCAATGTTGTGTCGACACCAATGTTCGGGTATCGCCATAAACATAGTCGGCATTAGCACTTTAACAGGAGAGGCCAATAGGCTTTGCATTAGCTATTTCAAGACTTGTCATCGATTCCTGTACATGATATGCAATAAGATTTGGCATTTGTGGATAACTTTATAGTCAGGATAAGATCGGAAGGTAGAAAATTCCGGTTTGCGCTTCCATTGTAGTCCCAGGATGGCGCAGCAAGCAGCATCCATAACCACGTTCACAAAAACTCCAACGCCATTTGAGTTGCCCTCTGGGATGCAACTTCAACGCCATTTGAATTGCCCTCTGGGATGCAAAATGAAATCATGCAAATGCAGTGAACACCGGACGCAAAGCCATCACGAATGCACGAGCGCATCTGCTGGAGCGCCTAGGGAGAGTTCTGCTGGAGCAGCGAGTGGGGCCCGACTGTGTTTCTTTTCAGTTCTCAAGGGTGACCTCACCCAAAAAAAAAACATGGTAGACCTCACCCCAAAACTCTCATGCTCTCATCCATAATAACAAACACTAGTGCAACTTTATTCATGACCATATTTCATTATTGGTGACAATTATTCATGGTGTCAAGTTTACAAACATGTCTCGTGAGCTTTTCAAATTTCATAGAAAAAAAAAAGCAAAGCAACCAATCAGCACCGGGCCAACAGATTTGGGAATAATTATACTAGCCGCGGCGGAAAAGCTCTATTAGCCAAAACTCTTGATAGGAAGAAATGTTGTTGCCTCGTGTATAGAAATCAGAACATAACAAAGTGTCAGCCTAGGTGATGCCGGAACAGAGAGGCCATCTCAATCTGCAGGGAACTTGAGCTTGTCACATGACAATACTTCAATGTTTGTTTGAAATTTAGATTGCCGACGGAAGGTTTACTTACGGCAGTAAGAGCAGTTTCAGCACCCTTGTTTCCAGCCTTGCCACCAGCACGGTTTAGCGCCTGCAGCATTTGATTAAGCATTCTCAGCAGGATTTTGATAAGGAGCAAAACAGTGCACATGTTTTGAAAAGTAGTCAGATAATCAACAAAAAAGGGTCACACTATTGACATGAAACTTCCTCATCAGAAGGGAACACTTGAGTGAAACCTGTGGCCAATCTGGAATAAAGATGTCACTACTTTACAGGTCAAGGAAATGAATAGCGCCTGTACCATGCACAAATAGTGTGCACTCCTCAAAATAAGTTAGCATGTGGCTGGGAACTTGAACAAAAGCATTTTGGTCAGCAACAAAAACTTGACTCTTGGCTGTTTGCAGGTTATTACTGGTCAGAAATTTTAAAACTAGAAAATATTGAAAAAGACATAAAATGAACATAACAGAGCTCAAACAGCAACCAATTTTTCAAAACAAAACTTTGAACAGGGCGTTCAGGAACTGATCGGTTTCTACACATAATATGGGATGTGGTCCAGAAATCCAGTAACAATCGAGAACTTGCCCTGCTTTGGGTTACCAAACATGATCTGGTGGCACGTAATAATTGATAAGATGTATACATGTACATAACCAAATCATGAATTACCTGGTCCATGTCTTCACAGGTTAGAACACCAAATACACAAGGAACACCTGCATCACCAATTAATCTGAATGTCTGATTATTAACTGAATTAACCACCATAAAGAAAAAACAAGCCGAGCACACTGCAAGGTTTCAGTGAATCTTGCGAAGCACTTTTATAACTCCGCCTATGTTGACTGGAAGACTTGCTTAAGTCGTCTCAACATAGCCGGTCCCAAGCCCGGGTAAAGGAGGAGGGTGTGTTAAGGTCTGGCAAACCAACAGTAAAAAAACAGCCACTCTCATGGATTTGAAACCCACAAGAGATTCGTTGGGGCGTAACCCTCTTAGCGACGCGCTACATCGGAACCCGGGTGTGGTGTTAAATGGACAAGGGCCGGGTCGTCATCCCCTTAGTGGCGCGTCGTATCGTGACCCGGGTACGATGAAAAATGAGCAAGGGTCGGGCCGTCACAACCTTAGTGGCGCGCTACATCTACGCCCGGGTGTAGTGAAAAATGAGCAAGGGTCTTCGCACTTCCCTCGACGGGTGCGAAGGGTAAGGAAGCTAGCCGAGCCAACTAGGATTCGTCTAGGTAGCTGGAATGTAGGGTCCCTAACGGGTAAGCTAAGAGAGCTAGTCGATGCAGTAATTAGAAGGCGTGTAAATATTCTATGCGTTCAGGAGACTAAATGGAAGGGCCAGAAGGCGAAGGAGGTGGAGGATACTGGCTTCAAACTTTGGTACACGGGGACAACATCGGGTAGGAATGGTGTAGGCATCTTGATCGATAGGAGCCTTAAGGATGGAGTCGTTGATGTTAGGAGGCAAGGCGACCGGATTATCTTGGTCAAGCTGCTAGTTGGAGATTCGGCTCTGAATGTGATCAGTGCCTATGCCCCTCAGGTAGGTCTTAGCGAGGGCACCAAGAGGCAGTTTTGGGAAGATCTTGATAGCATGGTTAGTACCGTGCCTATCAGCGAGAAACTCTTTATAGGAGGAGACCTCAACGGCCATGTTGGTGCGACTAATGTAGGTTTCGAGCGGGTGCACGGGGGGTTCGGGTATGGTAGTAGGAATCAAGAGGGGGAGGATGTTTTGAACTTCGCACTGGCCTATGACTTGTTGATAGCGAACACCCTCTTTAGGAAGAGGGAATCTCATCTAGTAACCTTTCGTAGTGGACAACACTCGAGCCAGATCGACTTTATCCTTGCAAGGAGGGAGGATAGACGTGCTTGCTTTGATTGTAAGGTGTTACCTGGGGAGTGTGTTGTCCCTCAACATAAGCTTGTGGTGGCGGACTTTCGCTTTCGGGTACGTGTCCACCGGGACAAACGGGCCAAGATTGCGAGAACGAAGTGGTGGAAGCTTAGAGGGAAGCAGCGCAGACGTTTAAGGAGAGGATGCTAGACGAAGGACCTTGGGAAGAAGGAGAAGATGCCGACGACATGTGGCTAAAGATGGCAACATGTGTCCGAAAGGTGGCTTCGGAAGTGTTTGGCGTGAGTAGGGGAGGCAAACGGGAAGCGAAAGACACATGGTGGTGGAATGACGAGGTGCAAAGGGCTATTAGGGAGAAGAAGGAGTGTTTCAAGCGTCTCCACCATGACAAGAGTGTAGCCAACATCGAGGGCTATAAAATAGCGAAGAGGGTTACAAAGCGAGCTGTGAGTGTAGCAAAAGGTTAGGCGTATGATGGCCTTTATCAGCGGCTAGGCACGAAGGAAGGGGAGAAGGACATTTATAGGATGGCTAGAATCCGCGAGAGGAAGACAAGGGACATCAACCAAATAAAATGCATCAAGGATGGGACAGATCGACTTCTGGTGAAGGATGAGGAGATCAAGGACAGATGGAGAGAGTACTTCGACAAGCTGTTTAATGGGGAGAATGAGGGTCCTGCCCTTGAGTTGGACGACTCATTTGACGATACCAACAGACGCTTTGTGAGGAGAATTCAGGAGGCAGAGATCGGAGAGGCTTTGAAGAGGATGAAGGGAGGTAAAGCGATGGGCCCTGATGGTATCCCCATTGAGGTGTGGAGATACCTAGGCGCCAGAGCGATAGTATGGTTAACTAAGCTTTTTAACCTTATTTTTCGGTCAAACAAGATGCCTGAAGAATGGAGGAGAAGTATATTAGTACCTATCTTCAAGAACAAGGGAGATGTTCAAAGTTGTACTAACTACCGTGGGATTAAGTTGATGAGTCATACGATGAAGCTCTGGGAGAGGGTTATCGAGCATCGCCTAAGGAGAGTGACACATGTGACCCAAAATCAGTTTGGGTTCATGCCTGGTAGGTCGACCATGGAGGCGATTTTCTTATTACGACAATTGATGGAGAGATATAGGGAGCAGAAGAAGGACTTGCACATGGTCTTTATTGACCTCGAGAAGGCATATGACAAAGTACCGAGAAATGTCATGTGGTGGGCCTTGGAAAAGCACAAAGTCCCAACTAAGTACGTTACCCTAATCAAGGATATGTACAGGGATGTGGTGACGTTTGTCCGAACATGTGATGGCGACACCAGTGACTTTCCAATTAAAATAGGACTGCATCAGGGGTCAGCTTTGAGCCCTTATTTATTTGCTTTGGTGATGGATGAGGTCACAAGGGACATACAAGGTGATATCCCTTGGTGTATGCTCTTTGCTGATGATGTGGTGCTAGTTGACGACAGTAGTGCGGGAGTTAATAGGAAGTTAGAACTATGGAGGCACACGTTAGAGTCGAAAGGGTTCAGACTTAGTAGGACTAAGACCGAGTATATGAGGTGCGATTTCAGCGCGACTAGGCACGAGGAGGGAGACGTTAGCCTCGATGGGCAAGTGGTGGCCAAGAAGGATACTTTTCGGTATTTAGGGTCGATGCTACAAAAGGATGGAGACATTGATGAAGATGTTAGGCATAGAATTTCAGCCGGCTGGTTGAAATGGCGTCAAGCTTCTGGTGTTCTCTGTGACAAAAGGGTGCCTCAGAAGCTGAAAGGTAAGTTCTATAGGACGGCGATTCGTCCGGCGATGTTATATGGTGCTGAGTGTTGGCCTACAAAAAGGCGACATGTCCAGCAATTGAGTGTAGCGGAGATGCGTATGTTGCGTTGGTGTTGTGGGCACACAAGGAGGGATAGAGTACGGAACGACGATATTCGGGATAGGGTTGGGGTGGCACCAATTGAGGAGAAATTGATTCAACATCGGTTGAGATGGTTTGGACATGTCCAACGGAGGCCCCCTGAGGCGCCGGTGCGTAGTGGAGTTCTAAAGCGGGCCGATAATGTAAAGAGCGGTAGAGGTCGACCTAAATTAACTTGGGACGAGTCCGTTAAGAGAGATCTTAAGGAGTGGAATATCCCCAAGGATTTAGCTATGGACAGGAGCGCTTGGAGATTAGCAATCAACGTGCCTGAACCGTGACATCTTTTGTCTTGTGCCCTTTATGTCCCTTTATGTGTCTCCCTGTTTCTCGTCTCTTTTGGGTTTCATCTCTAGCCTACCCCAACTTGCTTGGGACAAAAGGCTATGTTGTTGTTGTTGTTGTTGTTGCGAAGCACTTTTATAGCACCAACTATACACCTATCTCATATAACCAAACCCTTCCAGTCCTATACTAGTTGCTCACATTAACTCTTGTAGATTTCTGTAAGATATACTTGCCTTGAGTCACTTGATATACAAAATTTTAGCCTACCCCAACTTGCTTGGGACTCTCTGTTGTTGTTGTTGTACTTATATATGCATATTCGCTTAGAAACAACAATTAAACATATAAAAAAGTTTTGCTAGCTGATGGAATATGTTTAACAGCTCAATATTTCAACATGCTAGTCAGCCTTTTTAACACTCAAAAGCTAGAAGAAAAGGAATACTTAGAACTACCCCAGATGAGACAGGAACCTCTCTACAGCATGAGTGCATGACACTTGAGGGGAAGAACTGAAAACAACATACCAGCAGATAATCCAGCATTGAGTACACCTGATGCAGCTGAGTTTGCAACAGCATCATAGTGGGTTGTGTCACCTCTAATCTGCAAACGATTTTTTACGAACACTTCCAAAATTAAAAGAACCAGCTACTGCTAAATGCTATCAATGAGCTCGCAAAGTATAGGTTCAATTTGATATTATCACACTAGCATCATGATAAGTGTGAATAAAAGGGCCAAATAATAATACAATTAGGTAGACAATATTTTTTGGTTACCTAGACCTATGCATTGATACAACCATTCACAGAGGTTACGGTCTTCACATGGGTAAGACAAGTTAAGAACGAGATGTCCCCAGAAGCCATGCACTATCAAAGATAGTTTCACAAGTACATATTGAAACAGTAAATGGCTTCTAGAGTTCCTTGTTTTTTTTTCTCAGTTCTAATTGACAGGTGGATGTAACATTTCATAGCTCAATGTAAAATTAAAGAGAATCAGATCCAAAAAATGTTCAGAGGATAGTTTACAAAAGCATAGATCTACTAATCTTCTTTATAATTTCTCGTGTGCACAATTCATGGGGATGCATAATGTAAAATGTGAGAGGATACATGTAAATTGTTATAGTATTAGGAAAATAACCCTTAAAGGGTCAATACTCAATACTACTTACTCAACATGCTAAATGAACATCAAATGAAAAGTAGAAAGCAATAAAAATTCAAATGTGTAATATGGAAATGATCTGAAACTAATCAAGTAATCAACTCACCACAGCTCCAATGCACAGAATTGCATCAAATTTTCCAGATTTCCCAAGCTTTTGTGCCGTTATAGGAACTTCAAAGCTTCCAGGAACACTAACAACCTAAAGAATAATTTGAATCTGAGTAAAATTGCGTTTTCTAAATGTTTCTGAAACATTTTAGAAGTGTATACAACTGTGTAGTTCATCACTGGCGTTGTTTGAAGTCATGTTTGCAGATGAAGAGTAAAATTCTACATGGTGCAGTTTTCTGTGTGCTTTTTTGTAACAAAGAATTTATATGGTAGAAGCTTTCCTATTTAAGTGCATATTGTGCTACAGATTTTAAGACAATTTTGTTTAATAATTCTGTAATTCAAGGTATTTAATACTAATGATTATCTAACGTTAAATATACAATGATACATGACATTCATCAAATTTACATAAGAATAATTCAGAGACAAAGTCATGAAATGAACTAGCTATCTATCAGTCAAATTATCACAATGGCAATAAACATTGATGTTGGTAGTAAGGAAATAACTAAAGATATTTATTGGCTCTGATAAACTACATTAACTACTATTCCAGAACATTTATTGTGCACAATTAAATAAACAAAGGACAAGGCTTTATTAGAAGTTAAAAAGTCAACCCGACCCTATCAAGTACATTAGCCATCCAAAGATAGTTCTTTGTGTGGTTCATGGGTCCTTAACGAAAAAAACATCAGGATGGAGCATATACAAGACTGCCAGTTTTTCAAATTTGTGATAAAGCAATAAGATCAACATTACTTGCAAGAAGTTCCTTAACACATTAGTGTGACACTGAACAACTTCAACCAAACAGAAGAGAGAAGATGCATACTGTTATATTTTCTGCTTTAACAGAGTATCGCTCGAAAGTTTCTAGGGCACCCTGCAGTAACAAATTTGTCACGACCTCATTGAAACGTGCCACAACCTACAATTAAATAAGGAACCATACAGTCATTGGATTCTGCATTCAGAGGTAAAAGGTGTCAAAGTACAGGAAAGCGACTGTTTTTTCAAAGAAAAGCATATCAGTAACCCATGGTTTTTGTTCACTAAGGTCCCATCAATGTTCCATCAATTATATAGCAAAGGAATAGGTGTTTCTCGATTCAGTAATGCTCAACTCACCACCCCAAACCTGAGCCCCTCGTTGCTGGTCAAAGATCCCATCAGCTTCTGGTGCCCCGCGGCGGCGACCACGTCAGAGCGCCACGACAATCCAGTGCATGAGGTCAGTGCGGCTGGCCATGCTGCACGAAGAAAAAACAAGAGGAATAAATCAAGACAAGTAGGACAATGATGGTTAAGGAATTGAGGCAAGAACAGAAGCGTACGGCGAGAAGGGAAGGAGATGGCGGCAGGTGCACGCCTCAGGGGCATGCTAGGCAGCCGCAGGCAGGGGGAGTTCGTAGCCACGGAGGATGTCGCAGGAGCAGTTGCCATCGCCGGCGTGTGGGTTCCGACGGCTACTCTACTGAACTACTGTGGTGCAGGTGGATGCCAGCGATGTTTCTGAGCCTGAGAAAAACAAGAAAGCCAGCAGGAGTCATATCTCACGGTGTGTTGCAGCCTTTCAGGTGCACACGAGGTACTAATTGACTAAAATACCAAAAAAAAACTTCAAAACTTATGAATTCATTTGGAACACAGGGATTTTGTTGTAGTCATGCCAAAGGATGCTAGTCCAGTTGGTCTAGCACTCCGGCGGCACCCTCCAGGTCCTGAGTTCGACTCCCAGTGAGAGCGAATTTCAGGCTGGGGGTTAAAAAAAATCCCCTCGCCGGTCCCGTGTGCCAAAGCACTGGTTAAGAGACGGCCCAAGTCGTCCTGAGGTCCGTGTATGGCTCAGGCGGCGTCTCACGGGTTACGTTTCCCAGTGTCAGGACAGGGCCGGGGTTCGGGGGTTTTTCTCGGCCTGCGTGAGAAGGTCTCCTTCTTAGTGCTAATGCCCTGGGGGCGGCTTGCCCCCGGCGGGTCGAGTTTTTTTTTTTTTTTTGTAGTCATATTGTATCAAAATATTTCCTATAAAAGCTTCTGCCTTCCTAATAGGAATTCAGTTTTTGGTCGAGAGTTTCAGATACATTGTGCATTCAGTGTGGTTTTTGGATTTACGGCACTGAAACTTTAAACCCGTATTCTTGGACAATCTTCACCTTTTTGCAATTTAATTGCTCCAATGATCCGGTGTAGCTTTCTGAAGCCATATCCTATAGACTCAGTTTAAGAAAATCTAATTGTGCACATTAGCCATTTCGTGGAAGATGATAAAGTGCAAAACAGAATGCTTGCTTTGGTTCAACTTTTCATGAATCTTATGCTAAGCCAAGACCCAAGCGGTAGACGTATTGTCCAAATCAAAATGGCCACAGCACAAATGCGAGAATCTCCAACCAAACGTAGGAGCACCATTTGCACTAGATGCATGCAGAGAGAAAAAAAAAAACAGACTTAGCTCTAGATTAAGTGACTACATTAGGCATACTGTGTTGTAATATATATAAGCCAGGGATTATTCTTATAGCGCTGAATAACGAGGCAACAAGTACACTCGTGAGTCAACGATTAGAATTAGATCCGAACCCGAATACAAATAGCCAAATAGCTGAAGTTAGGGTCTGGGTGCTCGGTTTCGCACAGCATCTAGGGACGAGAAGCGGTGGGCGTACCTGGTGGGTGCTCGTCGCCGGCGACGGGCCCAGTGAAGACCTGGGGGCGGCGGCGGCGGTCGTCCAATCGTCGCCGAGGGAGAGAAAGAGAGCGCACGAGCGGAACGGGAGAAGAAAGGCGTTTTTTGAGTGGGGCTGTACCAAGCCTGACCTGTCGCTGTCGGTTTGGACTCTTTCGAGCAAATAGCCGCCCATATCTGGCTGATTAAGCGGACCCGCAGGTCAGACTCTTGTCCCCCTGACATACCAGGGCCGTGTTTAGTTGCCCTGATTTGGTGGCGGCGGAATCACTGTTCCGCACTGTAGCACACTGTAGCATTTTGTTTTTTATGTAAAAAAATGTCTAAGAATTGATTAATTAGGCTCAAAATGTTCGTCTCGTAAAGAATAACAAAACTATGCAATTAGTTTTTGATTTCATCTACATTTAATACTCTATACATGTACCGACATTTTGATGTGATGGGGAATCTTCTTTTTGCATAGTGAAATTTGGTGAAAAATTTGGCATAACAGGGCCCGGTCCCAAAACCCCACGGTGGGACGCACAGAGCCACAGACCCTAACTGCCGCCGCCGCCGCCGGTGACCGGCGACGGCGATCCCGATGGGCGCGTCAGCCTCCGTGCTCTCGCTCCCCACGGCGGCCGCGCTCCCCGCAGCCGCCACCGCCGTCGCCGGGGCCGCCGGCTGCTTCGCGCTCGGCTACCTCCTCGCCCGCGCCCGCCATCCGCGCCACGCCGCTGCCCCAGGTTCCGGGGGCCCCTCCGATGACGATTCCGAGGATGACTCGGAAGAAGATGACGACGAAAACTCCCGCCGCAGCCGCGCCGCCAAGCGGGCGGGCAGAAGAGGACCGGGCTCCGGCTGCTCTACTGGGCACGGAACGTGGTGACCAAGTCCGACTCCGCCAGGGAGGCGGAGAGGTCCCAGTCTCAGGCCACCGCCAGCCCCCTGGAGATCGAGAACCTTGCTGAGATAATTGAAGATTTCAAAATGGTATTGGAGATTTAGTTCAGACATCTACCGGTTTGGTGTGTTGGGGCCGGGGATAGAATTAAGGGATGCTCAGTTATGTTGGTTGTTTCTTTGGTTGTAGGTGCTGGTCGTGAGGAATGATCTGAAGATTGGGAAAGGGGAAGATTGCGGCACAATGCAGGTGCGACTTTCTTGGCTTCACTAAACCATGATTGAAGATGAATGTATACTGACTACTGAGAGAAATGAACATACCTCATTAGTTACCCTGAATATTTGGCTAGTTCGTATACCATGTGGTTAAAAAAAAAAGATGGCTATGCCTTTGAACCAAAGAATGCCTGTCTCGTCTTTAGCACAGGAGATTTTAGGATCCATATCTGTTTTATAGAACAAGGTGCTGTTAGGCTTATGCTGTGCTTTGGTGGACTTCAAATGAATAATGACCAAACTTTAGAACTTGTACAAATATTGCCATCATCAGTGCAGAACTAAAAAATTGATCATGTTTGTTTGATATGTGGTGCCAGTCTCTTTGTTCTTTCTATGCTGGCAGTTACTCATTGTTCTGAATTAAATAGTAGCATTATTTTCCTGCTGTTTGGTGTATTTAGGTTGCAGTATAATCCATAGAAGTGCATAATATTGTCTAGATTTATTCACTACACAAAGTTAGCAGATAGATGAAGAGATGGGGATTTATTTAGTTATATTCCTAGATAGGTTGGCTGACTCATATAGGTTATATCTGATTTTGTAGTTTGTTTGGCTGAAACATCACAGTTTTTGATATAATAGCCATACCAGCTGCCTCTCCTATCCAATACAATTTTATCAACTGTGTTTGGATGGCAAAATCAGTGCTACCTTTTATCTTGGTTGCTTCACACAGTAGGACTTACGGTGCATCCAAAGTTTTGATGGCTTCCACAAAACAGAAATGCCAATATAATTTTTTTAGTCAGCAATCTTCGGCTAGACAGCCATGCAACATCAGTTGCCATGGCAATGTACTGCTAATATCTGTGATGTATTTATCAGTGTTATCAGTCACATTATCCTCACAAAATCTGTCTGCGTTGAACTAAGTCTTAGGGCATATATGATGTTGGATTTACTTTGGACATGAAACACGTGGACACTTAGCTTTAATGAATTGAATTACCACGCTAAGAAATTGATGCTGATCTCGCCTCCAGCGCTTGAGTTGTTAGCTTCAGCAGTGAAAGAGTTATCATACTTGCATATGCTTTCCTGTTTTTTTTTAATATCAGTATTGATTGAAATGTTGGCTTCCTTTTTTTCTGTTTTTTTAGTCATGCAACTCTTGGGCTATTCAAAAAACTCCAACAGAGAGCTCCAAAATCACTAAGAAGGTATTACTCCAAAACAATTCTTGTGTTGTTTGAACTTTGAAGGTTCTTCCAAATGTTCGACTTCATATTCCACTGAGATAAGAAAACATTTGCCAAATTTCCTTGGCTCTCTGTTTTCCATGTTTTGCAGGTGGGAGTGGTGTGGGCAAGTTAAAGTGGTTGTGAAAATAGAAAGCGAGGAAGATATGCTTGTTTTACAAGTAAATATTCTTCATTCTTTCATGTTGACTATCTTGAATCTCCTTTTCTGAGATCCAAACATGATGAAATGACCTTGAACAGAAAATAATACTTCATTCTGGAATAGTTCCACAATGTGAATTGCATTCCTTTATTATCTAAGATGGAACATTTGATACTTGCATGGTGTAGTTGCTTATTTTTTTTTAGACAAATCTTTTCCTCCAATTTTTATTACAACAACAACAACAACAACAACAACATAGCCTTTTGTCCCAAGCAAGTTGGGGTAGGCTAGAGATGAAACCCAAAAGAGACGAGAAACAGGGAGACACATAAAGGGACATAAAGGGCACAAGAGAAAAAGAGGTCACGGTTCAGGCACGTTGATTGTCAATCTCCAAGCGCTCCTGTCCATAGCTAAATCCTTGGAGATATTCCACTCCTTAAGATCTCTCTTAACGGACTCGTCCCAAGTTAGTTTAGGTCGACCTCTACCGCTCTTTACATTATCGGTCCGCTTTAGAACTCCACTACGCACCGGCGCCTCAGGAGGCCTCCGTTGGACATGTCCAAACCATCTCAACCGATGTTGAATCAATTCCTCCAATTTTTATTGAAGATAAAAATAAAAGCTTTCTGTAAATTCCCTGAAACATGACAAGGATTTGGCTGGTTGCTTTTTGTGGGGAACTCCCCTAGGTTTTTTGGTAAAAAGTAGAACTTGCCTTTTTTTTTACATGACACTAATGTTTTCAAATCGTCTAATTGACCCAAGTCGCCATGGCACCGATAAAGTGATTAGTCATGATTGGTCGTCGATAAGCTTGGTTAGTCAAGCCTTGTCGACCCTAGTCGTCCTCCATGTACCAGGACTGATATAGTATATACTATATAGCATGTTGCATGTAGTACACAGTGCTTTAAGACAGCATGTATGGTCAGTTGATCGCTTACTGGTGAGATTTGATTTCTGAAGTGTCCCGAACTGGGAGCCTAACTAGCCAACAGTTCGGATGTTAGTCCGTGATGAAAGTGAAATCCGCCTGCTGGTTGTCCATGCCCAGATCTAGTCGCTCTAGTCAAATCGGTGGGCATAATCGGTGCCGGCGGGACAATAAGGCTGACTAATCGTGACTAATCGCGATTAGTCGGACAACTTAATTCACTTATGTTTCTTGCTCAGTGTGTCTAAATTTACCTTTTTGATGCAGGGGAGAGCAAAGTCTTTGAATCTGCCAACTCACATAACCATAGATGCTGGAAGAACTCAGATTGCTCCAAGTGAGTTTTTCGAGTTTTGTATTGTAACATTCTTTTTCTTATTTTGGTTTTCTGTTGATTTGAATAATTGAATTTATCCTTTTCTCTATACTTTATGTAGATTCAAGGACAGTCATGGCTATTCTGGGTAAGTTGGATTCAATTCACATTCCCATGATATTAAGTGTATTCTTACTTATTCTGTTGCTGATCCTACCGTTTCAATCGGGCAGGGCCAGCTGATATGGTTGATGATGTTACTGGCGGTCTGAAGCTTTTGTAGAAAATCACCTTCTCAGCATTCTCAACTTGGATCGTCATAGAGCAGCGCTGGAACTTTACAGCCCACAGTCGTCTCCGCACTTGCACTGATGTAGTGATGTGCAGCAGAAGAATGAACCTTGACCTCGTTGGTTGACCCGATATTCTTGTCCATGAATTTATTTGAAAGGATGTTGCATTCTTTTTCACTTGTATCGACTGTTATCTTTGGAGCTGTGATTTTAGCAGTTCCAGTTTGGGTGTTGGAGAACTTAAATGTTGAGAACTTATGGACGATTTCTTCTGTATAACATAAGAAAAGGTTTCACTGTTGTCCCTTTCTCTTTTTTTTTTAATTTTCTTTTTAACTCGCGGTCGTGGACACAATGCTGAGTTGCTTTGCAGAAGTCATCTTGATTGCGGCTAATCGGAAATCAGAGTTACTAAGATTTCTGAGTGGGGAGTCTATTACGCCCACTTATGATTTGTTGCACTCTACAGCGCTTGTGCTGAATCAACCAATGGAAGGAACTCATGATTCAGGAACAGTGTCAGTACCCATGTTGAAACGGGTTACTGTGCCATGATCCTATACATATATAATTCAAGCTGAGGAGATGGGAGATTTTGGATCTTGAGTTGAGCCAAGGTTTGTTTGCTTCAAACCCTTATTTGGGGGTGTATTTTGTTCGGATGGATCAGCAGGATAAATACGCAAATTCGAACACGCTGCTGGTCGTGCAAACCAAATTTGTGCCGAAGCTTGGAATTGCTTCTTGCTTTCTCTATCTTTTCTCGTCTACTCTCCTACTGCACGAGGTTTGGAGGTTGGGAGAATTGCTCAAAGGAAAACGTGCCTAGACGAATATATACAGTGTGATCTCACTTCACGGTGCATACAAGTATGCTTCATAGCATAAATAAAGTCAGCAAACACGCGAGTCATCCTGATCACTTCTGTCTGAATGAAGAAGATAAATAATCCGATAAAACATTCATATATCCTGATCGCTGAAGTCACACTCTCGGACAAGAGAATCTTATTCTGGGTACAGCCAAGCAAGAAACAACTCGTTCCATGCACTTATTGCCAATAACTAATCCGTTCCCGTCCTGGTGGATCAACTGCTCTGCAGCCTGCTGTTGTTCTCACCGAAGATCCTGTTGAGGATTGCAGCGAGCCTGACACCTCCTTGCGCTATTCTCTTCCGAACAACCGGCAGCGCAGAGAGGAAGTATTCATCTGCATTTGCAGTAATTTCAACCGGATCAGGGATGGCATCACATCACGTTTACAAGACCATTTGATCGATCTGGTGTTCAGTTGAGCGCCTACCTCCCAAGATGGCGCCTCGCTGGACACCCGCATACGCCACGTCACACGCCAGCTGTGCGCTCTCCATAGCGTACCTGCATTTATCAGAGTGGTTAATTAGCCTGCGAAGACCTGTCAGTAGGTTCATCACTTCTAAACAAAGCTTAAGCGACTTGTTTGTTGGTGTTGCAGATCTCGAGCTCACTTGTCAGCACAAGTCTTGGTTTTACTAGGGCACGCCTCCCACTGCTCCTCTTCATCGGACCAGTTCTCCTGCAGGATGCACAGATATATAACAGCAGCTCAATCTCTACCTAGCTAGTCCCCAGAACTAACATGGCGAAAACTGAAGTGAATCGAAGCACTGCACGCTAGGCATGCATATGATCAATGCGGTAGAGCACTTGCTTGTACTCACAGTGATGTTGAGCATGATGACACTGGTCATGATGCTCAGGTCGTTGCCGTAGTAGTCCTTCATGGCTTTCTCGATGATGTCCAGATCCCACACACGGTGAAGGTTGGTCATGGTTTTGTTGTACCAGCTGACGGCGATGGTGTTGCCGCCGTAGTCCTGCACGCTGCCGCAGTGGAGCGGCTGGTGGACGTCACCCAGTAAGTGCGCCAGGAACATAAGGCTTACGGTCGGATCAACGCCTGGTGGCAGTGACAGTAAGCGTAACAAGGATTATATAGGAGTATCACAGGGTAATAAAAAGACATATGGTACAATGAGGTATCATCTGATGCATGCTTACTTGGAGCTGATGAGTTCATTAGTGCTGCAGTGTAGTTGTTGATTCCTCCGACCACACACATGTCCTTCTCCCCTTTCATGTTGTGGCAGTCCCCTGCTCACAAACATTGTTCATTACACCACAACATGTACAGGTAGTCTTGGATGGATGCCGCTGAGAGGCTATATAGCTTACTGTCGTAGATGAACTGGCAGTCTCCCTGCGTGTCGGCGAAGTGCAGCGCACCGGACCACGTGTACTTGCGCCGCTCGTCGTCGGCCCACGAGCACGTCGCCGCCAGCTCGCCGCCGGCCCACTCCGGCAGGAGCTTCGCCACCGCCGCCGAGGCCTCGCTCGTCAGGAAGTTCTGCATGCAGTTTTCAGCTCATCAGATCGAGGAGCTAAATCCAGTCTCATCTCTCAACGCCTCGGACGCCTATATATAACAGCTGGAGCAACTAACCAAGTGATAAAAAAAGCACTCATCAAGAGCTCGTTCTGTTAGTGTTACCTCGGCGATCTTGCATACCATGTAGTGGCCCTCCTTGCGCCATGCGTGGACGGCGGTGGGAGACCTCGCCACCACGGTGAAGAGGAGGACTTGAAGGAGGAGGAGGAGCCGCATTTTCGTAGCTTATTGGCTTAGCATGCAGCTACAACTACAAGTACCTCTCAGCTGCCACGCTCTCTTCTCTTCAGTGTTGTAACCTGTGTAGCCGATGCCAGTGCCTTTATACACAGGCTAATCGATGCCAGCCGCGTTTTGATTCCTCCTGTCCATGATGCCTTTCATGTAAGAAAATAAGTATATACTTCACGTGTGACTGTCGTGGCTAGGGTTTGCACCAATTGACAGCAGTATGATAATGCACATATGTAGCTAGGCTAGAGATAAATATGCATATTTTGTTCTCAGCTTTTGTTACTTTATTTAAAAAAAAGTTTTGCTGACAGAGGCGTGCGTAGTTCTTGCAGCAAACTGTACCCCCAACCCACGCGGGCCACGCTGTTGTGAATTATACTGTATATAATAATTGAGAACTGCCCAATGGTCCTTTTATAAAATTTTACACAGATCTCGATACAAAATTTGCTAAGGTCAGTCTCAGCGAGAGTTTTATATAAGTTTCATTTGCATTAAATATGTTGCCACATAGGCACTTTTGATGACATGACAATGTATTTAAGAAGAGAGAGAAGAAACGGTTTCATCTAGATGAAACTCTCTTAGTACGATTACCAACTCTCTATTAGTCTTGGAACTAAATGCCTATGAAACAATAGAATGAAACTCTCCATTAAGAGTGGATGTTTCATCTAAGTTTCATTTCATTTCAAATGACATGACGGTCTTGAAAACAACGTAATGAAATTCAGCATTGATACTGGTCTAATGAACTGTTCTATTAATCATTCGTTCCCCCCCCCCCCCCCCCGGATCTCATGCCAAAGCGGATAGGGGACCACAAGGCAAAAGCTATTAACAAAATCATTATTAATTAACAATTTATTTTCTTTGAGGTCGACGCAATATATATTATATTATTACTATTCGGCTAATAGAAGGCTAAAAGACCTAGATATTACTACATGAAGAAAATACAATTAAAGGGCCCACAAACTTATTGATAAATTATTTATCACTACTATTATACAAAAAATAGCTTAAAAATCAATGTACATAGTTACATATTCCACTGTTACCCACTTATGTCATTATTAAGGTCCTGTTTGGATCTCATGGTCTAAAGTTTAGCTAATAAACTTTAGACCACTTTACCTCTTAAGGCTCTAAATAGAAGATCTAAAGTGTTGCCTAAAGTTTAGCCATCCTCATAAAAACTTTAGACCACACAAGTGAGCTAAAGTGTTCTAAAGTTTTAGTCCTTAACTTTAGTTAACTAAACTTTAGACCATATGATCCAAAACTTTACAAAAACATGAAGCCATATACATGTCATATTTAATGCATTTATATTTAAGTTGAAATTCAAATAATATAATATATGATAAAATACAAATATATTTTGAAATGACAATTAAAAATGAAAACATACCAGTATAAGAGAATAATCGAAGGAGATAAAATCCAGTATAAGAGAATAATGGTCTATCTATATTGTGCAAAAATTCAAGCGCCTGAGTTTTGTTGATGTACCTAGCCAAGGATAACATCCCTCACAAATAGATGGAGGGGTTGACTCTATGTGAGATCAAAATGTGTTGACACTTTTTTTAGAATTACATAGTACAGCGTAACGTCCACAACACGCATACTCACCCCTATGAACATACGTATACAAACCCTACCCCTATGAGCACCTCCGAAGGACTGAGCTGGCAGATCTTAAGATTCACAAAGTTACTACGGACACCTCGTTGTTGACGGGGACGTCGCCTACCACTGAAAGCATAGCGCCGTCAAATCCTAGAATAAATCCAAAAAAATACGAGCACTTGTACCAAGTCGAGGATTTGAACCTAGGTAGGCAGGTTTCCACCACAAAAAATTCAACTAACAGATCTATGATCAATTCGCAAAATGTGTTGACACTTATAATGCTACAAAGCATAATGGCGTCAATTGCTACATAGCAATTGAAAAAACTTTACATCAAAGACAAAAAAATCAAATTAGAGAGGAGGAATCAAAAAGTCAGGTAAAAGAAATGCAAAGACAATTACAGATACAACTACTCTCATGGCTAGTAAATAGTAATGATGCGGAGCTATATAGGACCCACCATGTTCCCAGCAAGCAGGCTAGGGAGTGGTCGGTGGCCTGACGTGGGCTGGAGACCAATATAGGAAAACAAACATACCAAAGGCTAAGGGAGTGTTTAGTTTATCCTGTTAAAGTTTAACAGGTCATGTAACACTTTCGTCTTATTTAACAATTAGTGTCTAATCATGGACTAATTAGACTTAATAGATTCGTCTCGTAAATTACTCTTAATCTGTGCCGACATGCATGTAATTAGTCTATATTTAGTACGTCATACATACGCCGCAACATTCGATGTGATGTGTGTTAAAAATAAAACAGAGGCAACCAAGCGGGGCTAAAGAGTTTCGCACGCAACCAAACCCCTTAAATTTCATGTTGGATTGCTTCCAGCAGACGCTGAATACTAAAGAGTTTCGCACGCAACCAAACGCCTTAAATTTCATGTTGGATTGCTTCCGGCAGACGCTGAATACTCGCGTATATCGCTCCCTTCTATTCCATATGCTGTGTATACTATGCACGTTGTTGAATGATGCCTTTTGTTGTGCCAACAATTGGTGGAATCTGATATGTGAACGTCTTGCGAATTGCGATTGCTTATTTTATTCAAACCCCGCCTCCTCGCAGTGTCTCTCTGTAGCCACGACAACCGAACACATACCGATGTGAGTGTATATTTCTGATTTTGAGCATGCATGCGTGACTGATTCGGTTGCAGTGTCCCGACTTAATTAATAATAAAGCAGTAGTATCCATTAATTGCATTTGCATCCGACTTGAGCAGGGAAGCAACAAGAAGAGATTCCGAACGAATTCCATTCCCGGCCCAAACAGCAAGCATCCCATTCCCTGCATGCTGGAGACACGCATGCACAGTGGTGGAAACAAGGCATGTATACTACTGCTTAGGTTCAGAATTCAGACGTCATGTACATCAGTACATGAAGGAGAGAACGGGGAGAAAGAAAAATGGGAACCGTGAGAGTGGTGCGCCTAGCCGGCCGCCTACAACTCACCCTGGGCACAAAATACCGAATACCGAGAACCGAACCGAAATTACCGAGAACCGAACCGAAAAATACCGAAACCGAAATATTTGGTTCCTATTCGGTTCCTACTTCTCGGGAACCGAATTTACCGAGGTAAAATCGGTTCTGTACCTCGGTAAACCGAAGTACCGAATATGTACCGAACATCGTGAGTAGCGCGGGTAAGTCGACGCACATGGCCGCGAGCAGCCGAACCTGGTCCCGTTCAAGCAGGCCGTGTAGCCCAGCAGCAGCCCACCTAAGCATCTAAGCCAACTTATCCAGTTATCCTCACGTAAAGCCTCACAAAAATGAAACCCTAGTAGTCACGGTTAGCCAGTCAGCCAGCACTCAAGCAGGCGCAGCGGCGCCGCCCTCGCGCGACCCCTTCGCCCGTCGCCCACCGCGCTGCGCCTTCGTCCGTCGCGCTTCTCCCACCGCGCGGTCGTGCCTCGGCGGCTCGCGGTCACCCTCGCGCCATGCCGTCGCCTGTCGCCCACCACGGCATCGCACTGCGCCTTCGCCCGTCGGTCGTCGCGACCTCGCCCTCGCCCTCGCGGTCACGGTCACTCCGTCCCCCAGCAGCCACGCCATCCGCCCGTCCCCCACGCGGCCGCGCCGTCGTCGTCGCGCGGTCGAGCACCTGAGCAAGGAGCGCCAGGAGAGGCAGTAAAGATGACCACTTCCATTGATTACTACGACTCCATTGTTGTAAGCTGTTCGGTTATTTCGGTAAGTACCGGAACCGAACCGAAAGTACCGATACCGAATTTGCTCGGTACCGAGTTTTTTCAGGAACCGATCGGTACTAATTTCACGAGGAACCGAATTTGCATAGGAACCGAGGAACCGAACCGATCGGTTCGGTAATACCGAACGCCCAGGGTGACCTACAACTATCAGAGATTCGCAATCCCCCGCCTAGTCGAATTGGCAGTCCCCCGGCGTGTCGGCGAACTGCATGGGGCTGGACCAGCGGTACCGGGTCCGCCCGCGAGGCCACGAGCACGTCTCCGCGGCAGCAGGTCCTTCACCGCCGTCGAGGCCCTTTTTCGTCACAAAGCTCTGCAAGGTAGTTCAGCCCATAGTTAGAAACGATTTTTTTAAATAGTATTTTTTAATGATTAATTACAAATCTAGAAGCTGTTATACAAAAATTTGACATATAGCAGCCTGTTGGCCTCTCAAAGGGCCGATGAGACACCTGTCGACTTCTGACTAGCTGATAGCGCGCGCCAAAATAGCCTGTCGGCAGCAGGAGTGCCGACAGGACCCGTCGGCTCGTGGAAGGCCGATAGGGCACTCGGCACTAAGGATGAAAACGGTCGGAAACGGTCGAAAATGGACTTACGAAATAGAAAACGAAAGCGGTTAGTTTGGTACATTTCTATATTTTAGCAAATAAAGAATACAAAAAATGGTTCAAAATGGTTGTGAAACCAATTGAAACTGATAATTTTTTATGTTTAAAAACGGAATCATAATATAGAAAACGAAAACGGTCGGTTCGGGATATTTCTATTCCGTTTTCATCCTTACTCGGCACTTGCTTGTCCGGTTACCTCGGCGATCTTGCACACCATGAGGACGTGAAGAAGCAGGAGCACGCCCATCCCAGCTCTGGGCTCTGGCTTTGCTCGCTCGCTCGCTGTTTTCTCACCTTTGCTACCTCGTGTCTGTGCTAGCCGGTACACCGGCTAGCTGACGCGATCCGTGTTTGGATTCCTTACGTTCCGATCTACGATGTTTCATCAGGAACAACTTCAGCCCTGACGAGGACAGAAAATTTCTCTGGATGGACTGGATCTGGATGCATGCACGTGACTCTCGACGAAATGGTCTGCAGCGACTGGATCAGTATGTTAGTACTAGTTGATACTGGGACTAGGATGGAGATAAGCATCTTCATCAATTCATTTCCAATACAGAAGGCATTGACTCTGAGCTATTTAGAACCAATTTGAGGAACCAATTGGAGGAACCAATTTGAAAATTCTAATTTCTTTGTTATTCTAACATACTGACTTTGACTTTGAGCTATTTAGAACCAATTTGAGGAAGCATCACCGATGGTAAGAATCAACAGGCATATTCGCACGAGCACATCGTTTGAACAATATGATAATGATAACTCATGAATAATTTGCACGTTATTAACTTATACAGCAGCAGTAGTTGTTGGATTGATCTCAGGCCCAGCCTAACGGCTAGAGCCTCGTTCCCCCTAGATCGCGCCCTGATCGGGGGCGCCCAACCGATCCATGGTTGGTGGGCCCCCGACGCGCTGCGCTATAAAAAGAAAGGAGTGGGGGCCGCAGGCACTTGATCCAAGGTTCGCCGTGCCCTAAACCCACTCCACAAACCCTAGGCCTCCGATCGGCATCGCGCAATGGCGTCGGGAAGCACCACCGCGCCGCCTCCCTTCTACTCCCGCACCGCCGTCGTCGGTCAGCGTCGGTGGAGGCCCGAAGGACGACGTGATCTACTCCACCGCGACATCAACACCATGGACGCCTCCGGATCCGCTCTCTCCAACGACGGTCTAATCCCTAAACTCCTAGATCTACTCCACAGTCTTTCTCTTGTTCCCGAACTCGGTGTTCTACTAGAAGATCCTAAAATCTATCAATGGTATCGACCGATCTAGTAGTAGATCGGGCTCGGAAACTACCTAGTAAGAACAGCGAGCACGTAGAAAGGGGGGTTTTTCTTTCCCAACCCTAACCCTAGCACCCATATCAAGACGCGTAAGAACGGGAAAGGGAATACCTAACCCTAAAAGCAAAGAGGAAAGGCCGGGGGATCCATGCACTTACCTGTGCCGCGGTCCTCCCCGCACCGCCGCCGGGTCGCCAGCGATCGAGACAAGCACAGGATCGGCCGGGGATACCACGCCACCGCGCGGCTCTCCGTAACCGGTCATCCAGCGAGGCACCGCGCACGAAGCCGCTAGACGGCGGCGCGCTCCGCAATGGAAGAGAGCGCGCACCGGCCAGAGGCCTCGGGGCGGCGCCGTTCTTCTCACCGGCCGTCGGGGGGCGTTTCCTTTTCCTTGCGGCTTGGAGCGGTGAGAGAGAGAAAGCGAAAGAAAGAATGAGGCTAGGGTTCCGCCGGCCGGCTGCATCAGGGGGTTTTGTTCACCCGATTTCGAAGCCAGACCGTCAGATGCGATCCAACGGCGCATGGCCGCTGGACCGGCATTCAACCCAGGCGGGAGGGCGCCCTGGGCCACTTTGCGCGAGCCGGCCCAGGTTGTGGCCTGCTCTGCACCCGCGGCGCAGTGAGTTTTGGACGCGGGCCGTTTCTGCGTTATATGGGCCGCGTGCCATCAAATGAACGAGAAGAAAAAAAAACCGAGCTGCTGGCCCAGCGCCAGAGCCTGCACAGTCGCCCGAGATGGGCCGCAAGCGGCCGTGGGCTGATTCTTTGGCTGCGGCCCGTAAAGCACAGTGAAATTTTTTATTTTTTTTATTTTTTCAGAAGCATTTAAATAATTGTTCTGCCCAGTTATTAAACTCTATTTAATTGCACCAACGTGTTTATTACTTAGAGAGCAAAGTCAACAAGTTATGCTTCTGAGGAATAGCAAGTTAATTAAAGTTTTCCGCTGCGCAAGCTCTAATATTTTATGCATTTATTCTATTCTGCCCAACGGTGATTAGAATTTATGTACAGAGTTAATTTTTGTATATCTTGATTTTGACCAACGTTAAATTAAGATATGCAATTATTTTTTCTTTCCTAGATTTAATGTTGATGCCCTCACTATTTTATTATGTTTAATTTCAGACCAAGCGCTCAATGCGATGCACTTTATTAGTGCAATCCCAAAGTTGACGGGACAGAACTATGTTCTGTGGCGCGAAGAACTTGATGCAGCTCTAGCACTTACTGAGATAGATTTGGCTCTTCAGGAGCCAAAGCCCACTGAGCCAGAGGAGCCCGAAAGGGCCCGAAATGAGACCGATGAAGCTTTTGCTAATCGAAAGCGAGACTATGCTTCTGTTAGAGCAAAGTATGATCTTGAGAAGTACAAGTGGAAAAAGTCAAACCGCAAGTGCAAGATTGTCATCAAGAAAACCATCACAGAGGGCTTAAGAGGTGCCATCCCAGAATGTGACACAACAAAAGAATACCTTGAGAAAGTAAAGAATCAGTTCACTGGTTCTACCAAAGCTCATGCTTCCACCCTGATCCAGAAACTCACTAACATGAGGTTCACAAGGGGGAGTGTGAGAGAGCACATTCTGAGCATGAGCACCATGGCAGCTAAGTTAGACAAGCTAAAGATGCCCCTGGCAGATGGTTTCATCATTCACCTAGCTCTAAACTCCCTTCCCAAAGAGTATGAGACATTTGTTGTTAACTATAACACACAGCCAGAGGACTGGGATTTAGAGAAGGTGATTGCTATGTGTGTGCAAGAAGAAGAAAGGCTAAAGAATGCAAATGGTGGTTCTGTGAACTTTGTCAAAGAAAAGAACAAGAAGTCATTCTACAACAAGAAAGCTCCAGATGCCTCCACCTCTCATAATAAGGGAGGAAGCTCTTCACAGCCTAAAGCACAGCCAAAACAAGACAATCAGCAGAAGCAGGAGGACCCGGATCGCTGTAGATGGTGCAATGAGAGAGGGCATTGGAAGCATGACTGCCCCAAGTTCATGAGACACTGCCTAGTAAAGGGTGAGGACATTATAACTTTTGTTGATGAATCCTTATATCTAAGCTATGCTAGATCCACATGGTGGATTGACTCAGGTGCAACTGTTCATGTTGCAAATTCTTTGCAGGGATTCAATGGAGGGAGAACCCTTCAAAGAGGAGAAAGACAGATTAAGGTGGCCACTGGTGTTGAAGCTGAAGTTCAAGCTATAGGAAATTTATCTCTAGTTTTAGCTAGTGGTTTCACACTTGAGTTGCATGATGTTCTTTATGTTCCCTCTTTAGCCAGAAATTTGATTTCAGTTTCATGTTTGTCAGACTATGGTTTTGATTGTCATTTCAGCAAGAACAACTATAAGCTACAGTTAAATAATCAGTGTGTGGGTCTTGCCTTCCGACAAGACAAACTTTATTTATTATCTATGTCTGAGAATGTGAATGCTGAATGTAATAATGCTGAGAATGCAATACCCGCAGATGATAGCAATAAAAGAAAAAGAATTGATTCCTCATCGAAATTATGGCACTGTCGTTTAGGCCATATTTCGAGGGGAGAATAGAACGCTTAGTTAAAGAATCAATACTCCCACCACTAGAACTCTCAGAGTTAGAACAATGTGTTGATTGCATTAAAGGCAAGTTAGTAAAGAACATAAAGAAAGGCGCTAAGCGAAGCACGGGAGTACTAGAATTGATCCACACAGACATCTGTGGACCTTTTGCAGTGACATCTGTGGATGGTTTTGATTCCTTCATCACATTCACAGACGACTACTCTCGTTTTGGATATATATATCCAATCAAAGAACGTTCAGAAGCTTTAGACAAGTTTAAGATATTCAAGGTTGAGGTTGAAAATCAACTAGACAGAAAAATCAAAGTAGTAAGATCTGACCGTGGGGGGAGTACTACGGTCGACATACCCCTTATGGATAAGTTCCTGGACCTTTTACAAGGTTCTTACAAGAAAATGGCATAGTAGCCCAGTATTCAATGCCGGGCGACCCATAGCAAAATGGAGTAGCAGAAAGGCGTAACCGTACTCTAATGGATATGGTGCGCAACATGATGAGCTATTCCACTCTGCCACTGAGTTTGTGGATGGAGGCCTTAAAAACCGCCATTCATATTCTCAACAGAGTTCCAAGCAAGTCAGTACTTAAAACACCGTATGAGTTGTGGACCGGCAGGAAACCCTCAGTCAACCATTTGCGTGTCTAGGAGAGCCCTGCTGAAGCAAAAGTATTTAACCCAAACATAGGAAAGCTAGACCCCAAAACAGTAAGTTGCCATTTTATTGGCTATCCAGAAAAATCGAAAGGTTATCGTTTTTACTGCCCTGGTAGACATACCAAGTTTGTGGAAAAAGACACGCTAGTTTTCTAGAAGATCAGATGATCAGGGGGAGCAAGACAGCGCGAGAAATCACCCTTGAAGAGAAGCGGGTGTTCATGCCCATTCCTATGGTGCAGGAACCCTACTTCACGCTGCCTGTTGTTGTTGGACCTACGCAAGTGGTGACAACACCTGTTGTAATTTCGCCTATGACTAATTCGGAACCTGTTTTTCAGGAGCCGAATGAACCCATAGTCGATGAACAGCAGCCCCAACAAGATCAGCCTCAAGAACAAGAAATGCCAGTAGCAGAACCTTCTGGCAGACCTCAAAGAGCAAGAAAGTCTCCTATTCCAGATGACTACATAGTCTATGAATACGAAGAAGTTCAGATGGAGGATGAACCCACCTCATTTGAAGAAGCCATGAGGAGCACTGAAGCATCTAAGTGGCAAGAAGCCATGAAAGATGAATTAAAGTCCATGAGTACCAATAAAGTTTGGGACCTAGAGAAAATTCCTGAAGGAGCCAAAACAGTAGGCTGCAAATGGGTCTACAAAGTGAAACGTGACTTCAAAGGGAACATAGAAAGGTATAAAAGCAAGACTGGTAGCAAAAGGTTTTACTCAGCGAGAAGGGATATATTACAATGAAACATTCTCTCCCGTCTCGAGTAAGGACTCTTTTAGAATCATAATGGCCCTAGTGGCACATTTTGATCTAGAATTACATCAGATGGATGTGAAGACAGTGTTTCTCAATGGGGATCTAGAAGAAAGAGTGTACATGGCACAACCAAAAGGTTTTGCTGTGATAGGCAAAGAAAGAATGGGCTGTCGCCTGAAGAAATCCATTTATGGATTAAAGCAAGCATCCAGACAGTGGTATTTGAAGTTTGATAAGACAATCAGGAAGTTTGGGTTTAAAGAGAATATTGAGGACAATTGCGTGTATACAAAATTTAAGAATGGGAAATATATTTTCCTAGTACTGTATGTAGATGACATTCTACTAGGAAGTAGTGATGTCACTCTGCTGCAGGAAACCAAAAGGTTTTTGTCCTCAAATTTTGATATGAAAGATTTAGGTGAAGCTTCTTTTGTTTTGGGCATAAAGATTCACCGAGATAGAAACCGAGGGGTATTAGGATTGTCCCAAGAGGCATATATAGAGAAAATATTGAAGAAATTCAATATGCATAAGTGTAGACCATCACCTGCTCCTATTGTAAAAGGTGACAAGTATGGGGAACATCAATGTCCCAAGAGCAAGTTCGAGCGCGATCGCATGCAAGCCGTTCCATACGCTTCAGCTGTCGGAAGCTTACAGTATGCTCAAGTGTGTACACGCCCAGATCTGGCTTTTATGACTGGGCTGCTTGGCAGATATCAAAGTAATCCAGGTATGGAACACTGGAATTTAGTGAAGAAGGTCTTAAGATACTTGCAAGGCACGAAAGGGCTCATGCTAACCTACAGAAGATCTGATGACCTATAAATAGTAGAATATTCAGATTCTGATTACGCGGGAGATGATAGAAAGTCCACCTCAGGGTATATATTCACTCTCGCGCAAGGAGCCATATCATGGAAAAGCTCAAAACAAACAATAGTCACTGCATCGTCCACAATGTATGCTGAGTTTATTGCTTGTTATAAGGCGTCAGGACAGGTGAATTGGCTTAAGAAATTTATACCCAGTTTAAAGGTGGTCGACAGCATCGATAAACCACTAAAGTTGTATTGTGATAACGAGCCAGCAGTGTTATATGCTCACAACAATAAGTCAAGCAATGCCGCCAAGCACATTGACATAAAATATTATGTTGTGAAGGATAAAATCTGGGATCACATCATAAGTCTTGAACATATAAGCACAGAAAAGATGTTAGCGGATCCGCTTACGAAAGGCTTACCGCCCAATGTGTTCAGAGAACACGTAGCCGGCATGGGTTTAAAGAAAAGCCTGTGATTCCTGGATAGTTAGAGGGCCCAAGGTGAGAATTCACCTCTGAACAGAAAAGTGTTTGTGGCTGTCTAATCTAATGGTAATAACTGTTAAGATGAAACATGCTCAATACACTGATTTGTGATGGGGTGGGTTAACAAAGCGAGAAAGCAGAGATGAGATCAAAGGGGAGAATGTTGGATTGATCTCAGGCCCGGCCCAACGGCTAGGGCCTCGTTCCCCCTAGATCGCGCCCTGATCGGGGGCGCCCAACCGATCCATGGTTGGTGGGCCCCCGACGCGCTGCGCTATAAAAAGAAAGGAGTGGGGGCCGCAGGCACTTGATCCAAGGTTCGCCGTGCCCTAAACCCACTCCACAAACCCTAGGCCTCCGATCGGCATCGCGCAGTGGCGTCGGGAAGCACCACCGCGCCGCCTCCCTTCTACTCCCGCACCGCCGTCGTCGGTCAGCGTCGGTGGAGGCCCGAAGGACGACGTGATCTACTCCACCGCGACATCAACACCATGGACGCCTCCGGATCCGCTCCCTCCAACGACGGTCTAATCCCTAAACTCCTAAATCTACTCTACAGTCTTTCTCTTGTTCCCGAACTCGGTGCTCTACTCCTAAAATCTATCAGTAGTATATACCCAAATTCAGTCGACAAAGCCCTGAAACCGGCTTCAATCCACTGAATGCCCGCGCTATGGATGACTGGACAGCATGAAGTTGCACCAAACAACTCTTTGGTCAGTCTTTATATATCCAGTCTCCACCACAAGGTTCATAATTTTGGCAGAACAATTCAGTTTCCAACACTACAGTCTACAGATCTAGCCTGTACAGTACTGCCGGTTCTAGTATTACTAGAAATCGTTCATGGGCGCTCGTGCTGACGGACACTCATATTGCAGCCCTGCACCGCAGGGTGGGAAAGGTGGCTGGCATATGGGGACGGGCCTCGAGCCCTCGACAGAAGGCGCGCTCGTGCAGTTGTTCTTGTTCCAGAACTTAGTCCAGACAATGCAATAGCACTGGGCCACTCTGTGAAAATTTCCATGCATGTCCTCAGACGGTCGATGCATGCGTCCACTTGCGGATGAGTGTTCTTATCTTCTCCTTTCAAATTTCTTTTATAACATTTCCGATAACGTCGATCTGAAAGATACACGAATATATGAATACCAATGTGATTGCATCATCTATTGCACAGTACTACAAGTGCTTCAGTTTTGTAACAATAATTCGTGAGCTACTCTGATCTGTAGTCGTTGTGTGTGATTACTGAAGTTACATTGTCAGACAAGATACTCTTATTCTAATTCAGATTGCAGACCATGCCCTCCCCACTCCTCTCTTGTTTAACATCTACTGGATGGATGGATCAATCAACTGCTCTGAATCTGAAGCCTACTCTTCCCACCAAATATCTTGTTCAGTATTGCGGCCAGACGGACACCCCCTTGAGCAATCCTCTTCTGAACCACCGGCAGCGCAGCAAAGAAGTAGTCATCTGCAGTTAAGTTCCAAGAGGATAGCATCACATTCACATATCTATCTATCAAACTTCTAAAATAAAATCTAAGGGAAACTACAGTCGAATATCAGATTCACAAATTGATCCGTCTAGTCTATGTTTGTTGAGAACCTACCTTCTAAGGTGGAGTCCTGCTCGACACCCTCGTACGCCGTGCATGCCAGCTTCGCGCTCTCTGCAGCGTACCTGCATGTGTTTTCAGCAGCACTTAGCCTCTGAAGATTTAAGCTTACTTGTGAAGAAGAAAAATGGCTTCATGCAGATCATGAACTTACTTTTCAGCGCAAGTCTTTGTCCGGCTACGACACGTCTCCCACTGCTTCTCTTCATTAGCCCACTCCTCCTGAACGACGAAGAGAACAGCTCAATAAACACTGCTTACAATTACGATATAGTAGAGTACTAACAAGGCAAAAGCATCCTGAACCTGAACCATCTCTGTCCTTACCGTGATGTTCTGCTGGATGGCCTGTATCATGGTGCTCTGATCGTTGCCATAGAAGTCCTTCATGGCCGTCTCGATGACGTTCACATCCCATACCTGAAGAACCACCGAGGTTGGTTACAGTTACAGTGCTACACAATGTGAGATCGATGCCATGTCATCCCAAGATCATTGAAGCAGCGTAGTCTGTGAAGTTAAGAGTACCTTGTGAAGGTTGCTCTGCCTTCTGTACCAATGAACTTTGATGGTGTTGCCGCCGAGGTCGTCGGTGTGGCCGCAGTGGAGCGGCTGGTGCACGTCGCCGACGAAGTGCGCCAGGAACATCAAGCTCTCCGTCGGATCAACTGATAGCGGTTCAGGCAAAGTCATATGATGCATGGTAGCTATAGCTAGGGTAGTTATGTTTAATCTACATATGATTGGTGCTTACATGGACTTGATGAGTCTTTCAGCGCCGCGGTGTAGTTGTTGATAGCTCCAACCACGCACATGTCCTTCTCTCCTTTCGTGTTGTGGCAGTCCCCTGCTCATAAGCAGCAAGCAGAGTGTTTCCATCAGACCTCGTCTAGCTAACACGATGTAAGTTCCATGCACTACGCTCTTCCAACGATAATAAGGTAGATACGCTCTGAAATTTTTGGGCAGTTTGTACTGGCACTATTTCTTCACCTACCTTTTTCTTCTCATCGTCTGTTGACTGTTCTTGTGTTCCATACTTCTATATAGACTAAAGAAAAAGCTTTCAACTTCCTTTGTGATAAAACAAAAATAGCATCTGTAAAACGGTACACGAAACCTGCATGCGTTCGTTACAACTTGCACATTATATATAGTGGTGGTAGTATATCGTTTCTGCTACCAACCAAACAGCCTAACGTTGTTGCAGGGACTTGGTATGCACTTATGCTTGCATTACCCTCTGTGGTGTTGACGCAAGCCTAACTTCCTTGCCCAACCAAACAAGCAAGCAAGGAGATGTATGCTCCGACGCATCCTCTCTCTCTCTCTCTCTCTCTCAGCTAGTTGAGGCCGAATGATACTGATATATTCCCATGAGATTCTATCTATTCTAGTGTCCTACAAATAATGGGTACTTGTTGCCCCCCAACACCTCTGCCGAATTGCCGTCTCTGAACCTTGAATTCTAACGACCCAACCACTTGGCAGACGCCGGTTGCTTCTCTATCTAGCCAGTAAGACGTAAGGCATGAGCATGACAGCGACGTGCCATCCATCTGATCTAGCTACTCGCTCCAGTGTCTTTCTTCAAGCAAAGTTCGCACTAATGGTCGACCCGACATGGATCGTCAGGCAGCTGTTAGCAAAGCTCGCTGTTCGCTAACAGAGAGACGACCTGATCTGAATTTTGATAAACGATCAGGGATTCAGAGTCCGGGGTGCTTACGGGCGTAGTCGAACTCGCAGTCCCCCGGCGTGTCGGCGAAGTGCAGGGGGCTGGACCAGCGGTACCGGAACCTCTGCGTGTCCGCCCACGAGCACGTCTCCGCAAGGTCGCCGCCGGCCCACCCCGGCAGCAGGTCCTTCACCGCCGTCGAGGCCTCTTCCGTCAGAAAGCTCTGCAGAATTGATAGTTCAGCCCACGGTTTCAAGCAACCTGCAAACCCAGCTTCGCCCAACGGCCTTGCTTCGTGATAGCTAGACTGAATTCAAGCTAGTTCAGTTACCTCGGCGATCTTACACACCATGTAGTGCCCCTCCTTGCCCCATGCGTCGGTCGCAGGAGCTCTCGTCGCCAACGCGACGAGGAGGACGTGAAGCAGCAGGAGCACGTCCATCGTGCGCTTGCTCTTACGCTCTTGTGTGTTGCGATGGGACTCTCCTATTCTCACCTCAACCACCTTGGTCTTATGATGGCACTGTGCTGTGGTCCCCTATTTATACACCGGCTACCAGGGCAGATGCGATCCATGGTTGCTCGCCCATATATGATCCTTCCTTTAGGGACTTGAAAATATCTCCACATGGACCGGATGCATGTCACTTTCAAGGAAATTAATTATATGGCTTGCATCAAATGAGCGTCATTTTCAGTATATATTCAGTATGTTAATCGATAGGGATGATAGAGATAAGCATCTCTCATTTGCTTAAACTAAACTTCCTCCAACAGATGTGTGTCAGTTTTTCTCATGTGCGGTGTTTAACTAACGACGTGTTGTTCCTTCACCTTCATGAGTCCAGTTGTCCACACGACGGATTCCAGGCGAGGCCCCAACCACCGGCGTTTAACTGATCGCTGCTCGAGTAGTGATCCAGTTTCAGGATCATTCAATTTTGATGTCGTTTTCATCACAATGTTAGAACATCCATTGACTTCGAGGGGTCTTTAGAATGAATTTAGGAAGCATCGCTGATGATACAAACAGATGTATTCGCATGCTCCGATGCTCGCATCGTTTTTAAGTAGTCTGATGAGTGATGGCGGCCAAACACGCACAATTTGCACGTTAACTTCAGTGCTAGTCAAGTGTACTCAAGTTCAGATTTGGATAGGAAGAACACGTACTGGTACACTCAACAGTACGTACATGGTTGATGGGCCGGCCGGCGTACCCTATCCCCTGTCTGTCTTGTAGTAGTGAACGAGGTGTCAATTTGCAGTTTTGCACGCCATTTTAGTTTGGGCCTTTGGGATGCTCAGTTTGCGGTCTAGCCTTGTTCACTTCCCCATCCCAACCCAAAATATTTCCTCTTCCACCCATCACATCAAATCTTTCAACGCATGCATGGAGCATTAAATATAGGTAAAAAAGATAACTAATTACATAGTTTATCTGTAAATGTCGGGACGAATCTTTTGAGCCTAGTTAGTCCATGATTGGACAAATTTTGCCAAATAACAACGAAAGATGCTACAGTACTTTTCACCTACTTTTCGCGAAGTGAACACACCCTTGTGGCATGCAGGTGCGTTCGAACCCATCTCCTTGAAGAAGTGTGCAAGGGTAAAAAATGTCTAGAAATTATCTTGCATGTACCCTTTCTTGAGAATGTTACTCCTAAACCATTTCAAGATTCCAATCCTTTTTTTAAAAAAAAAGAATGGCAAGAGCTCTGTCTCTCAATTAAGGAAGATAAGAAACAAATGTTTATATACAGGACATGACCCGCCTAGGCGAGCAAAGAAACATGGCACAAAGGCCGAGAGGCATGCACAAAGATACCAATCCTTGTAGGCTGCAATCCTGCATGCAAATCCGATCACATACCTCTCCATCCAATAGCCGAGCCCAGTTCTATAACTTTTCCTCACGTGCCCTATCAGGGCCGTTTCTTTTCATCCCGCTTGAGCCCATCACAGTCCTCCAACCATTTTGCTTCGCCTCATTGAGGAAAATGTCCATCTATCTCCCTAAATTATCATCATAGTCTGATTTTCATCCTTAAGCTTCAAAAACAGACATTTTATCTCCTTGAAATTTGAAATCGTAATTATCTCTCCGCCCTAGTTTGGAGTGGTTTTGAAGGTGGTTTTATCGTTTTTTAGTTAAAAACTCAGTAAAAACTTGATAAGGTTTTAAACCACAGAAAATATCTTTAAGCTTTAAAAATTCTAAAGATAGATTGGGATACGTCAAATCAAAATAAAATATTAGAGCTCATGAAAATATCTATAGATGCTTCAAAAATAAATTTAGCTCTAAGAAAATGGAAATATCTGAAAAATATAGAAATTGCTTAAACATTCTAATAATTGACATATAAACATGTTTTAAAAACTTATTGCAATGAAATTCAGTAAATACTTGATAAGGTGATTATATATAGTATATTCCTTCTTCTCACTCATGATGCTTTAGAGACTTAGAAAATTTCTCCATATGGACTGGATGCCTGTCGCTTTCAAGGAAATTAATTATATGGCTTGCACCAAATGAGCATCAGTATTCGATGAGTATGTTAATCGATAGGATAGAGGTAGGCATCTTTCATTTGCTTAAACTAAACTTCCTCCAGTAGAGGTGTGTGAGTGTGTCAGTTTTTCTCACATGCAGTGCTTAACCAACGACGTGGTCTTCCTTCATGGCCAGTTGTCCACGCAAACGACGGCTCCCAGGTCCCAACCACCGGCGTGGGTTTCTGATCGCTGCACACGAGTGATCCAGTTGTAGGATCAATTTCGATCTCGTTTCATCACATTAATAGACCAGGCATTGGCTTCGAGTTCTTCAGAACGAAATTTTAGGAAGCATCGCTGATGCCTGATGGTACAACAGGTGTCCGTATTCGCATGCTCGCATCGTTTTATAAGTAATCTGACGAGTGATGGCGGCCAAACACGCACGGTTTGCATGTTAACTTCAGTGCCGGTCAATCAAATGTACTCAAATTCAGAAACAAATAGGAAATAGCCAGTACTATCCATATCCATATCTGATTCCAAATTTTGAAGGGGGAAAACATAACGCATGGATCCGAGTCGGACATAGAAAGAGCCGGCGCGCAGGTTCGATTAATTCCACCTCGTCGTCCACCGGTGTCCGAGTCGGATATAGGCATGTACGTGCTAATATACTCCGCTTGGCGCACGCAGCAATCACGAGCCACGAACCGAGCCGCGTAGCGCGTGATTGCAGGCGCCATCTCGCTCGACGATGCCGTCGTCGACACCGATCGACAGGGCCGCCGTTCCATGGGCCGACCTGCCGCCGGAGTTGTGCGGCCTCGTCATCCTCGACGCCTTCAGCGTCCTCCGTTTCCCGGCCGTCTGCAAGTCCTGGGCCGCCGCGTACAACACGGATCCTCGTCGGTTGCGGTCCGGCGCCTTGACGCTGCTCACGTCTGCCCTCGACGGCGGCAACAAGGCAGCGGCGGCGGGCACCTTCGCGCTGCACGACGTGTCCACCGGCAGATCCTTCCCTGCCGCGGCCGAGGGACTGAAGAACAGGGGGTGGGTCGGCGGCAAGGGCAACTGCCTCGTGACCACGGACGCCGAGTGGAACGTCGAGCTCCTGAACCATGCCTCCGGCGACTCGATCCGCTTGCCCTCGTTTAACACCATCCACGGAGGGATTCTAGAGGACAACCAACTCAGGCTCTGTGTCGGTGTCGGACGGACGCCCATTTTTTACCGTTTCCGACAGGTCGCACTGTGCCAGACGCCGGCTCACCAGAACGGGTACTTGGCCGTCGCGATGTTCGCCTTCAATCTGCTGGCATTCACGGCGGCCGGACACGACTGCTGGACGACGCTGGCGAACCACCCCGAAGAATTCATCAGTTACGCGGACGCCGTCGCACACGATGGAAAGATATTCGCTGTCAACTTGCGTGGAGACGTCTATTCTTGGGACATGGGCTGGGGGATTCAGTATCCCCAAATGGTGCGCGCACCGAAGATCCAGATGGATCCAGGGCAGCAGCCAGATGGATCCAGGGCAGCAGCGCAGGTTCAGCCTGGCCACCAAGCCGGGCGGCGACCGGCTTCTGCTGGTGTGCACGCGCGGCGACTGGTCCAGTGGCAAACACGTCAGGAGGATGGTGTACACCGAGCTGCCGACCATCAGCTGCGCGCGGGGCGTCTCGGTCCACGAGCTCGACATCGGCAGCGGCGTGTGGCGGTGCGTGCCAGACCTCGGCGGTGACCATGCGCTCTTTGTGGGGGTGAACTACCCGTTCTATGTCGCCGTGCCACCACGCGGGTCCAACGATAATGGCAGTCTCAAGGCGAATTGTGTCTATGCTGCGGACGTGTCCGGCCATGATGTGGTCGTCTTTGATATGGAGAAGGGATGCGCTAGTGGCTTTGAGCCACTCGTTTATGCCAATGGTGTTGATGATGAACCGTTGCAGAAACCGATTTGGTTCCGGGCTTCCGGCCAAATGCCCACGGGTAGGGAGGACAAGGACAAGTCACAGGTGCAGGGCAGAGCTAGTGCTTCCGTTGGGTGATCCTGTTAGTTTTGCCTAATCCACCAGAATTTGTACTTAGCCACGAAAGCTTATTCTTCCAAATAAACACTAGATAGCATGGTTGATTCACTAGATACTGTGGTGTGTTTGTCTAGCTTTTGCTTTTAAAAAGCCCGCTTTTGTAGGATTCCTGAGGGCTAATGCCACGTTAGGAAGTTGCGCAAGATAGAGGTACAGCCGCTGATAGATAAGATTGGGGCCAGATTACTGGGGTGGAAAGATTGATTCTTATCAACATCCGGAAGGGTGACTTCGGTCAAAACTGTGCTATCATCTTAGGCCATTTATCACATGACCGTCTTTCCCGAGCAAAAGTGGTTAATCAAAAGGATTGATTGACTAAGACAGAGTTTCCTTTGGAGGGGAGAAACACCAGAAAAGGCTTATGAGGGACATTCAATTATAAACTGCCCAACGACCTATCGACCCAAAGATAAACAAGGGCTTGGAGTCTTAGACCTAGAACGTTTTGCACGGGCGCTACGATTATGTTGGCTTTGGTTCCGATAGAGGTAGCTGGAGATAATGTAGGATCCCTGGAGTGCCTAGAGAGGGGGTGAATAGGCCTGTAAAAATTCAGCTCAAGCGAATGTCAATTTTGACAGCGGCACTGCCACTCTGACCCTGCAACACTGCCGCACCTGCAGGATAGATTAGCTCACAGTTCAAAAACTATTCAACGAAATTTAGATCGAGTAAATTTCTTACCTTCCTGCAGGGTAGAGGTTTACAGATCAACAACTAGAAGTGGCTCGAACACCACACACAAGTAGATCGGACTCAAACCCTAGAAATCACCACAAAGACAAGTGAAACACCACAAGCACAAGTGACAATGATTTATCCCATGGTTTAGCTCGCCACCAAGGCTGGCCTAAGTCCACGTTGTTGAGGTTTGCCACTAAGGCTTGGGCTTTCCAACCCTACCTCATTCTTAAGTCAAGAAGGTGAGCTTTTGAGATGATGGGTGATTTTACTCGCTGTAAGAGATGTTTACAAACCTCCCGAGGCTGCCACAAGGTTGGCAAGGTCACCGGGTGACGCTCTAGCTAGCTAGGAGCAAAGCTCCAAGTGTAACAAACACAACCGCCGGCCAAAACATGAACCAAATACTCTTTTGAGATTAGGAATCAGTAGAGCTACTCTCTAATCGAGTTTTGACACATTTTCTCTTAAGGTTTGATGGGGAAAACAATGAAGTTGCTTGGGAGCTCAAGGTATGCCAATGGAGGAAGAGAGAGGAGAGCTCTGGTATGTTTTCGTCGGTCTGAGCCGCTGGGGAAGAAGAGAGAGCCGTTGTGGAGGACAGGGAAGGGTATAAATACCCCTGCCTCCCAACGGTCACTTAAGTGCGGCAGTGCCGGGGTGTGGCACTGCCTCTCTCCAGGTGCGGCACTGCCGCACCCACCAAGACAGCAAAAGATGGGAAATGTTGAGCTGACTGTCTTGGCAGAGGTGTGAGGATGTTTTTGAGTAAGATTTGAGCACTTGGTAACACAATTTTAACTAGATGTTGTGCCCCCCTTGATAGTACAGCATTTCTATACTCAATTTCAAAACATGAAAGGAATTTAAACTTTTTTTTGAGCGCATTGTCGTTCATGAAAGTAATCGGAGGCTTCTCCTTTCCATATAACATCCTCTTAAACGAATTCTCTGCTTGTCATCTTAGTAAAGCTCATTAGTTCTCTAATTAGGTGATCATCAACACCAAAACCTACAATAAGACTTGATTGCACCTACAGATAACTTGGAACAAATTAGACCTGCCTTGTAATAGCCGAGATAGAGAACTTTTTGCGGCATCAACAGTAGTCACGATCGGCGATAGAAAACAGCCAAGTTTTGGACATCCTCTTGGGTCGGCAGGAGAACACCAAAAAGCATGGCTCCGACATTGTTCAAAAAATCAAAAAGAAAGAACGGGTCCAACGACAACGGCGGTCTCAAGGCGAACTGTGTCTATGCAACGGATGTGTCCGGCCATGATGCAGTCGTCTTTGATATGGAGAAGGGATGCACTAGTGGCTTTGAGCCACTCGTTTATGCCAATGGTGTTGATGATGAACCATTGCAGAAATCAAATTTGTTCCAGGCTTTCGGCCAAATGCCCACGGGTAGGATAGGAAGGACAAGTCACAGGTGCAGGACGGAGCTAGTGCTCCCGTTGGGTGATCCTGTTACTTTTGCCTAATCCACCAGAATTTGTATTTAGCCATGAAAACTTATTCTTCCAAATAAACACTATATAGCATGGTTGACTCACTAGATACTGTGGCATGTTTGTCTAGCTTTTGCTTTTAAAAAGCCCGCTTTTTGTAGGATTCCTAAGGGCTAATGCCACGTTAGGAAGTTGCGCAAGACAGAGGTACAACCGCTGATAGATAAGATTGGGGCCAGATTACCGGGGTGGAAAGATTGGTTCTTATCAATAGCTGGAATGGTGACTTCGGTCAAAACTGTGCTTTCATCTCAGCCCATTTATCACATGACCGTCTTTCCTGAGCAAAAGTGGTTAATCAAGAGGATTGATTGACTGAGGCAGAGTTTCTTTTGGAAGGGAGAAACACCAGAAAAGGTTTATGGGGGAGACATTCGATTATAAACTGGCCAACGACCTGTCGACCCAAAGATAAATGAGGGCTAGGAGTCTTGGACCTAGAATATTTTGCGCGGGCGCTACGATTACGTTGGCTTTGGTTCCAATAGAGGCAGCCGGAGACAACATGGAACAAATTGGACCTACCTTGTGATAGCTGAGATAGAGAACTTTTCGCGGTATCAACAGTAGTCACGATCGGTGATAGGAAAACAGCCAAGTTCTGGACATCCTCTTGGGTTGGCAGGAGAACACCAAAAAGCATGGCTCTAACAATTGTTCAAAAAATCAAAGAAAGAACATTACGGTACAAAAGGCGATGCAAGACAACCGTTGGATAGGTCACATCACCCCACTATTAACATCACACGAAATAATCGAATATGTTTCGCTATGGGAAGCTGTCGGTCATACATAGCTACATGAAGACAGTGAGGATACTATTTATTGGCGTTGGACGGAGGAAGGAGAATACACTGCCAAGAGCGCTTACTGTGTCCAATTTCAAGAGAGTTTCAGTAAGTTGAGAATCATGCCCATTTGTAAGGCAAAGGCGGAACACAAATGTAGATTTTTTGCCTGGACTTTGCTTTACATAAAAATCCTAACCACCAACAATTTGTCCAAACGGCATTGGCCAAATGATATGATATGCAAACTTTGTGGCATCGAGCCCAAAACTCCAACACATCTATGTAAGGACTGTGATTTTTCAAAGCAAGTTTGATCCCTCTTAAAGCAGTGGTTTGGTTTATCGACGACGATAGGTTCAGTTGAAACAAACGGATCACTGCACAATTATTGGCGAAGATGTCATGCTAGACCGACAGAGGCCAGAGGAAAGCTTTCGATGGTGTTATGTTCTATTTTTGGTGGAACATTTGGAAGGAGTGGAATAAAAGAACTTTTCAAAACAAAACGTTGCAGCCAAAACAAGTAGCGCTTTTGTGCAATAGAGAAATTCTAGTTGGCGACAAGATCAAATGTGCAAGCCACTTAGTCTTAGAAGTGTTGTTTCTGGTTTATCTTTTATGTCTGCCTAGGAGTTGTTTGCTTCTTAGCTAAGGCATTTCAGCATTGGTTTCTAGTCTTTACGTCTTTTTCCTGGAGTGGTTTCGAGTAGGGTGGACTACCTGTGTGCCGTAGTAGTGGTGTTTCCTTTAAAAATTTTGTTTCTGTAAGTGTTTTCTTTCTTTCCCTCGTCTAATAAAAATACGCCAAATCTTTTGCTGCATTTCGAAAAAATAAGGGCTAATACCTCTCAGAAAAAGTATCATTCTCACCTTTATATGCAGGTATACCGTAAAATGGGTATCAACTGCGCGCTGAGGATGTTTTAATGTGAACTATCCTGTCCAAGCAGGCAAGTAACATGCTTTGTAAGTTTACTAATCCTAGGCTCCAAAAAAACGATTTACAAGGCACATGGCAGTGAAGAACTCGCTGAAGATGCAATGCAATAGGGAAACAGACAATTCAAAGGCGTAATTAAAAATGTTCCCATGTAATAGGGAAACGATTTTCATGCAATAGGGAAACATACAATTCAAAGGCCTAATTAAAAATGTACCCATGTAAGGCTGTTTAGTTCTTATTATAGTTTAGTCTGGTGTTTTTTTTCCATAGGCTAGTTTTGGATAACTTATCAATTTGTCATCGTGACCTTCTATGCCAGATTCAATCAATTATCAATCCATTCTTATTCTTTCTTCACAAAAAATGCCTTGACAATGAAACCAAGACGACCAATACACACACTTCCCATGCTGGCATGTCATAGCACAACTACAAAGAATTTAACATGCACGATAAAGAGACAAATTTACAATAAGAACTTTTCTATCATATACAGCTTCTTGTTTCTTTGTTGGATGTTGAGAGTGAGGGGGGTACCCCCTATTTATACTAGTTAGAGGTGGGCACATGGATCCAAGTGGTGTAAACAATAACTTTTGGATCAAACTGACGTTCATCCCACAACCCACTTTGTAAGGAGTATGTTTCCTTTGCATGTGTCCAAAGACGAGGCGGTTTTGTGGAGATTGAGGGTCGGCCAACCCCCTCCCACCAACGCCTAGGCCCTTCTCCTTTCTTGTTTAATGGATCTACTTGTCAATGGTTCTTCTAGGTGGCGTTGGGTGAAGGTGGGGTAGATTAGGTTCGCCCAGTGGGTCCTTTGATCCATGTGACAATGATGTGGCTCCACCGGAACCTTTGGATCTCCACCGACCTTGAATCAACATTTTAGATGATCACCTTTTGTGCTTATTGCATTTGACTAGAGATGAGGTCCATGGGGCCCTGCCTAGGTTGATGACCATGTTGGTCGGGTGACCCTACTAGGTGGTGGGCTCCCTGACAAGTGCTCTGTATACATGTGGAACTATATTATTATCTGAATAAATTGTATTTGTAAAATGCTAATCTCTTTTTATTTATGAGGTATCTTGATGGTTTGATTTATCCAAAATCATGTCATAATGATCGTCAACTATTACCAGACCAATCTTAGTTTACAAAAAATTTATTCTATCTCCCTAAGCTATGCTTGTAGTTTGATTTTTTTTCCTCAAACTCTAAAACCAAACACCTTACCCCCTAAACCCTCAAAGATATTCAAACCCTGCTTTGGTTGAAGTGGTTTTGAAGATGATTTTGTCCTATTTTTAGTTAAAAATGCTATATATTTTATAAGGTTTTAAACCACATGTCTCTAAGCTTTTGAAAATTCTAAAAAATATTCTAGACATAGATTGGGATAGAAAAGTCCAAATAATATATTTAGAGCCCATGAAAAATACTCCTAGATGCTTATAAAAGGTTAAGCTCTAGGAAAATGGAAAAAATGTCCTAAAAATTTTAGAAAAATTTCAAAACATTCTAATTGACACACGGTTTTGAAAACTTTTCACAACAAAACACATAACACAAAAGTAGCATGAATGCATTGAATATTAATGTATGTTGTATTCATGCTAATTGCATCTCATATTATTGTCATACAAAATTTTTTAAAAACATGTTTATATACGATTATAATATTTTGGATTTTTTTTTATTTTTTTGATGCTTTTCCATTTTTCCTAGAGCTAAACTTTTTTTTGAAAGATGTTTTTACAAGTGTGAAATATTTTATTTGGATTTTCGTATCTCAATCTATCTATAGATTTTATTTGGAAATTGAAAATCTTGTTAGAGGCATTTTCCGTGGTTTAAAAGCCTTATCAAGTACTCTAGATTTTCGTATCCCAATGTATCTCTAGATTTTTGTATTTACCATTTTTTGAATAAAAAAGTATAAAGTTGTATTCAAAACCATTTCAAATCAAGCAAGTGAGGTAATTTGAATGGTTTGAGAGTTTATAGAGGTAATAAGCTGTCTTGTTTTGGAGTTCGACAAAGAAAATCAGGCGACCATAGTTTAGCGAGGTAGAATGAACTTTTTTTTTTAACTTTCGGTTTGAGGCCTTAAGCCCGGTTTGGCATGACCCATTTTCATCAGGTATAGTTCGCCAAAAAAAAAAGTTGCCATCAGCTTGCTCCACTCACTCTAAAAAAAAATCTAAAAGAAAAGTTGCCACCAGCGGCAGTTGAGCGGGCCCATCACGTCAGTCATCGACCAACCAGGCGTGCGGCTTCATTCCAATCCCCACGCCCCGCAGCGCCTCTGTTCGCCGCGCCATGGCGGGGTGGATCTCCTCCAAGCTCAAAGCAGCCGAGACCCTGCTCCACCAGGCAAGCCAGCGCTCTCTTCGTCCCTCGCCGCGACGTCGCCCCATCCCCTCCTGAGTCTTCTCCTCACTCCAGCTCTTCTGACTCTTCACTTCTCTTGCGTTTCAGATCGATCAGCAGGCGGCGGAATCCCTCGGCAAGTCCCCATCCGCCTCCGACCTCGCCGAGCTGCAAGCCACAGCATCTCGCTCCGCCGATGACCTCCTCGACGTGCCGCCCCCGCGCAGGCCGCCGCCGTCCGGCCCGCCGCCCTCCCTCGGCCTCCGTCTCGCAGCGAAGCGCCCCTCCCTGCCTCCACCAGGGCCCCGCCGCTCCGCGTCCGCGGCTGCGGTGCTCGCGGTGCAGGATCATGCCGGTGGTGAGCCAACGGTGGAGGTGGTGTCCGAGGTGAAGCCAGAGGCGGATCGGGGGGATCGCGAGGACGGCAAGGATGTCGCGTCCAAGAGCGGGAGCGATGAGGACTCCGATGGATCAGGAAGCGACGACTCGGAGGATTCCGGGGAGGAGAGGCGGAGGGAGGAGGAGAGGAGACGGCGGCGGGCTGAGCGGCTTGCGGCCATGGCTGCACGCGCTATTGCTGAGCGCGAAGAGGCTGTTGCGAGGCTCGAGGGGGAGAAGGCCGGGCTTGAAAAGCTGCTCGCCGAGCGTGAGAAGGAGCAGGCGCAGGAGGTGAGGCTGCTTCATGGCTATTTTGTGTTGCTTGAGACTTGAGAGGTTGCTTAATGTGATGACATTAATATATACCGCTCTGAACAGAGCGAGAAAAACTGCTCTTATAGCATACATGATGTTAGCTCTTTTTTGTGATTTGCATCACCATTCAGTTAGTACCACATTGTGCTCCCTCCATTCCAAATTATAGGTCTACAAAGTTTTTAGCTTATATGTCTATCTATCTAGGTGCATACCTATGAAAGCCAAAACGGCCAATAATTTGTGATGGAGGGAGTATGCTTTTTGTTTGTTAATCTGCAAAATATATTCTGTTTAGATTGGATTTTTTTTCTTTTTTTTTTTGGTGCGATACTGCATTTGAGCACAAAATCTTGCACGTATTTCACTGGTTATGGAACTGTAAGTTGATCCCAAGTACCTATAAGGCAGAGTCAAGTATTCATGTGCAAAAACATTTCTATACATAAGTTATCCTGTTGAGATGGTTTCTAGAAAGTGGTGATTCTTTATCAGCTTTTTGTTCAACATGTTTCAGGCTTCAGAGTTGCAGACTAGTATGATCGAAACAATGGAAGCAGTGGAGATAGAGAAACAGAGACATCATAGCACTAGAATGGAAGCCCTTGCACGATTGGCTAGACTTGAGGTATATCCCTGTCTACAAATGACCCCCACCCAACCTTCACAAGTCTTAGCAATGCTCTTAAAGAAGATTTTCGCAGGTTACAAACGGTGAGCTTGCAAAGTCACTTGCCAGGGAACAATGGAATCTGGAAGTTCAAGTATGTTTTCTTTTTCCTCCCTCTTCGTGTATTGTGTTTTTAGGCTTAAGGTAAGAAACAATGGAGAATCTACAGACTGCCCTGCTCTGAGTCAACAGCAGATGTAGAGGCAAACTATAGATGTGACTATGCATAGGTAGTTGAACATAGGAATTTAATTTTATTCTTCCCTTCAAGTTTGGAGAACTCTGGCATTTTCGAGAGCCTGCACCTTAACATGTGGTCCAAAATGTTATGACTAGACAAAGTTGATACATTCTGGCATTGAAATAATGGGTTAGTCTAGAGTGATCATGCCCTGGAGTTTCGTACACAAATGTAATTAACTATATTTTGTTGCCTTCCTATTGCTGGAGTCCGATATTTTAACATAACAACTGCTAGCGATGAGTTGAATGCGATTCATACTTCATAGGTGTTTCACAAATTATACAATGCTCTATCATTAAACTGAAAGCTTGTTATTCTTTATACTTGAATAGGTTGATCAAGTGGCGCAGCTTCGAGAGGAAGTTGAATTGAAGGAACTTGCTCAAGATAGTAAGTTGACCATGGCCTTCTTTTTGGGGCTCTCTGGCTTTAGAGTTTACTGTGTTTTTTAAGCAATCTTATTTCATTCTTAGGCCAATGGTATATTAATGACTTATTTTGTTTCCTTCTTGAACTGATTTAAGTATGACATGCCATTCTTTTTTATCTCGACTAATAGCACTGTTTTTTGGTATGTGACCTTTGCTATCATTCCATGAACAAGAATACAGAAGAAAGCTAGCAAAGATACAAAAGACATGTGCCCCTCCGGTTGATGAAGTAAGCAATCAACTTACATTTGCCAGTTGCTTTTCATTCCACACAACTGATATAATATTTCATTGAGCCTTTTTGAGTAGAACTATTGACTCCTAGAAAATATGTCTTTACCTTATCTAATTGTAATATGAGTTAACTTTTGTCTAGATAGAATCTTTGAGAAGGTTCAAGCTGCAGGAAGAAATTATTGATGCAGAATACGCTCTGATATGTGACAGAATTGTGAGCTTGAAGGACAAGGTAGGTTCTCCTTGTATGACTGACTGCCTGTAGTAATTAATTCTTATTTACAAATTATAGTCTTGATTTAGGAATTCCTTTAATAACTATAAGCTCAATTGGATCTTATTAGTATTACTCTGGCTTATTGATCTCCCATATACCATAGTGTTCTGGTCATTGTACTGTGGTATAACATTAAAGTGAGGCTCAGTTGTGTCACTGTTTTAAACTTTTTGTCCCATTTGACTTGGTTTGGAATGCCCTTGTGCCCTTGTTTTATTGTCGCCTAATACAGTACAACCTGGAAGCAAGGAACTAAAGGCATCCAACTAAAGTCATACTCTAAAGAAAACTAATTCTGCATGTGTTGTAATTTCTTGAATATTTCATACTTAGGTTCTGGTGCTGTTAGGCTGAGTGTCATTTGTGCTAGTGATTTGAGTATTCTACATTCTGTGTGCAGCTAATAGTTATGTTAACCAATTATCTCAATTTGGTCCATGTTTTTTTTCTCAAATAGGCAAGGAAGATTGAAGAAAGCATTGAGCTGACTAGAAGAGACATGGTTCATCCTACAGAGGTGGAAACTGAGCTCAAGAAGAGACTTGATCAACTAACTGATCGGTTGATTCAGAAACAAATGCAGGTTCACTCCTTATGTGGGCTCTTTCATCATATCACATCCTGTTTGTTTTCTGTTTTACAGCATATCTTGCGATTTTGTTACCTATTTTTTTGGATCAGCATGGGTTTTACAGTAGAAAAAACATGATTAGGTCATTGTATTGAGAACCCTTCCCTATTTTCATTGGTACTATAAATGGAGTTAGGGAACTTAGAAAATCATCAAGATTTGGAAAGAAAACACCTCGATATGAATAATAAATAATGATCTAACACAAAAAATATGGTTACCCGTCTGAGGATAAATGCTATTATTCGCATAGTGATACTGGCTCTTGGTATCTATTGGCTACACCGGTAGAGGGCTATCATTCAAAGGCTCAAAATAAAATGTTTCTCTTTTTAGGTTGAGTCCCTATCTTCAGAGAAGGCAGCTCTGTTAATGAGAATCGAGGTATGTATGTGTAGACCCACTGTATTTTAGTCATTTTTATAAAATATTCTGACTGGACCTAGTAAAATACCCAAGTAAATGTGCATGCGACGAGAATAACGTTGTCCATCATCTACAGGCAGTCACGAGGTTGCTCGACAATAGTGCCTCATCATTAGCTTCTTCAAGCTCATCAAGATTGGACATTGAAGCTGGTGCATGGCAACAATCACATTCACCAAAACTTGGTGACAGGATAAGGGCTGGACAACAGCAACTGGGATCTGCAATCCGACAGCTTGATTCGATCTTCTCAGCCGGGCATATCTTTTTGAGGCGGAATCCAAAGGCCCAGGTTTGGGCCTTGGTGTATCTAGTATGCCTTCACTTATGGGTACTGTACATACTAACATCACACCCAACGGTGTCGGAAACTCGCCCTGGGGCAACCTTTTCTTTGGAGACATTAAACAAGACTAGCAATTGATGGTTTTTTTCCGGGCATGTTCTGGTGCTATACAGAGTCTATTCTAGCTGTGTACTTGAGGCATCCTACCTTTTTTTCTGGTTGAGAAATATCATAACATAGAATGCCTCGTGCATTTTGTTTTAATTGACACTTGTCTCTGTCCCCAATCAAAGTATTACAGTGGCTGGTTGCATACATGAAGTTGGAATTACTTTTGGATAAGTGAAGTTCTATGTAGTCAATTACTCAAATGTTTGCATGTGCATATAGGTGTTGTTCTGATATACAGGAACTTGTCCTTCCAACTAGGCGTTTTGACAAAAAGAGGAGACACTTGTCCTTCCAACTAGGCGTTTTGCCAAAAAGAGAAGACACTTGTCCTTCCAACTAGGCGTTTTGCCAAAAAGAAAAGAGCCTGGAATAACGATTTCAAACATGAAGCTCGAATTGCTTCTGAATGTTTACTTTACACACATTTGTTCCAATCGCGAAAAAGATTAAATAATATAAAGGTTATTTGGAGACAAATTTACTACTTATACATATCAATCCATTAGCAAAAGATCAATATTGTTATTGTTACATAGCTAAAGATTCAAAGTTTCTTGCATTGCGAATGCCATTTATTTCAACTACAATAGTAATGTCTGCTGCTCTTCTATACTACGGGCACTTGTGCTCTTGGGTAATGCCGCAGTTGGCCGAAACCACATCGGCATCTGCAACGGATCACTCAGTGCCGGATAACAGAGGCGAGCATCCAAGTTGAATTTGAATTTGAAGTCATCTCCTAGCTTCAGATCAAAGATGCCAGCTTCACAGTTGATCAAGTCCGTGACATAGACACAATCTGCCTGGAGAAGAGGATCTCTGGAGCCATCGCGAGGCACGTCGACGTAGAAAGGGTAGTTGGCCCCCACGAAGAGGGCGTGACCACCGCCGAGGTCCCCAACGCGTCGCCACGTGTGGATGACGGAGTCGAGCTCGTGGAGCAAAACGCGGCGTGGCCAAAAGCTCCACTGGAAATCAAACACTATCCTCCACCAGCGCTCGTCCTTGATGTCCTCGTAGTCGCCGAACATGCAGACCAGCTGAAGGTTGCCGCCGCTCGACGAGGCCAGGTAGAATACGCGCCTGACATAGTAGTCGATGTCGACGTCCAGTGGTGGCAAAATCGTGGGCTCTGTGGCTGTGCCGACGTCCATGTGCCCAGGAGCAGATGTTTCCAGATGTGGCCACGGCGAGCACCTTGCCCTTGTGGACAGTGTACTTACCGAGATAGTGTAATCCCTCAGGGTTCTTCAACAGCGTCCACCGCTTATCGTCGGCTGCCCACCGCTTATCGTCGGCTGCGGTGAAAGCAACCAAACCCGAGGAGAAGAGAGCGACGGCCAGGTAGCCGCTCGGGTGCGCCGGCGTCCGACACAGCATGACCTTCTGGAGACGGTGCGCCGGCATCCGAAACCAGGGTGTGACCTTCTGGAAATGGTGCGGCGATTTCTCGAAGGAGACACCGGGGCCACGATCGCGGACCTCCACCACCTCGACGCCTGGGATGGTTGCGAAGGACGGCAACGGGACGCGGACGCCCGTGATGGGGTTCAGGAGCTCGACGCTGCACCTCAAGTCTATAGTCACCAGCCAGTCGTTCTTGCCGCCGATCCAGGTCCGCTTCTTCAGCCCCTCGGCCTCGCCGTAGTAGGACTTGCCGGTGGCAACGTCATGGAGCCCGAAGGCGCCCGGCTCCACATCGTACTCAACGTCCTAGCCTTCAGGGTCCAGGCTAGACGTCAGCAGCGTCGGCGTGTCTGACGGCAGGCGAGGGCAGTGAGTGTTCTTGGAAGCGGCGGCCCAGTCCGAGCAAACCGCTGGGAAGCGGATGATGCCGATAACGTCTAGGTGGCCCAAGACGAGATTGCATAGCTCCGGCAGGAAGTCGGCCCATGGGGCGGTGTCCGCGTCGTTGGAACCTGATGACATTGGTGATACGCCCGGAGACCCACCTACGGTTAGGTGGGATTGTTGCGGTTAGTCGTGCTCAAGCCATACAAGTCGAACGGTCACAAGCCATACTAAGCGCAACAACGGTCACAAGCGGCAGCCGGACGGTCGGTCACAAGCCATAGAATGATACAAGTCGTGCTAAAAAAAAAAAGAAGTCTGCGATTGCTGCGCTGGAACAGTATGCCTGAAAAAAAAGTCTGCTCTAGAGGCGATCAGGGCCTCTAGAAAGAGCATCAGGAAATAGGTACCGGAAGGGAAGCGTGCCTGCGTCGTGGTCGTGGTCGACGGCTTCGATTGGTGTCATGTCCCAGCGGGGCGGACGGGCGGTCCTCCTGCTATTTTTATACAGGGAGTCAGGGAGTGAGGAATTCGATCCTGAGTCGCTTCCCGTTGGGCCAGCCCGTGTAAATTCCGTTGGGCAGCCCGCATTCCCACAACGGGTCTATGCGGCTGCATGATCCGCGTAAGCATGCCATAAAGTGCTTCCACCTCGGGCTCCTCTTGCGCGGAGCCGCTGCGCCAGGCATCAGACTATCAGAGGGAGTACCGCCACTGTGCCCATCGGCCTGCTGAGCACGCCGCACGCTGCCCTGTCATGTCATGCTGTGCAAATAAAGCAGATTGTTGCCTTTCCATCTTGTCGTGCTGGGGCTGGGATGAAGGAGTATCAGATGACTTCTCCAGCAGCAGCGGCGGCGGCACCAGCGTCAACACGGACGACGCCTCCGCCATGTGCGCTTTCACTCGTTTTAATTTCCTGGCGGGCGGGACTGCGGGCCGCCGCGCAAGCCGCAAAACAAACAATACGGCAAAAAAACGGGCCGCCGCATGTCATGTGCCCGGCCGTTTGCAAGCAAGCGGCGCGTGCGGACACGGGACGGGCTACCCGTCGTCGACGCCAGGCACAGATGGGGTCGATGCATGGACCCAGCAGGCGCGGTTCTTCCACAGACATGGGGGCTCGGAGATGGAGTAGAAGGAGGCGGTGGACGATAGTCTGGTGGGCGGTGGCATGGCCGTATTACTTGCACTCGCTCTGCCCTGGATCACCTCCGGCATGGCAGCACCTGCTCGATCTGCCCCTTCCCTTCTGCTCCGCCAGACCGCCGGACAGCGAGACGTACACCACGCTGGACATGCAGACTGAGACTGTCCCTCAGGAACACAGCAGCCAAGCCAGTAGATCTTGAGTTGCCGTTTTCAACAAACCCATTTTATTTTCTGAACGAACCAGTCTGAAACATGTTTGATTGAGCTCTTTTTCCCTAATCCTGACGCCCGATCCGCATGCCTTATTCACCAAAGTCAGGCAAATCGATGGACCTGCTTCTCCGATAACTCCTTCCGGCGAACCTACGAGCTAGCTAGCTGCACCTCACGACCTTCTCCGAGACTTTTAGATCAAAGACCAAGATTGGTCCCGCTTTATAGAAAGCAAATGAGGTTCGCCGGGGTTACCAGCTTACAACACAAAATCATGAGGTGCCCTTGGCACACGCCTTCTCTAACAGAGGTCTAGAAACAAACACTATTACAAAGGAACCAGCAAAGAGCATAACACGAAGATAACTTTTTTGCAAACAAAAGACTTCCTAGAAAACACGCCTCCTACACCACTAGCCGGGATCATTTTGCTCCAAATGTCTTGATAATCGATCCATTGTCTTCGTAACCCATTCCCTCTCCTTCGTCTTAAGTAGGATACTCCACTTCTGCATAAACATCATCGATCGATGAATCACTACAAAAGGACTCTAAACAACTTTGTTATTGAAAACATAATCATTACGGGTTAATCAAAGACTCCAATAGATACAAGCCAAAAGAAAGATCATCAGAGGTTTGGGGCTGTCTCCTTTACCACAGCTGAAAGCTAGAAAATGATTTAGTTTGACAGGTGTTTGTGTCCATCCCAAAGCATCTCAGAAAAGTCCACCAACAAAAATTAGCCAAAAAAAACACTTAAAAAAGATATGTTTGGAGGTCTCTACTAGTCCACACATCTTACATAATTCCTCTCCAGGCCAGTTCCTCCTGACAAGCTGCTCTGCCGAAGGGAGGCAATCTGAATAGATGGACCAAAGGAAAATTTTGATTTTCATTGGTATTTTGGCCTTCCAAATACTCATCACCTCTTTATTCTCCATTCCAGGAAAAGTCAATTCTCTGTACAAAGAAGCAGTGGTGAATCTCCCTTTTTTGTCAAGCCCCCACTTCACAGTATCCACTTCTCCTCGAAATTGCACATCATTGATATGATCAAGTAGTTGGTTCCACTCTTCCATTTCTACAGTCCCAAAAGATCTCTTGAAAGTAAGATTAATCTCATTGTTTCGAAAAAAAACCTCATAAACTGTACTATTCTGCTCATTACAGATTTGGAAAATATTGTTGTATACAACACTCAAGGGACATTGTCCCAACCACACGTCTAACCAGAACCTCTCTTTCCACCCCCCACAATGTACATTAGACCTCGTGCACAACAGTGTTTAATCTCATGCAAACCTGCCTAAGATTGAGATACTCCTTCACTGCTTGAGCTGTAGAAACCTTTCTCCCCCAAATATTTGGCTCTCAACAGTTTACAGCATGGGCTATTATCTCCACTCTCCAATCTAAATATCCATTTTGACAGAAGGCATTGATTCATTACTCTAGTGTCAGTGAAACCTAAACCCCCCAATTGGTTTTGGAGTTGCTAGTACTTCCCACCTCATCATATGATACTTCTTTTTCTGTCCAGGGCCATGCCAGAAGAAGTTGGATCTGGCAGTCTCCATCTTATGGTGTGCCTCCCCTTTTAGATGAAAGACTCCCATTACATAATTTGGCATAGAGTTTAAGCATGACTCTGTAAGGATTATTTTCCCACCATATGATAATAAACAACTCTGCCATGTTGGTATCCTCTTTTCTATTTTCTGATACACATAAGCAAAATCTAAGGAACTCATATAATATCTGTCCAGCATAACTCCCAAGTATTTTATTAGAAAGCTCCCAATATTGCAATTGAAATTATCTGCTATCGCTCTTTGCCTTTCAATTGTGGTTTCCAGAACAAAAATCTCACTCTTCTGATAGTTGATTCTCAAGCCTGACATTGCTTCAAAGCAGTACAACAGGAACTTTGTGTTGCAGATAGACTCATCATCCAAATTTAGGAAAAGGATTATGTCATCTACATACTGAAGATGAGTTAGACCTCCTTCCACTAGATCTGGAACTAAACCTCTAATGATCCCACTGTTTTTGGCCCTCTCTAGCATCATTGACAGTGTGTCCCCCACTAAATTAAATAGCAAAGGTGACAAAGGGTCTCTCTGCCTCAAACCTTTTTATATGTTCTAAAGTAGCTTCTAGGCTGTCCATTGATCATGATCCCAACCCTGGCACCTTCCACCACTTGTCTCATCCAACCAATCCACTTATTTGGAAAGTTCTTCCTCCTAAGCACCTCCATCATGAAATTTCAATTCACCTTGTCATAGGCTCTTCAAAGTCTAATTTCAAAATAATCCCCTGCTTGTGTTGAACTCTCAGATGATGCAAGACTTCATGAAGCATAGCAATCCCCTCTAGAATGTGCCTCCTAGGAATAAAAGCAGTTTGAGCTGGACTGATTATTTTAGTGGCCCATTTAGCTAATCTCAAAGTTAAAACCTTAGTGAACCATTTATAATCCACATTAAGCAGACATATAGGACGATATTGTTTGATATTGTTGGCTTCTTTAAATTTGGGTATCAATGTTATAAGCCCATAGTTCATCCTGCTCAGATTAAGCTCCTCTGAATATAACTTGTTAAACATCTAAAAAATCACATCCTTGATGACTGGCCACATTTTCTTGTAAAAACCTGCAGACAAACCATCTGGTCCAGGAGCAGAATTTGAATCCATATCTTTAAGAGCTGCTTCAATTTCTTCCACTGTAAAAAGGTTGTATTAGTTCATTAGCTTCTTCATCAGAAAGAGTTTCCTGGTTAGTCCAAAAGTCCTCTTCTACTGTGATCCTCATTTCTTCTTCTGCCCCAAACAACTTTTTATAGTACTCCTCTATATGAGCTCTCAAGGCTTGTTCACCTGTAACTATTTTGTCCTCGTCTTCTAGAGAAAAGATTGTGCACTTCTTTTTTTCTCCCATTAGCTTTGTTGTGGAAATACCCTGTGTTAGCATCTTCTTGCAGTAACCATCTCTCACCCCCTCTTTTCTTCCACTGTATTTCCTTAAAGGCATAGATCTGTTCTAAGGCCCTTTCTTTGCCATATCTGTCTCTCCACTGTGCACTGCTGAGGGTATCAGTTTCAGCTTTAGCATCAACCCTTTTGAGCTCCTCCATTAGAGATTGCTTATCCCTCCTTAGTTGCCCTCTCACACTGTTGTCCCACCCTTTGCTGAAAGTTCTAATATGTTTCTTGATTCTCTTCCAGAATTCTTGGACATCACCATTTCCTCTTGTAAGGTCCAAATAGGCTAGAGGGGGGGAGGGGGTGAATAGCCTAATTAAAACTTCTACAAGGATTACTTAACCACACGTTAGTACGAAAGGTGGCGAAGCAAATGCACTAGCTCTAACTAATTAAGCAAGCCACCTACACAAGTCTATAACAAAGCTATTCACTAAACACAACAACAACTACAAGCTAGAAACAAGAAGTAATACAAGAGAAGAGCTTTGAGTGATTATACCGCCGTGTAGAGATGAGAAGTACCAATCAATCAATCACACAAGAGAAGTCCTCGAGAAGAGAATGACACAAGAATTTATCTCGAGGTTAACTTGCTTCCCGGCAAGCTACTCCCCATTGTGACGATACACCCACTAGTCGGTTCATGAGCTAATTGACTATCAAGAGTCGAGCCCTTGGCGGGCGCCGCACAACCACACACAAGATGGGGATCCTCCAAGCCACGAGCTCCACTAGAGTATCCAATTTGCGAACTCCCGCGGGGAAGGATCAAGAACCCCTTACAACACTTGGTGAGGGCTCCAACAATCTCCAATTGCAAGCTCAATCACCTCCGCTGCTCCAAGCCGTCTACCGTGTCGGGAAACACGGAAGAGTAACAAGAAATCCGTAGCAACTCGAAGATCAAGTGCCTCTAGAATGCAACTCTCAAGCAATGCACTTGAATCTCACTTAATCTCACTCAAGATGTGCAACTAAGCAAAGAGATGAGTGGAGGGATTGTTCTCTATCTCAAAGGATGTCTCTAGGTCTCAAAATATGCAAGAGATGCCCTCAAACCCCGGTCAACTCCTATTTATAGCGAAGGGGTACACAGCTAGCCGTTAGGAACTTAAACAGCCGAAATCGCGCTGACCGGACGCGCTGGTCATACTGACCGAACGCGCCAGTCACGCAACGGCTAATTTCCAAAGCACCGACCAGACGCGCTGGTCACGCAGACCGGACGCGCTGGTCCCGCAACTGACCGGACGCGCTGGTCAAGCCTGAGTCGCGCACAACGAAACAGCGACCAGACGCGTTGTAGAACTGACCGGACGCCACAGTGCCAGCGTTCGGTTAGAGTCCAGTAAGCTCTCTGAACGACCGGACGCGTCTGGTCGATAGTGACCGGACGCGCTGTGCGTCCGATCATCAACCTAAAACACATGCAGACACTGAACGCTGATCGGATGCGTCCGGTCATACAGAGACCGCGTCCGGTCCAGCGTCCGGTCACCTCTGTGACCTCGTTCGCCTCCGTTTCTTTTCTGACTTCCGGCGCAAAAGAAAATAGGCATTTCACTTCCCCAAAAAGCACCAAATCCTGCCTCGCAAGCTCGGCGGGAGGGAGAGAGGAACCAAAACCCCTCTCTACCGCTTAAACTCCACCACCTTCGTAAAATGTGCTAACACCACCATGTGCATGTGTGTTAGCATTTCACAATCATTTTTCAAGACGTTATGTTAGCTCTTTACTAGATCCTAATGCATATGCTCAAGACAATGATCTAGTGGCACTTGATCCCCGAGCTAACCGTGATTGCCTCTCTTGATAGTCGGCTATGTATCCTAAACCCGGTCAATCACTTCTCTACTCATCTTAGACCGGTAAAAGGAAAACCCCTATGGTTATACCTTTGCCTTGCGCTATTAGATCCTTCTCCTACACATGATCATCATGTCCTTCATATTATGTGCATCTCCACCATGATCATCATTTCATGTCCATGCACCATCTCTTTGTGATCTTGTGGCCACCACTCCTTGCCACATACACCTTCATCACATGTGTTGCTTATGCCTAACTCAAAACACTTAACACATGGCATTAGCAACTTGGTGTCATTAATTATCAAAACCAAACTTGGGCTTTCAATCTCCCCCTTTTTGGTAATTGATGACAACCATCACAAAGATATGAAATGAAATCAATTTTCAATTTCGATAGTATTAGCTCCCCTACATATGTGCTTCCATGAGTTTGGTTCAATTGTGCATATATGTATGGATTTGAATTTTGGGAGAGTTACTACTATCAAATTGATGCTAAGGTATATAGAATAGACCTTTGAAGCGTGATACCAATCAGAGTTGCCTTTATATACCATCCTTAGCATCGATGTAGCTAGACACCACTTGTAATACATCACTTGTAAAGATCACAAACACTAAAATACCCCATGAGATCAGCATTATAATCAAAAGGTGTCTAGATACCACTTGTAAAGCTACTCTCAATAAATCATCATTCAAGTTCTATTTCTAGCAAACATCATTCAATCATGAATATCGAAATTAAATTTGCAATGCAACACATCATCATGTTAGTGCACATACAAATGCAATAAATAATTCATGAGCTTGCTCCCCCTACTTGTGTGCTCAATTTTAATTGATCCTTTTCTCTTCCTTTGTAACTTAACTTTTTATCTTTGTGACTTTTCTCTCCCCCTTATTTTCTCTTTCTCCCTCTTTGCAATATCTTTGTGACTTTTCTCTCTCCCTTTGTCAACAATCACCAAAAAGGTGCCAATTTTAGTGAGAGTCAAGTCAATCAATGTGAGAGAGTCCAAATTATGGTTCAATCTAGATCACTTGCCTAGAATATGTAATTCGGTTTGATCCAAGCACAAGTTTCTTCACACCTCATAAAGTATAAGGGTTATTTTGAGCATGTTGAATTACACATCATGAGCTCATTTTCTAGATTTAACACTAGGTTTGCAAGCTCATAAACATGGCATATGCTACCACTAAATCAATCAAACATAGAAGCAATAGTGGTACCATATATACATCAAAATCATTTGATTTTCATGAATGAGCCTATTTGTCATGCAAATATGTCTATATGTTGTAACCATGTCCTTAGCAAAGTATGAATGATATGCCAAACAACTTTACCTTGCTATGTTGGAGGAGAGGCATGTCATATAAGAATGTGGGGGGTGCACTCATTTCAAGTTGGAGAAGTCAAGTATGTTCAATTCATTCTTCCACTTGTAAAATCTCTTTTCATCAAGTGGTTTTGTAAATATGTCGGCTAGTTGATCTTCGGTGCCAATGCTCTCAACGCTAATATCACCCTTTTGTTGATGGTCTCTTATGAAGTGATGTCTTATGTCAATGTGCTTCATTCTTGAATATTGAACTGGATTTTGAGTCATCTTGATAGCATTCTCATTATCACAAAACAAAGGCACATTCTTGAATTTAATTCCAAAGTCACTCAAAGTTACCTTCATCCAAAGCAATTGTGCACAACAACTACCGGCACTAATGTATTCGGCCTCGGCGGTAGATAGTGCAACACTATTTTGTTTCTTTGATGACCATGAAACAAGAGACCTTCCAAGCAATTGACAAGTGTCACTTGTGCTCATTCTATCAATCTTGCAACCACCATAGTCGGAATCCGAATATCCAATCAACTCAAAATTAGACCCCTTTGGAAACCATAATCCAACATCATGAGTGCCCTTTATATATCTCAATATCCTCTTGGTTGCTTTCAAGTGACTTTCTCTAGGTGAAGCTTGATATCTTGCACACTTGCACACACTAAACATCACATCCGGCCTAGAAGCGGTGACATAGAGCAAACTTCCAATCATAGACCGGTATTGCTTTTGATCTACCATGTTTCCACTAGCATCAATACCTAATTGATCATTTGTGTCCATTGGTGTACTCATTGGCTTAGCATCTTGCAATCTAAACTTTTTGATCATGTCCTTGATGTACTTACCTTGACTTACAGAAGTGCCATTCTTCATTTACTTGATTTGAAGTCCAAGGAAGTAACTAAGCTCTCCAATCATAGACATCTCAAACTCATTAGCCATCATATTTCCAAACTCTTCACAAAAGTCTTGGTTAGTTGATCCAAAGATAATATCATCCACATAGATTTGCAACACAAACAAGTCATTTCCAAGCTTCTTGGTGAAGAGAGTGGTGTCAACCTTTCCCATCTTGAACCCTTTAGAGAGGAGAAAGTTCCTCAACCTCTCATACCATGCTCCAGGTGCTTGCTTCAAACCATATAATGCCTTCTTTAGCTTGTAAACATGGTCGGGCTTCTTATCATCTTCAAAACCGGGAGGTTGCTCAACATAAACTTCTTCATTGATGTAGCCATTGAGAAATGCACTCTTGACATCCATTTGATAGAGCTTGATGTTGTGTGCATAAGCATATGCTAATAAGATTCTAATTGCCTCTAATCTTGCAATCGGTGCATATGTCTCTCCAAAGTCAAGACCCTCAACTTGAGTGTATCCTTGTGCTACTCATCTTGCTTTGTTCCTCATAACCATGCCATCTTGATCTTGCTTGTTTCTAAAGACCCACTTAGTACCAATCACATTATAGTTCTTTGGCCTCTCAACAAGTTTCCAAACTTGATTTCTAGCAAAGTTGTTTAGTTCTTCATGCATGGCATTTACCCAATCGGAATCCTTCAAAGCATCTTCTAATTTCTTAGGTTCTTCAAGTGACACAAATGAGTAATGCTCACAAAAGGATGCTAGCCTTGATCTAGTTTGAACACCACTTTGAATTCCACCAATGATTTGGTCCAATGGATAATCTCTTGCAATGCTAGTAGGTTGGAGTATTGGGAGTTGATTGCTTCCACTTGCTTGACTTTGGTCTTGCACTTCATCATGAGAACCACTTGAGCTTGCTTGATTTGTATCGATTTGCACATTTTGATTAATCATATGTATGTCACTATCATCATCAACTTGCATCGGCCTTATATCACCAATGTCCATGTTCTTCATTGCATTTGACAATTGATCTCCTCTCACATCATCAAGGTTTTGAGCTTCATTTTAAGACCCTTGGGTTTCATCAAACTCAACATCATGAACTTCTTCTAAGGTGCCATTTGTGAGATTCCAAACTCTATATGCCTTGCTTGTGGTAGAATAACCAAGTAAGAACCCTTCATCACATTTCTTTTCAAACTTGCTCAATCTAGTGCCTTTCTTGAGAATATAGCATTTGCAACCAAACACTTTAAAGTATGCAATGTTGGGCTTTCTTCCATTCAATAGCTCATATGGTGTCTTCCCAAGCTTCCCATGGCAATAGAGACGGTTGCTACAATAGCAAGCCGTGTTGATGGCTTCACTTCAAAATGAATGACTAACATTGTATTCACTAAGCATTGATCTAGCCATATCAATCAAGGTTCTATTTTTCCTTTCAACTACACCATTGGATTGAGGAGTGTAGGTTGGTGAGAATTGATGTCCAATACCAAGATCATCACATAAATCTTCAATTCTTATGTTCTTGAAATCACTACCATTGTCACTTCTAATCTTCTTGATGGTAGTCTCAAACTCATTTTGCACTCTCTTGACAAAAGACTTGAATAGATCATAAACATCACTCTTGTCATAGAGAAAGAACACCCAAGTATATCTAGTGTAGTCATCAACAATCACAAAACCATACTTGTTGCCACCAATGCTAGTGTATATTGTTGGCCCAAACAAGTCCATGTGTAATAGCTTAAATGCCTTTGATGTGCTCATTTCACTCTTACTAGGATGTGTATTTCTAACTTGTTTGCCGGCTTGACAAGCACTACATGGTTTATCCTTTTCAAAAGTCACATCTTTCAAGCCTCTAACTAAGTCATGCCTCAAAAGTTTGTTCAATTGTTTCATTCCAACATGACCAAGCCTTCTATGCCATAACTAACCCATACTAGATTTACTAAGCAAGCATGATGTCAATTGTGTCTCACTATCATTGAAGTCAACCAAGTATAAGCTACCATGTCTAAATCCTTTGAATATCAAATTTAATCCATCAACACTTATGACTTTAACATCATCACTACCAAATATGCACTTGAAGCCAAGATCACAAAGTTGTGCCACCGATAAAAGATTGAAATACAAGCTCTCAACTATCAACACATTAGATAGGTTCATATCATTTGAGATAGCAATTTTACCAAGCCCCTTGACCTTGCCTTTCTTGTTGTTGCCGAAAGTGATAGCATCAAAACCACCATTTTGACTTGTATCAATTGATTTGAACATACAAGAATCCCCGCTCATATGTTGAGTGCACCCACTATCAAGCACCAAATGCCTTCCTCCGACTTTGTAATTGACCTACAAGACAAGATCAATTCTTTTTAGGTACCAAACTTGTTTGGGTCCTCCAAGGTTAGTGACTAAGCTCTTTGGTACCCAAATGGCTTTCTTCTTTGAGCCCATCCATGGTGCACCATTGAACTTAGCATGAATACCATTTGTACCCATGGTAAGCATATAGAAAGAATCAAACTTAATTGAGGATACATTTGCATTGGATTTCTTGTTCATGCAATGTTGCTCTTTGTGACCAACTTGCTTGCAACTTTTGTAATAGCTACTATTGTTCTTCACAAAACGAGTCTTGTGAGGAGCAAAAGTGGCCTTGCCTTTCTTGGGGTTATAGCCCAATCCCTCTTTGTAGAGAGAAGCTCTTTAGGTACCCAAGCACATAAGCAAGCGGTCCTCACCACCATAAGTCTTAGCTAATGTGTGATTAAGCTCTTTTACCTCCTTCTTGAGATTTTCATTCTCAACTATTAGTGTGGAGTCACAAGTGAAACCGCCACTACTAGATGAGGATGATGTAGATGAGCTACATGAAGGGTTAGTGGGAGCAACAATAATAGGCTTATGAAAAGTTTCATCAATTATATCATATGATATGCCTATGTTACAAGTTTTAGCTTTCTCAACATTAGTTGGTATGTTTTTACATTTTTCAACTAGAGAGGAATGAGCTTCTTTAAGCTTAGTGTGAGACTTTTGAAGCTTCTTATGGTCTACCTTTAGACTCTCATAAGATGCCCTAAGCTCATCAAGTTCTTGCATAAGGTTTTTCTTTTCCTTAAGCAAGCCCTTGCACTCCTTTCTAGATTCTTTAAAATGTTGAGTGCAATCTTTTAGCATAGTGATTAGTTCATCTTTAGTGAATTCTTCTTTATCACTATCACTATCACTAGCATTATCATGATCACTCTCATCGTCGGATGATACCTTAGCGGCCTTAGCCATGAAGCACGATGGAGTGTCGAAGAGGGAGACCTTCTCTTGGATGGCAATGCTAGCATGTCCCTTCTTCTTGCTCTTGTTATCATTCTCATCATCACTTGAGAAATCATCACTATCCCAAGTAGCAACATGAGAATCATTCTTCTTCTTATGAGAGCTCTTCTTCTTTTCTTGCTTCTTCTTCTCCTTCTTGATAGCATTTTCATCATCACTATCATAAGGACACTTTGCAATGAGATGGTCCTTGCTATGGCATCTAAAGCATCTCATGGTATGCTCACTCTTCTTGGATGAGTTCTTCCTCCTTCTTGCACGATAGCCTTTCTTCTTCAAGAATTTGCCAAATTGCTTAACAAAGAGAGTCATCTTCTTATCAATGTCATCACTATCATAAGAGCTTGAGTCTTCATCACTTGATGATTCAATCTTAGATTTGCCCTTGGATGTGGTGGCTTTGAATGCCACACTCTTCTTCTTTTTATCATCTTTCTTCTCATTTTCATTCTTCTTCTTCTTGACCAACTCATCCTTCTCATCATCTTCTCTATATGAATCATCGGTCATCACTTCTTAGAATATTTGTTGAGGAGTTGAATCCTTCAATGTAGTCCTCACTAGCACGGTGATCAATGTATCAAATCTCTTGGGTAGACTTCTTAAGAACTTCATAGAGAATTGATTGTCCTTGACCTCCTCACCAAGTGCCTTAAGCTCATTGACAATGACTTGCAACCTATAAAACATCTCCGGTACACTCTCATCATCTTGCATCTTTAAGCTTAAAAATTTTTCTTGCAAGATATATGCTTTAGCGGTCTTTGTGCCTTCGGTGCCCTCAAATGTTTCTTCTAGCTTGGCCCAAGCATCATGAGCAATCTCTATGTTCTTCACTTGCTCAAATGTCTTGTCATCTAATGCCTCATGAAGAGCACTAATGGCAATGTCATTGCATTGGAGCTTCTTCTCTTTCACCGGTGTAGGTGCTTCCGGATTAGCAACCTCAAATTTTGTTTCGGTGACCTTCCACACTTCTCTATTGATTGACTTTAGGTGTGCGGTCATCTTAACCTTCCAATATGCATAATTTGTGCCATCAAAGTGAGGTGTCTTCTTGGTGTTGTTGATGTGCAAGCTTAATTGAGCTATTTCTTTTTCACCGTAGGTTGTTAAGCCTCAAATAAATAGTGCCTCGGCTCCGATACCACTTATAAGGTACAAATAGGCTAGAGGGGAGGGGTGAATAGCCTAATTAAAACTTCTACAAGGATTACTTAACCACACGTTAGTACGAAAGGTGGCGAAGCAAATGCACTAGCTCTAACTAATTAAGCAAGCCACCTACACAAGTCTATAACAAAGCTATTCACTAAACACAACAACAACTACAAGCTAGAAACAAGAAGTAATACAAGAGAAGAGCTTTGAGTGATTATACCGTCGTGTAGAGATAAGAAGTATCAATCAATCAATCACACAAGAGAAGTCCTCGGGAAGAGAATGACACAAGAATTTATCTCGAGGTTCACTTGCTTCCCGGCAAGCTACTCCCCGTTGTGGCGATACACCCACTTGTCGGTTCACGAGCAAATTGACTATCAAGAGTCAAGCCCTTGATGGACGCCGCACAACCGCACACAAGATGGGGATCCTCCAAGCCACGAGCTCTACTAGAGTATCCAATTTGTGAACTCCTACGGGGAAGGATCAAGAACCCCTTACAACACTTGGTGAGGGCTCCAACAATCTTCAATTGCAAGCTCAATCACCTCCGCTGCTCCAAGCCATCTACCGTGTCGGGAAACATGGAAGAGTAACAAGAAATCCGTAGCAACTCGAAGATCAAGTGCCTCTAGAATGCAACTCTCAAGCAATACACTTGAATCTCACTCAATCTCACTCAAGATGTGCAACTAAGCAAAGAGATGAGTGGAGGGGTTGTTCTCTAGCTCAAAGGATGTCTCTAGGTCTCAAAATATACAAGAAATTCCCTCAAACCCCGGCCAACTCCTATTTATAGCGAAGGGGTACGTAGCTAGCCGTTAGGAACTTAAACAACCAAAAATCGTGCTGACCGGACGCGCTGGTCATACTGACCGGACGCGCCGGTCGCGCAACGGCTAATTTCCAAAGCACCGATCGGACACGCTGGTCGCGCAGACCGGACGCGCTAGGTGCGACCAGACATGCTGGTCCCGCAACTGATCGGACGCGCTGGTCAAGCCTGAGTAGCGCACAACGAAACAGCGACCGGACGCGCTGTAGAACTGACCGGACGCCACAGTGCTAGCGTCCGGTTAGAGTCCAGTAAGCTCCCTGAACGACCGGACGCGTCCGGTCGACAGTGACCGGACGCGCTGCGCGTCCGATCATCAACCTAAAATACACGCAGACACTGAACGCTGACCGGACGCGTCCGGTCATACAGAGACCACGTCCGGTCTAGCGTCCGGTCACCTCTGTGAGCTCCGTTCACCTTCGTTTCTTTTCCGACTTCCGGCGTAAAAGAAAATAGGCATTTTACTTCCCCAAAAAGCGCCAAATCCTGCCTCGCAAGCTCGGTGGGAGGGAGAGAGGAACCCAAACCCCTCTCTACCGCTTAAACTCCACCGCCTTCGCAAATGTGCTAACACCACCAAGTGTACACCACCATGTGCATGTGTGTTAGCATTTCACAATCATTTTTCAAGACGTTATATTAGCTCTTTACTAGATCCTAATGCATATGCTCAAGACAATGATCTAGTGGCACTTGATCCTCGAGCTAACCGTGATTGCCCCTCTTGATAGTCGGCTATGTATCCTAAACCCGGTCAATCACTTCTCTACTCATCTTAGAACGGTAAAAGGAAAACCCCTATGGTTATATCTTTGCCTTGCGCTCTTAGATCCTTCTCCTACACTTGATCATCATGTCCTTCATATTATGTGCATCTCCACCATGATCATCATTTCATGTTCATGCACCATCTCTTTGTGATCTTGTGGCCACCACTCCTTGCCACATACACCTTCATCACATATGTTGCTTATGCCTAACTCAAAACACTTAACACATGGCATTAGCAACTTGGTGTCATTAATTATCAAAACCAAACTTGGGCTTTCACCTCTATTTAGCCATCGAGCATCAACTTACCCTGAAACTCCTCTTGGGTGAACCAGGCCATTTTAAATCTGAACATATAAGGATGGCTCACTCTAGTATCCTCTATTGTAACTAGGAGAGGATTATGATCTGATCCCACTCTAGGGAGCACTTCACAAGTAGCCCATGGATAGTGAAAGTCCTAGTCATAGCTAGTGAAAAGTCTGTCTAGGGTACTCATGATAGGTTGGTCTTGTTTGTTGGTCCATGTAAATTTATTGCCCTTCCTAAACATCTCTTTTATTCTATTATCAGAAATAAATTTATTAAAGAGGTCCATCTTGTTCTGATCAACGTGTTGTGATGATTTCTCTGATGCATACCTAATGAGATTAAAATCTCCTCCAAAAATAAAAGAGCATTGTGTGTTACTAATATTTGCTGAAATCTCCTCTAGAAAATCTTGCTTCCTCTCATTCTGAACAGGCCCATATACATTAATAACTTCCTATTCCAGATTATTCTGTTTGCTTTTAGCTCTAATGCTTGAAAAGAAAGCCCCTCTATCACTGCTTAACACCTCTATGTCAACTTTTTTCACTCCAGTGAGAGTGCCTCCAAATCCAGATGAAATCTTGTCCATTGACCAAGTCTTTTAATAATTGATCAGTATAGTCTCTCTTGATTGTTTCTTGTAGACAGACTACCTCTAGATGGTGCTGGCTCATCAGATGCTTAAACTGCCCTCTTCTACCAGCCCCACCCAGGCCTCTTATGTTTTAGAAAATAATCTTCATTTATGTTTCCTTGGCCTGCCCCTCTTGGGGCCTTCATCTTCTTGTGCTCACTCTCTTTCTGGAAAACTTCTTTGAAAATCTCCTCTATTTGGTCATCTGCCACCTCACAAATAACCCATTCTATGTCATGCTCCACCTCTAGTACTACAAAACGATTAGGAGATATATTCTATTTTTGTAATTGCTGGACTTTTTGTTTATTCTGTTTTTGTGATTGCTGGACTTTTTGTTTTGCCTCTAAAATAGCAGCCTTAGCTGCTTCATGTGCCTTAAGTCTATCAATAGCAAGGTGAGCTTCAGTTTCATTACCTAGTTTGATTTTATAGATTTTTGCAACTTTGGATAATTTATCAGAAGGTTGCGAAGTAAAAGTAGTAAACTGAGATTTACCTGTGACTTCATTCTTTTGTGCCTTGAGTTTGGTTGCCTGCTCCAAAATGTTGCCTTGATTGGCTACCCTCAGGCTTCTCCTCTGTGCAATTGCTGGTTGTACTTTAACCCCTCTAGCCATTGTACCAGTTTTGTCTCCCCCCTCTTTCATCTTTCCAGAAACTTGTTTTTCTTCAGGCTCCTTGGTAATCTCCTCCTCACTTTCTTCATTTAAAACATCCTCATTCATATTAGATGTAGCCCCCTCTGTGAAATTCATCACTGGCCCTAGCTGTTGAGTTCTCTCTTCAATTTTCTTTTCCAACAATACCATCTGTGCTCTCTATTCATTCTCTTCTTGATCAGCTAGCTCTTTCTCATACTATTCCATCTCTGCTTTCTCTTATTCTGTGAGATCATAATCTCCATCATAACCCACTAGTTCTTCATCGATTTCCTCACTTCTCATGGTCTGATCAACCCCCTGTACCAAGGTATCAGTTTGTGTAAAGTTTTGCTCTATGTTAGGATCTTTTTCTGTAGAGTCAATATTTAGAACATCAGAATTCCCCCCCCCGCAGACTTCTCATCTCCATATTTTTCTTTTCAATCACTACCTTCTCTCCATCTGTCACACTCTGTTGAGTCATAACCTAATTATCTCTAGGAATTATTGTTGCTTCTTCTCCCCTGCTTCTCCGAGACTTTGCCCTCTACACCAGGCTCAATAGTTAACAAGACTACATGCAACTCACTGCCGCTCACTTGACACTGCCTGCTCTCTGCCATTGACAAGCTATCCTCGTGTGAACGTATGACCATGGAAATAAATTTCCCAGGCCTTGTTTAGATACACCCAAAAGTTAGAATTTTTTCACTCTCTCTCCATCACATCAATTTTTAGCCGCTTGTATGGAGTATTAAATGTAGGTAAAAAAATAACTAATTACACAGTTTAGTTGGAAATCACGAGATGAATCTTTTAAGCCTAGTTGGTCCACGATTGGACAATATTTGCCAAATAAGACGAAAATAGTACTATTCATCGGGTTATAAAAATTTACAATCTAAACAAGCCCCCAGTGTACTCCAAGTTACGGAGCAGCAACAGAGGAGTAAGATTTCTTGGGAGGTGTGTAGTGTCGTCAAAGCCGTCAAGGCGTGTGTCAAATGAGGAGATTGGAGCATGTGCGATGTGCGTGTGTGTTTTTTTTGATGAATTACACCATTGCGTGTGTGCAAATGTTGTCTCAAGAGTGGACAACACCAACCCGGCAGTAGATATATGGTAGTGCTTCGGCCAGACTTCACATCGATCGTCTTGCTGACTTGCACTGACATAGATCAAGATACCAACGTTTGGTTTACTGGTGAGTTTGCCTTAGAGCGTCTCCAGTGTTGGCCAGCAAAAACAAATCATCAACACTGCAACTAGCAAACCCATGGGTGTCAGAAATAAAATCGCATCTTCCAGACGCGTCGACACATAGGCAAATAAAATAATATATGTGGGACATGGCCGTTATCTCTATTCATTCTGTTCAATAAAATATAACTTGTATAATGCACATGGTCGTTGGCAGAATGGCAGGGAGTTGCTGGCCTTCCTCAGTAGCAGTGAGGTGAGGCTGCTAGCGAAACAAAGATAGGCCGCGTTTAGTTGGCCCGATTTTGCAGGTCCAAAATCTGCATAGTAAAAGATTCTTCACTGTAGCATTTTATTTGTATTTGTGAATTTTTGTCCAAACATTGACTAATTAGGTTCAAAAGATTCGTATCGCAAAGTATAACTAAACTGTGCAATTAGTTTTTTATTTCATCTACATTTAGTACTCCATACATGTGCCGGCATTTTGATGTGATGGGGAATTCTTTTTGCATAGTGAAATTTGGAGGAAATTTTGGCATCTAAACAAGGCCATAGAGGGATGAGAGCATGAATGTCTGATGGTTGTAGTGGAATCATGGCTCATCCTAGAATAGATAGAGAGAATGTGTTACGAAATGAAAACAAAAAAAATAATATGATATGAAAACAAGCAAACACACAATCAAATACGAAGACAACAATACTGGTTCTTATAGTTCCTTAGGCAAGTAGCAATAGCACCAATAATAAAAGGGGGATGAAGGCAGCCAAAGCCAAAATAATAAAGGCGAATCTTATGCTTAAGCCGCAAGGGAAAGCAGCCTTGCCTACTTCCTCCTACATGTACAAGAACTTTTGATCCATGACATGATCATTCATACACAAATTGTTACACCAACTAGCCAAAAATATGGAAAACCTATCTTGACCTAGTTTCACAAATACGATAAACTTTGCACTGGCAAGTTCAGATCAACAAAACACAAACAACCAACAATATGATCCGCAACCCCTTTTTCCATGAATTTTCCACCATATCAGTTTGGTACCAACTTTCAAACTCCCTTCTACCCACAAAGTTTTCATCCATTCGGAGGTCCTCCAAGTTACCAACACCTCTCAAATTTTGTATACCAGCATGGCATTCCTTCCCATGGCAATTTTCATGGTCTAGATATGACTGGTGGTCCTTCATCAACGGTTGGTTCAACAGCATTGTTTGGAGTTGGTGGTGGCAATGGTTCCAAGATTTGAGGACTCGATCAGCTTTGCCCCTATAGAGGATACAAACAAAGATCCAGTTATGATCGAAGAATGGAGTGATGTTGGTTCAGATGAGGAAAAAAGGTGGGTGCATGTATTGGTTTGAAAAAGACAACATGCGATTGATAAGTGCTTGGGTCAACAACTCAAATGACCCAATTGGTAGCAACTCAAGGACGGGACCTCATTACTAGAAGCAAGTTGCAGTTGAATACAAGTATGCTCCTAAGGACGGAAAAAGAATAGCTCCACAATGCAAGAACCATTGAGATATTACTAGTGCACCTGTTTCAAAGTTCCATGGATGCTGGACGGAAATAAGCAACACATATGAAAGTGGACGATCTGATAAGCAACTAATGTAGAAGGTTCACAAATAATACAAAAGAGTGAAGCAAACTGACAAGCTATTCACATTTGAGTACTGGTGGCAAGTGGTAAAGTAAGAACCTAAATGGGTTAATATAGACGTGGCTACTGACATTAGAAATAAGAGAACCAAGGAAGGTGGAGCTTATACATTAGGAATAAGAGTTTGCGCTCCCCACTCATGTTGGTAAGGCTTGTCTTGCAGGACAAGGTGAGGCAAGCAAAATCAGCGAAGGAACCAAACACGCCTAAAAATAGGTGCCATAGTATACAGGCACGAAACATGCAAGTTTCTTGGGATCTAACTAAATGAATCACATTATAGCCATACTGTTCTGTTGGGTTGAGATTTGTAACGTGGTTTGACCGAAGCTTACATCCTCATGTATGTTTCACGAGTACTTTTTCTTGAAACCGTGATCCTGTCACTTGAGACTTTGGCCAAAGTGCTGGCACTAGCATCCCTTGCGAGCATATCGTTGTGGCTACACCATTTCTCTGCCTTATGGTTACAACTACAACAACACTCTAATTTTTTGTAAAGTGAATCTAAATTAGCTCTATCTAATCAACATACAATTCTATTGTAAGGTATAAATAAAAATTAAATGTTAGACACATTTAACAAACATGGAATTAAAGAAAGTGGGATGTTTCTTCGGGCTTGCTAGCGCCCGGACGTTCGGACGGATGGGGCGTCCGGACACCCGCACCTGTGAACCATTTCTCGCGCCCATGCGGGCCCACACCGCCCTAAACATCACCAGCATCGGGAAAGAAGGGGAGGGGGCGGCAGACGCCCAACCGACGCCAGGAGGAGGAGGAAACACTGAGGTGAGGCAGCAGAAAGTGAGGAGGGAGCTGCAACACTTGTAACATATGTTTGAAGGCAGATGAAATATTAGAAACATGTATTTGAAACACTTGCAAAAAAATACCTAAAAACACTTAAAAACCATTGTAAAAACATACGCAACATCCAGATAAAACACTTGCAATATATGTGTGAATCATATGCAACATCTAAATAAACACACTTGCAACATATGTTTGGAAAAAACAGATGAAACATTGGGAACAAAAGCTTGCAACATACGTGTACAACCATTGCAACATATGCAACATCCTGATCTATTTTTGCAACATCCGCATGAAACACTTGCAACATACCTCTAAAACATCTGAAATACTTAAAACATATGCTTGCAATACGCAGTTTCAGTGCAACATCTCCGTGCTACATGGGAGAACAGAGGCTCATCGGGTATGGAGTCACCGGTGTAGAGCCCGTCGGTGGCGCAGAGCTTGCCGCTCCAATGGAGAAGGTCACGGCAAGCTCGCCGTCGCGAGCTGCACGCGGGCAAGTTCCACCCAGCCACGGCGAGCTAGGCAGGCAGAGCGTGAGATGTGTGTAGGCGTGCTCCGCCCCAGCTCCGGTGAGTTGCACGTGTGCGAGCTCCGCCCCGACTACGGTGAGGTGGGCAACCTTTGCCCCAGCCAAGACGCCGTGACGAGCACGAGATAAGCACGGGCGGAGGCCGCTCCGGCCGTCTACAGAGAGCTGCGCAGTGCGCGCCAAGCTCTGCTGTGATTTTTTTAGAAACCATGGTGACCATCAGATAGGATGGGGTTATATGGGTTACCGTCACGGCCCATTAACCGAAGCATCCCGGTGGACGGACGCCCGGTTCCAAGAATCACTGATGTTTTTTTAGGAACAAAACACTCTCCGCCGTGACAAATTTGCCAATTTAAGTCCTCCATAAAATTATAACATAGCCAAATAGTACAAATTAAATTGCATGCTATTATACATAACCTAATATTCAAATTTCGGTTGGATGAATGCAATAGCCCTGGTACAATACTACACCTGCCCCCCTTTCTACGAGCACCTACTTCGTCGGTAACCAGTTAACCACCTAGTGTGGGTAGTCCGTTGGCAGGAACCACATGGGCATCTGCAATGGGTCAGCCACGAGCGAGTACGCGAGGCGCTGCTTGACGTAACCGTCACCTCCCTCCCGCTTCCTCAGGTCAAAGATGGCCGCGTCGCAGCCGTAGGGCGTGTCGGCGAGGTAGACGCAGTCCGCCTCAAGATCGGCCCCATCCTCGGACCCACGCCCACGCCCACGCCGCACGGTGACGTAGAACGGGTAGTTCGCCCCCAGGAAGAGCGCGCGATCTCCCCCGAGGTCCGTGACGCGCCGCCACGTGCCGCTGCAGGCGTCGAGCTCGTGGAGCGACATGCCGAGCTCTAGGAAGCTCCTCCTGTCGTCGAACACCAGCCTGCTCCACACGCGACTGTCCCAGCACCTGCCCCGGTACTTGTACATGTCGGCGACGTCGTAGCCATGTATGTAGACCAGCAGAAGCCGCTGATGGCCGCTGCCAGAAGCGGCCAGGTAGAACCCGCACCGGTCATGGTCATGGCCATGGCCATGTTGGCTGATCTCATCAATCTCCGGTCCCTGCACCACCGCGGGCTCCGCCGTGGCTCCGCCGTCCAGGTCCCAGGAGTAGATGCGGCCTAGCTCGTTCACGGCGAACAGCTTTCCGTCGAGGACGATGGCGTCCATGTACGAGACATCTGCCCGCGAGGCGGCCGCGGGGTTCTTCAACGCCGTCCAGCGGCACTCGCCTGTGCCTCCGCCGCTGGCCGCCGCCGTGAACGCCAGCAGACCTTCGGAGAAGACAGCAACGGCGAGGTGGCCGTCCGGGTGCGCCGGCGTCCGGCACAGCGCGACCTTGAGGATCTTGTGACAGTGACCACCTCTGGTGGTGCGGACGTGGAGGTAGCCCGGTACCTCGACTTCCCGGATGGTGGCGAAGGACGGCAGGCGAACCCGCGCGCCGGTGACCGGGTTCAGGAGCTCGACGTCGCAGCCGCAGTCCGTGGTCACCAGCCACCCGTCCTTGCCGCCGACCCAGGTCCGGCCTTTCAGCCCCTCGGCCTCGCCGAGGAAGGACTTGCGGCCGCAGCCAGCAGACAAGTCGTGGAGGCCGAAGGCGCCCGCGTCGACGTTGGACTCGATCTCGCAGCCGTCGGGGTCCAGGCCGGACGTCAGCAGCGCGGGCGCGCCCGGCCGCAGGCGAGGATTCTCCTCGCAGGCCGCGGACCAGCCCGTGCAGACGGCCGGGAAGCGGAGGATGCTGATGGGGTCGAGACAGGGGCGGAGCCAGGATTTAGATACAGGGGCCGGATCAATGTCCAGAAATAATATATGGTATCATCGTCAAATCTTGATGCCGGCTTAAAAAAACAAAAAGTTGCCAAATACCCTCTCTTGTAAGTTTTCATAGTCGAGTGGTATTTTTCTCGAGAGAATAGAGTAAATTGGACGATGCTTAAATTCATAAAATAAAGGATTTCAGATAAGAAAGCGGTAAGAGACAAATAAAATATTAAAAATGTTTGGTTAGTTAGAAATATTTCGGGGCTCCTAGGGCAAAATTGTTTAGTAAGCTATTGTACGAAACTGTTGGATAAGGACAAAATTTAAGGTTGGTATTTCTTATGTTAACTTGCTAGATCTATTTGATTTATCTGAGAAAAACAATTTAGAATTAGCTGAGAAGTCTTTGTTTACTTATAATTTCCAGTGATTAGTGAGAACTAATGAGATGTATTAATGAAAAGTGTGCAACATTAGGGGGGGCCAGGCCCCTGCCCGCCCCCCCTTGTCTCCGCCCCTCGGTCGAGACGCTCCGTGACGAGTTCACACAGCTCCGGCAGGAGGTCGGCCCACGGTGGGGCGGTGGCCACGCTCGAAGCCGGAGACATTGTCGACGATGAGATGCTGGCAGAGTACCTGCGTGGTCACCGTTCACGACGGTGAGGAATTCTTGGACGTACGCCCTCGTTTGTGTGATAGCAGAATAAACATGTACTACGTACCTGGGTCGTCAAACACAGAATCCGGATCGGAATAGACGACGGCCGGGCACGAGGAGGACGCAGAGATGAAGCCGAGCTCGACGGCAAGATGGCCTTGGTTCAGAGTTACAGCCGTGCGCCCGTGCCCCACGCCCCCACTCAAACTTGGCCCTCACGTCTTTGTAGCATTGGACCTCGGTCTCGGAGACGGAGAGTGGCATCGATTCTCGTTACAAGTGACAGCCGTCTCTGACATGATTATAGGTGATATCTTTGCCACCAAGGCTTCAAATGTACCGTACCGTGGCTTGTTCGACCGAACCAGTTTTTTTTTTAGGGGATCGACCGAACCAGAGATGGGCTAGAGGCTGGAGTGGGTCAAAAGGTCCAGACCTGGGCCGTACCACTAATGGGCTAAAACGCGGATATTGGTCCATGGACAGCTGAGTTTTTCATTTCTAAAAAAATCCTCCTGACCTCTCACGTTTAATTTGTCTCCATCAATCAGAAAAATCAGATTTATAGACTCCTCCAACTTTTGACAACATCCGATCTACCTCCGTAAGTTGTTTTGGTAAACAACGTGTTCAGCCCACGTGGCCCCATATCGCACATTCTATGTAGCGCTACAGCCACGAGAAGGTAAATCAGACAATTGATAGTTCAGGGAGGTCAAAAAATTCATAAAAAAATGTAGAAATGTTTTTAAAAAATTATAATATTTTATATCTAATAAATATAGATATAAATTTAAAACACTAAAATCGCATTTAATATTAGAGCATTCATAGAAATTTTCTTAGAAAAATATTTCAGATTAAAAAAAAACTATGCTCTATGTTTTTTGAGCTAGTCATCATAATATAAAGCTTGATTTTAGGAAACTCGTGAAAAATCCGACACCCGAGCCCATCCAAACTGTCTTTCTGCTCGATCATGTGCTCCCGGTGCATGCATAGACCTACGATAGTGTGACAACAATGACAAACAAGGAAGCAATCGTGTCCATCCAATTGTTGTTGGCCAACTCAGACCTCGGTTCGAGAGTCTATTGCACGTTAGATGCCGCGCGATGATGGTCTTATGATTCAACACACGCCATCTTCGTGATGTCCCCTAAAGAAAATAGTGTTGCTATAAATAAAGTTAAACCACATAATACATGTTGCTAATGTGCAATTAGAGCTTTGTATTTTTTTATTTAGAATTTACCATGCATTTCTCGATGGTTAAGCATGACATCGCCATTGAGGAGACGTGTTTTGAGTTTGCAATGCGGGTGCACGGTGATTCATACTACGATCTGCAAAGATTTGTCTTGGTCTGCATCCTGTTTCATGGCCTAGTTTCAAATTTTAGGAGACCATAAAACATTCAAATAATTCCAAGCAAGGAACAGAAATGTAGGGCATGATTTTAGGAACACATATTTTTTTCCTTGAGTTAAAACGAAATTTCTATAATTTTCTTATAGTAATCAAATTTTAATATTTTAAATGCATACTTATTCTATTTTTTTTAAAAAAATATATCGATCATTTTAATAAAGTCTATTCGACCTTCATAAACTATCGTGAAAGTTCGATTTATCCCCTTGCTAACGTGTCACCACGCCAGCTAAATCTACTTTCAAAACCACTCAAGAAGGTAATAGAGAGATTTGAAGAATTAGGTGAACCTAAAAATCCATTTTTCAATTGAGGCAGGTAAATCGGACTTGTGCAATAGTTGAAGGAGGTCAATTGACCTTTTTTTTTTCCCCTTTAGGAGGCATATTTGGTTATCCTGCTCCGCCCATCCTGTATGAGTGAAGCCTTATAAAGTTATTTGCGCTTTTGGTCGTCTGCTTGCATGGGGGATACAATTGCATGCATGGGTGAATGTAGCCGAGCCCATACATCAGTCATATAGGCTTGATAGGTTGCATTAGCACATGCAACCCTACCAAATACTCCCTTTTCTAAAATAAGGTTACACTTAACCTGCATTCCTAGTCCAAATACTCCCTTTGCCAAGCAACAGTGGGAAGTGACAATGATAGTTTCGCCTTTCACCGTTGAGTGAGCAATCAAGAATGCTAGCAATCGAAAACTGGCAGCATGCTTTCATCGCAGCTGACACGGCTTCGGGCCTACAGCCGCCACATCGCCCTCTCGGCAAGATGGGCCGTATCGCTATCTGATGGGCCGTTTGGTAGGTTCGGGCTCGTTGCCTGGCAAAGCTGTAAGCGCTGGTATATAAAGCTCATAGGAGAGGGGAAGAGAATTCAGGCTGTAACAGCCAAATACTAGTAGAATAATAACTCGTCTTCTCTGGAGTAGTCGAGTTCGTCATCGTGTTCTTTCATTTTCCAGTAGAACTCCATCTCTCCATAGTTGGTTCGTGACATCTGGTATCGAGAGCCTGTTCGTCCGAGGGAGGGATTTATTTTCGCCACACCAATTCCGTGCTGGCGCCGAAGAAGAAGCTCACCAAGTTCTAGGCGGACATGACGACTTCGATGGATGAGCTCAAGGCAACCATGGAGACCCTGGCGACACAGTTCGTCGGGATGAAGGACATGTCCAAGCAGTTCGACGCCTTGCAGACGATGATGGTGACGACGCTGGACAAACTCAGCGACCTCGAGGCGTGGCATTCCATCACGGAGACATCGATGGGATCCATGATGCAGCTGTCGAAGGAGACGACGAAGCGGGTGCAGCAGTTGGAAGCGCGGCCACCACCTCCACCGCTGCCTCCACCACTGCCTCAACCTTCAGCACCGTGCGTGATGCAGCCACCACCGCCGCCCATGATGATGCCGAACCCATTGGTGATTTTCGCACCGCCACCTCGATGGTTTGATCTGAATAACATTCCAATGGCCTCGCATCATTCGGCGTCGAGCTCCTAATCGCCCCAAGGGCACGGCATGCGTCTGGATCACCGGGCTGTGGGTGCTGGTGGGTCTCATCCCCCAACACCACACCCGGTCACGGGTATGAATCATGACCCTTCCGCCCCTGTTCTTCTTGATTTAGAGTCGATGCACTTTAACCGTTCGATGCCGGTTCCCAAAATGGATTTCCCCAAGTTTAATGGCGAAAACCCAAGGCTATGGCGTGATCAATGTGTCATGTATTTCGAGGTATATGGCATTCGCCCGGCGATGAAGACGCGGTATGCAGCCCTCAACTTCCAAGGTTCTGCGGCGACATGGCTGCAGACGGTGGAGCGTCGAGGACGGGTGACAGATTGGGATCATTTATGCAGGTTGGTCTTTGCCCAATATGACAGAGATCAGTACCCAAATCAGTTAAAGCAACTGGAAAATTTGAAGCAAACAGGGACGGTGGCAGAGTACTACGCCCAATTCGAGAAGTTGGTGCATGGAATCCTCCTCTACAACCCTGCATATGATGAGGTATACTTCGTGACTCGGTTCTTGGTTGGTCTGAAGGATGAAATCAGAACTCCTATTACTCTGCATTGACCGTCACATATTGCTACTGCTAGTGCCTTGGCTCTCCTACAAGAAGAAGAATTACAAGCCAGCAAACCAAAGTCCTTTGGGTGGGTTTTCATCAAAGCCACTAACAAGACTGACAAATTGCAGTCCAAGTCTGAACAAGAGGATAAGTTGGCCTCTCTGAAGCGATATCGCCGCAAGAACAGCCTCTGTTTTAAGTGTGGTGGAAAATGGGCCGCCAACCAGACTTGCCCGGATTAGATACCTCTGCATGTTCTTGACGAACTATGGGAAGCATTGGAGTTTACCTAGTCTGACCACACAGAGGAAGAACAGTCTGAAGTTGCAAATGGAGATGAGGCAGTCATGACTGTGCAGGATCAGGAGTCAAAGCAAGGCACCAAACGACAAACCCTAAAACTTTTGGCGCAGATAGGCAAACAACAAGTGTTGATCTTGGTAGATTCAGGCAGTATTGGCACTTTCATCAGTGATCGCCTGGTTACCACACTGAAACTACCGGTTCAACCATGTGCTCAAGCCAATTTCAAGGTAGCCGATGGGGGACAACTGCAATGCACTGAGCAAGTATCTAATCTGCATTGGTGGATACAAGGCCATACATTCACATCAGATGCCCGCGTGTTGGCCCTGCGGTGTTACGACATGATCGTAGGTGAGGACTGGCTAGAGGCTGTCAGCCTAGTATGGGTAGACTACAAGACTAAGGAAATGAGGATCACTCATAGGGGACAGAGAATCACCTTACATGGAGTATGTGAGCAGCTCGATCAATGTCCCGAGATATCAAGGAAGAAGCTTCAAGGCTTGATTAGAAATGGAGGAGTAGCTTACTGTATTCAGCTTGACAGTGCAGTACCTTCTGAAGTAGTGTCGGATGAGCTATAGTGCATCTGTTCTGTCGTGGAGGCTTCTCAAGCAGTGGTGCCAGCCATGATCCAGACATTGGTTGATGAGTATGACCATCTCTTTGCTACTCCTACAGACCTGCCACCAGCTCGGGAGGCTGATCATCAGATCAATCTAATACCAGGGGCTCAACCAGTGCTTGTTAGGCCTTATCACTACTCATCGATTCAGAAGAATGAAATTGAGACTCAGTTAAAAGAAATGTTACAGAATGGAGTGGTGTGTCATAGCTCAAGTTCCTTTGCCTCACCAATTCTGTTGGTCCACAAGAAAGATGGCTCGTGGCGTTTTTGTGTCGACTATCGCCAGCTCAACGCCATGACAGTAAAGCATAAACACCCCATGCCGGTGGTAGAAGAGCTATTGGATGAGCTCAGTGGTGCAAAAGTGTTCACCAAGCTGGACTTTCAGGCAGGGTATCATCAAATAAGAATGGCAGTGGGAGAGGAGTACAAGACGGCATTCTAGACTCATCAAGGCCTCTATGAGTTCCTGGTCATGCCGTTGGGCTCACAAACGCGCCAGCCACGTTTCAGAGCCTAATGAACATACTGTTTGCTGAACTATTGCGCCATGGTGTGCTCATTTTCATGGATGACATTCTTATGTACAGTGCAACCATAGAAGAGCATGTGGTCCTGTTTAGGAAGGTATGTGACATCCTGCATGCCAACAAATTTTATATCAAACGCAGCAAGTGTTTCTTTGCTCAACCTTCCGTAGAGTACCTGGGCTATGTCATATCAGCAGCAGGTGTTGCCACAGATCGTAAAGTTCAGGCAGTAATGGAGTGGAAAACACCAAGCACTGTCAGGGCAGCTGCATGGGTTTCTAGGACTAACCGGTTACTACCGCAGGTTTATTCAGCACTATGGCATTATCAGCAGGCCCTTGACTGAAATGCTGAAAAAGAACCATATCTTCCAATGGACCAAGGAAGCTGACCAAGCATTCTAGATTCTGAAACAGAAAATGATTCAGGCTCCAGTACTAGCTATGCCCAATTTCAAAAAGCAATTTATACTAGAAACAGATGCATGTGATTTTGGGATAGGAGCTATGCTGATGCAGGATCATCATCCCTTAGCATATTTGAGTAAACATTTGTGCCCAAGAAATCAAACTCTCTCAGTTTATGAGATGGAGTGCCTTGCAATATTGATGGTTGTGGAGAAGTGGCGCCCCTATCTGCAACATGGCAAATTTTTGATAAGAACAGATCATAAGAGTCTGCTTCATTTGACTGAACAGAGGGTGACATCAAAATTGCAACACAAGGCATTGCTCAGACTGATGGATCTGAATTATACCATCCAGTACAAGAAGGGCATCAACAATGCAGCAGTTGATGCACTGTCAAGATATGAAGGGGAGGTTGTTGCCATCTCTGAGTGTGTGCCAGCTTGGGTACAAAAACTGCAGTTTGGATACTCTGAAGATCCTGAGGATAAACAGTTATTCGCTGAGCTCACTCTAACTGGCAGTAACACAAAAGGGTATACCTTGCAAGATGGAGTGATTAGATTCTAGGGTCGAGTTTGGGTTGGAAATAACTCTTTAGCCCAACAACACATATTGGAAGCTGTTCATGATAGTGGCATAGGAGGTCATTCTGGTATAACTGCCACTTATAGCAGAGTAAAGGCTTTGTTTGCATGGCCTAATCTGAAGGAAACAGTACAGAAATTTGTGCAACAATGTCAAACATGTCAACAAGCGAAGGTGGAGCATATCAGAACCCTAGGACCGCTACAGCCACTGCTAGTACCAACTCAGGCATGGCAGATTGTCAGTTTGGATTTCATAGAAGGTTTACCCACCTCTGACCATTATAATGCCATACTGGTGGTCATCGACAAATTCAGTAAATATGGGCATTTCATCCCTTTGCATCATCCCTTTACTGCAACTCAAATTGCAAAGCTTTTCTTGGATCATGTGTACAAACTCCATGGATTACCTCAGACCATAATATCTAACAGAGATCCGGTATTCACCAGTAATGTATGGCAACAACTATTCAAACTCACTGACACGAAGCTTCTCATGAGCTCGGCTTACCATCCCCAAACTGACAGCCAAACCGAAAGATTGAATCAGTGCCTGGAGGGATTCTTGCGCCGCACTGTCCACTCATGTCCACGCCAATGGAGTAAGTGGCTCTCTGTAGCTGAGTTCTGGTATAACACAGCGTTCCATTCTGCCTTGGGCCATTCTCCCTTTGAAGTCTTGTATGGACACAGTCCACGGCATTTTGGAATCAACAACCTACAGTTGTGTTCAGTGCCTGATTTAGAACAATGGCTAAAGGAATGGGAGCTTCTGACACGTATCATACAACAACAGTTGCAGTGCGCACAGCAGCGGATGAAGGCTCAGGCAGATAAGAGCAGGTCTGAAAGAAGTTTTCAACCTGGTGACATGGTGTTCATGAAATTGCAGCCTTATATTCAGGCGTCAGTGGCCAGTAGGTCCAACAAGAAACTCTCATTCAAATATTATGGACCATTCAAGGTGATGGAGAAGATAGGTGAAGTGGCCTACAGGCTCGACCTACCTGAAACAAGCAAGATTCATCCGGTTCTGCATGTATCGCAACTCAAAAAGCAAGTTCCAAAGGATGCATCAGTTTCAGAGGACCTGTCTTTAGTCTCTATGGATCCGATGAAAACCATATTGCCAGAAAGTTGCTTGGGTCGGCGTTTGGTTAAACAGGGTTCGCAGACGGTGCTGCAGGTGTTAGTCAAGTGGAAAAATCTGTCGGAGTCCATGGCAACCTGGGAGGAAGCAAGCGACATCAAGTGGCAAGGCAACAAGACACCAGCTTGAGGTCAAGCCGGCTGTTAAGCGAGGGGGAGTGTTACGCCAAGATGGGCCGTATCGCTATCTGATGGGCCGTCTGGTAGGTTCGGGCTCGTTGCCTGGCAAAGCTGTAAGCACCGGTATATAAAGCACATAGGAGAGGGGAAGAGAATTGAGACTGTAACAGAATACTCTAAATACTAGTAGAATAATAACTCGTCTTCTCCGGAGTAGTCGAGTTCATCATCGTGTTCTTTCATTTTCCAGTAGAACTCCATCTCTCCATAGTTGGTTCGTGACAATAGCTATGCCAAGCCGGTACAGCCACCGCCGCACCCGCCGCTGCACAAGCCTCTGCCATGGCCTATGCCCCTGGATCCGGGAGATGAAGGATGAGAGAGAGGGAGCGAATGGTATCTGCAAAAGCACCACAACAAGAAGGGGAGTGGTTGACTACGATTCTAGTTAAAAGAATGTGATGATGAAATTCGAGTCTGAAAATTAGTTGCACTGTCAGTTGATGTTGGTGACCGACAATAAAAACTATCGCTGCCGATTGGTGTTAAAAATCCGATAGTGATATTTATTTATCACTACCGGTGCTTAGCTAGTTTAAACCGGTAATGATAGCTATTTTTTAATGAGTCGGCAGTGTTATCCTATAACTGTCGGTTATAAATCATCCAACCGTGATAGAGATGACAGTGATAATAGGTTACGCATGTATCAGTGGATATATATGAGACAACAACAAATAAACACACCTTAAGCATTTGGTCTCAAGAGACAAGTGCATGTACCGAGTTTATGGCTTCTTTCTCATTTGTAATTTACCTTATTTTCTTTTTATCGTTTTTTGTTTCTTAAGAGGCTTTTTGTATTTTAGCTTTACCTTCAGCTTTTAATAAAAGTCCAGTGGGGGTTCTCCCCTCCTGTTTCATCAAAAAAAAAAAGTGCATGTACCGAGGAGGAAAATGATGCAAGTTTTGGCAGAAAACGGCAGCCTATCCGCAAAGTGGCACGCCTGGTGCTGGTGATTATGAAGCCAAGACCAGGACGTGAACCCAAACGGTCGCAAAGCAAGAAGAAGGAAAATAAAAAAGCCTAAAGGCGTTGATAGGCGGCGACTCGGGGGAAATCTGCCGCCCTATCTTCAACCTTTGGCGTCTCTCCCATGACTCTACTCCGAAAGGCGGCGACGAAGTCGACCCGGCGGCAAATGGCAGCGGCATCTATATTCTATGGCGCCCCCCGCGCCGGCCTTCACCGCCTTCCGATCACATCTCTCCGGGCAGAGGAGCAAGAGGTCAATTCGCGCTGCAGTTCCGGGCGCACTCCGCACACATTCGCCGCACCCCTCGTGTGCGTGGCTGCTGCTGTCTGTCTGTGCTGCGACTCCGATCCATTCCCTGCCGTGGACTGGCTGGACCACTGAGCGAGTGAGCCTGCCACTTAGCTTGAGGCCTTGAGCTCCGGGGCGGTGGTAGTGGTACCACCACCACCTCCACCTGTAGCCCAGTCATTGCAAGCTAGATGGTTCCATGGCCCTGGCCCATGCATGCTTGCTGGTTGCTTGCTTGCAACAGTGACGAGCAGATTCACACTGTGCCAACACGTTTCTTCCTGCAGGTACTACCATACCGCACGATCGAGAAAGACACATGCTACTATTTCTTTTTTTTTCTCTATTTTATTAAAAAGAAAGAAAGAAAGAAGAGCCCGGTCTATACTACATGTATGCTTGGAAAACGAGTAGGGAATTATTAAAGCGCATGCATCGGAGAATCTTCTGAGCCGCTGCAGACGAGATTGACTTATCACTGATCCTGGTGGACGACCTTGCTTGGTGCTCCAAAGCGGAAGCTCTTTGCGCAAAAGCGAAAGGCAGCTGATCCTGATCGGCGTCTGTTTCCGTCACGCTTCGCTCGCTCGGTTTCCGTGGATCAGCTACTCTAAATATTTCTATCCATTCGCTGCTCTCATGCATGCATGCCACTCACCCCTTGTTTAGATGACATCAAAATTCCAAGTTTTTTCACTCTCTCTCCATCACATCAATTTTTAACTGCTTGCATGGAGTATTAAATGTAGGTAAAAAAATAACTAATTACACAGTTTAGTTGTAAATCACGAGATGAATCTTTTGAGTCTAGTTGGTCCACGATTGGACAATATTTATCAAATAAGACGAAAGTGGTACTATTCATCGGGTTGAAATTTTTTCCCAATCTAAACAAGGGCTCAGTGTAATATTCCTCTTCCAATGTGTTTATCAGGGCCTTGTTTAGATGCTAGAGTTGAAATTTTTTCACTCTCTCTCCATCACATCAATCTTTACACATATGCATGAAGCATTAAATATAAATAAAAAATAACTAATTGTATAGTTTAGTTATAAATCACGAGACGAATCTTTTGAGCCTAGTTAGTCATGATTAGACATTAATTATCAAATACAAACGAAAGTGTTACAGTTAGAAAAATTCTAACTTTTCGTGATCTAAACGAGACCCAGTTTATTATCTCATATCATTGACATCTTCATCAGATCCAAGATGCGATTGCGATGGAACACTCACTGGCCGCCCCACCACCCGCGGATACACACAGAGCTAGAGTGCCCTCCGCCTAAAGCTTTTGCGCATAACCATCGCTCTCCGTGTGTATATTCGAATCCTCTCCGTCCGCACCTTTTTCGTTGTGCTCGAATCTTGCCAAGAATGACAACTCAGTGTCTCCACATGAGTGTATGATCGAGAGATGCATGTTCTGCACGTAGCACTGGTAGCTCTGGGCAAGATTCTGCTGCACAACCTATAGCTTGTTCCTGCTTCCTGCGGTGACTCCGGTCGGCTGTTGTAAACATTCTCTTTATGTGGTCTCAAATTCAATGATTGCATGGATGTTATTAGGTCGTCCAAACGACAAAAAGAAACTCTTTATATGCCTGGAACCAAGACATGCTAAAACTAGCAGTGCAATTAACAGCCTTCTGCCTCTGTTCTGGCGCTACCCCTGCTAGATGAATTGTGTTTTTTTTCAGAAATATAGTTTACCACTACTCAACTTTTGGTATTCTTAGCTATACCTATACAGGTGTGGTAAAATTTAAAATAGATTGATTGCACGTTTGGATATCTCACATCTGTAACTGTAATGGGTATAGAAGTTTTCTCATATGTTTTTTCTTCTTGTTCTTCATGTTCTACGTTTGTTGGTATTTATTTTATGAGGTGTCTGGCAGCTTGGGTCCAGCGTTGGGAGAGAGGGATTCAGGGGAAAACTAACCCAATCCTGCTAGGTAGATGATTATGTCCAATGAGTATATCTGTTAAATATGACCCTGGAACCTTTTGGTTGTGGTTTCTAACAGAGAACTTGCTGCAATGTCGTGGTTTTTAAGCCTCCGATCACGACAGTGTTCCAATCTAACATGACTAGTCGCGCGCTTTTTTAGAACTAGCTAGTCATGCCGAGTTTGACACTGCACGGCTGAATGATGCGTGCGAGGTCACTTTTTAGATTTTTTTAGCCTTCAGTTTCAAACTTTTACAGGCCATTTCATAAAGATAATCATACATGTTTCCTCCTTATCTAGACTACTACGAACCGTGTGATCTCATCAGTTTGACAAAGTTATGAAACAATTTTTTAACGTTGCATTTTCTAACTTCAGGGCAAGATATTATAAATGTTAGCCTAGCCCTGTTGGTGGAGAATATAAGTAGGGCCATGCTAGCGTCGGGATGCGTATTCGGACGCCCGCACACCCGCGTGCTGCTGCGTCTGTTGGCTTGCTGCGCCTGCCCGCATGCTTCGCGCTCCGCACCTGCTGCTGCTAGGTCCACGTGTGCTGCTGTTGCGCCTACTGGCTTCCTACATCCCGAGTGTGCTACTATGCTATAGCTGTGCCTTCCCGTGTGCTTCGCACCCTGCGCCAGCTGCTGCTGCGCCTGCATGGGAGAACATGTGTGTGAAGCCCGTCCAGCTGCATCCGAGAGAGAGAGGGTGAGAGCACAGCCTGTGTACCCGTGTTGACCCAGTTGCATGCTCCGTCGTGAGGGACCAAGCCTGGTGTTGCAGGGCGCCTGGTTCTGCGTGCGTTGGGTGCTGGCCCGCTCCGGCGCTCATACGCGCATGCACTTTGACCAGGGAGTGCTTGGCCATTTGGGCAATGACCGCCCATTGCGTGCACGTCCGAGTATTAGAGCTGGCCCACATGACAAAGATAGGTAGCGCTGGATGGGTACATGTAGCGCGTGCATGCCCGCGAGTCAGAGCGCGTGGGGAGTAGCACCTGCTGCGACATTGAAACCAGGTGAAACAATTGAAATCTACGTTTGCAACATATGTGTATAACCACCGCAACATATGCAACATCCAGATAAAACACTTGCAATATACGTCTAAAATAGGTGAAACATTTGGAACATACCCTTGCAACATATGTATAGAGCCACAACAATATATGCAACATCTAGATGAAAACATGCAACATCCACATGAAATGGATGAAACATTTGAAAAACATACTTGCAACATACATGTATAGCCACTGCAACATATGCAACGTCCAAATGAAACACTAGAAAACATATGTTTGAAACAGCTGAAACATTCGAAACATACACTTGCAACACACATGTATAGCCATTGCAACATATGCAACACCAGATCTACTTTTACAACATCTAGATGAAACATATGCAACATACATCTGAAACGCATAAAACATACTGTTGCAACATATGCTCATCTACTTGCTGCCGCCCAATGAAGCCTCGTTGATGTGGGCGCGGGGGAGCGCAGCGTGAGGCGCCGGCGGCGCGCGATGTGAGGCACGGATGGCATGGGCGGGGTGTGCGGCATGAGGCAGTCCGGCATGAGGCGTGAGGCTCAGGGCCGCGCGGTGCGAAGCGGTTCTTGCACGAGGCGTAGTGGCGCGTGGCGTGAGGCATAGTGGCATACTAGTGGAAGCGTCTAGTTTTTAATAATAGGCCGGTCAGACCTGGTCCGCAGGCTCAGCGAAGGCGCGCATCCGGCCGGATGCTCGGTGGAGAGCATTGCAGATACAAGTATATATGCACACCACCCGTTCGCAAGCCATCTTCAACTCAAATTTCGATATTCTTTTTTCTTTCAGAAAATTGTATAGGAGGTCCCTGAACTTGTGCAGCCATCTCTCCGAGCCCCCTAAACTTGCAATTTCTTTCATCAACACCTTGATTGCATATATAGTTGTCACCTTGGACCCTGAACTTACATATATTTGTCTCACCATGGTCACCAACCCCTTCAAAATTGCATCATTGTCTCACAAATGTTAGTATGATCTCCACACCAATAGGCCCAGCGGCCTTTGGGCCTTGTTCTCGTGCCCTGATCGGGGGCGCCCAACCCTACATGGTTGGTGGGCCCCCGTCGCACAGCGCTATAAAGGAAAGGTGGGGGCCGGGGCTCGTAGTACGAAGTTCACCGCGCCGCCAGTCACCCCACCAACATCCTAAACCCTAACCCGATCTAGAGAGGGGCGCTGCTAGCGACGGGAAGCCTCACCGACGCCGGCAACGCCACCCCGACGTCACTTCACCGCCTCCGTCTCCACCGATCGTCGCTGCCGGCGCACAGATGGCACTGCCGGCGAACGAGACAACCAACCCCACTGCTACGACTTCGGCTCTCGATGGTCTGTGGTTTCATACTCCTCTCTCTCTGTTTCTCTCTCTCTTTTCCTCAGTAGTTCATGTACTAGGAATTGTTGTTTCTATATGCAATGAAATGAACATGTACCCCACTAATGTACCCGATCTAATGAACCTAAGAAGAGCGAAACCCAACAATGGTACCGGAGCCACGGTTTTATGAATACGACTAGATCGGGATAATAGAAACGAAGAACAACTCGAACTCGATTCAAATTTTCAGATCGGAAAGAAATCAGTCAAACGAACCCAAATTGAACCTGTAACACCCCTGGGTGTTAAGCATGCATTAGCATTTCAAAGCATAAAGCATTCAACATCATTTCATGACTAGCATTGCATGAAATATAGCTCTTTTAAATTTAAACTTGAAAAGCAAATAATTAGAACCCTAACTTTGATGTAAGTGCCAAAAAGGTAGTATACTTTTGGGTATTAGCAATTTTAAATAATCTAGAATAAATTAACATGATTTTTGGAGCAATTCTTGAATTCAAGTTTTTCTCAAATTTTGTTTTAAAAATATTGTAAACAAATAAATTTTTGATTAACAATTTATCTTTAAATCCTAAATTCAAAATCTATTGAGAATTTTGAAAAACGCCCTACATAAAAGTTGTAGAGAATAAAATTTTGAATAACTTTTATTTTGGGCCAGAATTCTGAAAATCTCTTTTTCATCTCCAAATCCAATTTTGAAACAAATAAGGAAATCTGAAAATATTATTTATAAAGGAAAATTCGTTTTCACCCTACTGGGCCGCGGCCTCCTTTTCGGCCCAGCGGCTCTGCCAGCCTGGCCCGTAGCCCCACGCCGGTGTCCTCCCGCACGCGCCCGCGCGTGACGTCGTGGCAGAGCTCGGCCGCCGCGTGGCCGGACGCCAACGACGCCGCGCGACATGCGCCCCTGTGGCCCCCGCAGCACCGCGCTCGCTTAGCCCCCTCCGTGCGCTCGTCCGCCTCGGCTGCTCCCTCCATTCCCTCCTCTCGCCCCGCCAGCAGCAGCAGCAGCGCACCGCCGCGCCATCACCGGCTCCCGGAGCTCCGCCACCGCCGTTCGCGCTCGTGGCTGCTTCTCCGGCCGATTCCTCCCGGCCTCAGCTCTGCCCCGCTTCCCTCCACCGCGTGCGCGCCTCCACTCCGCCGCTCGAGCTCAGGTGAGGGCCAATTGGCCGCCCCCTCCTCCACTGCCGCCATGGCCGCCGTTGGCCGGCGCGCATGGCCGGAGCTCCCTGGCCCTTCATGCCTCCTCCGGTCTCGAGCATCCGCTTCCCCTTCGCTTAGCGGTGCTCGCGCTCGCCTTCTCGGCCGCCCTCGTGGCCTGCATTGGCCGATCGACGAGCTTCAGCGCCGCCGTGCCGCCATCTCCGCCGTCGAGCCTCCTCCGGAGCTCCCGCGCCGCTCGGAGTTGGTGCGCTAGGTGCGTCTCGGTGCGGGGAGCACGTTGGTGCCCTCCCCGTCGCCGGAGACCTCACCGGCGGCGAGTTCGCCACCGGTCAGCGCCTCCCCCGCGCTGCTCTGGCTGGCCGGTGGGTCCGTTGACCCATGGGTCCCGCGTGTCAGCGCGTGTGGGTGCACTGCACCGGGTGTATTCAGCGTTTTCACCGGCGAATTTTTAAAAGAATTAAGGAAAATAATTTCTCAGAATTATGAAACAGCTTTGAAAAATCATATCTCAAGATTTATAGCTCCAAAAATGATGAAACAAATCTTGAAATGTTCCTCTTGAATAGATCTACAGTTTAAAAATATCTCATATTATTTTTGTAACACTTTACTGTGCAAATTTATTTAATTGCTATAAATGCTGATATATTAGAAAATATGTAGTAAATAAAATAATGAAGGGAAAAATGTGATTCTTGTTGCTTTAATCTTTATTAGTGATGTACTTTCTAGGAAAAATATTAGTGAAGCATGTTCTGTGAGAAATTTTTGAGGTGTAGTACAAATGCTTTTAATTGATAATCTTTGTTATTTTTAGTAGAAAGCTAAATTTGTATAGAACATACATGTGATAATTTTTGTAGTGTGTTAGTTTACTGTTAGTAACATAAGAAAAATGTGAAATCTGTTGTTTGATACTTTTTCAAGTACAAAATTATTTCATGCTCATATTTAGGCTATAACTTGTTTATTTTGTATAGGCAGTTTTACATAGGCAATTCTCATGAAAATTTAGTAGTAGGTTAGTTAGGGTAAGAGTAATCTACTGTAATTTTTGTAGATTTTTATCTATACCAAAAATAGGTGTTGCTGTGTAACCCTAGTTAAATAGGGAATAAAAGATTATTCTTTATGAGAAATTAAGAGAAATAAAATATGTTTGGTGTATCTTTGAAGCATCATTATGTCTTGCTGATGTTATGGTTGAGTTAGGTTGGTAAGCTTTGGTAGCTTAGGTTCACTTGTATGTGTAGATGATAGGCTAACTAATAGAAGAATAAGGTGTATGTTTTAGGGTATATGTTCTTGGATGACGTGGACTACCTTGTAGAAGAAATAGTTATATTCAAACTGCTCATTCCATATGCTCATCTGCATCTCATGTCATCAAAGCACTCCACCACAATTTGATGCATCACTCGCATGTTTACTTATGCACTTGCATCATACAGGATTGCAGGGAGAGTCGCAAGTAGCAGTACAGGAGGAGCAGGCTTGGACGGATCAGCAGGAGCCCCAGGCACAGGAGGTGCCCGAGGAGAAAGAGTCAGGCGAGGAGCTGCCAGAGTGCGTCGACCACCATCCTAGCTTGTTCGAAAGAGACAAGCCTCGGAGCATTATAAGTCTCCTATTTTATAAAAGTTGTTCCTTACTACATGAACTATAGTTATATATATAGTTGCATTAAGTTCTAGGAGTTGAGTGAAACCGTTGTTGTATTATTACCTTGGCCACCGGATTATCTTTCACCCTGTTAGGTCAGGATCGAGTAAATTGCTTAGCAATGCTTAGACCGGTAGAAGTCGAGAGATTTCCTGTCACCTGCGAGTTATAGGTGGATACCGGGTTATGGTTAGCTGTAATTGTGATCATAAAAAGTAACCAAGTGTTGATGGATAAACGAAGACCGGGCGGAGTCTTATAGGGTTTTGGACTATAGTGATTCTGTCTGTGTCGATTAAGGACCGATCGTTGCTCGTCCCTCTTGTCATGTTGAATAAAGTGTCTCACATTTAGCTGGCTGAATAAAGTGCCTTTCGACCGCGAAGCTAGTGACACTTTTTGAGCCGGGATAAACTCGGATTGGCAGACTGGTGTTGAAGGGGGTGTAACGGGGACGCGAAGAGTGAGCCCAAGGTGCGTCCTGGCAGTCGGGCGGTCCCTGGGTAGTGCGATCCATGATTGTTATCCCGTGGCTTCTTGGAAAGTGTCATTGGTGATCTACGCGACCCTGATGGGGGAAAGCAAGGTTTGTGTGAGGAATAAATCTCCAGCTGGATAGGAATTCGATTCGAATCACCATCGCTCCTGGTTAGTGAGCACTTGACTCGAGCTATGGCATCGTAGTAACATTAATGGAACACTGATGGTTAAGTGAATGATGTTGGAAATGCTAAACCTGATATGGTAATCTAGATTGTTAATGATGAATCAAGTGATTGTTTTAGCAGTAGGTGCTTACCTAGCTTGAATAGGTTATACTAAAAGTGATGCAAAAAGTACTGGTATAGTTTTTCATAACAACTTATGCTTTTCGTAAATGAGTCAAGCCAGTCCGATCTATAAAGCCTTGCATGATCCTTGGTGTTCTTTATTTTTGGTTTATGACGGGTAAGTCTAGCTGAGTACATTCTCGTACTCAGGGCGTTGTTTCCATTGTTGTTGCAGATGGTTAGATGTACTATGGGTACTGCTCCAACTGTCTGTATCCGACGATGGGCGACAACTAGGACCTGAGGCAAGGGTTACTCTGTTCGTCTTATCTAATGCTTTTATGGACCATGACTATCTACTGGCACTGTATTTGAACTAAGCGTGTGTGTAAAACTACTTGCTTTCGCTATGTTATTTTGAACTATGTTGTAATAACTTTTATTCCAAACTCCGATGTACTCCACTTTTATTGTGAACTCTATGTATCATGTGAACTGTGGCTGCTAAATCAGTACGATCTTGGTTGTATGTTGGTTGGTGTGAAATCCCTCGTGATTTTACGGAATCTCGGGTTATACGGGTTTAAGTTTGATAAATTAACCGCCTCGGTGGAAGATTTTCTTACTTAATCTCGTATAATTACGTTGATCTGTTACAGCTGGCATCGGAGCATGGTTTAACATGTTACTGTTCATATGGGTATTTATAAACAAAACTGTGTTTTCAACTAAGCTTTTAAATTTAAGAGTGTGCCCGTGGTCATATCCTTTATGCCCAATAAAGACTCTAGGTGGCTTAATTAAGTACTAACTTGGGGGTTTGCATCATATTTTAAATTTCGTCGCTCATACGGCGTGCTATTGTATGAGTGCCATTCAATTGAGTGGTAATGTATGGATCAATTCCCTCTACGCCTTGGTAAGTGAGAGTTGTGAGAGCCTGGTCGGATACACTGCCAATCTAGGGGAGTGCTTATGTGATACCAAAATACTTACGTGCCATGCGCATGTTCGTATGAGGATATTCAAATGGTGGGGACTTCCGTCATGCGGTGACGATACCGTCAATAGGACGCTGATTCGGGTAGTTGTTACCGTTATACTCGTATCTGGGGATGCGTGTAGAGCGAGTAACTTACTTTACTGCTTTCTTGCATATTTTCATACTATGAGGTTTGGGCTGAAGTGACTTTCTGCAGGTACATAACAACGCTTTCGAGTAGTATGTATTAGTTACGTTACAAGAGATCGTTGTATGCCACCGTTTATTCCGTTAGTAGTTATTAGTTTTCTAAGTTTGTGAGGATGTACGGAACGTGCATGTATCATGTTGTGCATTTCATTCATGGCATTGTTCCTCCCCTTATAAGTTGATTATCTCATTTTGATAAAAATGCCAACTTAAAAATCTGTTCTCACCACGGTAATAAAATTTTGCTACAGATGGCACGCACCAAGAAGACAGCCTGCAAGTCCACCGGCAGAGCTCCCCATCATCAGCTTGCTCCACGCACTCGTCAGCGCCACACTTTTCTTGGAGAGTTTGGGATACCTACGCTCTTGTGGAGAGTACTCAGCTATGTAGGCTATCCTGATGGGATGGAGCCCCGCTACTTTTGGTCGAATGAGCGGTTGGGGGAAGGACTTTTGGTGACTATGGAAGCAGTAGTTTGTCCCCGAGATGATAGTTCTGAGTGGACCGGTTGGCATTTTGAGTCAACTGGCAGGACCCCTGAAGAAGCCGCTGAGAGGGCAGCCTTTGGGATCCTGAGGGATATCATGGATCGTTTTCCTCAGGAGTTGGTAGCATCTATAGTTGGAGTCTTTCCGAGGGGCAACCCCTTCACTGACTCGTGGCAGCAGGCAAGAGGAAGATCTCTAGAGATTAGCGCCGCAGAAGCACAGAACAGTGACAACCCCGCTATGAGTGCCATGTTCACAGTGATGAGGGCCTTTGATGGAGTGGAAGGTAGCCTGAGACATGTGTCTAGTGCTCTTGGTCAGGCTCGTGATGACCGCCATTAGCTTCAGATAGATCACGACGCCGAGATTGAGAGGCTCAACACAGAGATGGCTCAGTTGACTCGTCAGAGAGATCAGGCTACCCAGAGGACTGTGGCTTTCGAGGGAGATGTACGTGCCCTGAGAGAGCAGGTTGGGCGACTGACCACCGCCAACAGGAACGCTGAGCGCATGTTGACTCATGTGCTCCATCAGAGGAATGAAGCCTGGTCCACAGAGAATGTGTTGAGGGCTAGACAGTTTGAGCTAGAGCAACAGCTGGCATATGCAGAGGAATATAATGACAATCTGCATGAGGAGGTTCATCGGCTGAACAATCAACTCAACCCCTATGTTCCTCCTGGTGCGGCAGAGATGGATTTGGATGAAGACGAAGATCCTGAAGAGCCCGAAGCACCAGTTGGGGAGCACCACGACACTGCTAATGGCGACGACGCCAACATCTCAGACTTAGACAGCGACCACGATGAGTAGGCTAGTAGTTGTTGCGCTAGCTACTAGGTTCCCTCTACATGATCTTTTGCTTTGTTGGCACGTTGGGCATGTAATAATGAGTAGAAAGACTAAGGCTTTGATGTAATGTTGGAAAGCTTGGATGTGTTTGTGGCGGTATCCGAACGTCAAAAAGTCCAATGTATGTATGCTGGCAACTTGGTTGTAATGGACACGATGTGTGCACTTTAAGTAATCTAATTAGTGATGTCATGTTAATTGGAATGACTTATTGTGCCCCTATTTTATTGTATGAAATTATTCTCTCTAGTAAATTCAGTTCGGCATGATTTTTCATTCGGTCGCAATTCCTACAACATCACCTAATAATTACTGTTGCTGAAATATGCAGATGCCGAACACTCGTCGTACCGTGTATGGTGCCGCTGAGGCTGGTGGCAGTGCAGCTGCTAGTGATAACCTTGATCCACCACCGCCTCCTCCACCCTACACTGCAGAACAGTTTTTCGCACAATTTCTTAGAAGCCAACGTAATATGAAGAGCATGCAACAGAATATGGAAGTTGTGTTGCGCAGTATCACAGATAACACCCGTCGGGGGATAAACCCGGGTAGGCACGAAGCAAATCAGTACAGCAGTTTCAAGGACTTCATGGATACTCGTCCACCGATCTTCAAGGAAGCCGCAGAACCCTTGGATGCAGAAGAGTGGATTAATACTATGGAAGACAAGTTCCGTGTCTTGAGAATGACTGAAGTGTTGAAGACTGAGTATGCAGCTCATCAGCTTCAAGGTCCAGCAGGAATGTGGTGGAAACATCACCGCACCACTTTTCCTCCCCACGCTCACATCACTTGGAGGGAGTTCACCGAAGCCTTCCGTGGAACGTACATTCCACCTGGTCTGACCGAGATGAAGCTTGGGGAATTCCTGGCACTGAATCAAGGCACGAAGACTGTAACTCAATATCTACATGCATTCAATAACCTCAGCTGTTATGCTCCTGATATGGTGAATACTAAGGCCAAGAAGATCGCTAGCTTCAAGAGAGGCCTAAATCCCAAGATGATGAAACATGTGGGTACAAATATGAGGACTAGTTTTAACGATTTCGTTAGTGACTATCTGAAGCAAGAGAAGAACAACAATGTTTATGCTGCTTTCAAGATCCGTAAGAGAGCTTTTGAGTCGGGTCCATCCCAGTCCAGAGCCCTAGTGGCCAACCGTCCAGCTTATCGGTCGCCTGCCCCAGGTGCAAGGTTTAGGCCACCGCAAAGGAAGAATCAGAATACTCAGCAACCCCAGATTCCAGTGGTCCTACCTCGGAAAGTAGACCTAGCTAGCACGACTTGTGCGGTCTAAACTACTCTGCTAGCCCAGATTCCAGTGGTCTGTGAGTTTCCAGATGTGTTTCCAGATGAGTTACCTGGACTTCCACCAGACCGAGATATTGAGTTTGCCATTGAGTTAATTCCGGAAACAACACCGATCTCGAGAAGGCCCTATCGGATGCCTCCCAATGAGTTAGCCGAATTGAAGAAGCAACTCCAGGACTTACTAAAGAAAGGTTTGATTCGTCCCAGCTCGTCTGAATGGGGATGCCCCGCTCTATTTGTGAAAAAGAAGAAGGATAACTCCTTACGCATGTGCGTGGATTATCGACCCCTGAATGCAGTGACAATTAAAAACAAGTATCCTCTTCCTCGGATTAATATCTTGTTTGACCAATTGTCTAAAGCCAAAGTGTTCTCTAAGATAGATTTGAGATTAGGATACCATCAGATAAAGATTAGGCCGTAAGATGTGCCTAAGACTGCGTTCTCTACCAGATATGGCTTGTACGAGTACCTTGTCATGTCCTTCGGATTGACAAACACTCCTGCATACTTTATGTATCTAATGAATTCTATTTTCATGCCAGAGTTGGACAAGTTTGTGATTGTGTTCATTGATGACATTCTAATATATTCAGAGAATAAAGAACATCACGCAGAGCACCTCAGGATTGTCTTGACTAGACTCAGAGAACATCGACTATATGCGAAGTTCAGCAAGTGTGAGTTCTGGCTTAAGACAGTTCCTTTTCTCGGCCACGTGTTGTCTGAAAATGACATTTCCGTAGACCCTAGTAAGGTGCAAGAGGTTATAGACTGGAAGTCACCAACCTCAGTGCATGAAGTTTGTAGTTTTCTTGGTTTAGCCGGTTACTATCGTCGCTTCATACCGGATTTCTCGAAGATTGCCAAACCAATAACAAGCCTATTACAGAAGGATCATAAGTTTGTATGGACAAAGGAGTGCGAGGCAGCTTTCTGCACCTTGCGAAAGTTGTTGACCACTGCTCCTATTCTGGCCCAACCGGATATAGAAAAGTCATTTGATGTGTTCTGTGACACATCTAAGAATGGGTTAGGATGTGTACTAATGCAAAATGGAAGGGTCATTGCCTATGCCTCACGTCAATTGAGGAAGCATGAAGTTAACTATCCTGCACATGATTTGGAGCTTGCAGCAGTAGTGCATGCTCTAAAGATTTAGAGACACTACCTGTTGGGTAATGTGTGTAATCTCTTTACAAATCATAAGAGTCTCAAATACATTTTTACCCAATCTGAGTTGAATATGCGATAGAGAAGATGGTTAGAGCTGATAAAGGACTATAATCTAAATGTGCATTATCATCTCAGGAAGGCTAATGTAGTAGCAGATGCACTGAGCAGAAAATCACATGCTATTGATGTGCAACCGTTGTTTGAAGAAGGGTTCAAATTGTTACATCCTGCTGTGTTACATAATATTCAAATCAGTTGTACTCTGGAAAACCAGATCATTGAAGGTCAGAAGACAGATAAGGGAATCTTTCATATCAAGGAGAAGATGAATAGGGAACCCACCAAACACTTTTGATTGGATGACCAAGGAGTGTTATGGTTTAAGGATCGCCTAGTGGTACCTAAGGATAGAGAGCTTAAGAACAAGTTGATGAATGAGACCCATCATTCCAAGCTATCTATTCACCCCGGAAGTAGTAAGATATACCAAGATTTGCGACCCTGTTATTGGTGGACTAAGATGAAAAAAGAAATTGCAGCATACGTTGCTCGTTGCGACATGTGTTGTAGAGTTAAAGCTCTTCACATGAGACCTGCAGGACTTCTGCAACCCTTGTCTGTACCCGATTGGAAATGGGATGATATAAGTATGGATTTCATCACTGGTCTTCCCACCACACAGAAGGGACATGATTCTATTTGGGTAATAGTAGATCGTCTCACCAAGACAGCTCACTTTCTGCCAGTTAAGACAACATTCCGACCACCTCAATATGCAGAAAAGTACATTGCTGAGATTGTCCGATTACATAGTATACCAAAAACAATCGTGTCTGATCGTGGTTCACAGTTTACCTCTCATTTTTGGGAACATCTTCATAAAGGTTTGGGTACTAGTTTGATTCGTAGTACGGCTTACCATCCACAGACAGACGGACAGACAGAATGAGTTAATGCTGTACTTGAAGATATGCTTAGAGCTTGTGTACTATCATCCAGAGGCTCATAGGAATCCTGGTTACCGTTGGTGGAATTCGCTTACAACAACAGTTACCAAGAGAGTATCAAGATGGCACCTTTTGAAGCTTTATATGGCAGGAAGTGCAGGACACCGTTAAATTGGGTAGAGCCTGGAGAAAGAAGGTTTTATGGAATTGATTTTGTAGATGAGGCAGAGAAGAAGGTCCGTATTATCCGGTAAAACATGCAAGCTGCACAGCCCCATCAGAAGAGTTATGCAGATAAGAGAAGGAGACCATTGAATTTCCAAGTGGGTGACTATGTCTATTTGAAGGTTACCCCTATAAAGAAGAAACGGTTTGGAATCAAGCAGAAACTGTCTGCTAGATATATCGGACCATACCAGATCATAGAGAAAAAGGGTCCCGTGGCGTACAAGTTGTGATTGCCAGAAGGGATGAGTTCGATCTTTCCCATCTTTTACGTATCCCAGTTGAAGAAATGTCTGCGTGTTCCTGAAGAGAGAATAGAACCGCAGGGTATTCGGATCAAGGCAGACTTGGAATATCGTGAACAACTGGTTCGAGTTCTGGATACTAAGGACCGAGTCACTCGGAATAGAGTGGTAACAACCTACAAGATTCAGTGGAGCCATCATGATGAGAGTGATGCTTCATGGGAAATGGAAGAATATCTTCAAACCGCGTATAAAGATTTTTACGATAAATGGTTCGTAACTCGAAATCTCGGGACGAGATTCTTATAAGGGGGAGGGCTGTAATACCCCTGGGTGTTAAGCATGTATTAGCATTTCAAAGCATAAAGCATTCAGCATCATTTCATGACTAGCATTGCATGAAATATAGCTCTTTTAAATTTAAACTTGAAAAGCAAATAATTAGAACCCTAATTTTGATGTAAGTGCCAAAAAGGTAGTATACTTTTGGGTATTAGCAATTTTAAATAATCTAGAATAAATTAACATGATTTTTGGAGCAATTCTTGAATTCAAGTTTTTCACAAATTTTGTTTTAAAAATATTCTAAACAAATAAATTTTTGATTAACAATTTAGCTTTAAATCCTAAATTCAAAATCTATTGAGAATTTTGAAAAATGCCCTACATGAAAGTTGTAGAGAATAAAATTTTGAACAACTTTTATTTTGGGCCAGAATTCTAAAAACCTCTTTTTCATCTCCAAATCCAATTTTGAAACAAATAAAGAAATCTGAAAATATTATTTATAAAGGAAAATTCGTTTTCACCCTACTGGGCCGCGGCCTCCTTTTCGGCCCAGCGGCTCTGGCAGCCCGGCCCGTAGCCCCGCGCCGGCGTCCTCCCGCGCGCGCCCGCGCGTGACGCCGTGGCGCCGCGGCAGAGCTCGGCCGCCGCGTGGCCGGACGCCGACGACGCCGCGCGACATGCGCCCCTGTGGCCCCCGCAGCACCGCGCTCGTTTACCCCCCCTTCGCGCGCTCGTCCGCCTCGGCTGCTCCCTCCATTCCCTCCTCTCGCCCCGCCAGCAGCAGCAGCGCACCGCCGCGCCATCACCGGCTCCTGGAGCTCCGCCACCGCTATTCGCGCTCGTGGCTGCTTCTCCGGCCGATTCCTCCCGGCCTCAGCTCCGCCCCGCTTCCCTCCACCGCGTGCGCGCCTCCACTCCGCCGCTCGAGCTCAGGTGAGGGCCAATTGGCCGCCCCCCTCCTCCACTGCCGCCATGGCCGCCGTTGGCCGGCGCGCATGGCCAGAGCTCCCTGGCCCTTCATGCCTCCTCCGGTCTCGAGCATCTGCTTCCCATTCGCCTAGCGGTGCTCGCGCTCGCCTTCTCGGCTGCCCCCGTGGCCTGCATTGGCCGGCCGACGAGCTCCAGCGTCGCCGTGCCGCCATCTCCACTGGCGAGCCTCCTCCGGAGCTCCCGCGCCGCTCGGAGTTGGTGCACTGGGTGCGTCTCGGTGCGGGGAGCACGTTGGTGCCCTCCCCGTCGCCGGAGACCTCACCGGCGGCGAGTTCGCCACCGGTCAGCGCCTCCCCCACGCTGCTCTAGCTGGCCGGTGGGTCCATTGACCCATGGGTCCCGCATGTCAGCGCGTGTGGGTGCACTGCACCGGGTGTATTCAGCGTTTTCACCGGCGATTTTTTAAAAGAATTAAGGAAAATGATTTCTTAGAATTATGAAACAACTTTGAAAAATCATATCTCAAGATTTATAGCTCCAAAAATGATGAAACAAATTTTGAAATGTTCCTCTTGAATAGATCTACAGTTTAAAAATATCTCATATTATTTTTGTAACACTTTACTATGCAAATTTATTTAATTGCTATAAATGCTGATATCTTAGAAAATATGTAGTAAATAAAATAATGAAGGGAAAAATGTGATTCTTATTGCTTTAATCTTTATTAGTGATGTACTTTCTAGGAAAAATATTAGTGAAGCATGTTCTGTGAGAAATTTTTGAGGTGTAGTACAAATGCTTTTAATTGATAATCTTTGTTATTTTTAGTAGAAAGCTAAATTTGTATAGAACATACATGTGATAATTTTTGTAGTGTGTTAGTTTACTGTTAGTAACATAGGAAAAATGTAAAATCTGTTGTTTGATACTTTTTCTAGTACAAAATAATTTCATACTCATATTTAGGCTATAACTTATTTATTTTGTACAGACAGTTTTACATAGGCAATTCTCATAAAAATTTAGTAGTAGGTTAGTTAGGGTAAGAGTAATCTACTGTAATGTTTGTAGATTTTTATCTACACCAAAAATAGGTGTTGCTGTGTAACTCTAGTTAAATAGGGAATAAAAGATTATTCTTTATGAGAAATTAAGAGAAATAAAATATGTTTGGTGTATCTTTGAAGCATCATTATGCCTTGCTGATGTTGTGGTTGAGTTAGGTTGGTAAGCTTTGGTAGTTTAGGTTCACTTGTATGTGTAGATGATAGGCTAACTAATAGAAGAATAAGGTGCATGTTTTAGGGTATATGTTCTTGGATGACGTGGACTACCTTGTAGAAGAAATAGTTATATTCAAACTGCTCATTCCATGTGCTCATCTGCATCTCATGTCATCAAAGCACTCCACCACAATCCGATGCATCACTCGCATGTTTACTTATGCACTTGCATCATACAGGATTGCAGGGGGAGTCACAGGTAGCAGTACAGGAGGAGCAGGCTTGGACGGATCAGTTGGAGCCCCAGGCACAGGAGGTGCCCGAGGAGGAAGAGTCAGGCGAGGAGCTGCCAGAGTGCGTCGACCACCATCCTAGATCGTTCGAAAGAGGCAAGCCCCGGAGCATTATAAGTCTCCTATTTTATAAAAGTTGTTCCTTACTACATGAACTATAGTTATATATATAGTTGCATTAAGTTATAGAAGTTGAGTGAAACCGTTGTTGCATTATTACCTTGGCCACCGGATTATCTTTCACCCTGTTAGGTCAGGATCGAGTAAATTGCTTAGCCATGCTTAGACCGGTAGAAGTCGGGTGATTTCCTGTCACCTGCGAGCTATAGGTGGATACCGGGCTATGGTTAGCTGTAATTGTGATCATAAAAAGTAACCAAGTGTTGATGGATAAACGAAGACCGTGCGGAGTCTTATAGGGTTTTGGACTATAGTGATTCCGTCTGTGTTGATTAAAGACCGATCGTTGCTCGTCCCTCTTGTCATGTTGAACGCATGTCTCACATTTAGCTGGCCGAATAAAGTGTCTTTCGACCGCAAAGCTAGTGACACTTTTCGAGCCGGGATAAACTCGGGTTGGCAGACTGGTGTTGAAGGGGGTATAACGGGGACGCGAAGAGTGAGCCCAAGGTGCGTCCTAGCAGTCGAGCGGTCCCTGGGTAGTGCGATCCATGATTGTTATCCCGCGGCTTCTTGGAAAGTGTCATTGGTGATCTACGCGACCCTGACGGGAGAAAGCAGGGTTTGTGTGAGGAATAAATCTCCAGCTGGATAGGAATTCGATTCGAATCGCCGTCGCTCCCGGTTAGTGAGCACTTGACTCGAGCTATGACATCATAGTAACATTAATGGAACACTGATGGTTAAGTGAATGATGTTGGAAATGCTAAACCTGATATGGTAATCTAGATTGTTAATGATGAATCAAGTGATTGTTTTAGCAATAGGTGCTTACCTAGCTTGAATAGGTTATACTAAAAGTGATGCAAAAAGTACTGGTATAGTTTTTCATAACAACTTATGCTTTTCGCAAATGAGTCAAGCCAGTCCAATCTATAAAGCCTTGCATGATCCTTGGTGTCCTTTATTTCTGGTTTATGACGGGTAAGTCTAGCTGAGTATATTCTCGTACTCAGGGCGTTGTTCCCATTGTTGTTGCAGATGGTCAGATGTACTATGGGTACTGCTCCAACTGTCTGTATCCGACAATGGGCGACAACTAGGACCTGGGGCAAGGGTCACTCTATTCGTCTTATCTAATGCTTTTGTGGACCATGACTATCTACTGGCACTGTATTTGAACTAAGCGTGTGTGTAAAACTACTTGCTTTCGCTATGTTATTTTGAACTATGTTGTAATAACTTTTATTTCGAACTCTGATGTACTCCACTTTTATTGTGAACTCTATGTATCATGTGAACTGTGGCTGCTAAATCAGTACGATCTTGGTTGTATGTTGGTTGGTTTGAAATCCCTCGTGATTTCACAGAATTTCAGGTTATACGGGTTTAAGTTTGATAAATTAACCGCCTCGGTGGAAGATTTTCTTACTTAATCTCGTATAATTACGTTGATCCGTTACAGAACCCTAACGAACCAATTTCAGATCAGGAAGAAACGAATCGAACCATGGTGAACCCTAACCCTAGATGGAGAATGGGTAAAAGAAGAAAACGAGGACGGAGGACCTACCTGGGTCCTATCCCGCGTCACCGCCGGCGGGTTTAGATGCCGTGTGGGACGAAGAACGAAACCCGTGGCCACCGTCGTGGCACGCACGATGCAGGGTACCACCGTGAGGCCGCTCGACGGCGACGTGCTCAGCCACGGGCAAGCACGTTCACCGTCGAGGGGGCCCGCGGTGGCACCGACCTCCCACTCCTCCGGCCGCCATGGGTGGCCGCCAGCTGTTGCTGCTCTGTGCGTGGCTAACGGAGAAGGGGAGGGAGAAAGAAGAAGAGGCGGGGTGGGAGGATATGCTCCGGCGGTACCCTCCTTCCTTGCCGATGGTGGCCGGTCGCCATGGGCGCCGCCACTGCTATGCCACTGGGAGAGGCCGGGGGAAAGAAAGAAATGAGGTTAGGGTTTCTGGAGTTCGGCGGCCCTAGGAGGGCTTTTGATCTCCCGATCACTGTGCCTAACCGTCGGATGCAGATGGACGGTCGAGATCGGCCGAGGCCACGATCGGGCCAAAATCGGCCTAAGAGGGCGCAGCCGCCAGGCCTCTTTCCCGGCCCAGGCCCACGTTAAGGCCCAGGCGCGGGGGCGCGCCAGCGCGCACGGCTAAAGCAGGTCGTGGGCCGCCTTTTGCTGGGCGCGGGGAGGGCGCAAGGCGCGCGGCTGGGCCGAAATGGCCATAAGAACAGTGAAATGCGATAGTTTATCTCTTTTTTATTTTCCAGAAAATGATAAATAATTTTTTTAATGTTTTGAATAGATTTTTGAGTCAAACTTATGTACAAATTTGTCCAAGGACAAGTTTGTTCAGAGAACAGTATAGTACCTCATTGTTTCTAGGAAAATAATTATGAGAATATTTTATGTTTCCGCTGCGAATAATGAACACTCTCATTTATTAAATTTGAACCAACAGAATAATTTAATTTTTGAGAGAAGTTATGAATTTCTAGTAAATTTTGATGATATTATGATGTTGTTATTTTCTGACCAACGTTGTTAATAACAATATTATAATTTTTGATCTATGAGAAATTATGCATTAATTTTACTTCTGTCCAACGATGATATAAAATGTTTGCATAGATGAATTATATGCTTTAATTTGACCAACGTTGAGTTAAAGCATGTAATTTTATGTATAAACGTTTCTCACTTACTCTGGTGTGATTTCAGGAGGCAAATGCATTGTGAACATTGCAAACATCCCGACACTCAATGGGAGCAATTACCGTGTGTGACGGGAGAAATATGAACTGGAACTTGCATTGGGAGAGGTCGACTTTGCCATCACCTCACCATGTCCTACTGAATCAGAGGACCCGGTGAGAGACGAAAATGAATCTAACGCTGATTTCGCTGCTCGAAAGCGTGATCATGCTGAGATAAGAATAAAATATGACCTTGAACATAGGCAATGGACTCTCTCTAACCGCAAGCGCCTATTGGTGGCCAAGGCCACCATAGAAGAACAGATAAGGGGCTCAATCCCTGAATGTGCTACTGCCATAGAATATCTTGATAAAATCAAGAGTCAGTTTACTGGGTCTACCAAGGCCACAACAAGTTTACTGATTAAGAAGCTTGTGAATGAGAAATACACTAGTGGTAGCATAAGAGAGAACATTTTGAAGATGAACACTACGGCATCTAAGCTGAAGGAAATAAATTTTAAGGAAGATGATTTCCTGATTCATTTATTTTTTGCTTCTTTGCTAAAAGAATATGTCACCTTCATTGTGAACTATAATATGCAGCCTGAAAGATGGAGCATAGAAAGACTTATTTCAATGTGGGCTCAAGAAGAGGAGAGGATAAAGTCCTCACAGGGTGAATCCACTCATTTTGTGAAGGATAACAAAAGAAAGAACTTTAATGGTAAGAATTCTAAACCACAAGGGAAACCCAAGTGGGATAAGGCCTCTTCCTCAAATTCACATGGAAAGAAACCCCAGGATTCTGAGAATCAGCAGAACAACTCCTATGGTGGAGCTGAAAAAGATCAATGCAAGCACCGCTTCAAGAAGGGACACTACAAGAGGGACTGTCCAGACTTCCTAAAATCTCTACTAAAGAGAGGTGATGAATTTATTACATTTGTAGATGAATCCCTATATTTAAGTTATGCTAAATCCACTTGGTGGGTTGATTCAGGAACAACTACTCATGTTGCAAATTCTTTACAGGGGTTAAGTGGGACGAGAACCTTGCAAAGAGGAGAAAGAACGATTAAAGTTGCAAATGGAGTGCAAGCCAATGTTGAAGCCATTGGAGATTTATCTTTAGAATTGAATAATGGTTTTGTACTTAGTCTTAAAGAAGTACTTTATGTTCCCTCTTTACGCAGAGATTTGATATGTGTTTCGAAACTTGATGATGATAGAATTGATTGTCATTTTAGTAATGGAAAATGTAAGATACTTGTTAATAATAAATGTGTTGGTCTTGCCTTCTGACAAGACAAGCTTTATTTATTATCTCTTGATGAGAATGCAAACAATGTATGCGATGAGAATATGAATGATTCCCCATCTGTGAATGTAACTAAGAAGCGGAAGTGAATTGATGATGCCTCTCCGAAATTATGGCACTGTCGCTTGGGCCATATTTCGAGGGGGAGAATAGAACGACTAATTAAAGAATCAATTCTTCCTCACTTATAATTTTCAGATTTAGAACAATGCATTGATTGCATCAAAGGAAAGTATATCAAGAAAATTAAGAAAGATACCAAACGAAGCGTAGGAACTTTAGAAATAATCCACACTGATATATGTGATCTATTTCCTATGAAAAGTATGGATGGTTATGATTTGTTTATAACATTCACATATGACTACTCTTATTATGGCTATATTTATCCAATTAAAGAAAGATCGGAAGCATTGGATAAATTCAAAATATTTAAAGCGGAGGTTGAAAATCAGTACAATAAGAAAATAAAGATAGTACGATCAGACCGAGGTGGAGAGTACTATGGGCGACATACCCCATATGGCCAAATTCCTAGACCATTTACAAAGTTTCTACAGGAAAATGGCATAGTTGCTCAGTACTCCACACTGGGGGAGCCTCAACAGAATGGAGTGCGCTGAAAGACGTAACTATACCTTAATGGATATGGTACGAAGTATGATAAGTTACTCCACATTGCCGATTAGTTTATGGATGGAGGCACTGAAAACCGCCATTCACATACTTAATCGAGTACCAAGCAAATCGGTGCCTAAAACACCATATGAATTATGGACAGGAAGGGAACCCTCACTTAACCATTTGCGTGTGTGGGGCTGTCCAGCTGTGGCAAAAGTGTTTAACCCAAACATAGGAAAGTTAGACTCCAAGATAGTCAGCTGCCATTTTATTGGCTATCCAGAAATATCGAAAGGATATCACTTCTATTGTCCTGACAGACATACGAATATTGTAGAAATAAGACACGCTGTGTTCTTAGAGGATAACATGATCAGGGGAAGCATGGTAGCACGAGAAATAAGCCTACAGGAGAAGCGGGTACATGTACCCACTCCGATGGTTGAAGAACCATTCTTTACGCTACCTGCTGCTGTTGCACCGACAGTACATGACACTATGGTGCCAACGTCTGTTGCAAGTTCTCCCGTGGCGACGATGAATGAACATGAGGAACCTGTCCTTGAGGAGCCTGTCCTTGAGGAACCTATAGAACCAAATATCGCACATGAGGAAGAACAAAAATAGCCCAATGTGGAACAACTGCCAGAGGCCCCTAGGTCTCAAAGAACAAGAAGGTCAGCTATTTCTGATAACTATGAAGTTTATGAAACAGAAGAATTTTAGATGGGGGATGATCCCACCTCATTTGAAGAAGCTATGAGAAGTGAGCACTCATCAAAGTGGCTTAAGGCTATGGAAGATGAAATGAAATCAATGAGTACCAATAAAGTTTGGAAATTAAAAATTATTCCTAAAGGAGCAAAAACAGTAGGTTGTAAATGGATCTATAAAACAAAATATGACTCCCAAGGGAATGTAGAAAGATTTAAAGCGCGACTTGTGACGAAAGGCTTTACACAAAGAGAAGGGATTGATTACAATGAGACATTTTCTCCAGTCTTATATAAAGATTCCTTCAGAATTATAATGGCACTTGTAGCCCACTCTGATTTGGAGTTACATCAAATGGATGTAAGGACGGCGTTCATTAACGGGGATTTGGAAGAAAATGTTTATATGGCACAACTAAAATGTTTTGTTGTAAAAGAAAAATAAAATATGGGATGCCGTCTAAAGAAATTAATATGTGGATTGAAGCAAGCCTCAAGACAGTGGTATTTGAAGTTTGATAGAACGATAAAATGTTTTGGGTTTAAGAAAAATGTTGAGGATAATTGCGTTTACGCAAAATTCAAGAATGAAAAGTACATATTCCTAATTTTGTATGTGGATGATATCCTGCTTGCTAGTAGTGATGTCAATCTACTAATGGAAACCAAGAAATTCTTGTCCTCAAACTTTGATATGAAAGATCTCGGTGAGGCCTCGTTCGTTTTGGGAATAGAGATTCACTGAGACAGAAGAAAGGGGGTTCTAGGATTATCGCAAAAGGCATACATAGAAAAAGTTCTAAAGAAATTTAGTATGCATGCGTGCAATCCTTCACCTGCTCCTATTGTCAAGGGTGATAGATTTGGAGAACATCAGTGTCCCAAGAATGAATATGAGATTGATCGAATGAAAGCGGTACCGTATGCTTCAGCAGTTGGAAGTTTACAATATGCTCAAGTGTGTATACGCCCTGACTTAGCTTTTGTTACTGGGTTACTTGGCAGATATCAAAAGAATCTAGGAATAGAACATTGGAAATTAGTGAAGAAAGTCCTGCGTTATTTGCAGGGTACGAAAGGCCTCATGCTTACGTATAGAAGATATGATTCCCTGCAGATAGAAGGGTATTCAGATTCTTATTATGCGGGAGAAGAAAGAAAATCCACATCAGGATATATATTTACTCTCGCAGGAGGGGCTATATTGTGGAAAAGCTCCAAACAAACCGTAACTACATCCTCGACAATGTATGTCGAGTTTGTAGCATGCTATGAGGCAACGGGGCAGGTGAATTGGCTAAAGAAATTTATACCCGGATTGAAAGTAATTGATAATATAAATAAACCGATGAGGTTGTATTGTGATAACAACCCGGCGATGCAGTATGCTCACAACAATAGGTCAAGTGGTGCTGCCAAACACATTGACATAAAGTACTATGTTATGAAAGATAAAGTTCAGGATCATATAATAAATCTTGAGCATATAAGTACAGGGAAAATACTCGCGGATCCGCACACAAAGGGCTTACCACCCAACATATTCAGAGAACACGTAGCCGACATGGGTTTAAGGGAAAGCCTATGATTCCCGAATATATGAAGGGCCCAGAAGAAAGTTTTATTCCAAAATGGAGAAATGTGTTGTGGCTGTTAGTCCAATGGCACTAATTGCTGTGACGATAAGACAGTTCAATGCACTAATCTGTAATGGAATAGGATAGAAGCAAGAAAAATATGAATCGAAAGTTTTGAGTAAGAAATTAAAGAACGAAGAAAGTGATGAGAGATCAAGGGGGAGAATGTTAGTATGATCTCCACAACAATAGGCCCAACGGCCTTTGGGCCTTGTTCTCGCGCCCTGATCGGGGGTGCCCAACCCTACATGGTTGGTGGCCCCCCGTCGCACAGCGCTATAAAGGAAAGGTGGGAGCCGGGGCTCGCAGTACGAAGTTCATCGTGCCACCAGTCACCCCACCGACATCCTAAACCCTAACCCGATCTAAAGAGGGGCGCTGCCAGCGACGGGAAGCCTCACCGACGCCGACAACGCCACCCCGACGTCACTTCACCGCCTCTGTCTCCACCGACCGTTGCTGCCGGCGCGCAGATGGCACAACCGGCGAACGAGACAACCAACCCCACTGCTATGACTCCGACTCTCGATGGTTTGCAGTTTCATACTCCTCTCTCTCTCTCTCTGTTTCTCTCTCCCTTTTCCTCAGTAGTTCATGTACTAGGAATTGTTGTTTCTATATGCAATGAAATGAACATGTACCCCACTGATGTACCCGATCTAATGAACCTAAGAAGAGCGAAACCCAACAACAAAGCCTTTGCTTAGCTTTGGACGATGGTCAGATGAGACAAGCATGAATGTTTTTTAGAAAAAAATCAGAGTGCTTACCATATTAAACTGTCTATGCAAATATGTTGATTCAACTTGTAAATATGCGACTCATTTAGGAAACACCATTTATGATCGCTAAACCATGTAAAGCTCATCGCTTCCCGCACGAAACTATGCAAGTATATGTGTTCTTTGGTAGCACACATCTTACATATGTACTTTTAGCTCTTTTTCGTATAATATATTAACAAAAGCGAGTAATTAAGTTACGCGTCTATGAAATACTTTGGGTTATTTGTTTCCATAATGACATTTGTGGATAGTTTAGGTGCATCTTTAGGGATTGCTTTAGCTTATTTTTAATAATAATAATGGCATATATGTGCAATTGAGATGTGGATTAGGTGGTTACTTTAGATTATGCCGGGTAATTTAGAAGGGGAGGTCTAGTTTTTTAAGCCTCTCATCTGGATACAACTGTGGCAGCTATTCATGCACGAATATGCGCCCATGTTACTCTCTCACACCACATGCACAATTAGATCGACCTACAACTACATACAAATTAGTAGACTGCATCCTTCTAGAGATCATCGGGACCCTCCCAGTTCACCACCGGGGGTTACCCATCAGGTCGTGGACAACGATGACTCCGCCAAACGACGCCTCGACAACTTCTTCAACAATGTCACGCGTAAGAGGGACTCTCCGCTGATTCGTGAGCCTCCCAAGCAGCCTCCTACTAAGCCGATACTACCGTGGTGGAGCAGGCGGCTGGTGGCTTAGAGCCTCTCCCGAGTGCTAGCTTCCAAGCGAGGTGAGGTGTTGATTATGCAGCATATGGGCTACACCAAGGGTCCATCTGTGCCATCCGCTTCGGAACTGGAGGCCTTTGATAGGATCTTCAATGGCAACCTTACTGTGTCTGAAGCTGAGGCGCTGAACGAGCTCTTCCTGGCTGTTGGAAAGGCACCGTCCAGGCAGCCGCGAGACACAAGGCCACCTCCTAGGTCACAAAGCTGCGTCGATATTGGTTGTTTCCTTTTATGTAATATCGAAACATAAGGTCTTTTGCTAGGATGGTTCAGTTTCGGATGTGTTAGGTCGACCTCCTTCGGCGCTCGATAGAAGCGCGTTGTATGTTTGTTTAAATTATTCTCCTTAATACAATGATACGCAAATCTTTTGCGTATTCGAGAAAAAAAAGAGATCATCGGGACCATCCAGAGCCCCATAAGCGACATCGTCATAATCTCTTTATGGCTCCATGTGAGAGAGGCTAACAAGTTCTGGTGGGAGATGCGAGTGCGATTTCTAGGAATCGAACTCGCACTAGCAGTGAGCACACTGGCAAAATGTATGTGCTTTGTCATTTAGAAGTAAATTGGATCTAACCGTTATTGTTGCCAAGTTTGTCAAAAAAAAGTTATTGTTTTCAAGTCTACAAACTTGATGGCCATATGGTTTGTCAGGCCAGTCTTAATGGGCATTTCATGGAGATTTCATGCACATTAAATGAGGTGACACATTAGCAAAAATAGAATCTTTGCATGTTTTGAGGAGGAGAGAGAAGGAAAACGTTTCATGGCAGTGAAACATTCCGGCTCTGTTTCCCATGACTTGGAAACTGCACGACATTGCCATTGAGAGCTATTCGTTTCATCACCAGGATCCCGTACGCCTGCAGCTACGTACGCGCTACTACTTCCCTTTCCTCTTCAGCGCGGTGGCGTGGGAGCATGCAGCGCAACCAGAAGGTAGCGGCGTCGCCTGCGCCACTATCGTCCTCCTCACCAGCGCCACTGTCATCCTCCTCAGTCGTCAGCAGCGCCGCCGTCGACCTCGTCACCTGCGCCACCACCGTCGCCTACAAACTCGACCGCTCTGCCACCACGTCTACTCGCACCACGGCCACCTCAAGTAGCAGAATGGGGACCCAGACCAAATGTTCCATGCCCCCATGGAAACTTCCCCCAAGATCCATGGTGAGTTGTTTTGGATTCCAGATCCGAATCTTCTTGGTGGTTGATCTCCATTTTACCATGGCCACCTCAAGCACCTGCTTCTTCTTTGATCAGAACCTGAAAATACCAACGAGGTGTATGCAAGGATTTCCATACATGATGTTGTAGGCAAGGAGATTCTTCCATTTTCTGTAGTATATGCATTCCGAAAGTTGTACCGATTTAAGGATAAATCCTAATCTGAATGTGAATGATGCAGTGTGAAAATGGCTCTCTGAATGTTCTGCATGCCTAAAAATAGCTATCTAAAATGCCTGTTCTGCGAGTCAGTATCAACAATAAAAAATAGACACTTTCAGTCTTATTTTCTTTGCTGTTCTGTTGTATTTGATTTCGTGCTTAGATCCAACTGCAGCTTGGAAGGCTGGCTACATAGTTCATATGGCATATTTGATCACAACATAGTGCAATAATTAAATGCTACAACTTGCCTTTGAAACAGCGAAATGAAACTATGCATTGAGAGATCATGTTTCATCCTCAGTGTCACGTCTTGGAAACAGGGATATGAAACCTCTCACTGGCACTGGCCTTAGAATTAACATGCATGGAGCTTCTGAATATTGTCTCTCATTAGTAATAGTGAGATTAATTCTCAATGTTCCAAAAAATTGTATATCCTTTTCGAGCGCAAGCATGATCAGTTTTTTAGGGAACCGGAGCGGTGTTGCCCCTACCCCCTACTGGGATTTCAGTGATCAGTCCTATAGTCTGTCCTATAGTCTGTATAAATAAATCCTCTATAACACACCTAATGTTTGGTGCGATATATAGTTTGACCCTTGGCACGCACCCCTATGTAGCATGTCAGAAACTCAACATATACGTGTACGCGTGCAGCATTTGAAATTGCCAAGCGTGAAATTCCTCTCATTCTCCGTGCCACATCAAGTTAGGCCACTAGAGTGTGTGCAGCAATAATACTGACGAATTTAGATGATCATGCTCTATAGGTCAAACGATCAATTTTGTGCGTGAATCTTTAATTCTTTCTATGCTGCACATGTAGACACCAAGGAATATATTAGTGCTGCATGGGTCCGGTCCCTACTTTGCGATATATATGAGATCATGCAATGGTGATGTTAAATTAAAGCAAGTAAAAGTGATGGTGTGGATGGTTTGTTTCTCTGTCATGTGTCATCACTAGCGATGGTGGGGAGGTATCAAATCCACGCTACGGAATGGAATCCCGTCCATGAGAAAAACTGCCAATTTACTTGTGTGCCTCGTCGCTCCGCCTAATTATTGGACACCAACCCTACTCCTTGTGTCGCCTTTGGTTCCCTCTCTTCTCTCCCTTTCTCAAGTTGCGTACCGCTTTTCTTCTTCTTTTGAAGCTGCAATATAGCGGTCTCTTCCTCTCCTTTATATCTACCTTGGACTTGGAGGCCGGAGGAGCTAGTGATCTACCAATAAGGCCCATCTTTCTCTCAGTCACACACACATGGTGGGTATGAGAGGTGCCTACGGTGGTGGTGGTGGTGCTTACAATGAAAGCAAGAGCCGGCCGCATGGAGGCGGCATGGCGGCGGCTCCGGTGACGACAGAGCAGGAGATTGCGGCGATGGCAGTGCACAAGGTGGCGCCACCGCCGGCACGGAGCACGGCGAGCAAGATGAAGGCGAGGGTGAAGGAGACCTTCTTCCCCGACGACCCGTTCCGGGCGTTCAAGGGGCAGCCGCTGGGGACGCAGTGGCTCATGGCGGTCCGGTACCTCTTCCCCATCCTCGACTGGGTGCCGAACTACTCCTTCTCGCTCTTCAAGTCCGACCTCGTCGCCGGCCTCACCATTGCCAGCCTCGCCATTCCTCAGGCAAGCAGCATCTTCTCCGTGCATCTATCGATCCTTTGGCTACTAGCTTCTTCTCCGTACTGTGCATGTTTGCAGTCAAAATGGGATCTTTTTTCTGCCGTTTCAGACGGTCAATGGAACTGCTGTACTAGTCCAGCTGTAAACGTTTCTTTACTGCAGTTTCTGTGTATTTGCAAGCTTGTTTGGAGTGATTTAGGGTGTGTTCACTCCGCGAAAAGTAGGTGAAAATTACTGTAGCATCTTTCGTTGTTATTTAACAAAATTTGTCTAATCATGGACTAACTAGGCTCAAAAGATTCGTCCCGATATTTACAGACAAACTATGCAATTAGTTATCTTTTTTACCTACATTTAATGCTCCATGCATACGTCGAAAGATTTGATGTGATGGGTGGAAGATGAAATATTTTGGGTTGGGATGGGAAGTGAACAAGCGGGACTTTAATTTGTGCCAACTGTTTTCATACTGTATTATATTAATTAATCCCAGCTGCATGCATGCACGCATGCACACACGGTTCTTGGCTGCAGGGCATTAGCTACGCGAAGCTGGCAAGCTTGCCTCCGATAATCGGCCTGTGTACGTATCTGTATCTCTGCTGGCTGGCGTCTCTATCTGTAATTTCAGTGATCGATCGATGAGCAGCAGAAGCCGCAGGATGTGAAGTCTAATATGCTTGCTGGTTATTGCGCCATGCATGCATATGCAGATTCAAGCTTCGTGCCGCCGATGGTGTACGCGGTGCTGGGGAGCTCTCGGGACCTGGCGGTGGGCCCAGTGTCGATCGCGTCGCTGATCATGGGGTCCATGCTGCGGCAGGCCGTGAGCCCCACCGCGGAGCCGCTGCTGTTCCTGCAGCTGGCCTTCACCTCCACTTTCTTCGCGGGGCTGGTGCAGGCCTCCCTGGGCATCCTCAGGCTCGGGTTCGTCATCGACTTCCTGTCCAAGGCGACGCTGGTGGGGTTCATGGCCGGCGCCGCCATCATCGTGGCGCTGCAGCAGCTCAAGGCGCTGCTGGGCATCGTCCACTTCACCACCGAGATGGGCATCGTCCCCGTCATGGCCTCCGTCTTCCACCACACCAACGAGGTGCGTGCGTACGTGCACTGCATGGCTGACCTCGCGGCCGGGCGGCCGCCGCCGCCTTTGCTAGCCAACTGATGGGCCCGTGTACGTGTTTGTATGCTTGCGTGTGCAGTGGTCGTGGCAGACGATTCTCATGGGCGTCTGCTTCCTCGTCTTCCTGCTGTCGGCGAGGCATGTGGTACGTACACCCAATTTCTCTTTTTTGAACTACTCTTTATAAATTCCCTCTTGTCGTACATATACATACCTCCCGTTGGCAGCAGGTTTGACGACTATTAGTGTCGTTTTCTGGTATGCGTAGTACGTACGTGGCGCTGCTCAGCACCGATGGCCGCTCTAGTAGTCCACATTACCAGTAGCATGGGCGTTTGCCTTTCTGCTCGTTTACTTTCCTTTGTCACTAGTGTCTAGCTAGCTAGTTGCATGCATGTCTTCAGGGGCCGTCAGGCGGCTACAAACCTAGCCACAGGTACTCGGTAGTACAGTACGTACGTGTGGGGCGTGTGCTAGCTTGGCGACCGTCAGCTTGAGCCTTGTTAGTTCCTGAAACGTGAGACAGCAGAAAACCCAGGTACCGAACCCCACGGCAGAAGAAGATTCTGAGGACAACGAGTAGTGCCCCGGGCCGGGGAGATAGCCACGCATGCATGCAGATGCAGTCATGATGAAATGATCGCTCTCTGTCGATCTGACCGTGTGCATTGGAAGGATCTGCGCGTCATTTTTCAGTTCTGGTCCACGGAATCTTGTTGCTGGTCCTGCCACTGGGGGCACGCAGTGCTATCTCATCGCCTACCGCCGGCAACATGCATAAGAGAGTATTTGCTAGCGTACGTATATATGCTCCAAAAGGTAATGAGAGAATTGCCTGGTTGCCATCAAAAGCTATACTCATTCCTTCATTGCCATTGAAAATTGCAAGTTTCCTTCATTGCCATTGATTTTAGTTTTGTAACGCCTTATATGCCATTTTCATCTTATACTCCTTAGCAGTGACGCAAAAAGACGATTATGCTCCTTCTTCCTTCTTGCCTACGTCAAATTCCATGCCGTGCCTTTCCTACAGAGGCTGGTGCCGCCTGCACCAACAGCCACTGCGATGTGGCATGCGAGCTCCCAGCTCATTGCCCCTCAGGAGGTCCACCCACACCGCTGACCCACATGAGGTCTGCCCCAGCCGCCGCGGCCTCGCTGTACGTGAGCTCTGCACGCCCCGCTCGACAGTTGCTACTGCCCTGTCCGCGGCCCCATGCGCTGCCATCCCCGCGTGCGAGCTCCTAGCTAGGTTTGCCGCGCCCTCGGTGCTGCCCCATGCACGGCTCACCGCAGCTCGCACCTCAGATACACCTAGGCCCAGCCGCTGCCAATGCGAGGAACGCTTGCGACGCCGCGGCCTCACGGTGCGCCGGCTCTGCCGCATTGCCTGCGGCCACGCCTCGCCCTCGCCGTGGCCCCGCTAGCATCTCGCGGTTGCCCGCGGCCACACTGCGACCTTGCTCTCACCCACTGTTGCTCCGATGGCTAGCCTCAGGTGGTCTGCCCGCGGAGCACGCTATCGTGGACGCGCTTGACGACGCCTAGTGGCTTGGGTCGCCCTCACTGCCCTAACCGTCGCGTTCTAGTTCTAGCCCTTGCCGCCGCGCCTCGGATGCGCATGCAGACTCGCCCAAGGGTCTACTCAGGTATCGTTGTAGGGGCGCGCGACGGCTGCCGGCTGCCGTGGGTCTGGAGTTTTTTTTTTTTAGAAAGCAGGCTCAGGAGCACGAGTTGAGGGCAAGACTGGCAAAAAAAAAAAAAAAATCCCTTGTAGCGTGAATGGCAAAGAAGGAAACAAAAAACATAATTAGATGGCAACTAGAGAAAATTGGCTGAGCGATGGCAGTTAGGAAATCAAAAATTAGAAACCAATGGCAATGAAGAAAACTCGTAATTTTTAATGGCAATGAAGAAATGAGTATAGTTTTCGATGGCAATCAAGGAATTCTCTCAAAGGTGATAGTCAAAACTTCGTGTCCAAAACCGGAAAACAATGGAGCTAGCTTATATAGATAGTACGTAGACAGGTCTAGCGGGACCCATTTGGACGAGTGTGTGTTGGTTGATCCGAAGTTTGCTACGTATTGGCGACGTTGGAAGCTACCAGTACTGTGATATCAGCAATGGCAATACCAATACGTAGTGGTCTGTTCACGAGTGAACAATGGACGGCACGTCGGCAATTGAGGTCCACACCTTGCATGTCAGATGTGTCATGTATGTGAGGACAACTATGCCGTATAGATGTGTGAAGAGCCTTCTGACCTCCGTAAACCAAACTATCTTCCTGAATAATTGATGCTTAACATGTCCAATTGAACCCGCTCTGCCGAGCCCACAAGCACGAATCTTAATATTAGGTGTGCTGCTGTCACTCTGTCAGGCTGAGTCACGGGGTCCCTGGGCGAGTAGTGCCCGGCTACCATTGTCTGATCTCTGTTCTATAACATGTGTCTGGCTGTGAAGTTGAACAGAATATCTGCAGAACTTCGTTCGTGTTCTGTGTGAAATTTTGCTAGCCATATACGGAGTACTGTATGTTGGTTGTGACCGAGATTTCTTGATTGCTAAACATGCCCTCTGCAAGCCTGGAACCGTGTTAGCAGAATGCACAAGTGACGCAACTGTCTGCTGATTGTTCTGAAATGACTGTGGTGTCAGAGAAGAAGTTGATTTCAGAATCTCATCTACATTCTTGATGCAGTCCATCTGCAGTGACACTTTTTCCACCTCGTCGTCCATGTATGCAGAGCATAAGACGGCCAAAACTTTTCTGGGTTTCAGCATGCGCGCCCCTGGCATCTGTCATCATCTCGACCCTACTTGTTTACCTCTTCAAAGCTCAGAATCATGGCATTAGCATCGTAAGAACTGAAACATCTGAAAGGAATTTTGTTTTGCTAGTTGTCTTTGCATCAAGGTGACAATCAAGGTTTTTTTTTTGAATCTTTTCACCACAGATTGGGCAGCTCAAGTGTGGCCTGAATCGCCCCTCATGGGACAAGCTACTGTTTGACACAACATATTTAGGCCTCACCATGAAGACTGGCCTTGTCACTGGAATCATCTCTCTTACGGTATGGCTTACCATCGTTTTGTTTTTTTTTATCTTAATCAAGCATTTCGCTAGAATTAAGCAGTTCCGTTGTTTATCATCCAAGTATCACTGGCTCACTGCTAATGGAATGTGGATGCCATTTCACTACTGCAGGAGGGAATAGCAGTTGGTAGAACATTTGCCTCACTTAGGGGCTACCAAGTAGATGGAAACAAAGAAATGATGGCCATAGGGTTGATGAACGTTGTTGGCTCATGTACATCATGCTATGTAACAACAGGTACGGTTTTTTTTTCGCCAAATCATGTCCAATCTTTGCTCAGATTCTTAGTAAATTTCTGGGATCAATACCAAGATAGAAGGGAATGATCATTGGCTTTGTCTTATTTTATCAGGAGCATTCTCCCGCTCTGCTGTAAACCACAATGCCGGCTGCAAGACTGCCATGTCCAATGTGATCATGGCACTGACTGTGATGGTCACGCTGCTGTTCCTCATGCCATTGTTTGTGTATACTCCCAATGTTGTCCTTGGAGCAATCATTATCGCTGCGGTTATTGGCCTGATTGATCTGCCTGCTGTGTACCACATCTGGAAGATGGACAAGATGGATTTTCTGGTGTGTGTCTGTGCATTTGCTGGCGTCATTTTCATCTCAGTCCAAGAAGGCCTTGCAATAGCGGTAGGGATACTAACTGTGCTTCAATGTGCCTGTTCTATTTGCTTGGTACTCACATTTATTTTCATAAAAAATGCAGGTTGGTATATCTATATTCAGGGTATTGATGCAGATCACAAGGCCAAAGATGATGGTTCAAGGGAACATCAAGGGGACTGATATTTACAGGGACCTACATCACTACAAGGAGGCCCAAAGAGTTTCCGGGTTCTTGATCTTGGCCATTGAAGCACCAATAAACTTCGCTAACTGCAACTACCTGAATGAAAGGTAACAACAATTTCCTTGCAATTCAGTGTGTACTCTAGCATTTCACTTGCATGATAAACATAGAGAAAAAGCTGACAGATATATATATATCTGTTATTTCCATTTGCAGGATTAAAAGATGGATAGAGGAAGAATCTTTTGAACAGGATAAACATACTGAACTCCATTTCATAATCTTGGATCTGTCAGGTCAGTGACATATTACAGGATATATGGCATGTTTTTCTTCTTGGACACGCAGGAGAACTGCACGTCAATACATTAAGATAGAGAAAATGGAACTATCCGGCATTGTTCATTGGAACTATTTTTTGAAATAAATTTGCTTTTTAAAAAAAGTTAAGAGGAAAAATAACAGTTACAGATAGTTCTGAATTAGCTTGTCATTATGCAAAATTTTCTTTGCTAGTTGTCAGGTGCCAGCAAATAGTAAGTTATTTGCAAAGTTTTATTTTAGACCAGAAACAAAGAAAATGCAATGTCTGCAATGTATTAAAAATAGCTGTGTACAAAATACTTGCCTCTGTTTGTAATACTTTATAATATTTTCTGTTTTTTGACTAACAAATAATAGAAATTATATTTTCAGCTGTTCCTGCAATTGACACAAGTGGCATAGCGTTCCTCATTGACATAAAGAAATCAATAGAGAAACGTGGTCTGGAGGTATGCTCTTCAGATATGAAACTTCAATTATCCTTACAAAAAGTGAAAATGTTTTTTGAACGGCAAATTAACTTTTTATTGTTTTGCAGCTTGTGCTTGTCAATCCAACTGGAGAGGTCATGGAGAAAATACAACGAGCAAACGAGGCTCAAAACTATTTTAGGCCAGATTGCTTGTATCTGACCACTGCCGAAGCAGTCGCTTCACTTTCTGCACTTGCCAAGATGACAAAACCCTAAATGGATTGCTGAATTGTCATTGTGTTCATCCATTGCACTGTTAAAAATTTTCGGTGAAGGATTTTCTGTCATGGGAAGTGCATCCAAGGAGTACATCACAGCTATGTTTGTATCTAGTAGAATTATTCAGATCCATGTGATGCAAATTAAGTAATAGAATGCGAAATTGTGAAATATTGGAGTACCGAGTACCCATCAATATTTGTGTACATGAAAAAAATATGACAGTACAATAGTAGATCTTACAGAAATTTTCTTCTGGAGCGATAAATATTTGGTGTTATAATAGTAGAGACTAATTCATCTATTTACTACAAAGTTCTTCATTCTTCATCGACCATTGGTACTTTGGAGGTGCCCAAGTAGATATATATCAGAATACCTAATTGACACCCCACTTTGCAATATGGTACTCGAATACTAGATAACTTACATGATGCATGAAATCAAAGTCATCTTGGAATTTCAGATGATTGTATGAACTCTTTCTCCAAACTGAAGAGTCTAGTACCTTCACTTCCTTTATTTCCATTGTATGACTCAACTTTTGGGACATTTTGACTCACTCTTGGGACCCGAGAATTGTGATGGACCTTTGAGCTTTGCACATCTTCCAATGTTGTCTCTACTTGCCTCATTGTAGGTCTTTCTTCACCTTTTAAGCTTAAGCATGCCATTGCAAGCCTCGCAACCTCCTTGGCATCTTCGGTCCCTCCCTCTTCAACAATTTGTGAATCTAGAATATCTGACATGCGATTGTCTCTTATCAGCGACACAAAGTGTGATGCTAGACTTGCACCCTCCGATGAATGAGAAGAGAAAACTGGTTTAACCCTTGTTAGTAGTTCTGCCAAGATGACACCAAAGCTATAAACATCACTCTTCTTTATGAGTCGGCTAGTATAGTAGTAGGTCAAGGTAACCATGAGTTCCATGGATAGCTGTAAGTACTCCTGTCTCATCTATTGAAATTGATCTTGAAGCTTCAAAATCTGATAACTTTGCTGTCAAAATATCGGTAAGTAGTATATTTGCAGATTTGATGTCTCTATGGAAAACTGGTACAGAAGCGGCGAAGTGTAGATATGCGATTGCTCTTGCAGTTTCTAGTGCTATCCTCAATCTATCTTTCCAAGACAAAGGATTTTCACTTTGGCCGTGAAGATGATACGATAGAGTTCCATTGGATATGAACTCATATACCAACAAAGGGACTTCTGTTTCAAGGCAACAACCGAACAGCTTCACCACATTCCTATGGTTAGTTTGCGAAAGTATGACAACCTCATTTATGAACTGATCAATTTCCTTTTGAACTATAATTTTGGACTTCTTGATAGCCACAACACGTTGATTAGATAAGATCCCTTTGTAGATTGTGCCATGGCCTCCGCCTCCTAGAATGCGATTCTGGTCAAAAATTATTCATTGCTTGTTCTAATTCTTCTAAGCTGAAAATATTCAACCTTTCGGCTATATCTTTATTTGAGGTGATTAACTGTTGGAGAAGCAATCCATGGTTTCTCTTGGAAAACTTTTCTCTCAGCTTCTTGGCCTTTTGTTGTTTGAGTTTCTTAGTGATTTTTGCAACACCAAGAAGTGAAAACAATAGGCCAAAACCAGCACTAATTGCTATAATAGTAATTAAACCTGTAGAATTCAACCCAAGGATTTACAATAGAATACAAGTGGCATACAATATTTTCAAAAGAGTGATTGGACCATGAAAACAGGTTTTCGTTGGACAAGGTCAATTGTTGAAACACACTGCATTATTGTACAATATCTTTTGTTTCTTTTCCTTTTGCCCCTTAATTTGATCTAGATGCCAATACTTTGCGGAGAAATGTACTACATGATGGATTATCCACGTAAAAGTAAGGAAAACCTCTTTTCAAGCCAGCGGAAGTCGTATTTGTACCTGGTAGGCTAGTGATCCTTTTCTTTGACGAACATCGGTATGTCCCTGGCAAATTGATGCAGATTCCATGACATGGGTAAAGATTTGGTTGTTGGCACTCGTCGATATCTGAAAAAAAATTTAAAAGATTAATGGTTGCTAGGATCAAAAGAAAGGTATTTCAAAAATGCAGTTTCATACCTTGGCATTTATGAATAGGAAAAAGTCCAAATTACTACCTAGCGCTTATGTCCAGATAGCCCCCAAAACTAATGTTTGGTCTGGTTTACTCTCCTTAACTATTTTAGTCAATCCAATTTACCGCTTAACAAGATTTGTCTTTTTTATTTCCCTACATACAAGCTGAATTTTAATTTCTAAATTTGTGAGGCGATAGTGGACACCATAAACTATTAAAAAAACAATATGAATTTCATATCATTATGTTTAGAACAATTTTGTATTTCTGGTGTTAATTTATTATTATATGTCATAACCTATCAAAATAATGATACATTTTTTTAAAAAAATATTTTTTAATCATAAAATTGAGGTTCTAGCTATCCCCTCATAAAATTGAAACTAAAAATCAACTTGGATGTGGAGAAACAAAAAAGGACAAATTTTGTTGAGGGGTAAATTGGACCAATTGAAATAATTGAGGGGTAAAACAAACCAAACATTAGCTTATGGTGTTATCTGGACATAGGACATACTTGAGAATAGTATTTGGACTTTTTCCTTCACATGAATATTATAAGCTAAAATATTAAAACACGTTGACTAGTGTGACTTAGTTATTTGTTGCTAAGAACCAAGGTCACTATTACCACGAACAAAAGAGAGATAGATGGGTATAAAAGTGGTGTATACCTTGGCATTCATCACTGAGGTGAGAATTACACCTGGACTATAAGACTCATTGTCCGAATGACCCTATGATGATTTTGTAGGGTTGTATTTCCACCGTGCCCTACCATACTGGTCTAAGGCTATCCGCACTCATGACCTCTATATTCATCCTCTATATATTCTAGTCATCAAGATTCTCTCCTCTATACTCAATTCTCCCGCATCCATCTATTCTCTATATCATCCTCTATCTACTATGGGGGCCTATTTGTCACTTTATCTAAATATATCCATGTGACATCTTGTTTTGAAGTATTTATTGAAACAAATTTAATGGTACAATCGAAATTTAATTTGGTTTTATGGTCTGTGAGTTATAACATTTTTTAGTGTTGAAAACGTGGGGCCCGCGCTGCATGTCTCACCTCTCTCTCCTGCGCCTGTGCGTTTGCCTCGCGTGGTGGGCTGCTCGCGCACTGCCGTCGTCCGGTATATTTCACTGTGCCTCCTATATTTAGCGGACGAAGAAACATAGCGGACTACTTTAGAGGTCCCGGTGCAGCAGCTTTTCTACGCTATATTCCGACGTGGGCAGGTACCGGATCCATTTAACGGACGCTGTGCAGACAGCCTAATAAACTACCCATGTTGGAGTACAGGTCCACATGTAAGATGGGCAAACCTAACAGCTTGCTAAGATGGGTGTGGACCAGGAGGCAGGAGGGAAGGGACTTATTGGTGAGGTAGCCATGATAGGAGAAAGCAATAGGGAGGGGGATTGTGTTAGCACAGACATGGTGCATAAGCTCCATGCCGTCAAGGAGCATCAGGAGGTAAAGTTGCACTACTGCATAACAGACCTTTGGTCGATCTACCAAATGGGCAATAGTCTCAGAGAAATATGCGTCTAGGACAAGCTCTTTGTCCCGGTTGGTAACACCGACCGGGATTACAAGTCCCTTGCCCAACGGCTCTGGTGTCAGGCTTTTGCAGGAGGGACTTTTAGTCCCGGTGTTACCAACCGGGACTAAAAGTCAACCTTTAGTTCCGGTTAGTACTACAATCTGGGACTAAACTACAATCCGAGACTAAAAGTCCCTTTTCCTTAAGCTTACCTATTTCGGCGTTCGTCATAGGAGCAGGGAACGCCATCGTCGCCGCCGGGGCACGTCGCCGCTGCCGCTGTCACCACCGCCGGAGCCGTTCATTCACTCAACCGTCTTCACCGGCGTGTTCACGGTAAGCTCCTAATGCTAACCCTGCTGTCCATTTGACATCTACCGCACTGAGTTGGCCGGAACGCGGCTCGCCGCTGTCTGTGTTTTGCCGCCGCCGCCGCGCGCGATGTCGTACCTGCTAGAGGCCGTTTCGACTCGATTGGTCATGCATATGAGTTCGTCTGGGCAAGGCCAAGCTCCTAGTGCAAACGCCATCGCCGAAGAAGCTCCCATCGCCGTTTCCGAGCTCGCCGGAGTCCGACCGCCCGCCATGGGCGCCGTCGTGCCTACTGTGGAGCAGTTCCTGCCCAACGGTCTAGGTCAGGAGGTGCGCGTCATCGTGGGGAAGCCGTAGGGCCAAACCACGCGGCCGGAGACCTCTCCGTCGGCGAAAACGCCCCGATCAAAGTTCGCCGGCATCGGGGTCAACACGGGCTGACGTGTGGGGTCATCCGGTCAGCTGCACAGTGTCCTTTCTCTTTTTTAGAAAATGTCAAATAGTGCTAATTCTTTGAAAATTCAAAATAAATTCATCTTAACCTCAAAAATTCTGAAAATTTCTGGGTAGCCTCTCTATCATGTGTACTATCTAGGAAAAATTTGAAACTTGAAATTTGAACTGTGTTTAGGTGAGATAAAATTACTTCTCTTAATAGAAAAATGCAACTTCCATGATTTTTCTAGGCTCTTATAAATGTCCAAAAATTATGAAATTTATTTTGCCACTGTTTTATGACATGATGAACCTCTCATAAAATTTTGAGGTAAATTGGACAAAGTTAATTTTATTCTTAATTTTAAATGCTTAATTAAATAATTAATTAATCAAGATAGTTAACTACTAATGACCTTAGGCTTTGTGTGACTTTTGGAGTTGATTGTAGACCTTGGGACATGACACATGATGGTGTTCCATGGCATGTTACTCAATTAGTTCATTAGAGAAATAGAGAATTTTAGGGTATTTTTTAATTTCATTTGTTTACAAAAATGAGAAATTTAATTATGTGATATGTCATATAATGAAGACGATGACACGCCATTGGATGTACAATGCCGATCGCCGCTCCAAAGAGTTCATTGATGGCGTGCATTATTTCTTAAGAGTGGCCGAGGCAAACAAGCGAGATGGTTTCATGTATTGCTCATGTGCTCTATGTAAGAATTTGAAGGAATATTCTAGCTCAAGGAGTCTTCACTCACACTTGTTGAAGTCGGGTTTCATGCCAAACTATATTTGTTGGATCAAGCACGGAGAAACCGGGGTTATAATGGAAGAAGGTGAAGAAAAACAATTGGACCCTGACGACATTATTGCTCAATACGGTGACTTCGATGATACTGCAATGGGCGAAGCTGAAGAAGAGGCAGGGGCAGAAGACACACTCGCTGAAGATGATGATCTTGGTGATGTCATTCGTGATGCACAAAGAGATTATGAAAGTGAAAAGGAGAAGGCTAAGTTTGACCGCATGCTAGAGGAACGTCCTAGGAAGAAAATCCCTGCCAAGGTTATGTGGTATGCTCCTATAATACCACGCCTGAAACGTCTGTTCAGAAATAAGGACCATGCAAAGTTGTTGCGATGGCACAAAGAAGACCGTAAGGTAGACAACATGTTGATACACCCTGCTGATGGGTCTCAGTGGAGAGCAATAGACAGAGAATTCCCGGAGTTTGCAGATGACGCAAGAAACCTAAGGTTTGCTTTAAGTACGGATGGTATGAATCCTTTTGGGGACTAGAGTACTAGTCATAGCACTTGGCCTATTACTCTATGTATCTACAACCTTTCTCCATGATTATGCATAAAGCAAAAGTTCATTATGATGCTGGTGCTCATCCAAGGCCCGAGATAACCTGGCAACGACATCGATGTCTACCTGAGGCCATTAGTTGAGGAACTCCTGCTTTTATGGAGCAAACCAGGTGTACGTGTGTAGGATGAGTACAAACAAGAACACTTCAACCTACAAGCATTGTTGTTCATAACAATCAATGATTGGCCTGCTCTAAGTAATCTTTCAGGACAGACAAACAAGGGATATAATGCATGCACACACTGTTTTGATGACCTTGATAGTGTATATTTGAAAAAATGTCAAAAGGTCGTGTACCTTAGCTATCGTCGATTTCTTTCTATGAATCACCAGGTAAGAAAGAAAGACAAACATTTTAAAGGTAAGCCAGACCACTGAACCAAGCCTCACAACCGAATTGGGGAGGATGTACTTGATATGGTCAAGGATGTGAAAGTAATCTTTGAAAAGGGACAGGGCAGCGAACCTGTTTCGAAAGATGCTTCGGGGCACGCGTCCATGTGGAAGAAGAAGTCAATATTTTAGGAGCTACCCTATTGGCAAGTCCTAGAGGTCCGCAACTCGATCGATGTGATGCACCTAACAAAGAATCTTTGTGTCAACCTTCTAGGATTCATGGGTGTGTATGGGAAGCCTAAGGATTCACTTGAAGCATGACATGACTTGTAGCGCATGAAAGAACGAGACAACCTGCATCCAAAGAAGACAGGTGATGGACGCCATTACTTAAGACCTGCTAGCTACACTCTTAGCAATGAAGAGAAGGAAATCATGTTTGAATGCCTAAGCAGCATCAAGGTCCTATCTGGATTCTCCTCCAATATAAAGGGTATAATAAATGTGCAGAGAAGAAATTTCTAAACTTAAAGTCACATGACTGCCACGTGCTTATGACACAATTGCTTCCGGTTGCTTTAAGAGGAATTCTACCTCCACATGTACGTCTGGCCACCGTGAAGCTATGTGCATTCCTCAATGCAATTTCTCAGAAGGCAATCAATCCAATGGAACTAGCTACTCTATAGAATGATGTGGTTCAATGTCTTGTCAACTTTGAGTTGGTGTTCCCTCAATCCTTCTTTAATATCATGACACACCTCCTAGTTCACCTGGTCAAGGAGATTAATATTCTTGGTCCTATGTTCCTACATAACATGTTCCCCTTTGAGAGGTTCATGGGAGTCCTAAAGAAATATGTTCACCAGCGTGCTCGGCCAGAAGAAAGCATCGCCAAGGGCTATGGGACAGAGGAGGTCATTGAGTTCTGTGTTGACTTCATTCCCGACCTTGACTCGATTGGTGTTCCTAAATCGCGACACGAGGGGAGACTTAGTGGAAAGGGAACACTAGGGAAAAACATATATTGGTACGGGAGACGATTATTTCAATAAAGCACACTACACAGTTCTTCAAAACTCCTCCGTGGTGGAGCCGTATGTCAAGGTACACAAGGAGTTCCTACGATCCCAGTTTCTAGGGAAGAATGAAGCTTGGATTAGGCGTAATCACATGGAAACTTTCAGCGGTTGGTTGCAAAAAGAATGTCAGGGTGATGACAATATCGATGAGTAACTGTATTTGTTGGCTAGGCAACCATCGTGGCACATCCCCACATACAAAGGGTACGATATAAATGGAAATATATTTTACACCGTAGCCCAAGATAAAAGGAGCACGAACCAAAACAGTGGTGTTCGCGTAGATGCCACAGACCCAAATGGAAAGAGGCAAACATATTATGACCGCATAGAGGATATTTGGGAACTAGACTACGCACCTAATTTTAAAGTCCCTTTATTCTAGTGCCAATGGGTGAAGATGACCAGAGGCGGGGTAACAGTCGACAAGGAGTATGGAGTGACAACAGTGGACCTCAATAATATTAGGTACAAAAATGAACCATTCGTTCTTGCTGCTGATGTGAATCAGGTGTTCTATGTGAAAGACATGTCTACAAAACCCAAGAGAGGGAAAAACGACGACAAATTAACCAATGAGTCAAAACGCCACATAGTTCTTTCAGGGAAAAGAAACATCATGGGAATTGAGGACAAGTCAGACATGTCAGAAGATTATGAAAGGGATGACCGAATCCCGCCCTTCAGTGTGACCAAAGACCCAAGCATCCTGCTAAATACCGAGAACACTCCATAGTTACAGCATGATCATAACCAAGGGTCATACGTCAAGAAGAAGTACACCACTGTGCCCGCTTGATATATAGTGATGTTTAATAAATAGTGTGTATTAGAGATTTTATGTAATAATTGTAACTTCAGATGTTTCTATCATGTTTTTCTTGTTTTTTATCGTTTCAAATGAAATTCCTATTCGATGAAAGGACATATATACCTCTGTGAAAGCATGTCTACTCCACCGATGTAAAAATGACTTGAAATTTTTTTAGCAAGTATTTATGCCTTCAAATGAAATTCCTAGTTGATGGTGGATTTCTCTGTCGCGCATTTGGACAATGAATGATGAAAAACCAAACGATTAACGTTAAAATGATACAAAAACAAATTTTCTGTCGAAAACCAATAGTTTTAGATATTTTAATTGAGCAGTATATTTTTGCATTAACAAAATACTAATTGTTATTTACATTTATGTTCGTTATTATAAGAAAAGAAAAGAATTTATGTTACAAAATTTTGTAGTGTACAATAAGGCAAAAGGAAATGCAACTATTATTTTTTAAAAAAATTATGCCTAGTATTTAATTTACTATGCATTTAACAAGAATTAGCATATTTATACAAATAAACTTAATACAAAACCCAAACTGTGAAAACTGTGGCGGGAACTGAATAGTGGGGACCTTTAGTCCCGGTTGCTAACGCAGCCCGGGACTAAAGGTTCTCTAAAAAATAAAAACCCGCACAAAATTCTTGTTTAGTCTCGGGCCATGGTACCACCCGGGACTAAAGGTCCAGACTTTAGTCCCGGTCCATCTTACCACCCGGGACTAAAGGTGTTTTAGTCCTGGATGGTCTTACCGCCTAGGACTAAAGGTCCCCCGAGGCACTTAAGCCACAGTGACTTCTTCCCTTCTTCCTCCCGTTCCATCCAGATCGACGTAGGAGAGCTCCGCCGCCGGCGCCAGCCCCGTCAACACCGCGAGCCCTCCGACGACCCCGCCGACAACGCGCCGCCCGACGTCGACTCCGCCGCGCCCTGGCCCTCTCCCTCGCCGTCTCCTCGCGTGCGCGGCCGCTCCGCCGACCTCGTGCGCCCTCGTCCCCGCACCTTCCTCGTCCCCGCGCGCCCTCGTCCCCACACGCCTCGTCCACGCGCCCTCGTCCCCGCGCGCCCGCGCCGCCATCCATGTCGTCGGCGTCCACGCCTTCCTCGTCCACACACCGGCCTCGTCCACACCGCCCGCGCCTCTCCATCATCGATCGTCGCCCACGCGCCACCATGCCCGCCACGGTGAGCTTTCGTGCGTGTGTACTGTATAGATGCTAGAAAATATATATATGAAGATGAGCAAGAAAATATCGTGCAAGACAATGATGGCGAGGTCTATCTACAATCTCTTATGTATACATGAAATTCTGAATAATTTCATTTGTTGTAGAAATATATTTATTTAAATCTTTGTGTTTCTACATTCGTAGCCCTCTGGATCAACGACAACAACATGGAAGAGTAGAAATGTACGAGGCCCAAAGAAGTCGTTGGAGGGTCGGTTCATTCTCTCGGAATTCGAGGAGGATATAGGCAAAGTACTTGGACCACATGCATAGAAATTTGTCAGCCACTGTGGGTACCTTGTAAGGGATAGGATCCCGATCAATGCTCGTGAATGGAAGCAAAAGAAAGAGGCTCCTCATATTAGTTTTGTCTCTGATCGTGACAAGACACTAGTTTGGCAAGATGTCCTTCAACATTTCACGCTAGATACATAAGATGAAGCTTTGAAGGAGAGAGTTAGGAACTGGGCTATGAAAAAGATGGCCACACAATTCCAGTGTTGGAAGAAGAAATTGTGCAACACATTTATCAAGAAGAACCTGACGCCAGATTTCAACACTAAGGCCTACGTCAAGTTGAGGCCGTTTTGGGATGAGTTTGTACAGTTCAAGACATCGGAAGAGGGTGAGGCACGGGTGAGAAGGAACCAACAGAATGCCCGACAAAAGCAATACCACCATCACTTGGGATCAGGTGGCTATAGGAGTGCCATTCCTAAGTGGGAAAGAATGGAACGGGAGATTCTTGCCAAGGGGATCGAACCAGAATCAATCAACTGGCCTGAGCACGCCAAGTATTGGTTTTTCGATCATGGAGGAAGCCTGGACCTAAAGACCGAAAAGATAGTGTATGGCGTAAAACTCCAAAGAGCAGCAGAAAGATTTGCTTATGCTCGAGGCTTGGCTGAGAGTGGCAGGTGGCAGCCGAACAGAGATAAGGATGAGCTGACATACGCCCTAGAGAGTACTAAACACGGTGGGTGCACAAGAGGCTATGGGAAGGTGTCGTGGGAGCATGGCTTCCCTAAAGACAAAGCCACCTATAGAAGCCGCCAGAGAAAGAATGATGAGGAGGCAGAGCGGATGCACAGGATGGAGGAAATGGTTCTTGAGTCACAGGAAGTGGCTCGTGAAGCAGTAGAGCGAGAAAAAGCACTTGAAGCCAAAATGAACAAGGAAATCAAAAGACAAGTGCAGATAGCAGTAAGTTCCATCCAAAGGCAAACTGCATCAGAACCGGGAGTCAACATCAGCCCCCTTGGTCAGTTGAAAAGTAGTTGCGCTTCCACGGAGGTGCTAGTGATTCAAGATGACGTAGGGCTGCGCTTCCCCATGGATGACATCACCGATCCTCTGACGACATGTGAGCTACACATTCCAGAGGGGAATGCCACAGTCATGGTGGCTATCGGTGTTGTATCTCGTATCGACCCTATGAAGACATGGCTATGCCATGGGGCATTAATACCTCCTAGATATGCTAGCATCTCGATGGATAGAGTTGTGAAAGGTTATAGGAATGTGCCTCTTGACATTGATGGAGGTGATGAGGAGAAGACTTTAGGAGAAGCGGAGAAGACATTCATATGTTGGCACAAGCGCTATATCATTATTCCTGGGGCGTCACCTCCTCCTCCTCAACAACCTAACCCTAGGTGCGGATGAAAGTGAACGAAATATTTTTTCACTAATCATGTATTGGCTTAAATAATAGTTTACTCATACCATGTTGTTTTCACAGCAGAACCTCCCCCAACCTAAGTCCAATTATCCATTCACCACCTAGTCACAGTGCTGTGGGTGATGACAATGAAGTGGAAGACACGGCTGCATCCCCATTGGCCCCATTTCCACAACGGGATCCAATGCCGCCACCGGCCCCATCACCTCCACGGCGGGCTCCAACGCCGACACCGGTCGCCCCATCGCCTCCACGACGGGCTCCAATGCCGCCACCAGCCCCATCGCCTCCACGGCGGGCTCCAATGCCGACACCGGCCGCCCCATCACCTCCACGGCGGGCTCCAACGCCGCCACCGGCTCCATCGCCTCTACGGCGGGCTCCAACGCCGACACCGACCGCTCCATTGCCTCCACGGCGGGCTCCAACGCCGCCACCGGCCCCATCGCCTCCACGGCGAGCTCCAACGCTGACACCGGCCGGCCCTCCGCCAAAGAAGAGGCCCACCCCACAAACGAAGGCATCGGCCCCACCGCCGCTGAAGAAGAAAGCCTTAGGGAGAACACCAGCTATTCCTAAGATGATGAAACTTTTCGATGAGAAGACTGCCAAGGAAATAGATGCTTCAGTGAAAACAGATGTGGACAATTTCTTCATGAAAGTCAAGGCTAAAAGTGAAGCGAAGCGAAACCCTAAGAAGCCGTACTTCTTCGTACATCCAGAAGTTCTAAGGCAAAGGGTGGACGCTCACCAGAAAAAGTTACGTGATGCTCATAAGGATTCGCCACTATCGGACTATGACCGCACTCTCACCAAGTCAATTGAGGAGGCGAAGAAGAAAGAGAAGAGAGCATGGAAGGGTGTTGCACAGCTCGGGGAACAATCACAACAATCAGTGTCCCCGCTAGTTATTGGGAATGAATATGGTTCAAACATGAACGTGCTAGAACAGATATATGGAAATGTAAATTTGGATCAACTTGATGAATTTTTCGCGAAAACTGGTCTAAGCATTTCCCAAATGTTCGGCGGAGCACCCATCGAAAGTGCTCCGGAAGTTGATCATTGGAAGAAGGAATATGTATATGGCAAGAGTTTATACAACCCTGGGAAGCTCAGGGAACTTCGTACACAAATGTACTTGGTAAACAAGTGGTACATGGCGGCGTGTCGCAGAAAAGCGGATGACTATATTTGCGTCAGAATTAGAAACCATCATTACTTCCATGGCGATGACATTATAATGGTTCAGTTTAATGAGTTACACCAACTATGCCACATGGACGCTCTAGACAAATCTCTCGTCAGCTGCTTTTGTCTATAAGTGATTCTTTCTTTTAATAATCTCACTCTAGCATATGTATATGTATAAGTAATTATCCTAACACTAGCTAGCGTGTCTATACATATGCAGAGACATGATGAGAGACCTCACACGTAGAAATGACAAGAATATTGGTTTCGTTGATCCATATATCGTATTCAAGGACCCAAATACTCCCTACGATCAATGGAGACCTCAAACGGAGAGGAATCTCTAGAGGTTCTCGATCAACCAAAAGAACAAAAGATTTATACTCTTCCCATACAACTTTGGGTGAGTGTTGTTATCGTGTGCACATTTTACTTTACTTACTCAATCCAGCATAAAGATATATATATATATGTTGACTCTATAAACAAATGCAGCTTTCACTGGATACTGATTGTCTTCGATCTCTCCGACGGTCATTTGCTAATCTATGACTCGTTGAGAAAACCGCAGGAAGATTACCAAGATATGATAGACATTATCCAGGGGTAACTTCGATCTTTAAATATTGATTCCTGTTCTTTAACTCTGCAATAGTTAATTAACGATTCAATTATTGGGCAGGGTTTGGGCTTGGTTCATTCAACTACACCATTCAGATCTGAAAGCATCACTTCCTGATCCACACCGATTGGATGTAAGTTGTACTAGCTCCCCGCATATTTACCTTATCATGCTTCAACTCACGTACGGGATGACGAGAGTAATCTTTTTATATCATACAGTGGGTTCTACGGCAGACACCAGGCAACAATTTGTGTGGATACTACGTTTGCGAGTTCCTCACGGTGTATGCAAAAAGAACCAATCTACAGATGCAGAAAGTACGTAACAAGTATATATAATAAATCCATTTTATTTATTTGTTGCTATTAAATAAATCTTATGTATATTAATACTTCTTTCCTCTAATGCAAATTGAAGGAGATATGGTTGAAGGAACAGGTGTTGGATATGGACCGCCTCAAAGGAATTCAAGAGACAATCGTAGGATTTTTTAATGAGCATGTCCTCAAGCCCGGCACCGAGTTCTACTTTAACCCAGATGAACCATTGAAGCCAAACCTGGACGAACATTTGTATGACATTTAAGTGGAGGACAACATTTGTGTTGTAAATACCAAGGATGCATGGATAATGTTGTAAATTTTATGTGCATATATCTCTACACCTAAAAAATATGGAGAGGACCCGTCTACCACTGCCATGGTGAAGCCGGATCCCAAATGCTTTGTCCAAGCGTTCCATTGCTTTGTCCAAGCATGATGATCTACGAGACATGTTACCCGTGATAAAGTTTCGGCTCCCGTTGCAACGCACGGGCATGATCCTAATATATTATACATATGTATAGCTCCATAATATATATATAGTTTCATACTTTATTTGTGTGTAATAATGTTCGAAACTAAATTATAGGTGCGCGTATACATATATTACCAGCGAAGAATACACATTTGAAAACCTAATGTAATTGTAAAACCAAAATCAATAATGAATTGAAATGGAAACAAAAAAGAAAAAAACACCTTTAGTCCCGGTTGGTAATACCAACCGGGACTAAAATGGCCAGCCCCGTTGCCCAGCCTAGCGCACCTTTTAGTCCCAGGCCTGGGAACTGGGACTAAAGGTGGGACATTTAGTCCAAATTTCCTAGTCCCGGCTCTATAACCGGGACTAGAGGCCCTTTTGGCCCGGGACTAAAGGCCGAACGTGCAACAGTGTTGGTAGTGGAGGGTCGCGGGCTACTCGTGGGAGGTGAGGTAGGATGGAGAGAGAAGGGAGAGGGAGGCAGCGGGGAGAAATGAGGATGCATGGTAAAAATACAAATAATGTACCTACTTACCAAATAGGTCTACATGCAAGCATATGTCATCATGCTAGTTTGTCAAGGTACCATGGCAAAATAGCCTAGAAAGCCATCTCGGGGTTTATTTGAAAGATATTAGATATTTTAAGTGGCACAATACTAAATCTTATAATTGAGGGGGGTTATGTGACCAACCATCAATATGCTAGGGAGTTATATAGAGTGATGTGTCCTATTGTTTGTTGTCTCACAACCATGTCATCGTCCACGGAATATGCATCACAAGGAGTTATTTAAATGATTTTTATGTTTTTAAGAGGTAAAAATAGAGGAATGTCAATAGTTGAGAGGGTGAAAATAGATAAATGTCAATAGTTGAGAGGGTTAAGTAGATATTGTCCAAACTTAATCATACTTTTCTTGCGGTATATGTATTATAGCGGGGGCGTGTGACACATCCCCTTAAAATCAATAAGGTCAATGGACACATTTCAATTGAATTGGGACAATTTGAGATGAGTATCACAAGTTTCTAAAGGATAGTTCTAAAGAATAAAGGGGGAAAAAAATGGGTGTAATATCTCATGACTAACTAAAAATTCAGCCGACTATGGAGAACTGAATCCTCCTATTTTACAGGAGAAAATTGAATTTTGCGGTCAATCTAAGGGGCATTCTGAAAAGTTAAATGCCCAAATCGGAAATTGAAATGGCTAAAACGGGCTCATCCCTAAGGCCACGGCCTGCCTTTCCCCACTATAGGCCCATCTTCAAGAGGCCTATCAAGCCCAAAACGCTAACATCTCAAACTTGCTGAAACACGGGACAATGTCGTTGTTGGTGGACATTCAGGTTGCTGAAACATTGAACTTTTATAGCTACTGGTTCAGTCGAAAGGAAAAGGAGTGAACTCAGCAGCAAGCAGTACCTTGGCATCCATTAGCGATGTAAGGATTGCCCTCGAATCCATTGGAGCAGTTGCACTGTGCCCGCCCAACATTGCTTCCAACAACGCCGTCTTGAACTATGGTGCTATTCAGGCTTATGCTCTGCCAATGCTACTATCAGCTATATGGGCCCTCTGCTACTGATAGAGGGCCATGGGCTATGACCACACTGGGCCTGCTTGTATGTCCAGAGTCAGTACAAGAGGAGGTAGAGAGAACCAGGAAGGGAGATCGAATCAATTATCAACAAAAACAGCTTTCCTCTTAATACTGTTCATCTTCCCCGGCTCTCAATTCCTTCCTCTCTGTACCTGCTTCTCTTCCCGATTCCTCCTATTTGCTGATTCTAGACTTCCCTTCCTCTGAGGTCTTGTATCCTGCTACCTCTGAATCGAGTTATCAGTGAATCAATCGGGTGTGATTGCTAACCATTGGTATCAGAGACACCGGTCCTCGGTTCGATATCCATCAGCATGAGTCCTCTCGACGTCAAGCTCATCCTCGACGAGATCGCCAAGCTGAATCGGCGCCTCGACGAGTCCTACGCTCGGATGGAGCGGTGCTTCTCGCGGACCTTGGCCACGCTGGAGCCGCGGGGCGACGCCGTCGAGCTTCGCGTCGGTAGCCACGAGCAGTTCGGCGCGACACAACCCGTCATGGCTGACAACTGGGGTGGCCTCTTCGGCGAGATCCCAACACCCGACGCCACCTCCACCGACTCCGACGCACCTCCCTTCGCGCTCGCGCCTGACAACTCCGAGTCTCACAGCACCGATGGCGACGCTGCCTCCACCGTCGAGCCCAACCCCGACCCCGAGGCGGGCCACGCCACGCTTGTCGCTATGAAGAGTCCTCACCTCGACGACATCGTCGATCTCGACCCCCTCAGCATCCTCCCCGACGCACTACTCTGCAACATCGTCTCCCGTCTTCCCCTCAAGGAAGCCGCATACACGGCGGTGCTTTCCTGCCGCTGGAGGCCAGTCTTCGCCGCCCCGTCTGTGATGCTGGTTCCCATGTTTCCCAAGGGCGAGCTCTTCTGCCTCACCACCCAGGAGGGGAATTCCACCGTCCAGCGCGAGAAGGTGCAGATGGAGGCGAAACCATTCTTCCTCGAGCAGATCGAGCAGGACGCCATCGGGTCCGCCCACGCCCCTTTGGTTCGGCGCCGTGGTCGAGGCCCGTGTCGACGACGACGGCCTCCACGGCTCCTGGTTCCCGGTCACCGTCCTCGACTTCGAGCCTGCGCGCTGCCACAGCCCGGCGCGGTACACCACCCAGTCCGCGCACCTCCTCGCTGACGTCAAGGGCGTACTCGTGGATTCCGTCGCGACGCTCTTCCCCAACCTCGCCGCGCGGTTCGTCTCCGCCACCGGCAACGGCGCGCTGCGCACACGCGCGAGGGCGGTGTACGCTCGTGTTCGCAGGCACCACAGCAAGCTGAGGAGGACGACGCGGAGCACCAACCCGCGGCCCAGCAGCGTCAACAGCCCGACCCTGCCGGCGCTCGCCTCGCCGGACTCGTCCATCCCTCGCCGTGGCCGCTGGAGGTCCGGGAGGTGAACAAGCACTTCATCCGCAGCTGCACGCTCCGCTCGGACCCCGAAGCTGGTGACGCCCTGCGCCCCGAGTGCCCTCACGAGGTCTGCAACATCTCAGGCGTCACCTTCGACCCACGCGACGTCGACACCAACCACAGGTTCATCGGCTCGCTGGACGCGTTCGTCCGCGGCGCGCCTGGCCTCGTTCTCCTACCACTACCACGGGATGCAGCTTCACTAATCCCTTTTGCACCACGACAAGCCTTCCCGCTGGTCCTGGCTACTTCTGTGAGGAAGTCAGGTGCTCACTCCGTTCCTGCAGCTAGGGTGTTCGACGAAATGTGGAGCTACCACTCAGTTCACGAGTTCTGGCACGAGCGCTTCCTCGCGAAGCATGACGAGGCCATCGGCAGCAACTTCAGTGGCACACTTCCATTCATTGATGCTGAAGGCTCAACCCAAGATAGATTTGCTCAGTGTATTGGTGGCTTCCTGAGTGTTGTGGTCATGGAGATGCAGTTGGACACTGAATGTGTTGACATTGGCATGCTACTGACTTCCATCAAGTCTGGTGGGTATACAAGTCAAGTTGCTGGAAATGGACGTCGAGGTTCAGTTTATCCTGAGGTGATGAATGCATCTGTTCTTAGCAAGCTGAAAATAATTAATCATGGAAGAGGTTGTGACAGAGGTGTTTCTAGTGTGCACATTATAGTTCATACCAGTATAGCTTCTCAACCATGGCTGCCACCTACACAAGGTCAATCTGTTCAGATGAAGCTCTGCATTGATATCAGTTTTGATGCAGTCCATCTCAGGCCAATCCCTTGGCCATTTTTCTGTGGTTATGCAGCGCCTGTGCACTTGAAGACATCACTTTCAGTGAATACTATGCTTGTGAACTCCACTCAACTCTATTTAGGTTTCTGGTCACTGATTTGGTTAGGCTGGGTTGCTGTGCAGTACAAGCCTCCATGGCCGCCACCCCAAAGCAACGGGACATGGTTTCAGTTATCTGTGAGTTTTGTGATTAGCTGCTCATTGCGCCAGTCTACAGTTCCATTCTTCCGTTATGTAAGCTGTCATGAGTGTTGGAAGCTTTGGCTGGAGTTACTTCAAAATGCAGTGCAAGTTGCTGAACCCAACGATATCAAGTTGTCATGCACATAGTCAAGGGTATACATGATTCAGTTGTTTCCTGGAAAGATTCAGGCTCTGACTATAATCCTTCTGCATCTCATCAATGATAGGAGAGCTATGCTGCTACTTAGTGTTGGTCAATGGGGCATGATTCTATCACGTGCATCCATGCTCAAAAGAGAATTTTTGGTGGAAGGTGAACATCTCGTGGTTACAGTAACATCTAATATGCAACCACTATTTCAGTGTTGTCCAATTGCAGTAGCAAGGATACGTGCTGCTGATGTGTCAGCAACTCTGATGGAAACTGGAATTCTTCAAATTACAATTGTGAGATGTTCTTGCCATTTGCTTGCTCTGGTAGCACTTATGAATGGGCAAACTGATTCTACAGTCACATATTATTATATGCACACTTGCTGGGACTGCAACTCACTCTCACTCCTTGTATATGGCAAGTATTTGGTACCTGCTTCGTTGGTTCAGGATGGAAATCAACAGTCATGCTATAGAATTTGCAGAGATGCTTGCAGCTCAGCGTTAGCACTGAGTCTTCAAAAACTGGGCATCGAAAAGCTAACTAATGACTACATGCAGCAGTGGGTGGCCTCAAATATGAAAATCGGAACCTGGACTCACATTATGCAGATTACAGTTCAAAAGGAGCCCCAACTGCTTGGTTTCAGTAATGGTAAGCCCTTGGTTGGTGGAGTTGATGGTACAATATATGCACGTCCTATCATTTGTTTCAGTTTCGATGCAATGGAAGTAGGAGACTATCCTTATGTTCGGCTATTGAAGCATCCATGGCCGCCACCTGTGCTTTTGCATCTCCCTCTTGCTGGTGCTGGTCTGCGGCCGATACAATGGCCGTCCTTCTGCTGCTATGGTGCTGCCAAGAAGTCCACATTACTGCTATTCCGGGGTTTGAATCATGGGCCCAACTATATATTCCCAAGCTCATGGAAGGTTCAACATGCTTGCTGCTATGGTTTTCTGTACACTTAGAATCTGATGAACTCGGCACCTACAATATCAGCTGCTTGGCGGCAAGCCGCCTTTCAAGGAGAGGGGAATGTCAGCTATATGGGCCCTCTGCTACTGATAGAGGGCCATGGGCTATGACCACACTGGGCCTGCTTGTATGTCCAGAGTCAGTACAAGAGGAGGTAGAGAGAACCAGGAAGGGAGATCGAATCAATTATCAACAAAAACAGCTTTCCTCTTAATACTGTTCATCTTCCCCGGCTCTCAATTCCTTCCTCTCTGTACCTGCTTCTCTTCCCGATTCCTCCTATTTGCTGATTCTAGACCTCCCTTCCTCTGAGGTCTTGTATCCTGCTACCTCTGAATCGAGTTATCAGTGAATCAATCGGGCACACCCTCTCTCAATGCGCAGTTTCATTTCACGGTTTCATAAGCAAGCCACATCATTTAAGTGCTGCATGCTGGGTGATCAAATGCGCCATATATATGGATTACTCGTATGTGCCATGTTCGGAGTCACTAGTAATTCAGAACCAGGAGTATCTCACAAAAATATAGTCTCTTTCACATGAAAAATCGATTTGAACCAGACAAGCTTTCTTTGGCCACAGAAAATTTTTAAAAGACATCAAGCTCTCATCTGAACCACCCAATCTTCCTTTGCTTGGACACAGCTGAAATATACAAGAAATTGTATGCATGCAAACATGTTGAGACCGATGTGTTATTCTGTAAGCATGCAGACATGCTATCTCTGGCAACTTTATCACGTAATCATCATGGCCGACCTGCTGCTGGAGTCAGGAGATGAGGAGAGATGGCTGGAGAGAAAGGGAGATCGCAGAGCGGGACAGGCATATAGACAGCCGTAGCGGATCAAGAAAAAGACAAATGATGAAACTACGACGCCTCAGTGCAGGTTTCACACGGTTTCATAGACGTTGGAAACGGTGCACACTCGTTTCATGCCGATGAAACGATTGTCTTCTCTTTCCTTATAAAAACAGTGCCATATCATCATATTTGCTGAGGTGGCACATCATTTAATACATATGAAACTTGCATTGAGACTAGCCTTACTACTTAAGAAACCAGAACCTATACCTGAGGACTGCACAGACTATAGATGGAAGCATTTCAAGGTACACAACTTGTCAATAGAAAAGTCTCAACTATATTAATAGGTCATAGGTGTATATTTTACTGATATTATTTTTTTTGTTTGGATTATGTCATAGAATTGTTTGGGTGCATTGGATGGTACACATGTGAAGGTTACTGTCCCAACTAAGTTGAAGGGGAGGTATAGATCAAGAAAGGGTGACATTGTGACAAATGTCTTAGGTGTTTGTGCACCAGACATGCAGTTTATATATGGATTACCTGGTTGGGAGGGTTCTGCACATGACGGCCGTGTGCTTTGAGATGCCATCTCAAGGCAAGATGGATTACGTGTCCCTCAAGGCTGCTATTATCTCGTTGATGCTGGTTACACTAATGCAAATGAATTTTCTTTAAGTGTGGCTTAGCAGCATTTTCTTTATGTGCTGGTTTGCACTGGAATGGGCAAAGTTTCACTCTTTGCACTGGTTTGCACTGGAATGTACAAAGAAATAGTTTATATTTATATATGGGACATTTACAATTCTGTCAATATATGTGGCACTAATTTATGTAACCAGCAAGCAATCAAAATCAATGTGATGTTCCATTACATGTATGTATACCTGTACTCAAATTAGCTTGTGGTCAGATGTTCCATTGATTACTATTTTACACAGTTGTGTTGTTTGCCTCTTACCCTCTTGTAGGACAACCCTGATGCAAGGGGCTTGTATGGCATTTCATTTCCACACTTTGATACCTTAGCTGCTATATATGGGAAGGATATTGCTACTGGAGAAGGTGCAGAGGGCCTTGGTGAGGCTGTTACAAACATGGAGAAAGAAGCTGAAGATAATCCTGATCTAGAACAAAGCACTTCTGATAGAAACTCTGTTGATTCAACTTCATCAACCTCCAAGAGAAGAAAGAGAGATAAGAATAACTCTAAAGGGAATGAGGGTAGCATGTCAAGTGACCTGTTTTTGGGTATGGTTGGTGAGCTCCGTGGTGATCTTAAGAATGCTTCAGAACACTTTGGTAAAATGGCTGCAGCCATGAAGCTTGAAGCCAAGATGCAAGAGGAGGCAGTACAAAAGGATCCAATGCAAGCCCTTTTACTGAGTTGAGTAGGCTTGGTTTCAGTGGCACTGAACTTGTCAAAGCTGCAAGTGTCTTCATGAATATCCCAAATCAAATGACTATGCTGTTTGCACTTTCAGAGAATCTAAGGAGGGAGTTCATACTGAACATGCTCGCTGGTAAGTCGTTCATAATACCTTTCCATTCTCATGTTCCTCATCAGGACTCTAATCTATGTATATTATCCTTGTAGAACCCTCTGCATAAATCATAACCCTACCTCTATCACCAATCTTCTACTTTCCCTAACTTTAAATATGAGAGCTGCAACCAGTAAATGTGGGTGCCTGGCAGCAGATGTGTGAATGAACTTCGTGCTGTACAAGTTAATTTGTTTTTCTGCCATGTAGTTATAATGTTGCTGCTGCCATGTAGTTCAGCACCTAGTTTGCTCAATATTCAATTTGTAGCTAGTTGATAGAACCTGTACACTTCTTCTCTACAATGAACTAACCTCAACATGGAAAATATATTTAGTAGCTAGTTGATAGCTGAATGAACCTGTATGTTGTAGCTGGTTGATAGCTGAATGGAATTTTTTTTTCTTTATTATGTAGAACTTGCCTCTGTAACATGGAAAAAATATGACTTGTGCTTATGTTTTCTTTGATTCATCAGAAGATGCTCAAAGGAGGAAGTGAAGGAGTTGTCTGTTGCTGCTAGCTATAACAATTTGACAAGCTATGTTCCTTTGGGATTGGGAAGCACATGAAGATCGAAGGGATAGTGTCTTGTGAATTCGGATTTTCTAAAACTGTGACCATGAATAATGCTTTGGATGTGTACTAGTCATAAGTCATTTGTTGAGATTTTAAACCAGTTATTGAGATTTTGATAAGTTATCCTTTTTTTTTTATGATTTATGGATGAGCACTTGAAGATCGATGGGATAGTGTCTTGTGAATTCGGATTTTCTAAAACTGTGACCATGAATAATGCTTTGGGTGTGTACTAGCCATAAGTCATTTGTTGAGATTTTAAACCATTTATAGAAATTTTGATAAGTTATCCTTTTATTTTTTTGATGATCTATGGATGAGCTGCACATGCTGTGTCATCTCGCAGTTGTCCGGCTACTAGCAGCTGAAATATTGCCTTAAATTATTCGTTTCTTAGCCAACGATAGTTCAAATTATGCTATTTTATTGTTTCTGGTAATCATTACCTTTACTGCCAACCAAACACAGTAATGGGAATAGTAACCGTTGCATGCAGCAACCAAACAAAACGTGGAATCCGTTAATCTGCAACAGTTACAGGGGGGAACGATTATCATTCACATTGCGTTCCCTTCCGATAAACCAAACAGCACCCTATTACAACATTAAGCCCTGCATCAATAATTTAATTTACAGGTATCAAGAACTCAACACATTCAAGTAGGATAGCGTAACAGTGCAAAGAAAGATGGAAAATACGACGTGGGTTGTTCCGTCTTGCTTTGCTTGTGCCATTTGCACATCTACGAGACAGGATACTGGATACATAACAAAATGAACAAAGTTCACTTATTTACTGGTATAACTTATTAGTTCTACATCAAGTCATCAACCATAATATTGTGGAGGTGCACAAGGCTATATCTCTAAGTTTATAATTGACGCCAAGATTGCAAAATGGAACCCAAATATCATCTTGGAATTTCAGATGACTGTATGAACTCTTTCTCCAAGCTGTATACTCTAGTTCCTTCATTGCCTTTGCTTCGATTGTGTGACTGATCTTTAAGAACAATTTGAATTGTCCTTGAAACACGAGAACCAGAGTGGATCTTTGATCCTAGCACATCTTCAAGAGTTTTCTCAACTTGCCTCATTGTAGGTCTTTCTTCACCTTTTAAGTTTAAGCATGTTATTGCTAGCCTTGCAACAACCTCGGCATCTTGCGCCCCTCCCTCTTCAACAATTTGTGGGTCTAGAATATCTAACAAACGATATTCTTTTATCACAGACACGAAGTGTGATGCTAGGCTTTTGACTTCTGATGAATGAGTAGTGAATACTGGTTTAACCCTTGTTAGTAGCTCTGCTAAGATTACACCAAAGCTATAAACATCACTCTTCTCGGTGAGTCGACTAGTGTAATAATATTCAGGATCAAGGTAACCATGAGTTCCTTGAATGGCAGTGTGTATTCCTGTTTCATCAATTGAAATTGACCTTGAAGCTCCAAAATCTGACACTTCTGCTGTTAAAGTTTCGGTAAGTAGTATATTTGTAGATTTGATATCTCTATGAAACACTGATATGGAAGCTGCACAATGCAGATACGCGATTGCCCTTGCAGTTTCTAGTGCAATCCTCAGCCTATCTTTCCATGGCAAAGGGCTTTCATTTTGTCCATGCAGATGATATGATAGGGTCCCATTTGATATGAACTCATAAACTAGTAGATGAACTTCCATCTCGAGGCAACACCCTAAGAGTTTCACCACATTTCTATGGTTGGTTTGTGAAAGTATGACAACCTCATTTATGAACTCATCAATTTCCCTTTGAACCACAATTTTGGACCTTTTGATGGCCACAACCCGTTGATCAGCTAAGATGCCTTTGTATACTATGCCATGGCCTCCACCACCAAGGATCCGATTCTGATCAAATTTATTGGTTGTTTGCTCTAGATCTTCTAAGCTAAAAATCTTTGCCCTTTCGGCTATATCTATATCTTCATTCGAAGAAATCAACTGTTGGAGAAGCAATCTATGGTTTCTCTTGAAAAACTTTTCTTTCAATTTCCTAGCCCTTCGTTGCTTAAGTTTTTTTTGGAGATTTTGGTAACACCAAGAAATGAAAACAGTAGTCCAAAACCACCACTGATTGCTATTATAGTAATTAAACCTGCAGAAGATGACCCAAAGTTTTAAACTACATATACGAGACCTACTTTTCAAATTACTAAATTGTACGATTGCAACTGTTAATAGTCCCTGTGTGTTTTTTTAACGAACCGTTACTGACAATGTTTGTGTTAACAGAAAATGCAAGCAGGTAACCCACCTACAGGAAAAAGAAAACATCATCGATAGCAACTAAACTCATTGGGCAGCTGGGCAACTCCCTGTGTTTTTTAAATACATGATGTTTAGGACAAGTTAATTAGTTTAAAGATGATCAAAATATTTGTCCAAAACTTTATATATATTAAAAAAAGGAGGGAGTATTTGTTAGGGAGTCACTTATGTTTATTTTGATACAGACACATGGTTTACTTCCGAGACATTGGAGTATTACAATCTTCTAGTCTCTCATTTGTGCTCTTCATGTAGACATGTACAGCTGGTTCTCTAGTATTACTGAAAGAACGTGAGATATGCAGCTGTTCATCATTAGTGCGTTGAAGGAAAATTTTATTTGAAGCAAGATGTATTTGGTACCTGGAAGGCTCCTGATGCCTTTCTTTGGTGAGCATTTGTATGTTCCGGGCACATTGACGCAGGTTCCACGGCATGGATAAACATCCGGCTGTGAACACTCATCGATGTCTGAAACGGGAAAAGTTTATATAGGTGAAAAAAGCAGAGGAACTTCAGACAATGTATATACACAGAAGCCGAGGAATTGTCATTTTAGCTAAACTAAGTTTCCACGTACGCTACGACGCATGATCGCAAGAATATACATGAAAGCAGTACCTTGGCATCCATCTCCATCTTTGATGTATGGATTCCCTTCATATCCTTGGGAACAGTTGCACCGTAGTCGCTTATGGTTTGCGTCGTCTATGTAGTAGGCGAAGCTGTTGCTGCTTATGCATCTGTTGCCACGGGGGTCATCCAATCCCGAGAACAAGTACAGGTCCTGAGCACGGCTCAAATCGAACCACCACTCCAGCACTGCCGGAACGCTCTGCGGCCAATACAAGGAAGTCAAATTGATGGGCATGTTGTGTCCGTAAATTCTGTACCATGCCTTGTCAATTATGAACGCAGCTGCATGTGTTGTGTCCCGCGGCCCAGATGTAGGCGTCGATCTTTGCACGGACAGAACTTTTATAGAGTACGAAGGGGCCAACCCTTTGATGGGTGTGCGGCAGAGGCCAATACCCGAACAAGCTGAGATGGCATCATCGAACATATTGTCGACGCACATGGCGCCGCAGATGCTGGTGTTTGTCTCTGAGCCGACAGGGATGAGCTGCGCGAAGATGTTGCAACCGACGGCCACGAACCAGTTGTATGTGATGGACACCACGAAGGGCCCAGAGGCATGTGGGAGAGACCATGTGCCATTGAACTCTGGAGAATCAGAGTCAGAGGCTGAAAACGAAACGTTGCTGTTGATGCGTACCGTGCCGTCCAGCAAGGAGATGTCGAGCACCTCCACCTCCACACCGTCGCCCAAGAGCAGCAGCTTCGGCGGCTGCTGCGTGTCGTTGCAGGTGAGGCCGAAACCCTCGTGGAAGCAGCCGACGCCGATGCCGAAGGGGTACGGCACACTTACTTCGCCGCAGCTCTCCCGGCAGCCAGGCAGGGCTACTGGCGGCGGCGGCCCTGCTACTGCTGCCGCTACCAGGAGCTGAAGCGACATCCATCCGATCGTGGCTCGTCGGAAGACGGGAACCATCGTCGCTCAGCCTCTGTGAACGATGAACCTCTTCTTGTCTTGTTTCTGCGGGGGACTGAGTGCTTGACGAGCTGGGTTGGTGGGCAGAGGAAAATCAGCACTGGACCGAGGGTGTGTTCACTTCGCGAAGAGTAGGTGAAAAGTTATTGTAACATCTTTTATTGTTATTTGGTAAAATTTGTTCAATCATGGACTAACTAGGCTCAAAAAATTCGTCCCGACATTTACAGACAAACTATGCAATTAGTTATCTTTTTTACCTACATTTAATGCTCCATGCATGTGTCGAAAGATTTGATGTGATGAGTGGAAGAGGAAATATTTTTGGGTTTGCATGCCAACTAAACATGGCCTAAAGCCTCGTTGAGTTTCCAAATTTTTTTTGGCAAGTAACATCGAGCATTTGAACACATACATAGAGTACTAAACCTGACCGAGGACGAGGTCTGAGTCGATGCGACGTGGCCGAGGGCGTCTCCTCAGGCGTCTTTTTTTGTTTTTTAGCCCTTTTTCGAAAGATTCTCTTAAATATGCCCTTGGCGGAAAGATTTCAAAAAATGGATCCTTATCTTGGCGCTATAGACGTCGGCGCCAAGATATAACGGCATGGTGCCAGGGTCACTGGCGCCATGACCCTGCCGTCGTGGCGCTGACGTGGCAGGTAGCATGGCGCCATGGATCTTGGCGCCAAGCCTTGGCGCCATGGATCTTGGCGCCAAGCTCTCAGTAAAAACGTATTCTTCTTCCTTTTCCTTTCTCTCTCTCTTTCTTCTTCGTTCGCCCGAACACCGCCGACGATCGCCGGCCCGCCCGCGCCGCCGACCGTGCCCGGTCGCCCGCGCCGCCAGCCGCCCGCACCCGCGCCCCGGCCGCGCCCGAGCGCCGCCGCCCCCGCGCGCCCGCGCCCTGGCCTGCGCGCCCTGCCGCGCCCCCGCCCGCGCCCCCGGCCGCCCGGCCGCGCGCCCTACCGCGCGCCCGCGCCCCCGGCCGCCCATGTCCGCGCCCCCGCCCACGCGCGCCCGCGCCGGCCCGCCCGCTGCCCGCGCGGCGCCGCCTCGGCCGCACGTTGCTGCTCGTCGCTCGCATCTTAAGCGCCGGCATCTCCGCTTCTGCACAAGGTAAAATACTTTGTTGTTCTTACTTAATAATAGTAAGTTAGTTAGTTATGAAGCTAGTTAGTTAGTGTATTATAGATTAAGATTGATGGATACTTTATATAGTTACTTAGTTATTTAGTTAGTTAAATAGTTAAATAGTTAGTTACGGAGATTGTTACTTGACATAGTTAGTTAGTAGTACTGTGCTGTTAGTAGTAGTTATTAGTTATGAATACTTAGTAGTTAGTAGTATTTAGTATTTACTTTTTGTGTATATTGTAGTAAAGCAATTGTGCTTCGTTATGTTTGGGAACTAGATGGACAACCTAGTGAGCATATATCATGGAGAAACTGTGGAACGAGATCGCTATGGATATGTTGAGTTTGTTGACATGCAAAGTGTGCCTGTGCTATTTAATGAGAAGCCATCATTTAGTGAGTTGACTGCAAGGGCTCGTGAGGAGGTACATTGCTATGGAGATGATGGCATCATGGTTGAGGGTGTACTTCACCTAGGTTTCCCTCCCAACCTGCTAAGGAAGATGATCCCAATAGGGTGTGCAGATCAGTGGGACAACTATGTGAGATCGGTTATGAAAAGCCAATTCTAAAGTTTAGACGTGGTTGTGCATCGGGTGCTCGTTGATCCCATCCCTCTTGGGTTGTCCCCGCCAATGGGTGAGCAGACATTTTTTGAACCTCCCGTCCCAGAACGTGATGTGGATGCTGAGGTTCCGCCTACCGTTCCCGATGCGCAATCTGCCCCTAATGATGTGGCACATCCTCCTCAGGAGATCCCTTTGACACAGAATCATCCGTGTAAGTGTTAATTAGGCATCGTTTTATCTTTGTAGCTTAAGTCTCTTCTTCTCATCCACTTTTCTTATCATCTCCTCTTATTTTGTGGCTATGTTGTAGGAGACGTTCTCGATAATGAGGGCGCTCCTCCTGCTGATGCTCAAGTTCAGATTGGCGATGGAATCCGTACCTCCAATAGTGTTGAAATTATGAATGATTCAGAGCCATATGAGATCGCAAGGGCTATTGATTCTGACGATGATCGTCCCGTTGGAGAGCTCATGGAGAGTGATGTTGAGATGCTGAGGCGTATTTTTCCTGGCCACCGTGATCCTGTGGTTCATGAGTTCAGTGATCTTACTCATTCAGATCAGGCGTGTGCCGAAGGACGTGAAGATGAGTTGTAGGAAGCTCTAGAGGCTGGTCCTAGTATGGAGATAGAGAAGGGGAGGGTTTTCGATGACCTCCCTGCATTGAAGAGGTGGTTGCAGGCGTTTGCAGTGATACGTAAGAGACCGTATAAGGTCCTGCATTCCCACGTGAAGCGGCGTTACACGGTTGTTTGTGATAAGGAACGCTGTCCATGGAGGGTTTGTGCAAGGAAGCAAAAGGTCTCCGGAAAGTGAAATATCACAAGAGTTATCGGGCCACACACTTGTTCTTCACATGACCTCAGCACGAAGCATCGGCAGTTGACATCTACCCTCATTGCCAAGCGGTTGATAAAAGTATTACAAGGTGAGCCGAACATGAAGGTCAGGACAATTATCAAAATAGTTAATGAGGTGTATGGAGGATATAACATATCGTATGGCAAAGCCTGGAGGGCTAAGCAGCGGGCGTGGAAGATGATATATGGGGACTGGGAGGATGGCTACGAGCAGCTTCTAGTACTTCTCAATGCAATCAAAGTAGTGAATCCAGACATGCATTATGAGTACATCCCTAGGCCAGATGCATGGAAGAATGGGAGACAGATATTCTTCCGTGCTTTCTGGTGCTTCCCTCAGTGTGTCGAGGCATTTAGGCAGTGTTGTCCAGTCTTCTCCATTGATGGTACATTCTTGATTGGCAAATACCGTGGCACACTTCTCATAGCCATATCGTATGATGCAAACAACAAGCTTGTTTCTTTGGCATTTGCTTTGGTTGAGAGGGAGAATAATGATAGCTGGGGATAGTTCTTGAGGCTAGTCCGGATACATATGGTTGGACCTGACAGGGAGGTCGGTGTCATATCTGATAGGCACCAGGGCTTACTTAATGCTGTGCGAGAGGAGATAGAGGGGTATGCACCTTTGCACCATCGTTGGTGTACTCGGCACCTTGCTGAGAATCTACTCTGGAAGGATGGTGTGAAGGATAATTTTGATCTTTTCCAGGAGGCTGCTCGACAGCTTGAGGATAGGAATTTCCGGAGGAAGTTAGAGGAGGTCAGAACCGCATCTAATGCCGAAGGTAGACAATGGCTGACAGGTTTGATTAGAGATGTGGACAAATGGACAAGAGCTCACGACGTAGGTGGCTGGAGGTACGAGTTTCAGTGCAGCAACATGGCCGTGTCTTTTAATAAGCTGCTGCTGGGGATTCGTGGTATGCCCGTGAACGCTATCGTTCAATTCACATTCTACAAGCTTGTTGCCTGGTTCAACGATCGGCACGCCCATGCATTGCAGTTGCAGAGTGAAGGTAAGATTTGGGCTCCCACACCACATGCACATCTAGACAAGGCGAAGGAAAGGGCTCGCACACATGAGGTCATATGTTTTGACCATGCCACATGAAGATATGAGGTGAAGCATACCGGTGGTACTACATCTGATGGTGAGGTCCAAGAGTCGAGGATTCATGTGGTAGTCCTCCAAGATTTCTCATGCACTTGTGGGAAACCAAGGCAGTATCACTTTGTATGTTCTCACCTTGTAGCAGCTGCTAGGCATCGCAACTATGATATTGAGGCTAGGATACCTCGCGAGTTTAGTGTCGACACGCTTGTCCAAACATGGAGGCCCCGCTTCGTGCCTTTTCGGGACCCTAGAGAGTGGCCTCCATACGACGGTCCAACGTACGTTGTAGATCCAGCTTACCGTTGGGACAAGCGGGGCTCTAGAAAGAGGACGAGACACAGGATGGTTATGGATCAGATACCCGGTAGAACACGATGTGGGAGAGCGACGCCATTTCTTAATGACCCAGAGCAGTACGAGTGTGGCAAGTGTGGTAGACTTGGCCACAATTCCCGCACTTGCCATTGGCAAATTAGTGAGGTGCGACTTGTAGTTATTTCTATTATTTAATACCTATCGTATTTAGTGTACAATTCTTGCTTTATGTTTAAATGCATATTTATTTTATAACTTACTAACTATATTTTTTTGTAGGATGACGCAATTCCACCTTTTGGACCTGGTGTACGACGAGAGCCACCGAGGACGTCTCGTAGCGTCGGGGCAGGTAAGATTTTACACTCCCATATCACATACTTTGAATTATACGTGTATATGTGTGTGTCAAGTAACATTTGTATTTTGTTAAAATGCAGAACCTTCCGCTCCTTTGTTCTAGAGTACATGGAGGGTTCTTAGAAATGCAGTACGACGACAGATACACACCTTACCTATCGAGAGCTGGCCTGGAAGTCATATCTTTCCAGGTTCGTCATGGCCTGCCTTTGTTCAACTCAGCGGGCTTGACTTCATTGGTTGACATGTATTTTATGAACATATAGGTTGTATTAATAATTATTTGTTCATGCGGTTATGTTTCTGAGGAGCATTATTGGTTTGGTAAAATTATAGGTGGTGATCTGAGACTCACAGCTTTCACATGGCGTTTGGGGAGATGACAGTCACGCTACAGGACTGTTAGAAGATGCTAGGTTTGAGGGTGAGGGGAAGTGCAATGACAGTGCAGTGTAGGTCAGAGGGTTGGAGAGCTCAGGTGGAGGCCTTCCTTGGACGTTCGGTGGGTGAGCAAGGAGAGCGCACTTCCGGTGTTCTTCTCTCATGGCTTCGGGCTGAGTTCGCACAGTATCCTCCAGGGGTAGACGAGCAGACAGTCTAGTACTACTGTAGGGCGTGGATCCTACACTTGTTTAGCTCTGTTCTCTTCCCCGACGGAACGGGGGACACTGCGTCGTGGATGTGGATCCACTGCCTCACAGACTGGGACCAGGCGGGTCAGTACAGCTGGGGCTCTGCAGTGTTGGCTTTCCTTTACCGTTAGCTTTGCGAGGCGTGTCGACGGTCTTTACAGTCAGCCTCACTTGGTGGGTGTGCGTACCTACTCTAGCTGTGGATGTGGTCGCGGCTCCTAGTTGCTCGTCCCGTGGTGCTGGCTCCTTACGACTGGTTCCCAGTGCAGAACGCACGTCTACAGCCAACGTGGGCGTACCTATGGGACCAGGTGACAGTTCCTCACGCGAGGATGGAGCGGGCGTACAAAGAGTACACGGATGAGCTAGACAGGCTAATGGCTTCTAGTGTAAGTATAAAGTATTATACATGTTGGTTTGAAAGAAATTATTTATTAAGCTATCTAACTTCTTGTTTAGACACGTTGCAGGTGACTTGGGAGCCATATGCGGATGAGGCTGCACTTCCTTTTGCGGTGAGCAACGTGTGTGACAGCGACAGCGAGCTCTACAGGGTGAGGTGCCCTCTTATCTGCTTCTATGCTGTCGAGTACCACCTTCCACATCGAGTTGCATGCCAGTTTGGAGCAAGGCAGCGTTGTCCACCATCTCCAGTGTCGACCGGTGTTGACTTGCACAAGTAAGTGTTCTATTCTTTGTAATTGGACATTTTTCCTGAATTTGCACTTATATTATTACCACTTGATATATGTCGAATAAGATGGATGAAATAATTGTTGATATGTTTGTATGTCTATGGAATGCATATAGGTGTGGTTTGTTTCAACAAACAAAGGAAACTCTGCCGAAATTTTTAAGTTTGGCATACATGCATGTTATAGTCACACGATGTTGAGTAACTTGTGTACGTGTTTTACAGATGAATTGATTGATCAAGGAATCTAGCCTTTACAGATGAGTTTTCAAATAGGCTTTTCAGGGATGGCATCTAGCCTTTTCAGGAGCATTAAAGCCACAATACAACGGCTCTTAACACCATTGTTGGTTATATATACACCTTCCTCCATACAATGGTAGTCACTTAAAACTAGAAGTTAGTTATCTACGAGTAGTAATGTGTGGAGGGTCATCTAGGGGGAAGGGAACGGGGGGACTAAGGGTACTCCCATTGTGTGGGAGGGGTCTCTGGGTCCGGAAGACTTTGATGAACTAGTGTACCATTTTCCTGTCGAGACCAAGAGAGATTTCACCAAAGAGTGTCCACTCCGAGGATATGATAACTGGAAAGAAGATTGGCCAAAATATAGGCATGGTGAGGACTGCTTAGTGCAGATGTTCATGGAGGGTTTGGATGGAGGTCGCCGATTCTTCAAATATCCGCGAGCAGAGGTAATTGGTTTCAAAATTTATTACTCAAATTTTTTTCTCTATTATTTTGCATCTTATAGGCGAAACTAACTGCATGTTAACTAAAATCTTTAAAATACAGTGTTCAGAGTCTAAAGAAAACTGTGGCTTCACTAGGTGGGTCGATCCTAGACCAATCTATCCGCACGCACAATACATCTACTACTTGCAAGACCGTATCTTCGAACTAGAAAGGAAAGTTAGCAACGGTTACAAAGACGACGAAGCAGACGATACCAGTAGTGGTGCCGTTTCACAGGACGGACCATGCCATGATCCATATTACACCTGCCCTAACCACAAGAACAACGGGCCTCCGCCACCACCCTGCCACCTCCACTATCAACAATGGGAGAGTACTGTGGAGAAGGGGCTACACAGTTTGCTATGTGGCCGCACTACTAGATAGAACAAATCTATCGTGTACACATGTCATGTAATGTGCTTGTTGTTCGCTCTAATTACCTAAGGCATGTTAGGTTTAGTCCAGGACATATGTGCCATAGTTTGGTACAAGTTCTGACATGCCATGTCCTATGTTATGCTTGTTGAATTGTGAAATCCAGTACTTCCTTATGTTTTATGTGCACCTCGAGAACTAGTTTCAGTAACTCAGTAACATTAAACCTGATATATGACAATACTATGCAAGGTCCAAAAACTTAAAGTGCATATGAACTACACGACGATGAAATAAATAACACAGAACATGCCCTAGGTACATGATTTACCTAAAGTACAATAGATTAAACACATTACATACTAGATCGACCACATTGTTTATGATTAAACCATACAACTAGCATACTACTGAGTACAACGAGGCAACTTTCCCTTTTTCTGGGCATCGGGATTCTCCTCCATCGCTGCCTTCGCTCTGCGCACGCGCTCAAGTTTCTTCTCCCTCTCCTCCCTACACGCAGCAACACGCCTCCTTTTCTCCTCTTCCTTGTGCTCTTTTACTGCTGCCTCCTCTCTGCGTCTCTTCTCTAATATCTCCAGGCGCTCCGCATCCCACTCCTTCAGACCTTGTAGAAGCCGCATGTCAGCCTCCTTGATCTCAGTGTCGATCCACTGTTCAAAATCACATAGCGGTGGAGGGGTCTGCAGCAAATGCAATTGTTTCATTACCAATTAATATGCAAACCTTCATTAGACACAAATTAATTAATAAACAAAAGCAATTTCTCACAATAAATGTACTGCGGCGCTGATGCTCTGTAGGCTCCCATGCAAAATTGGAACACATTCAATATCTCTGCTTATATGTTGCCTCATCTTCAGAAATATCTACCTTGCAAGGATCGCCACAGAAGCACATGGGTATTGGCACACCGCTAGGGAGCGACTTTGGGACGTACGGACTTTCGGTCATCCGTCCATAGCTATAATTCAACAAATTCTATTCTAATATAACAAAACAAATAACAATAAATCTAAAAACTAAGGGTTTAATATATGATGAAAAAGATCTACGTATACCTTTGTTTTCTAGCTTTTCCACGCCTAAGCATCCTACGGTTGTACAATACATACAAATTTTAAAAAGCACATGAACAAATAACATGTGAAGTTCATAGGTTAAGAATATGATTTCATTTTACCAAATCGATTCGAAATAAATAACGAAGGGTGAGAGAATACCTAGCTCTCGAAGATCGACGGATAAAATTCAACTTCTCACGGTCTAATAGGTCGATTGAAGAGGTTGGCCGAAGTGTACAAAGGAAAAACCCAAAGAGTGGGAGAAAGAAAACGAGAATGACTCGGAGAAGAGGGGATGGCTAAAACGTGGGTTCATGGCGCCAAGATCCATGGCGCCATGCTCCCTGCCACGTCAGCGCCACGACGGCAGGGTCATGGCGCTAGTGACCCTGGCGCCATGCCGTTATATCTTGGCGCCGACGACTATGGCGCCAAGATAAGGGTCAATTTTTTAAAATATTTCCGCCAGAGACATATTTGAGAGAATCTTTCGAAAAAAGGGCTTAAAAAAGACGGTCTCCTCAGCTCCCTCGTCTCGGCGCGAGCGAGCAGATGGGAAGCGGGGCGCCATCACCGCGACGAGCAAATAATTCCGACAGTTGATGTGTCATGGAGGGACCTTTGTGCATAGATCCAAGGCCTCGTTCAGTTTGCAAAAAATTTGAAACTGATGAATAATATCATTTTCGTCTTATTTGGCAAATATTGTCCAATCGTGGACCAACTAGGCTCAAAAGATTCATCTCGTGATTTCCAACTAAACTGTATAATTAGTTATTTTTTTACCTACATTTAATACTCCATGCAAGCGGCTAAAAATTGATGTGATGGAGAGAGTGAAAAAATTTAGAATTTAGATGACATCTAAACAAGACGCAAGTGTTTCAGACGAGGATTTCTTCATTAATAACCACGTTCGCAAGAACTCTACGACGCGTCCTTTGCAAACCGACGACGAGACTGATGTCCCGACTCCCGAGGCGACTCTCCATGGCACAATCATGATGCGTGGACTCAAGCAGCAACCACAAGTCCACAACGTCTCTAGCACGACTCCGCGTCTCGCAGCGAGCTCCGACTCGCTAGATTTCCGTCAAGATCAGCAGGCACTCGACCACACCTGATGAAGACCCTATCCAAGGCGGTGCTCCGCGTCTGCTGGGTCGGTCGGTGGCGGTAGGCTTGGCAAGTCGTGGTCGTCGTCCGTCCTCTCCTCTGCACCTGCACTGCACTCTGCACATGCATGATGGAATCCGGTGGTGGATGTAGGATGAGAATCAAAGGAGCTAAAACAATAGAGATGTTGATTTGCATGAAGATTTAATAGTGATTTGAGATTTTTACTACAGTAATTTAGTGGTAAATCAAGTCATTAGAGGGGCTGGAGCCACCCAGCCTCCTTGTAGATCCGCCACTGATGGAACCTTACAAGGCAGAAATTTCATTTGGGCTGCCCCCACCCCAGCATGCCATTGCCAGCCCAGAGACGACTTGAAATCTGCTTCTTCAATTCGATTCTCATTGCTGCCGAAACTGATGAATCCATCGATATTATCGGAATCGCATGCCGGAAGAGATAACGACTACTCCTACGTACTACCTGTGTGTATACGATCCAAATTATTGCATTGCAGACAAATGCAGGCCTGCTTGTTCAACCATCGATCGGTTAATAGTAATAGGTTGCATGTACGAGTACGACGTTGTTATGAGTTGGAGCCGTGTGTCAGTGTGTGCGTGCATGATGAAGATGGTACGTAGTGCTCGACTTGCCAAGCCAGCGACCGACTGTCCGCCGCGTGACAGGCGACAGCGAGCGACTCCACGTCTCCCTGACAACGCACGCGGCCACACCTGAAGATCCTAACCAAGGCCTCGTTTAGATGCTGAAAAAATTTCAGCACGATGAATAGTACCACTTTCGTCTTATTTGACAAATATTGTCCAATCGTGGACCAACTAAGCTCAAAAGATTCATCTCGTGATTTCCAACAAAACTGTGTAATTAGTTATTATTTTTACCTACATTTACTACTTCATGCATGGGTCCAAAGATTGATGTGATGGAGAGAGAGTGAAAAATTTCTAACTTTTCATGTGCATCTAAACAAGGCCCAAGGTGGTGGTCCGTCTGTCTCACACGGAGCGTCACTGTGCGTCGTCACGTGGCGACAAGCCACCATATGATTCCAGGTCCAGGGTCAACCAACCAATATCTAGAGGCGTACGATCTGAAGCATGCAAGTTAATTAAAATAATAATCAAACTTCAGTTTGCATTACGTGTGCATATATTCGTTATCCTCCATCCTAGAAAAAGAGTCATTCTACGGCCTTATTTAGATGCACCCTAAATGTTGAAATTTTTTCACTCTCTCCATCACATTAATCTTTGGACCTATGCATAAAGTAGTAAATGTAGGTAAAAAAATAATTAATTACACAGTTTAGTTGGAAATCACGAGATTAATCTTTTGAGCCTAGTTGGTCCACGATTGGACAATATTTGCCAAATAAGACGAAAGTGGTACTATTCATCGGTTTGAAATTTTTTTCAATCTAAACCTGGCCTACATTTCAAATTTCGTCTAAAAAAAAGTGTCGGTGAACGTCCGCACCGTACCACAGGCAGCGGCTGTCCGTGTCCACTATTCACTCGAGCAACGCCCGCCTTTATCCCTTGGCTCCTGCCGTCCAATAGAGCGCGGCCTGGAGTTAAAAAAAGCGTCACTCTTCTGCTATTGGTTGTACTAGTAGCACTGTACTGGTACTTCTTTACCTGATGTAATCATGGGATAGCAGGGGTATTATCAGAGATATGGGCTAGGGGTATCTATACCGCCCATATATATGATAGCCACCAAGCTATCGACCCAACAGCCGTCAAGGAGGAGGTCCGCAAGGGCCGACACGATCAACCAACGTGGAGATCAAGGCAAACCAAAGTGGACGTATCTAGATGATAGCAAGAATCAATCAATCTGTTAACCCGTTCGTCCTCTTTGTAACCCTACCTCTCCTGCCTATATAAAGGAGGGTAGGGACCTCGAGCTCAGGATCCAATCTTCCATCAATTCCATCTACCTCGTAGCTAGAAGCAACATCCCTTGTAATTGAGCATACGAATACAAGAGCTGCCGCACCACTAGAGTAGGGATTAGCGTGTACCACGCCTGTGTGCTACCATTTGATTCTGTCTACGCGATTACGTTGCTAAATATTGTCGGAACAAAACAATCCGACAGTTGGCGCGCCAGGTAAGGGTCTTTCGCGTCCAGACTAATTTTCTGTTTCAGATGGGAGTCATCTTCAACATCGGCGATGAACCGGAGCAGGAGCAGCCGGGCAAGGGGATCATCTTCGGCAAGCTCGACTTCATTGTCGATTAGTTCGAAAACCTGTGCCTACAGGAACCCGAGCCAACCGAAGAAGGAGAGCAGTCCCTCCAGATCCGCGCTTTTGCCGCCGGGCTGGAGGAGGCTATGGACGTCGGACCGGATGTCCTCGTGGTATACCTGAAGCATTACGCTCATCTTTTCATCGAAGACGGACGAGAAGGTGAGGTCGTCCCCACTTTTCACATCAGCAAAACCCCGGATCTCAACTCCGCGTCAGATCCGATACCTATACCTCACTGCGACGCCCCCAATCTTCGACAAGATCGGGGTGCACAACGACAACCCGTGGCGAGATACTCTTACAGGCTGCGGTGGAACCCACCGAACCTCCCACGGAGCAACGCCAGCCGCAGGGACTGACGGACCATGACAACGCTGAAGACACTCCCGATCAACAAGATTTGTGGGACGACGCCGATGTCTCTAGACTCATTGATCCGGAGGCCTTCTGTCGTTTTCTCTAGGGCTGCGACCAACTACTCGAGAACTCGGACTCCGACGGTGATGACGATGAAGCCATCCCACGTACGCTGGACATCGATACTGAATGATCACCAGACAAGCAGTCGAAACTCGGACAGTCCCCGTCGATGAAAGGGTACCTTTCCTGTAGCCGGGAAGGGTAACAGGGTAGCGTGGCCGACTACTCGAGCACTGACCCTGCTTCGGGATACTCCCGACTCAAGCTGCACACTCATATCTGGCGATCGACGACCGTGGCTAAGAGGGGGCCGTCGTCCCTCCCTCGACGAGAGGGGAACCCCCGTTAGCCAACAGGTCGTCAAGCAGAATCACCCGAGGGGAGGACTCGCACAACTGATAGCACCCCAAGCCAAGCAAGGTCGAGGGCTCTATGAGCTGGCCTACACGCATAACTGCGCGGCTGCACTAACCGTCTTGTTATATTCTTGCCCGCCAAAGGATCCTATCGTTCCCGACTCGTCTGTCATTCGGGATAGGGAACCTAAATGGATCGCCCCTCGTCGATGAAGAGGCTACCCTCGAGTGAGACAGACGGTGAAGGGTCACAAGGATGGGTCCAATGGCGACTCCTACTCCCGAGGACACAACCTGACAGCAAGGATCAGGACAATAGTCGACAACTATCGGTTATATCTAATTCACCTTTATCGGTTCATGTTTTTTCTTGCCGTACTACATTCTGTGAGAACTCACATATATCCATTTGATGCAAATGTATATTGATACCTCCCGAGCACCCCGTGGAGGATATCCCCGAACCACTTGTGGCCTGGCTATGTCAGACTGACTTAGTTACAAACATCTGTAGTTGTTATGATCGAAGGTTACACTGACCTACTGTAACGATCATGGAACTACAGAGGTCGTCCTACGGACTACACACCTATTCCCCTTTTCTTTCGCCGATCAAAGCCTCATAGTCCTTGAAATGGTATAAGTGACCTAACAAGACCTTGTGTGGACTCAACCTGGACATTTTGTTCGGGTCGAATAATCCCTGGGTAGTCGGTCTAAAAAGCTTAAACCAGCATCAAACACTAAAGACAGAGAAAGACGGAAAATGAAAAGGTGCGCAGTCTATGCCGAACAAGAACTTGCTGCAGGCAATACTGTTCTGGCCCAAACAAGTCGGGTGAACCACCCGAATTTGATCGAAACTTACTATGAACCAAGGCTTCACGTTCTCTCCGTAGATTGAGTAAAGTCTTGGTCCTACGTGATAAATACCTTCAAGCATCTCGACCCTGAGAACACCACGAGATACTTATGGGTCACGATGCCAATATCTGCGTAGCTATGCTAACCAATCAACACACCATGTGAAGTTTGATGATAACTAGTCAAATGATGCCTGAGCAAACCACTCGGGGGCTATACATGCATGACAATACTTGTCACAGAATCAAAAGATGGTCTCGGTACATCAACTACCCTACGGGTTCGTGATGATTGTGATGTGACTCCAACCCTTGGGTGTGCCACGCCGACCCACCCGAGCGTTCGGGGGCTACATACTATCACACACAATCACCGCGCGCAGAGGATCCAATCTGCAGAGACAACGAATAACTACAAAGCCTAAACTTTATTACATTTCACAAAGAGGTACATAATCTACTCCTAAAGGGGGCATCCTTGATGACCTATTCCACATCAACAACGGCAGCAAATCGCCTCAGCATAATCGCTAAACTCGGCAATTAGCTGGCAGATGTCGATGTTGCCGGGAATCTCGTCCACCATGGGGAACCCGGGCACCATCTCGCATAGATCCGTCTTATGACTAACACAGAGATGAGCCGTGGTTAAGGCTCCTATGACACCATGGTGGACTCCATGAGCCACCACCTCCTCGATCTGCGTTGGGAGACTTTGGAGCCGATCGGGAACGTCCGTCCCCACTGGCAACACCATCGTAACAGCAGCGATCGCCACGTTATGGAGTGCCTAGTGACGCTCACCACTGGACTGCGCCAGGGCAGTAGAGGAACATGCCTAGGTAGCCGCACTGTCTTGCTCGTGGACAGCCTCCGCCAACTGCCTAGCCAGATCTTCGCTGGCCCGGCACAACTTCGCAACCTCGGCTTGCGCGGCAGCCAGTTGCTCCCTAGCACCTAGGGAGAAAAAAAGGAAAGACTCGAAACTGCTCCCATCTAAATTGAGTAAATCCCGAAGAAGGAGGAATCCAACTTACTGGGGAGTTCTGCCTGGGTCACCGTAGCCGCGGCCTTGGCCTCGCTGACCTCTTCATTCGCGGCGTCAAGCGCCGCCCTCGTGATCGAGATGTACTCTCTCTGTCGCCTCTCCTCCTGGGTGACATCACAAAGGGCTTCACGCGTCATGTCGGCCTCCTGCACCATGGTGAGAACGCCTCCCCCGTCATCGCCCTGTCCTAACGGGACTCGCGACGATGATAGAGCGCCCCCATCAGCGGGGGTCTCGGAGCAGGACGCGCCATCGAGACCGCCCTGCAATGGATAACTCCCTCAGATCCCTCCTCTTGTCAACAAGAACAAGGGGCAGATTTATACTTACCCAAGTCGCACCAATGCCTCACGAAGAAGAACGGGACCTTGGAACACACGCTTCTCAGCGATTTCCTCCTCCGCCTCCACGCTTGCACGCTTGTCGCCGACCATGGATGATGAACAAAAGCTCGAGGAAAACCACGACAGACGACGAAAGGTAAGAATATAAAAAGCTACAATACAGGCTTACTAACTCCCATCTGCTTCCTTTGTTTTTATAGGTAGGGGACGCACATGGCACATGGCCGATGGAATTCCAATAATCTCTCTTAGTAGTGTTGCCATCAAGGCCGCACCACGTCCCCACAATTTCCGGAGGGATGCCTCTTGAGAGACTTACATGGGGAAACGGGCGCCAAAACCAGCACTTCGGCTTCGCCGAGAAGGAACCCATCTCCGTAATCACGGAAACCGCGGGGGCTCAAGGTCTGAAATTCAATGCACCATCACCCGAGCCGGAGCAGGCGAGTGATTTGACACTCAGATCGGGTACTCGGCCCGGCTCACCCCTTTTAGTAGGTGTAAGCGGTAGCGATTCATTCGCTATCGACCCTGCCCCTCTAAGAGTCATGGGGGTATTTGGGAGGGTCACCTATCTGACTCTAAAACCTCTAACACTCCGTGTCACGTAAATCTCCCAGTACCCGGATGAGCTCGAAGTACCTTATTTCAGCGGATGTGTGCCCCTTCAGGGGAAACTGGAAAAATGGTTGGCCCATAGCTATAACCAAAGTATGAGCTCCTGGAATCTGGAAAAAGAGTTTTATGACGTGCCCCCATTGGTCTGGCTTTGTCCTGCCGCTTTAGTTCAGTGAAGCGGATGTTCACTCGTTCTACCCGTTACTAGCTCGAAGAGTAACACATGCAACTGCCGACAGCTGCTCACGTGTTCGTTACTCACCCACAGTTGTGCCCGAACTGGAACATTGTTATATTGGCCTCAGGGCTCTGGGACAACGTCCTTACTTTAGCACTAACAAGGTTCACAAAAATTCGTATCGCGTCACTTGACAGATCTCGAAGAAAAATGTGACGTCCTTAGTGCTCAAACGATCTGCTATAGGTCACCCTAAAAATTAATAGGCTTAGTGACATGTAGGCGATGGAGGTGCACCTACCCCATCCTCATTATTGTTTATGACTAGGACTTAATGATGCACAACCACTATTTACAAGCTGGAATACGTCAGGAACCAACTTCTTGAGTACAACGGTATATCTACCCTAACACGGCATCTACGATGTCCTGGAAGCTACGCTTCCGGTTATCGGTAACACCACCCAAACACGGCATTAACAACGTCTCGAGGGCTACGCCCAGGAAACTATGTTTCCCGATATGGGGTGTACCACCTAAGTCAGACACTTACAACTGCCAGGGGGCAACGTCCCTTGATGTACGGTGTACCACCGCCGCACTCGATGCTTGAAGAAGATTCTCGCTACCCGAGAAATGCTCTTGGTACTCGAACGACAACATACTAGCTCCCCAATACTTGGGAATATCTAATTATGCTGCTTAATACTTTGGCACCCAAAGATGCTCACTATGTACTCACAGTCGCAGAACTTACAGGGGGACTATGACGTCCTGAGGGCTCAAAGCTACATGCTAGCTTATTATTAAGTCCTACGGGGGGTACTGTCAGAGGGGTACTTGCATCGCCTGTATATATGATAGCCACCAAGATATTGGCCCAGCAGCCGTCAAGGAGGAGGCCCGCAAGGGCCGACGCAATGAACCAACGTGGAGATCAAGGCAAACCAAGGTGGGCGTATCTGGACAATAGTAAGGATCAATCTGTTGTAACAAACTAGGAAACAATCTGTTAGCCCGATCGTCCTCTTTGCAACCCTACCTCTCCTGCCTATATAAAGGAGGGTAGGGACCTCGGGCTTGGGATTCAATCTTCCACCAATTCCATCTACCTCGTAGCTAGGAGCAACAACCCCTGTAATTGAGCATACGAATACAAGAGCCACCGCACCACTGGAGTAGGGATTAGCGTGTACCACGCCCTGAACCATTATAAATCTCTGTGTTTCATGTGCTACCATCTGACTCTGTCTACACGATTACGTTGCTGGATATTGCCGGAGCAAAATAATCTGACAGGTATGTAGGTCCATTACCATTCTCCTTGGTGGAAGCGCCTCTCTCCCAAACGACTGAATTTATGGGACAGAGGGAGTATGCATCAATCATACATATAGAAATTTGTGTACATGAAAAAAATGATAGTACAATAGTAGATATTACAGAAATTTTCTTCTGCAGTGATACATATTAGGTGTTATAAGAGTAGAGACTACATTTGAATTCTCTATTTACTTCAAAGTTCTTGGTTCTACATCAACCATTTGTACTTTGGAGGTTGGAGGTGGTGCACAAGTAATCAAGTAGATATATATCAGAATACCTAATTGACACCCCGCTTTGCAATATGCCACTCGAGACTCGAGAGTACTAGATAACTTACACGATGCATGAAATCAAAGTCATCTTGGAATTTCAGATGATTGTATGAAGTCTTTCTCCAAACTGAAGAGTCTAGTACCTTCATCTCCTTTATTTTTGTTGTATGACTCAACTTTTGGGACATTTTGACTCAGTCTTGGGACCCAAGAATTGTGATGGATCTTTGAGCTTTGCACATCCTCCAGTGTTGTCTCTACTTGCCTCATTGTAGGTCTTTCTTCACCTTTTAAGCTTAACCATGCCATTGCAAGCCTCGCAACCTTGTTGGCATCTTCGATCCCTCCCTCTTCAACAATTTGTGAATCTAGAATATCTGACAAGCGATTGTCTCTTATCAGTGACACAAAGTGTGATGCTAGACTTGCACCCTCCGATGAATGAGAAGAGAAAACTGGTTTAACCCTTGTTAGTAGTTCTGCCAAGATGACACCAAAGCTATAAACATCACTCTTCTCTGTGAGTCGGCTAGTATAGTAGTATTCAGGGTCAAGGTATCCATGAGTTCCTTGGATAGCTGTAATTACTCCGTCTCATCTATTGAAATTAATCTTGAAGCTCAAAATCTGATAACTTTGTTGTCAAAATATCGGTAAGTAGTATATTTGCAGATTTGATGTCTCTATGGAAAACTGATACAGAAGCGGTAGAGTGTAGATATGCGATTGCTCTTGCAGTTTCTAGTGCTATCCTCAATCTATCTTTCCAAGAAAAATGATTTTCACTTTGGCCGTGAAGATGATACGATAGAGTTCCATTGGATATGAACTCATATACCAACAAAGGAACTTCTGTTTCAAGGCAACAACCGAATAGCTTCACCACATTCCTATGGATAGTTTGCGAATGTATGATGAGCTCATTTATGAATTGATCAATTTCCTTTTGAACTGTAATTTTGGACTTCTTGATAGCCACAATACGTTGATCAGATAAGATCCCTTTGTAGACTGTGCCATGGCCTCCGCCTCCTAGAATGCGATTCTGGTCAAAATTATTCGTTGCTTGTTCTAATTCTTCCAAGCTGAAAATCTTCTACCTTTCGGCTATATCTTTTTTGAGGTGATTAACTGTTGGAGAAGCAATCCATGGTTTCTCTTGAAAAACTTTTCTCTCAGCTTCTTGGCCTTTTGTTGTTTGAGTTTCTTAGTGATTTTTGCAACACCAAGAAGTGAAAACAATAGGCCAAAACAAGCACTAATTGCTATAATAGTAATTAAACCTGTAGAATTCAACCCAAGGATTTACAATAGAATACAAGTGGCATACAATATTTTCAAAAGAGTGACTGGACCATGAAAACAGGTTTTCGTTGGATCAATTTAACTCCGGGACACGAGGTCAATTGCTGAAATACACTGCATTATTGTACAATATCTTTTGTTTCTTTTCCTTTTGCCCCTTAATTTGGTCTATATGCTCATACTTTGCAATAGCATCAGTACTACATGATGGATTATCCACGTAACAATAAGGAAAACCTCTTTTCAGGCCAGCGGAAGTCGTATTTTGTACCTGGGAGGCTAGTGATCCCTTTCTTTGACAAACATCGGTATGTCCCTGGCAAATTGATGTAGATTCCATGACATGGGTAAAGATCTGGTTGTTGGCACTTGTTGATATCTGGAAAAAAATATAAAAAGATTAATGGTTACTAGGATCAAAAGAAAGGTATTTCAGAAATGCAGTTTCATACCTTGGCATTTATGAATAGGGAAAAGTCCAGATTACTACCTCCAAGTAGCGCTTATGTCCAGATGGCCCCCTAAACTAATGTTTGGTTTGATTTACTCCTCTTAACTATTTTAGTCAATCCAATTTGCCTCTTAACGAGATTTGTCTTTTATATTTCCCTACATACAAGCTGAATTTTAATTTCTAAATTTGTGAGGCGATAGTGGACATCATAAACTACTTTTTTTTTAAATACAATATGAATTTCATCTCATTATGTTTAATACAATTTTGTATTTCTAGTGTTAATTTATTATTATATGTCATAACCTGTCAAAATAATGATAATTTTTTTTAAAAAAATATATTTTTAAACATAAAATTATGGTTCTAGCTATCCCCTCATAAAATTGAAACTAAAAATCAACTTGGATGTGGAGAAACAAAAAAAACGACAAATTTTGTTGAGGGGTAAATTGGACCAACTGAAATAATTGAGGGGTAAAACAAACCAAACATTAGCTTATGGTGTTATCTGGACATAGGACATACTTGAGAATAGTATTTGGACTTTTTCCTTCACATGAATATTATAAGCTAAAACATTAAAACACGTTGACTAGTGTGACTTAGTTATTCGTCGCTAAGAACCAAGGTCACTATTACAATGAACAAAAGAGAGATATACGGGTATAAAAGTGGCGTATACCTTGGCATTCATCACTGAGGTAAGAATTACACCTGGACTATAAGACTCAGTACTATAGGCCTTAAAGTACAACATTGTCCGAATGACCCTATGATGACTTTGCAGGGTTGTATTTTCACCGTACGTCAGGACTTCCGACACCACCAGTCACAACAACTATTCTACGTGCTCGTGAAGTGTTGTAATGTCTCTCTTATGATTTAGTTTTAATACTTGAGCACTCTATCTTCTTTAGACCAACTAAATTTGCATCCCTCTTTGTAGTACGACATAGCCTAAACTCAAGATCAAATATCAAAGAATGTAAACGCCTTTGAGTCCATCATGCGTCATTTTGTACTTTGAGCTCCACCATCTGATCTATTATCCTCATTCTTATTTTACTTGTTTGTCATCTCAATAAATCTCATTAGTCCTCTAACCGTGTGGTCATTATCACCAAAACCCATAATTAGGGCTTAATTGCACTTACACTTCGCGATAATAAATCCTTTCAGAGGATTATGGAGATAAATAAGTTACAATATTCAATATCTTCTAGATAGTGTATCAAACTTATACTAGAGTTTGAATACTTATAATTTTTTCTTAGTGGATTTTCCAATTATATGTTCTAAAATCTTCAGGATTTTGGTTGTACCACTAAATAATAAATCCAGTCTTGCATTTGGCATTTAGGGGATAATTCAATTGCCGAAGTCACCATTATTCTTATACCTTCTATGGTATTTTAGAGGATATCAACAATTTGTTGCTAGCTTTATAATATACACTTTCTAAGTGTTTGTTTGACACGTTCATGGTATTTAGGATTCCTCATTTTCTTTCTCTTGGGTCTGCATCCACTTCAGGGATTAATGGTGTTTTTTAAGAATTAACTGGTAAATCCTTTATGGATTAAATCCTTCAAGGATATTCTCATTCTTAATGAATAACATTTCTCTTCTATGAGATATATTCTCTACTACATAAGAGATTATTATGTGATATACACAATGTGACAGTGTTATTCACTTACAAAGTCACTCGATGACTATTTCTTCTAGAATATGCTCTTCTTGAGACTTTAATATTCATTCAGGAATATATTATACCTTAGACTTCTTAATATTTGGTATGAGATTTAATTTTCATATGTTGCGATTTATATTCTTCAAGAACTATATGGATCTTCGTAATCCACTTATTAACTGCATATTTCATATTCATTCATTTCATTTGCCAGAGATATAGCAGAATATTTATTTCTTCTTAGTAGGAGATTCAACCTCAATTACTTTCTTCGTTGACCCGAATAATCGCTACAGGCGACTTTGCCATGGACTTTGTTTTTCGGATCCGGGTTCTCATAAGAGAAATATTTGCAATTATAGAGGTAGCGTTGTCGACAACTATTATTTTCTCCCAACACTCTCACAATGTGAGATTATTCTATCTCTTTGTCATTTCCCAAACAAGAGATAATTTATTGTTTTGCGTACCCAACACTATGATACGCACGCTTAGTATGTTGGATTTCATCTTTATGATGATCCTCTTCATGAGGTGCTTAACCTTCTTCATGAGGTGTTCTCTTCATGAGAATGGAGGTTTTCGTTTTATTTTTATTCAACAAGTATACACTAAACTAGAATCCACAGACGTCCTCATAGATTTTAGCTTGATAGTATACAACATTTAGTTTACTACTAGTAAACACAACTTTATAACTTCAAATTACTCCTCTCATTTTCAAAAATATCTGGCATATGCTCCGTTTCATGCTTCACAAGAGCATTAGTCAAACTATTGTTTGATTTAGTGCGTGATAATATTCCTACTTCAAGCTCCAAGGAATATTTTTCTCTTAAGACCATTTTCCTTCTATGAAAATAATATTTGACATTCAACATAGGCTTTCTCTCCCCCTAATGCCAATATTAGATCTTTAATAGCATATTTCAAAGGATATCCCCTATCATGGGATAAAAATAATTTAAATTCATGTATGTCCAACTACAAGTGAAGGCCCATTCATGTATGCTATGATGTAGTTTTATGGAAAATATTCACACACATATTTTAACACGGGGGTTATTATTCACTAAATGCATCGAGCTAAAATACATAAAGTGCACTCAAGAATGTTCTGCATTCCTACAAATTTAGAGATGTTCTCCCTCTGATTTGCACATATCATGGTTTAGAAAACTATTTCATTGTCTAGTTTCTTTATTGTTTAGCCAAAAAAATCAATCCAATTACTCGTACATAAAAAATGAACTATATACTTTAAATGTATAAAATACGCAACATTCAAATTCACATGAAATTTCTTCTAGAATTTTATAATTGCCATTAATGCAAAATTTCCCTAATACCTTTTCTTCATAAATCACAAATCATCATAAGTGTTTCATCTATCAACTCAATTCCCACTATAATCCAGCCCATTCCATTTAGCCAATTACAATTTAAGCAACTCCCCCTGATCTTAGGCTACTTGGCCCTAGACCAATTTATATTGCTTATACATACGATCCATTGAAAGCAAGATATTTCTTAGTCCAATGAGAACTATAGACATAGCATACTAGCTAGCCAATCTAATTATGAGAGGGAAGTGCAAGGTAGCTACTAGCTACAAATATAGCCGCTATGCTAATATTCATGCAGGAGTGGAGATAGTTGCAGCTCGACGAGAGCATAACATAGTGATACACATTCAATGTGTAATGTGAAATATTGGTATTCAATCCAACGTAATAGATAACAACAAAATACAAAGCCACAAGCTTGCTTGCAATTAGTGCAATGTAGAGAAAGTTAACTTAGCCAGAAGGGATGCGGCTAGAACGTCAAGTCCTGATACATGCACTTAAAGATAGATTAGGAAGGCTATGCCTATTGTTGACGGTCATTAACGTCAATAATATATAGTGAAATAAACATGAGAGAATGGTCAAAATACATGAAAACATAGAAGACTGGGGTGTTATCTGATGAATTTCATGAGCTTTGTTGAATTTTAATGTTTGTAGGGAGTTATGTAGAAAAGTGGAGAGATATCTAATTATTAAAAGAATTTTTAGAATTTCGACGCGAGATAAATACTAGTATATTATAGAAGACCCCAGAAGACACCAAAACGAAGTAGAGGCCGAGTGCCTGCCAGGTGGGGCCGGTCGGCCAGGGGGGTGGATGGCCACCCCTTCTCCCCCTTCCATGAGCTTATGGAGTATTCTTTTGCTAACCTTGAGGATCAATCCTAGCCCTACGTGAAGTCGGTTTGATCCAATGGCTCGTGTGTGTCCCACCGGGGTATAAATATAAGGGCAGACCCCCTTGAAGGCATCAAGTCATTTGAAGATCAGTTCATCCGGAGCCAGAAACCCTAGATCATCAGAGTTCCTCTAGTTCATAGCTTTAACATAGTTAGATCAGGTCTAGAGGAAGTCAAGCTGAGTCAACCTAGCTTGGATTTCCGATTGTTGGTGAGCGTGGAGTTTTGGTAATGTTCTAGTTCTCCGCTCTTATTGTAATTCTCTCTTTGCACAATTATAGAAATGTCAACATTAGTCTTCATCTTTATTACGTTCTTGAATGCATCGTTCATTGTCTACTTCAATTCTAGTATAGTTAGGTTGCTATTTAGTTCGATCACATGTTCGTCTATTTGGCCATAAGATGAGTGGTATGCATTATGTAAGCGTGGTGCTTAGATGCTTTGCATATCTGCAGATGCCTCCAGTTGTTCAGGGTCACATGGTAGATCGTGGGTGTGACTTTTATAGGCCCATTGAGTCCTCTGTAGTCCTCCCCCTATGCAGTGGATTATTGGTAGAGCAGCATTATCTGGTTAAGGATATATTCGTATATCAGAGGTTTCTGAACTCAACTTCTCCTGTTCATGGCTCCATTGTGGTTGGGACATATGATAGTATTACTTGACGATGATTATTAGTTGTAGTAGCTTGACATGTGTTGACACTTCTTAACATCACTCGTGTTAGGTTGTCATCCCCAACATGACACCAAGAGTGTGGTTGTATTATACTTATGTCATTTAACTAAATAAAGATATTATAGTATATATCCGCAAGCGTATAGATAAATACACCCATTGTAGCATTTCACCTAGGTTTTCCTAAGTATCGTTATTTATAATTTTACCAAGGAAAGGAAAATCGAAACGAGACTATATAAATAGTTACAATGGCAGTAGAGATAATCATTTGCACTTACTCAATAATAAATATCAAAACAACTAATCACTTGTCATGAAAAGGGGTAAGACAAATAAGATAAATGGTAAATGATAATCATGGGTATTCCAGAGACAAGAGGGAGTTAACATTATTCAAGTCAAGTAGTCATGGAGATTAATTTAGAGATGTAAATCATAAGTATTTTTTATTCAATCAGTCTATTAATCAATCTAGCTATACACAATCATCTATGATATAATCAACATGTCATCTATGAATAAGGAACATTACTGAGAGAAAAGTCAAGAACAGAGTAATGATCTCTTCCCTGTAACCGCGTTCTACTAAGTTCTATACTCGAGGAGTTGACTACAAAGGACTTAATAGGAATGTCACACCCGCGATCTACCACATGGCCCGGAGCATAGAGTGCAAGACAAGCATAATCTAAGCACCACGCCTACAATATGCTAGCCACTCAATCCTATCTAGAATTGGATCAAACTTTCTATGAATATATTCATAAACTCTCTACTAATCATATTCATATCAAGATGTAGAACAAGAACAATCTCAAGAACAGAATAAAGTTGAAATATAGAAATATATTGAAGTAGCATAAAGTCAAATGATGATTACAATGAAATTACCAAGTTTCCGACGAATGATCCTGATCCCAAGCAGTTGCTTGCCTCTACTTGAATCAATCTAGACTAAACTCTAAACTTGAACTAGAACTCTAACTCTCTTTCTCTCTGGAAACCCTAACTTTTGGCCTTGCCTTCACAAATGAGGAAGAGATGATCTAATTCTTCAACTGATTCCTTGAGAGGAGATCCTGGGGGCTGTTTATATAGCCTAGGGCGTGGAACCGCAGCCCTTGGATCAAACCGACCTTGGCATGGGGTTTAGATGCATCTTTAGAGGCGGTATAGGTAGCTTGCAAGAGAAGGAGCCAAGGCGGCGCAGGGGAGGGCCGATCGGCCTAGCCCTAGGGCCGGTCGGCCCCACCTGGCGGCGGGTTGGCTCGTGTCACCTCGTGGAGTCGGTTTAGGTCTTCTAGAATCCATATCTGCATCCGTGACGTGGAGATTAGGCCGATTGCTTTGGTTTATTCCTTTGAAAGGAGGATCAATTCTGTATTATGCAGCTTAGCCCCTAAAAAACATAGAATCACTAAAACTCATGGAATTTGTTAGTTTAAACCTCTAAACCTATTCTGGTGATCCTTTTTATTATTTATTCCTCTTATGTTGATGGTTTAAAATGATAGTTAATTACCGTCAACAACATGTAACTTGAATACTTAGGAATTATTCCTGTAATATTCTGATTGGATAACGTTATTAGTAATAGTTAGGGAGCTCAGAGTGTATCTATTTATTTATTTATTTATGATGACTGATCATTACTTATCATATATATATATATATCTTTTATCATGTGACTTATCCCTGTTATTGAGTAAGAGTGCATAACATTGGTTTACTCTCTTTATCATGAATATAAAGTTTATCAATACTCTAGATAAAAGTTTAGCTAGACCTTTCGAGTGGTAAAATTATAAATGACAATCTGGTAATACTCTAGGTAAAATGCTACAATGGTATAATTATCTGTTCGCTTGTAGATGTTCTTAATTGTTCTTATTCTTAATTGATCATATCTTTATATCATTTATATTTTTGCCTAGTCATATAAAATCATAGTGCCACTTATATACTTCTAAGCTTATTTCACTAGGGGTGACAACCTAGTTCCATGCTAAGAAGTATAGATAAATATAAAATGTGACTAGTATTTAGAGACATGTTAATTTATTACCATGCATTTTTTAGCGCCGTTGCTATTTAGTAATTGCGTTAATTAATGTCAACAAGCATTTTTGGCATCATTGCCTGGGAAGGTATTAAACTTAGGAAGTATTGATAACTTATATTTATGAAAAGATCAAAGTAACCAATTGACCTCTAACTCAAACAGGCTTACCCTTATTCTTGTCTATTTATTTATCTTATGCAGGGTAATGTATGTGCTTTGACTTATCAGAGAATTACACAGACAACCCAGAAGCAATCTTAAAGAAGACCAGAGCCAAGTTCAAGAAGGTTTCTATAGAAAATTCAGAAGTCAGCCAAGCCAAGAGAAATTTAGCACCGGAATTTGAAGCTATAGCCAACAAGACTCTCCGTGAGTTCTCTACTCTGACAACAGAAAACATCCATACTGGACCTTAAGTCAATGTTGAAGAAGATGAATTTGAGCTTAAGCCTGTGCTCATTACCATGGTGCAAGCAAGTCAGTTTTGTGGAAAGGCTTATGAAGATGCAAGTGCACATTTACAACACTTTCTCGAGATCTATAGCACCTTCACGATCAAGGGAGTAACTAGAGATGCTATTCTACTCTACCTTTTCCCATTCTCACTATTGGGGAAAGCCAAGCAGTGGTTCTACGCCAATAAAGTGAGTCACACTACATGGGACCGTTGCTCGACTGCTTTCCTAGCCAAGTTCTTTTCTACAGGCAAGACCAATGCTGTGTGTAGAAAAATTACAAGCTTTCAGCAACAATATGATGAATCTGTCGCTGAGGCATGGGAGCGTTTTCAAGATTACATATTAAAATATCCTCATCATGGGATGGAGAAGTGGTTGCTTATGCAGACCTTCTACCACGGGCTATTCACTAGTACCCGTGAATCAGTCAATGCTACAGCTAGAGGTGCATTTTTGTCACTAAACCTCACAGATGCAACAGCTCTCATTAAGAAGATGGCCTCAAATCAGAGCTGAAATGAAGAACGTGTTCAACCTCGCAAGAGAGGAGGAGGTATGCATCAGCTCAAGGAAGCTGACATGGTGTCTGCGAAGCTAGGCCTCATCATGAAGAAGCTTGAAGCTAGAGCCACGATGAAGAAGGAAGTCATGCACATCAGTGATTCTCGCATGACTTGTGAAGAATGTGAAGATATTGGGCACTCAAGAGTCAACTGCCCATAATTTCAAGAGGATGTGAACTACATCAATAACAACAACAACTATCGTCCTCAGCAGAATCAATAGAATCAGCAATAAAGGCCAAACTATCAAGGTAATTACCAAGGTAACTTTTATGGTAATAATAATTATAGCAATTATAATTAACCACCTTTGAGAGATTTAGTTGCTGGTCAATCTAAACTGCTAGATCAAATGAGTAAGAAGGTAGCCTCTAATGATAAAGTTTTAGAAAATATAAATTCTAGAATAGATACCTTTGCTTCTGCTATTAAAAACAAACATAACATTAATAAAATATTAGAATCACAATTAGCTCAGCTGGCAGCTGCTATTCCTCTACTAGAGAAAGGTAAAATTCTGGGCCGGCCAGAAGATTTAGAAACTGCAAATCTTGTCGATATTCACAATGGAGCCAACTACTACACTCAACCGGTAGAAGTGAAGTGGATTGGCTATTCACTTCCCGATAAGAAAGGTGATCCAGGGAGACCTGTTATTCCTATCTCTATAGGATGCCATGTCTTTCCAGAAGCTATATGTGACTTCGGCGCAAGTGTCAACATCATGCCCAAGATAATTTATAAAAAGATATTAGGTAATCCTTTGTTGTATATAAATATGCGTTTGTAGCTTGCAGATCAGTCCATCTGCTACCCTGAGGGAGTACTCGAAGAAGCTATTTTTTTGTGTGGGGCAATCATATGTCCCAGTGGATTTTGTGGTAGTGGAGACAGGAGGAGATGAAAGAGTACCAATCATTTTAGGATGACCGTTCCTATGTACAACCAAAGCTATCATCTATGCAGAGCATGCCATAGATTGCCTTTTTCATAAAAGACAAGAAAGAGAAGTTCTCATTCAAGGAATGCATCCTGCACTCCCCTGCACACCCACAGATGTCATACCTACCTGAAGAGCCAACAACACCAGCACCCAAGAAATAGAACAACAGAAACCAGAGGAGGAACAAGCTCAGCCAAGTGCCAGAAGAAACTATCAAGATGATCAATGCAGTCAACGCAGAAAGCGACCATTTGCTCGCACCGCCATTTCTAGTCAAGAAGGATGATCCCGGAAAACCAACAATTGAATGCATAATCAACAAAAAGATCTTTCGCAACACCTTCTGTGACATTGGATCGGGTGCTAACATAATGTTAAAGGTAACATATGAATATTTATTTGGTAATGAACCATTGTACCTGATCTATATGTAGCTGCAGATGGTGGATCAATCATTGAGATGGCCTGAAGGCATAACAAAGGACATCTTGGTAAAAATTCAAGATTACTACGTTCCTGCCGACTTCCTGGTCCTTGACATGCTGGGAGATGAAGACACACCGATCATCTTAGAGAGACCTTTCCTCAACACCACTGACACAGTCATCTACATTGGATCTGGACAAATCCATTTTCGACTTCCAAAGGTATGCTATCAATTTAATAGTTATACTAACCATGAACAACCGAAGAAGTCCCGATCAACGAGGAGACATCAATCTTGTCACCGTTCATTCAAGGATGGATGGGCTGGATTTCCTGGAGTTACGAGATCTAATGACGTAGTCCTCGAACCAAAAGTAGAAGCTAAAAAGATTGAAGATGAGCCAGTCAAAGAACCTCGCTGTAACGAGTGGGAGAAAGAAGCTGAGAGACAAGAGCTAGCTCTAAAAGAAAAAGCCGAACTTATGAAGAACCGAGTCAAGATGTGGAAGGAGAAGAAGGTAACATTCGCAACACCGCAAGAAGAGCAGGCATCTGAACCGTCATCAGGATCAGATGATGCAACCGATAAGTAAGTACTCTCTCCTTCCTAGTCCTGTCAGTAGACTTTAAATGGTGTACCCTTGCCATGAGGTAATAATGCTAGTTATCTAAATACATTTGTTAGTTAAATTCATTTCATACATCTTATATTATTAAAAAGAAAATAAAAAGACTTTATTGCATACTTGCCATTATCATATTAAAAAATATATACTCTATCATATTCACTATTGTTGCATATTAAGAAAACAAAAATATATTTACTTTATTGCGCATAGAAAAAAATCCTTATTGCTCTTACTTGTGCATTATTAAAAATACTAAAGTCCCATGTGAATAAACTTGTGGTAATTCCCCATAGGAATATTTACTATGGTGGCATAAAAATAAATATACATGCAAGTCATTTGCTATTACTTAATTGCATCATGAAATAAAAACCCTAAAAAGAGAGAGAAGAAGATAGAATAATTCATGCTAAAGTATATCAAGTTAAATAAACTCATAAGAATAATCAATTGCTCGTTTAGCTAACCGCAAACCCCTTGTATAATCCAAGCTTTGAGTTTTTGGTGTTCTTGTTTGAATATAAATTTTGCAGGACAATACTATGACTAAAGAAAGAGTCTGATCAGTGGTAACCAGTTGCTGCTGATAAACTCACTCTGAAGTTCATTCAATAATCGACCACGACAACATCTAGCTTGGGGGAGGAGCATTCCTCGCTTATCTAGCTAAGTATCTACATAACAAGTCTATTAGTTAAAAAAAAATAAAAAGATACATAACAACTAAATCCAAATAAAAGTGCCTATCCTAGTAAGTCTTAATTATATTAAGGTGTGATCATAGAGAATTAAAGTTTATATTTCTATCTAGTTAGGAGTCAAATAAAAAGATGAAGATTAAAATTTTGTATTGGAGATGATGAATAGTTGCTCTGCCATAATTTCTTTCAAGTGCTTAGTTTTCAACCTTGAATTCTCCCGAGTTTTGGATATTACTGCTTTGATATAAGAATTCACTTTGAACCTGAAACTTGTGGGTAGTATATGCTTGATCTAAGTCTAGGTGATTGAGGGATATGATATGAGAAAGTCTGAACTGCTATTTATCTTATTCCTAGCAATACTAAGTTCTGGAGATTTATCTTTTAAAAATTTAAAATCACGATGAGCTCTTGTATGACAAAGCTTAAATTCCTTCCAAAGCCAGATATAATATACATTTTAGATGAGAAAAACCTTTACTCATATATGCTGCTTGTTTTGCTTTGAGTTTAGTCGAGCTTTGTTAAATACCTTATGAGAGGTTTGTCATGTTTTAAAATCAAGATCACGTACACACCACCCACATATGCACTATTCCTACACTGGGAGTAGGCGCAATTATTCTCCATTTTCCACTCAGATCCACCTTAAAATATTTTTCTCCTACACATGGAGAGAACACTAAAAAATTTAACCTATAGGACAGCCCCCAAATAAATGCTTTAATTTATTGTTGCAATCTCTCTTAAATATTTTGTATGCAGAAAGAAAAGGCATGTGGCTATAAAAAAGAGAAAATAAAATAGACAAGTGTCCGAAGTAGAATTAGGGGCAAAAGCCCACCTGAAAACAAAGAAGAAAGAAAATAAAGATAGCCCATATTTTTCTACAATTGTTTTCAAATCCAAATGAGAGAAATATCTTCAAAAGAGCAAAAGTAGAATTAGAATTAGACACCCTATATACACCTATCCAGCATATTTTATACACATGCACATCTTGATTTGATTGTATGACTTAACTATCTTTGGATTCATTATTTGACTTTACAATATATGAATTATAAGTATGTTTTTCCTTGTTTTGCCACTCCTATGAGCTCCACTATAATCCTTAGTTGTAGGAAGAGAAAAGCATAACATTGTTAATGCCTTGGTAAGGATCCACAAATACCACATATATTGAGAGATTTGAGAGTGTCATACAATAAAAGCTTTGAGTTTTATTTTGAAAACTTACAAAAACTCCGGAATATCGGTTGAGCGAAGAGATTGAGACATAATGCTTGACTTAATTATTCTGTCTTTCAATTGCTCAAGACCCAAGTGAAGGCTAAGAAGCTCCATAGTTGATGGTAATATGGGTGAGTTTAAAAGTTAGAGCAGTTTTGTTTAATCCGGAGGAGAATTTTTATTTAAAAGCATGTGTACTTTTAAGGTGTGAAAGCATTGAAGCAACTCCTGATCCAAGTTTATCTAATTAGGCTTTGCTAAGGGACTTGCAAAGGGTAAGCTTGGGGGATTCTTGTTGATGGTCGTTAACGTCAACAATATATAGTGAAATAAACATGAGAGAATGGTCAAAATACATGAAAACATAGAAGACTTGGGTGTTATCTGACGAATTCCACGAGCTTTGTTGAATTTTAATATTTGCAGGGAGTTATGCAGAAAAGTAGAGAGAGATATCTAATTATGAAAATAATTTTTGGAATTTGGCCGCGAGATAAATACTAGTATATTATAGAAGACCCCAGAAGACACCGGAACTAAGCAGAGGCCGAGAGCCTGCCAGGTGGGGCCAACCGGCCAGGGGTAGCCGGGCGGCCACCCCCTTCTCCCCCCTTCCACGAGCTTCTGAAGTATTCTTCTACCGACCTTGAGGATCAATCCTAGCCCTACGTGAAGTCGGTTTGATCCAATGGCTCGCGTGCGTCCCTCCGGGGTATAAATATAGGGGTAGACCCCCTGAAGGCATCAAGTCATTTGAAGATCAGTTCATCCGGAGCCAGAAACCCTAGATCATCAGAGTTCCTCTAGTTCATAGCTTTAGCATAGTTAGATCAGGTCTAGAGGAAGTCAAGCTGAGTCAACCTAGCTTGGATTTCCGATTGTTGGCGAGCGTGGAGTTTTGGTAATGTTCTAGTTCTCCGCTCTTATTGTAATTATGTCTTTGCACAATTATTGAAATGTCAACATTATTCTTCATCTTTATTACGTTCTTAAATGCATCGTTCATTGTCTACTTCAATTCTAGTATAGTTAGGTTGCTATTTAGTTCGATCACATGTTCATCTATTTGGCCATAAGATGAGTGGTATGCATTATGTAAGCGTGGTGCTTAGATGCTTTGCATATCTGTGGATGCCTCCAGTTGTTCAGGGTCGCGTGGTAGATCGTGGGTGTGACTTTTATAGGCCCATTGAGTCCTCTGTAGTCCTCCCCTTATGCAGTGGATTATTGGTAGAGCAGCATTGTCTGGTTAAGGATATATTCGTATATCAGAGGTTTCTGAACTCAACTTCTCCTGTTCATTGCTCCATTGTGGTTGGGACATATGGTAGTATTACTTGATGATAATTATTAGTTGTAGTAGCTTGACATGTAAATTAAATACTTAGGAATTATTCCTGTAATATTCTGATTGGATTACGTTATTAGTAATAGTTAGGGAGCTCGGAGTGTATCTACTTATTTATTTATGATGACTGATCATTATATATATATATATATATATATATATATATATATATATATATATATATATATATATATATATATATATATATATATATATATATATATATATATATATATATAATCTTTTATCACGTGACTTATCCCTGTTATTGAGTAAGAGTGCATAACATTGGTTTACTCTCTTTATCATGAATATAAAGTTTATCAATACTCTAGATAGAAGTTTAGCTAGACCTTTCTAGTGGTAAAATTATAAATGACAACCTGGTAATACTCTAGGTAAAATGCTACAATGGTATAATTATCTGTCCGCTTGCATACGTTCTTAATTGTTCTTATTCTTAATTGATCATATCTTTATATCATTTATATTTCTGCCTAGTCATACAAAATCATAGTGTCACTTATATATTTCTAAGCTTATTTCACTAGGGATGACAACCTAGTTTCATGCTAAGAAGTATAGGTAAATATAAAATATGACTAGTATTTAGAGACATGTTAATTTATTACCATGTATTTTTTAGCGCCATTGCTATTTAGTGATTGCGTTAATTTATGTCAACACCTATTAAATATATATTACCCACATTTTCTTATGCCTCTTCCCGAAATTCCTCCCCTTTTCATGCCATAATTACTTCAAGTAGTAATAAGCTTCATGCATATGTGAATAATCATTTCAAATGTTCCATAGAATTCAATCATACTTCTAGTATTCAATGGTCTGGCATGAAATTCACATATCCAGTATACTATTCAGTGTAACAACATATTTAGGGTAGGACATAAACTTCTAGTTTCTGGGCTAAAGTATTAAATACTTAGTTTATGGATTATACTATTTCTTAGCTAAATTGATCCTTCTAAGATTAGTTCATATGCCAGTAGAGTCCAATTATTCATGTGCTTCTAGGAAATTCAATTTTCCTTCTACCTATATGATAGTAGTGCACAAAAAACTATAACCTTCATGGTTAATTGGGCTTCTTTGTGGATAAATCATTGCATAACTTATTTAGATAGGAAAAAATAGACAATTCTTTATATGTGAAACATATAAATCTTATTTATTTCATGCAAGATTGACACATCTTACTGCAAGAAGAATGGCAACTAAGAATATTAAATACATCATATTAGTCTTCAAGCTAATAAATTAACCATTCACTCTTCTATGAGTATATGAGAACCACTTAATTCAACGGGAATTAAAACTTAATGCACCACCACCATTAGTACAAATACTTTGAGATAGTAATTTCAAAGACAAAATAAGTTTGTAAGCACATGATTTAAATTCTTTCTTCAAGAAAACCTTAAATATTCTAATTCTTATCCATTCTTACATGTCTTAGCTTTTATGCTTGATATTTAGCAGCTTCATGCATGCTCTACTTCATAGTTGTGATATGTAATCATGATCCTTTTAGGAGTACAACATATGCAAGTCATATATCCTGACTCATAATGCTGTTCCAAAAATTCTAACTCAATTTCTACTTAATATAGAGTAATTATGGATGATAAATTTGAATACTTTTAGTACTTCAATGCTCTTGGTCTTTCTATTTCAAGAAATATTTCTTCTGAAATTAGACAAAGTCTTATTTAACATCTCGTCTTCTATGACTTTTAATCACAAAGCTTCAAGCTTATTGTATTTGTTTATAGAGCAGCATTATATCTCATATGGTCATATAGCTTAAAAATTCAATTTTCAATATTTGTGGCATTATGCAATCGTAATGTAGGATATTTTCTAGAGTTTCTCATTCAGTGAGTCCCATAAGACCTTCGGGATTTAGCTTGGTTACATACTCATTCTTTGAGAGTAATATAAGGAACTATAATGCTTAAGGTCCACTCCACTTCGGTGGCAGTAGAATATCCTACTAGGATTTAATAAATGACCATACTATATAATTATGTCATTCAGGACAAATCCAGGATATTCCTTCTTCACGAAGGTATGCATATATTATTATTATCGAAATCATGTGCGTATGAGTTTACTACATGTAAACAAGTGGCAAAATGCAAAAAGATAGCAGATGGTTATACAAAATACTCTTAAAAGCATCTTAGCATTTTTCAGGATTGTGGTATATGTAAATTTTCAGAATTAATAGCAACCATTCATTCATCCCAAAAATTTATTATGCTGGGAAAAACAAATATAAGCCTATCAAATGTGATAAATCTAAGGTCTGCAGGATTTATAGAGAGCTTATGTACCTTATACCATGTTTCTAGTGTAATCATTCAAGATTTCATTCTTATATTACATGATATATAATTCATAATGTGTGACAGATAAATGCATTCAAAAGAAAATATCAACACATGGCATATATACACAATTGCAACACATGCTATTCTGCGAGAAATTTCAATTTCAAGCTTCCTCAAAAAAAAACCTTTGTGAAGTCCATGAGGTCTTCCTTGAATAAGCACGCTTCTGGGTTATTGTTTTAATTTCTGATGAATTTGCTCGATCGTCATTGCCTAACGCTTCTTGGTTTAGATCGGACCATGCTCAGCCGGCTAGAACGTGTTCAGAAAAAAAAAAAACCCAAACCAAGTCCAGCACATTTAGCCGTGCGGCGGCTATAAGCGGAGCCGTGCACGCATACTGCGAGGGCGAGCACGTTGCAGGCAGCGGAGTCGCATTCCATGCACAGCGGATGATGGTCAGACATACGGCAGTTTGCTAGTTCACGCGAATACGTGATGGTGCAGTGCCATGCAGGGGCACTCGTGGTAGTTCAAAAAGGAAGACGACACGTACTCTCACGGCCTTCTAGGGTCGTGGAATTAATTGGGTATTAGCTTCGTGCTTTTCGAGTATTTGATGAAGACGCCATGCATATTGGCAGATTTGTTTAGAATCGGATCCATCTAATGTATCACAAACGTGACAGATTCGATGACGGTGTGCCTTCAGGGCACGACATATCCACGACATACAGGTCAGTGTGCGATAACCAAAAGATGCCCGTGCAGGTTATTTAATATCATCAACATATATATACATAAGTATATGTTATTTGTTTAATTACTTGCTTCATGCAAATTTTTCACCGTTGTAAGCTTCCATGCTGGCGGCGCATCAGTGTAAGGATCTTGAATTTTATGTGTATATATGCACTGTTTATGTACGTATGCGTGTATGTGTTTCGAATATATGTACTTCCATTACAATTCAACATGCATAATTTAAGTATGTGGACCGGTTTGATGGCCGGCATAAGCAATCTGCAATATATTTTCCATACCTCAAAGAGGATGCCAATTTGATCTACGTCATATGCCGCGTAGGGTAGTGATTAGTAGATACATACTGCGTAGGGTGTGGCATTGTCATAGATCCCAGCTTGCTTAACGACGATGGTGGATGTAAATGCAGTGCAGATTATTTACAGGTAGAGGTAGCAGATCCGTTCCGCTAACCACGTCGGGATGTCGACGTCGTCGAAGTAGTCGTGGCAGGGACATCGGCGGCATGAGCGTCGGCGTCGAAGGTCGGCGGCAGCTTCAACGGCGATGTCGACATAGAGTTTGTCGTGCTGATAACGTGTTATAAAACATGTTGCCAGTGATTAGGACCTTTCCCTCTCCGTCTCTTATGATCAATATAGTAGATGAAAGTAAAACACATAGACATAAGAGATATGAGACTATTCTTTATTCCTTTGAATATTGGTAATTATAACATAGAGCTCCACGTATATATAGCCCTGTCAAGGCCTAAGAATTTGGTAAGAGCCCATATACAAACGAAATAGGATTAATATTCCTCCTCCTCTTTTCCTTCTAGGATAGAGTCTGTATATTTTACAACAGGTAGCAAAATGTTGCAAATGCTGCACGAGTGAAACGCCACAGCTAAAGCCCCGCTTCTTGTTGCCCTGTGTTGGGTTGGATTAGAAAACCCGCCGTGCCGTATGGAACGGCGAGGTTTTTTTTTTAGAAGAGTATGGAACGGGGAAGCTGACGTGGGCTGTTTTGATAATGGGCTGAAATGTGTTACTATGACCCGATAAAGTAAAGACCGGCAATTTTTTTTTCATCCGTTTGATTTGTACGCTACACTTAGCATGCAGTGACGTCATAGATTTTATACACTAAAAACGTTATAGCTGCTAAACCCAGTATTCAAATTAAATTCCGATTACTCATCGTGTTTCTTGCAATAAATCTTTCAAAACAAGATCCCATATGAGTATATTTAGACGAAATTTTATTAACGAACATTTATCTCATTAAGATAGAACATTTTCTTATCGAACAGATGCAATGTTATGGGTTTAGACAATAATGTTCTGCATTCACAAGAAAAATGTTCTCAGTTTAGAAAAACACTATTCCAGATCTAAGAGAACGAATTATAGATTTATGCGATTTGTATTATAATATCTGTGCAAAAACTAAAAAAAGAAAAATGAATAACAAAAGTGTCGGGTACCGATATCAGGGTACCCAAAGAAGGAGTATTGATGGTCATCAACGATCAATTCGCTCGGACGACTAAGGGGCATAACCGTGGCTTCATCCGACCCCCGAAGCGTAGGCTCCGCCTCATCCGATCCTGGGGGCACGAGCTCCGCCTTGACCGACCCCGGGGGCACGACGCAAACTCTGTCTCACCCGACCTCGAGGGCGCGGGCTCCGCCTCACCCGAGAACGCAGGTCCCACAGGGGCCTGCACTGCCTCCAACCACTATAGATGTGAAAGTTCGAGCCTGGGGTCAAACTTCTGACACCAGATGGGAGTAGGCACGCCTCAATGTGACCTGTAGCCGTGACAGGCCATGCCTAGAGGTTCACGTCGCCTACAACGTCAGACAGGATGGGACGGGGTGCCAGACCGGCTGATGATGCCCGCGTGTGGCGCCAGTGGCAAATAGGGCCACGACGTGGAGCCATCCCCATCGACGTCTACGTCATGACGTGGAGCCATCCTCATCATCATCTACACCACCAGTGGGACCTGCCTACAGGAGAGGAAGAACGACACGGCCTCGAGGCCCTCTTCCTCACTGTCTCTCTCTCCCTCTCATATAACCATCGCCTTCCCCTTGAACTATGAAAGGGGAAGCGGGGCGCCCCACAAGAAAGAAAAAGGGGACGAACGAACAAGAACACTTTGAAGCACTTTAACTCCACTTCACCTTCACCAGAGACTTGGCATCTCTTCCCTCTATCGCCAGTTTGTAACCCCTACTGCAAACTCCAGAGCGGATAACACGAGCAACCTCGAGCTGGACGTAGGGATGTTCTGCTCGAACTAGTATAATTCCTTATGTCCCCGCGCTCACCATGTGGGCCAAACACGCAAATACAAATTTACTAGTTGGCGGTTCGAAACGCCGATAGTTGGCGTGCCATGTAGAGGCCTTTTGCGCGTTTTGACATCCACACCTAGGCCATGGATGCCTAGCCACGGCGTAAGCTAGACTCTGGGCACGCATGCACGTTCTGGGAATCTGGACTTCCTCATCACCGCAGAGGGAGAGCTGGCGCGGGCTCCCACCCCCGTCCAGCCTCGACGCCGTCGTTGAGGCCCTCGTGAAGATGTAGTTGCATGCCCCGGAGGCTCGCGCCCCCGGGGGCAACTAGCTGCTCGACTTCAACTACGGGCGGCTAGAACGTCAGTTCGCTGTCTTTCTGGGACCCCAACCATCCTAGGAGGACTTACGTCACATTTCTTTTTTCTTCTGCCAACGTCATGACACAGCCCGTCGGAGGAGAACCGCTCTCCCCAGGATATCTCACTCGGAACGCCCCGACAGCGTTTCTGTTTAGACTGCACGATGCTGCTGGGACCATCGGTCACCTTGTAGCGCAGCACATGCATCTGCCTCCTGTGGTCTCTGCCATGGGAAGGACCATATGTCGTCGCGGAGGTGCTCCGACCAAGAACCTACAAGCTCAAGACCATCGATGGCCAACCCTTCACCAACGCGTGGAATATTGAGCAGATACATTGCTTCTACCCCTAGTTTTTTTTCCAAGAGTGTTAACGTACTTGTGAAAAATCATGTTTCTGAAATAAAAAGTACTTTCCCTTGTCGGTTGCGTTGCCATATCCTCAGTTTTTAGTGACGCCTGACCCTAGCAGCGGCCCGGGGTCGAGCCTCACTCGGGGGCTGGTAAGGGTATATACGTATTCAGAAACACTCTTTGCATCCAACCCCTTCTTACGCTAGGGGCTCAAAGCAAGAGGTTGCGGGAAACAGACGCTGAGTAAAACTAGGCGGACCGCAAAAAACCCACGCCCCAACGGCTATGGTGCTTTTGCCCTCCAGTGTGATCAGAATCTTTTCCGCTCGCAACTCAAACTTTGTAACCTTAGCGTTAGAACGGATCAGACCACATCAACCTTTTTACTGACCCCAGCAACGGCCAGGGGTCGGGCCTCGCTTGGGGGCCGATATGAGTATCTAATACTCAAACGTTTTTTGCAGCCGACCCCTTCTTACGTTAAGTCTTAGAAGTAAGAATCACGGGAATGGACACAGAGTAAAGCTGATCGGAACGCAAGAGGCCTACACCCCAGCGGCTACGGTACCTCTGCTCACCAGTGTGATCAGAGCCTTTCGCCCGTACTTCGAGATTTCTAAACTTAGCGTCAAGAGGGATCAGATCGCGTCAACCTTTTTACATTAAAAAGGACAAGTGTTTAAACTACCAAAGCTAAAAGTTTGGTCGACCAAACTTAAAAACGAAATACTTGTTTACTTATTACAAGTTTGTGGGGACCATGACCCGATTCATTCAATTAGTTAACCCCTCGGGGGGATAACTTCGCCCTCTATCTTATCGGCTAATTCTCACGCACGGGCGGTCGTCGTCTTCTTGATCTATCCAGCTCGCGGTCTTCATAGCCAGGCGCGAAGCCCTGGCCCATCGCCTCTAGGTTGATGTTCTCATAGTGAGATCGGGCGATCGCGAACGCCCGTTGAACACCGAAGCGGATCGCGCGTCTCGCGATCTCCTACACTCGGTCTGTGATCCAAAGGGAACAAACCGTAAGCGAGCTCGTCGCCTTCGGCAGGGTCACCCTGAGGTCGTCACAGACCAGTCCGACGACAACATGCAGGCCGCCGTGCTCATCGCTCTCCTTCTAGAGGGTGCCCTTCACCTCGGTGAGCTCCGTCTCTAGACCACGGCTCCTCAACACCTTTGTCATGAGCTTGTCATAGAGACCTGCTCAAATCAGACACCAACCATGTCAGGACACCATCGGTGGATCCTAGGATGAAAGCCGACGAGGCAAACCAGATGTGGTAGAACCGCCTAATCTAATACCCTCCCAAGAGTACTTGTCTTCCATTAGACATTAAGTACTCAAGAGAGTGCACTAAATTCTGTGATTTCGTCGAGCACACCTGAGGGAGAACTTGAAAATCCACATTTTTACCTCAGGATTATAAATGAGATATAAAGCTTACAACATCTTTACCATTTCTTACATCACTTTTAGTACAACATCAGGGTAATCCATTGTTTAATTATAACAGTGGAAAATAAAATGTTATCAGAGTTCAGCGGAAATGAAACCATTTAATGATGAGTTAAATATTATCATGATGAACATTTATATATGGGAAATGATAATAGGTGGTAAATCTTTCCCTTGTAAAACATTTTTGGTGAGAGTTCTAAATCAACTCTACATTCGCAACGTAAAGGAAATCCTCACTGAGCCCACCAGGAGGTTTCCACACACAAATGTCATCTTCAAGAACACCTGTCACCTGCAACAGGGTAGAACAAACCCTGAGTACTCAATTGTACTCCGCAAGACTTACCCGTCAGAAGGAAAGAAAAGACTCTAAGGATATGCAAGGCTATCTGGCTTGTGGGTTATTGCAACTGCAGGAAGCATTACTAAAGGTGCATCCTTATATTTAATTTTTATTAGCAGTCATTGGTAGTTCATTAACCAACCATTCTAGGTAAGCACCTGTTCTAATTTCAAGCAAAGGTTGAGCCATCAGAACCATTTTTCCATCTTTCGTCTTTCATCTTTCATTTCTTACTACGGTGCCCGAATCAAGTCATATCGGACCGCTTACGCGGCGATTCATGAATCAATGCAGCCTAGCTGGGTACCCCAAAAAACACACGCCCCGCCCGTACCGAGATACAAACGGGACCAACCCATTATCCTCCTGTCAAGAGAACCGAGTCCCCGTCCATACTGGGACTCCAAGCCCTGCCCTCTCGCAGTGCTTAGACTTCCTAATACCCATATATAATCCACCTTCAGTTGGTCCGAATGGAGCCGGAACCCATGACAAGAGAATAATAAGTCTTTCTAGCCCCCATCCGCTAGTATATGCTCAGGATAAGGAGATCTGTGACCAGAAAACCATCCAAATGCAACGACCGGTCCTTAATCGACACAGGCGGAACAAATGCAACCAGAGCCTCGCTCGGATTGCCCAACCAAATCCATATCAAATTCCAAGTATAGTCTTGCCTAGTCTTCAATTATTATCTATATATAATCCATGTGATAGTAACATGATAATAGTAACAATAATATATTTCCTATCTCTCGCGAGTGACAGGCAATCACTCGACTTCTATCGGAGTCCTATAGCATAGCAATCTATACGATCCTGACATACTAGTAAGATTCATGAGATCAGGATATATATATGCAAGTGGGTTTCATTCAACTCCTTAAAACTTAATGCATAAGCATAGATAAAGTGCAGAATAATAGAGGTTATGCACCGGGGCTTGCCTAGGTAAAAATATAACCAAATGTTAGTATGCCATCTCTGGGGCACGATCATCATGGCATCATCTTTTGGGTCAACGCCAAGTCCTCCGGTTGATCCATCGATCCATCATCGTTCCTATTATGATTTACGCGAATGCAACACAGAGACATAAGTAAAAGACAGCAATCGCAACTCTCGTCGTACGACTATGTCTCGCAAGCTAACGGGTTAGCCACACACCAACTCACTAGGCCATGTGTCTACGTTGTCGATTCAAACGTTATTTCTCAACTAGTGTTTTAGTTATGTAAACCCGAGATGTCACATTATTCATTTTATCGATTTACTACATATTCAAACTAGGTTTGTTAATTATCCTAGCAACTAATTATTTTGGAGCTACCAAAATCACCACGAACATATAATAATACTAGGAGCTTACTATAAAATTTCTAGGATTAATACTATCACTGATTATTCATAACAATTCTTATAAGTTCATGTTTGATAATATTAAACGCATTGAAGTAATTAGAGCAAGCCTAAAAATAGTATAAAACTACATGAACCAATTACACCTTTATCTAGATCATGATTTCAGGAAACTAACAAAATTGGTTCCACCATTTTTGGACACCTATATAATTTTATATTAGCTTCATAAGTTTTGCTTACATGTGGAGGTCGATTAAGGAGGTGATTAGTACATGCTGATCACACTGAAGCTCTGAAGGAGCTCACCACAAGCAGGGAGAGGACACGCTGCGGCTTAAAAAAAATGGAGGAGACAGTTGATTCTCAAGAGCTACTCACCGCACCCGCTGGGTAAGGTCGACACTGGCCACGTGCAGCTTGCAGACAGGGCAAGGAAGTTGAGAAATCGAGTGAGAAGCAGCTGAACCTAGTAAAGGCTCACGGCTACTGGATGGTGCAGGGTCGCAGAAGAAGGATGACTGACGCGCGTGACACAATTCAGCAGAGGCAGCGCTCTAAATAACCTCGTAGCGCACCGGCGACAAAAAGTTTTCTTCGGATGAACAGTGTTTTCTGCATGCTACAGTACCAGCCTGGGAATTTCTGTGACCTACAGTGACCGGCTACATTTCTCCGCGCTGCAGTACCATGCTACAGCATTCCTGCGAATTACCGTGATCGGCTACAGTAATTCCTGCGTGCTACAGTGCATTCCAGCGTGTTCTCTGGTTCGCTGGCTTTCTAGTGCTCAGCGCGGCGTGTGCTCTGGTTTGCTTTCTGGTACTTAGCACGACGTGCTTCAGTGGACAGCAGAGCGGCAGCACGCGTGTGCGAACAGCGGCAGTTGCACAGGCTCGTAGGGCTCTCGGCTCCCTCTGAGACAAATAAACCGGCCGCATGCACGCAGAGGATAGCAAAGCAGCAAGGCGGTGGTGAGCACGAGCAGCGGCCCCGCATCGGCGTTCGTAATGCATGCATACAGTTGCACAGGCGTGTGGCAGCAGCCAGCAGCAGGGCCATAAAGGAGGGCAGCAGGCGTGCGTGAATATGTGTGGTGTGCGTGTGTTTTGTTTCTAATTTCTTTTCGTTTCTTTTCTTTTAGCAAAATAATTACGTAATTAAGTAAATTACAACATCCCATTATTCCTTTGTTACTAATCTAAATACACACATGTATATATCTATTATATAAATATACATATATTTATCTATAGAGATATACTCGGAAAGAAATAAATTTCTTCACTACTTTAAATAATCTAGCAACACGCTTATCAACACGAAATACGTGATTGTATACCACACTGGTTTTATAGAATTTGTTTTCGTGCTAAGTGATTAAAACAACTTATTCTATTTTTTTATTAAGATCACAACACCATATTTTCACCTAAAATAAACTAAGTTACAACACTCATGTAGTTTTTCCTACCTATAGAAATGAGTCACATAAGAGTCGGGTATCATTTCATGATCGATTAAAATTTTAAAACCCGAGAACTCGTTTTGTTAGTTTCTTTTAGGCCTTAATCGTGTGCTAAGTAAGCTAGTAACACCAGGGGTGTTACATCCTTCCCCCCTTAAAAAGGATCTCGTCCCGAGATCCAGAACAAGAATCAAAAGAGGGAAATGCGATTACACCTCATAGATCTGAACTTACACGAGAGGTTACACGACTTCGAACACCAAACCACTCCGGGATTTAGAGATAACACGGCTAAGAACAAATTTAATACTACTCACAACCTCTCTAGAAACCGACGGAGACGGGGACAGTGAAAAAGTAAAAGGAAAACGATTATCCAGAACATGGCATATGCCCAATAGAGCCAGAAATTGGAGACTGGTACAAAGATCATCGTGAACCCTAAAACCTAAACTAACCAGAGACGAACTTCTTCAGCAAAAACCAGATCCCTTCTTCTCAAGTCACATCATCACCCCTGACTGGCAACCCTAGATCTATGAGCAATGGCTAGATCTCGTAGCTCTGCCTCCAACCACTTTCTTCTTGACTGCTTCTCGAGCTTCTCCCACCCGAGCATGGACAGAGGGGATTGATTCTACGAGCTCTACTTCGGATTTGGGGGTGGAATGGAGGAGAGGCAAGCAAGGTGGCATTATAAAAGCTTGGTGGACGGAGGTGGTGGTGCAGTGCACCGGAAGTGGAGGCGGCGTAGAGGGGAATCACTGGGGGGAGGGTCACGAGGTAGGGAGAGCATCAGCCATGGTGCGCTCCCTGTGCGAGCTTGAGTGGGAAAAAGGAGAAAGGAGGGGATGGGGTTTGCTCAACAAGGAGGCATGCGAGCAACGGGGCCCCAAAGGAAAAGAAAGAGGGGGGTCCGGTACGGGGATAAGGGCGAGATTCGAGAGCCGACACGGGTGCCGGGAACAGAGGGGCGTACTATGCGACAAGACGAGGTGAGTGTGGCACAACGCCATGGCCACACGGGAGAAGCACACGTGGGCCCCACCACAGATGGCGTCTGCAGGGCACACAGTGACAGCGACCCGGCACGCGTAGCATGACCAAACCGGTCACAGGAACGATGTCAAGTCGGGCGATGCATTTTCTCTGACCTACGTGCGGGCTAACTTTCCTGTCATTTTTCTCTTTCTTCTTTTCCTTTCTTCAAAAACTGTGTTACCCCTGTTACTTGGGTAGAGCACCGCTACATCAACTCATTGTGGATTTCCCATTTGAACACCAGAATATTTTTACCATGGAGAATATTGGTAACAAAAATGGTATTGCGGTGTAACTTGGTAAAAGGGCTCAATCAACAACCTTGATACCATCGCGCGCCAAGCGGCACAACCATGTGGTCACGATCCACCGGTGGCCCTCGGTTCCGTCGTGGCACCATAAGCTATTAACCAGGCAACTATTACCAACTTACTCACAGTAAAGGCAGTGGGGTCATAGACCACAGAATTAGAAAAGTATTGCAAGGAAAAAAAATTCAGGCAATAAGGGTTCCTTTTAAAATAAGGAACAAGTAAAGTAAATCCCAAGGCAGATTTAAATCAAGGGAATTCAAGTGTTCTGCTGGGACATCCACTATTAGTGATACAGTGTCCTCTGTTTTCCAATCACGGTCGATCTGCTGCATCAGAATAGTTATTCCCCTTGTAACCTGCTTATTGTCGTCTCAAGAACCCTAAGCGAATCGAACGAGGTCTAAGGAAAATCGACGTAACAAACACAACAGATAAAGCAAATACTCATTACCAACGGCCTTACACGGGTGCAACATATAGGCATTCACTCTCCCACACTCGACACATCACTGCATCCTATAACCAGACAATCTTAACAACGACGAACGAAAGACAACGGAAAGGTTACAACACTGGAGGACAACGATGAAAAACACTACTAGCGACGGCTACATCTCCTCTAGGACAACTAATCTACTTTGTCGGCCCAAACAACTTCCTTCCTAGGCTCCTGGAGTTCTTCTGTTGCACTAGCTTGAGGATCTGCTCCTTATGGTGGTGGCTGGGTGAGGGGAAGTAATGACTCTACTTCTGAGGCTTCCGTGGGTGGACGTGCTGCAATACCGATTCTCCTTCTCTCCAGTGGATGGACAGGGATTCCCTCCAAGATCAAGGGTTCCTGCCTTTCCGTGGCCAGCGTCCTACGCTTGGTCTTGGTGATAAGATAGGCATCCTCTAGCTCTTGGGCATGTCGCTCTTCATCCACCTTGAGTGCTTCCGTCATGGCAGTCTCTCGACTCTCTGCAGCTGCTACATTGGCGTGGGCTTCAGCAAGCTGCACTTCGAGCATCCTAAAGAAGATCTCAGCTTCCTCAGCTCGATGGAGACACTCCCTCAGCTTCGAGGCCTACCGGTCATACTGCTCATCTAGGGCAAGCAAGTACGTGGTCAGGTGCACCACGGTTGGGTTATCTTCTTGCACATCCTGACCCTGCAAGGCCTCCATATGAGCCCTCCATACCCGTCGATTCTTATCTAAAGGTGAAAAGAACCGCATGGGGGTATGAGCAATGTGCTGCTCATAGATCTGGCACAGATGTCGCAAGGCTTTGCGGGCCACAACCTGGTAGGTGTCACCAAAGCAAAACCCAGTTGCAGTCACATTCCAGGCTTCCATGATATCAGGTAACTCCTCACTCTTACCAATGTAGACGGTGACCTGACATCGCTCAGTGCCATGCTTCATGTACTCATGGCCCTCATACTCAGGATGATCCTTGACTCCAAGCTTTTACAGGGTGGCATACAGGATTCTGGGGAAACCCTCAATGTTCAGGCAGTAGCTGCTAACCCAACCTCCTGCCATCCTAGGTGGGTGAGGGGGTTGCAAGAAAGGCTTTGAGAAAAAGCCTGCTCAAGGGAAAAGGGCTAAGCGAGCTAGAATGCACCGAGTGGTGATACCAGGTGGCTAGGCTTGGCCCCCTTTTATAAAGGCGGAGCGGCCAGTGGTCCTGGCGCAGACCACCCTCGAGCCATGCGTGGGAACCAGTAAAAGTACAACAATAGGATTTTTACGCACAAGAGGCAAGCAGTGTTCGAGGCCATAAAGACTAGCACGGTTGCAGGGCAGAGGTCCGACAAGGGCACAGAAAGGAGTGCCGAAAGCGTAAGCCCCGACAGTCGTGAAACACGAGCGAATGCGATAGATGAAGTCACAGTATAGCAGTAACTCCTGGACAAGGACGCGTGGTACCCACGAACAGGGCACCTGCAAGTAATACTGACACGGTGACTATAGCAGTAACAGCGCGTCTGACTTTAGGACCGCACGCTACGCACCAGTTAGTTCACCGGACGAAAACATACTTAAACTTATTCCGAATACTTAACTATAGTAATAGGGCTACTTATATAACTTCGTATGCAAACACTCTAATTTTTTTTTGCAAAAAGGTATTGTCAAATTTTAATTTAGAAAAGGGTTTTCAAGCTTCATTTCCTCATTTATGCTCTGATACCACCTGTGATAGAACCGTCTAATCTAATGCCCTCCCAAGAGTACTTGTCTTCCATTAGACATTAAGTACTCAAGAGAGTGCACTAAATTCTGCGATTTCGTCGAGCACACCCGAGGGAGAACTTAAAAATCCACATTTTTACCTCAGGATCATAAATGAGAGATAAAGCTTACAACATCTTTACCATTTCTTACATCAATTTTAGTACAACATTAGGGTAATCTATTGTTTAATTATAACAATGGAAAATAAAATATTATTAGAGTTCAGTGGAAATGAAACCATTTAATAATGAGTTAAATATTATCATGATGAACATTTATATATGGGAAATGATAACAGGTGGTAAATCTTTCCCTTGTAAAACATTTTTGGTGAGAGTTATAAATCAACTCTACATTCGCAATGTAAAGGAAATCCTCACTGAGCCCACTAGGAGGTTTCCACACACAAATGTCATCTTCAAGAACACCTGTCACCTGCAACAGGGTAGAACAAACCCTGAGTACTCAATTGTACTCCGCAAGATTTACCCGTCAGAAGGAAAGAAAAGACTCTAAGGATATGCAAGGCTATCTGGCTTGTGGGTTATTGCAACTGCAGGAAGCATTACTAAAGGTGCATCCTTATATTTAATTTTTATTAGCATTCATCGGTAGTTCATTAACCAACCATTCTAGGTAAGCACATGTTCTACTTTCAAGCAAAGGTTGAGCCATCAGAACCATTTTTCCATCTTTCGTCTTTCATCTTTCATTTCTTACTACAGTGCCCGGATCAAGTCATATCGGACCGCTTACACGGCGATTCGCGAATCAATGCAGCCTAGCTGGGTACCCCGAAAAACACACGCCCCACCCGTACCGAGATACAAACGGGACCAACCCATTATCCTCCTGTCAAGAGAACCGAGTCCCCGTCCATACTGGGACTCCAAGCCCCCGCTCTCTCGCGGTGCTTAGACTTCCTAATACCCATATACAATCCACCTTCAGTTGGTCCGGATGGAGCCAGAACCCATGACAAGAGAATAACAAGTCTTTCTAGCCCCCATCCGCTAGTATATGCTCGGGATAAGGAGATCTGTGACCTGACAACCATCCAAATGCAACGATCGGTCCTTAATCGACACAGGCGGGACAAATGCAACCAGAGTCTCGCTCGGATTGCCCAACCAAGTCCATATCAAATTCCAAGTATAGTCCCGCCCGGTCTCCAATTATTATCCATATATAATCCATGTGATAGTAACATGATAATAGTAACAATAATATATTTCCTATCTCTCGCGAGTGACAGGCAATCACTCGACTTCTACCGGAGTCCTGTAGCATAGCAATCTATACGATCCTGACATACTAGTAAGATTCATGAGATCAGGATATATATATACAAGTGGGTTTCATTCAACTCCTTAAAACTTAATGCATAAGCACAGATAAAGTGCAGAATAATAGAGGTTATGTACCGGGGCTTGCCTAGGTAAAAATATAACCAAATGTTAGTATGCCATCTCTAGGGCACGATCACCATGGCATCATCTTTTAGGTCAACACCAAGTCCTCCGGTTGATCCATCGATCCATCATCGTTCCTATTATGATTTACGCGAATGCAACACAGAGACATAAGTAAAAGACAGCAATCGCAACTCTCGTCGTACGACTACGTCTCGCAAGCTAACGGGTTAGCCACACACCAACTCACTAGGCCATGTGTCCATGTTGTCGATTCAAACGTTATTTCTCAACTAGTGTTTTAGTCATGTAAACCCGAGATGTCACATTATTCATTTTATCGATTTACTACATATTCAAACTAGGTTTGTTAATTATCCTAGCAACTAATTATTTTAGAGCTACCAAAATCACAACGAACATATAATAATACTAGGAGCTTACTATAAAATTTCTAGGATTAATACTATCACTGATTATTCATAACAATTCTTATAAGTTCATGTTTGATAATATTAAACGCATCGAAGTAATTAGAGCAAGCCTAAAAATAGTATAAAACTACGTGAACCAATTACACCTTTATCTAGGTCATGATTTCAAGAAACTAATAAAATTGGTTCCACCATTTTTGGACACCTATATAATTTTATATTAGCTTCACAAGTTTTACTTACATGTGGAGGTTGATTAAGGAGGTTATTAGTACATGCTGATCACGTAAACTGAAGCTCTGAAGGAGCTCACCACAGGTAGGGAGAGGACATGCCGCGGCTTAAAAAATGGAGGAGACAACTGATTCTCGAGACCTACTCACCGCACCCGTCGGGTAAGGTCGACACTGGCCACGTGCAACTTGCAGACAGGGCAAGGAAGTCGAGAGATCGAGTGAGAAGCAGCTGAACCTAGTAAAGGCTCACGGCTACTGGATGGTGCGGGGTCGTAGAAAAAGGATGACTGGCGCGCGCGACACACTTCAGCGGAGACAGCGCTCTAAATAACCTCACAGCGCACCGGCGATAAAAAGTTTTCTACGTATGAACAGTGTTTCTGCATGCTACAGTACCAGTCTGGAATTCCTGTGAGCTACAGTGACCGGCTACATTTCTCCGCACTGCAGTACCATGCTACAGCATTCCTGCGAACTATCGTGGTCGGCTACAGTAAATCATGTGTGCTACAGTACATTTCAGCGTGTTCTCTGGTTCACTGGCTTTCTGGTGCTCAGCGTGGTGTGTGCTACGGTTTGCTTTCTGGTACTCAGCATGACGTGCTTCAGCGTACGGCAGAGCGGCAGCACGCGTGTGCGGACAGCGGGCAGCTGCACAGGCTCGTAGGGCTCTCGGCTCCCTCTGAGACAAATAAACCGGCTGCATGCACACAGAGGGCAGCAAAGCAGCAAGGCGGTGGTGAGCACGAGCAGCGGCCCCGCATCGGCGTTCGCAATGCATGCATACAGTTGCACAGGCGTGTGGCAGCAGCCAGCAGCAGGGCCATGAAGGAGGCCAGCATGTGTGCGTGAATATGTGTGGTGTGCGTGTGTTTTATTTCTAATTTCTTTTCGTTTCTTTTCTTTTAGCAAAATAATTACATAATTAAGTAAATTACAACGTCCCATTATTCCCTTGTTACTAATCTAAATACACACATGTATATATCTATTATATAAATATACATATATTTATCTATAGAGATACACTCGGAAAGAAATAAATTTCTTCACTACTTTAAATAATCTAGCAACACGCTTATCAACATGAAATACGTGATTGTATACCACACTGGTTTTATAGAATTTGTTTTCGCCCTAAGTGATTAAAACGACTTATTCTATTTTTTTATTAAGATCATAATAGCATATTTTCACCTAAAATAAACTAAGTTACAACACTCATGTAGTTTTTCCTAACTATAGAAATGAGTCACATAAGAGTCGGGTATCATTTCATGAGCGATTAAAATTTCAAAACCCGAGAACTCGTTTTGTTAGTTTCTTTTAGGCCTTAATCGTGTGCTAAGTAAGCTAGTAACACCAGGGGTGTTACACCAGAGTCCCGCCGTTCACTCACTCCTAAAGTTTGCACGCCTCCTCGCCCTGCTAGACCGTCTCGACCTCCAGGGTCTGGATCCTTGCCTAGTGCTGACCGACCTTGCACGGCGAGCCCGGCGGACACATTCTCAGCCTCGATCTTTGACTCCCTCTCCTTCTCTACCTTGCCTAGGAGGTCGTTGATCCGCTGACGGGCGTCGCCACGCTCCAGCCGAAGCCTCGCCGTGGTTTGAAGCAACTTGTCTTGCTCCTTCCGTAGCGTCCAAGCGTGCCCTCTCGGCCAGGGCCGTGAACATCTTGTTGGCCTCGTTAGCATCCCGAAGAGCGTCCGCCTCCCTAATTCGAAGGCTGGCCACCTCCTCGCCAGCTGGAGCAAGCTCGGCCACCCTTTGGCGAGCAACGTCGAGCTGCTCGGTCAGCCACCCGTGCAATTGCTCCTCCTCGACAAGGTGGTCCCAGGCGTCCTTCTGCTGGCGAAGAAACTGGGACTCCTCATGACTGCGAGACATGAGGGACTACAGAAAGGGCATGGTTAGAAGCACCAAAAAAGGGGAAATCAAGGCTAGAAACGCGGGCATGTGATACCTGGCCGATCGGGCCAATGACATCGCGCAGCGCCCCCAGCACCATGTTCAGAGCGCGGTCTGCGAGCTTGACTCTAGTCTCGACCCTCTCCCAATCCTTCCCCTCCGCGGCGTCGTCGAGGGTGAACAGCCTCACCACCGGGTTCCGCCGGTCAGCCCACTGGAGGGTGGGCCCCTCCCACGCATGCAGATCGCCGCCTGCATAAACCAGAGCCCGGGACGACCCCGCATTGGCCCCGAGTGGAGCTAACCCCTCCGTCGGCACCACCTCCTCTGGGACGGCCCCTCCGGCAGTAGGTGGGGCGGGCAGTGCAGACGCGGAGGTCTGCCCCGTCACCACGGTCACCGAGGACGCCTCAGCCACGTTCTTCCCCGACTGACCCACCCCCATCAATAACGACATGGTTGCATCCGGCTGCACCACATCCGTCACTTCCGCTTGCGACGTAGCGGGCGTGCCTGGCTATGACTCGTTCACCTCGGGAGCCGCTGCCTCTGCCTGCGGTGTCGTGGCCATGCTCGACCGCGCTGCCTCCCTTGATGGCGCCCCGTGCGTGCCCTCCTCGGTCTGCCCCTCCGCAGACGCCGCCGTCGCCGCCGATGGAACTCTCCCAGCGGATGCCGTCAAGTCGGTGTTCCAATTACTCTAGACCGCTAGTGGGCTAACTTTTCCTTATCGCTCTTCTCTTTCTTCTTTTTCCTTTTAAATCCAACATGCACCAGCCTTGCGTAAGGACCAAGATCAGAACATATGTACTTCCTCCAAAACCCCGCTATCTCAGTCACATTTGTGAGAGCACCACTCCATCAACCCGTCGTGGATTTCTCATCAGAACACTAGAATATTTTTACAGAGGAAAATGTTTGTAGCAAGAGCGGTATTGCGGTGGAACTTGGTAAAAGTGCTCGGTCTACAATCTCGATACCAGCACGCGCTGAGCGGCACAACCATGTGGTCATGATCCACAAGTGGCCCTCGGTTCCATCACGGCACCATGAGCTATTAGACAGGCAACTATTACCAACTTACACGCAATAAAGGCAATGGGGTCATAGACCACAGAGTTAGAAAAGTATTGCAAGGGAAGAATGCAAGCGACAAGGATTCCTTTCAAAACAAGGAACAAAGAAATTAAATCCCAAGGCAGATTTAAATCAAGGGAACTCAAGTGTTCTACTAGGTCATCCACAATTAGTTGATACAGTGTCCTCTATCATCCAATCACGGCTGACCTGCTGTGTCTGAATAACGGTTCCTCTTATAAACTGCTTGTTGTCGGCTCAAGAACCCTAAGCAAGTCTACCGAGGCCTACAGGTACATCGGCGGAACAACACAATGGATAAAGCAAATACTCGTTCCAAACAGCCTTACACGGGTGTAACATACAGGCATTCACTCTCCCACTCTCGACACATCGCTTACATCCTACAACTAGATGGCCTTAACAACTACGGATGAAACACAACAGAAAGATTACAACACTAGAGGACAGTGAAGAAAAGCACTGCTAGCTATAGTTACATCTCCCCTAAGACAACTAATCTACTTCATTGGGCTGAACGACTTCATTCCTGGGCTCTCGGGGTCCTTTTGCTGCACTGAGTTGTGGATATGCTTCTTCTCTTGGTAGAGGTTGGGTGAGAGGAAGGAAAGGCTCTATCTCCGATGCTTCCATGGGCGGAGGTGCTGGCGGTACTGCAACACCAGCCCCCATCCTCTCCAGTGGATGGACAGGGATTCCCTCCAAGATCAAGGGTTCCTGTCTTTCCGTGGCAAGCATCCTACACTTGGCCCTTGTGGCAAGATAGGCGTCCTCCGGCTCCTGGGCATGTCAGTCTTGGTCCACCTTGATGGCTTCTGCCATGGCAGTCTCTCGACTCTCAGCGGTCGCTATATTGGCATGGGCTTCAGCAAGCTGCACTTTGAGCATCCTGGAGAAGATCTCGGCTTCCTCAGCACGGCAGAGGCACTCCCTTAGCTTTGAGACCTGCCGGTCATACTGCTCATCTAGAGCAAGCAAGTACATGGTCAGGTGCACCATGGTCGGGTTGTCTTCTTGCACGTCCCGACCCTGCAAGGCCTCCATGTGAGCCCTCCATACCTGTCAATTCTTGTCCAAAGGTGGAAAGAACCGCATGGGGGTACGAGCAATGGGCCCTTCATAGATCTGGCAGAGATGTTGCAAGGCTTTGCGGGCCACAACTTGGTAGGTGTCGCCAAAGCGAAACTCGGTTGCAGTCACATTCTAGGCTTCAGTGATGTCAACAAACTCCTCACTCTTGTCAATGTAGACGGTGACCTTACATCGCTCATTGCCATGCTTCATGTAGTCGCGGCCCTCAGACTCGGGACGATCCTTAACTCTGAGCTTTTGCAGGGTGGCATACAGGATTTTGGGAAAACCCTTAGTGTTCAGGCAATAGCTGCTAACCCAGACTCCTGCCATCCTTGGTGGGTGGTGGTTGCAAGGAAGGCTCGAAGACAAGCTGGCTCAAGGGAAAAGGGCTAAGTGTGCTGGAATGCACCGAATGATGGTTCCAAGTGGCTAGACCTGCCCCTTTATACAAGGCAGCGCAGTCAGTGGTCCTAACGCAGTCCACCCTCGAGCGTTGCACGGGGGCCAATAAAGGTAAACAGCAAGATCTTTACGCGCACGCGATGAGCGGTGTTCAAGGTCATAAAGGGTTAGTATGGCTGTAGAGCAGAGGTTTGACAAGAGCGCAGAAAGAGGTATCAAAAGCTTATGAGCCAAGGCAGGCATGAACCAATAGGCGTACGTGACACACGAGGCTACAGTACCATCGTGACTACACGGACAATGACTGGTCGACCTAAACAAATGCACAAATAGGTTATACATGAATGCACGTCCTATCCGTCCTCACACTGTTACCGACATATAGGGCAACCATTCTCAGACTTTTGGCACGTCGTGCTCTCCCTGTAGCTAGTCGCTGCTATCGAACTATGTTCAGGGTTAGGGTACCTGCAGAAAACTTGATTAAGCCTAACTAAGCCAGCAGAGTGCCATCTATCCTAGATACATAACCATAGTAATAGGGCTACTTATATAACTTCGCATGCAAATGTCTTAACTTTTTGAAAAGAATTTGTTGTCAAATTTTAATTTAGAAAGGATTTCAAAGCTTTATTTCCTCATTTATGCTCTGATATCACCTGTGGTAGAACCGCCTAATCTAATTCCCTCCCAAGGGTACTCGTCTTCCATTAGACGCTAAGTACCCAAGAGAGAGCACTAAACTACGTAGTTCCGTCGAGCACACCCCAGGGAGAACTCGAAACTCCACATTTTTACATCAGGATCATAAATGAGAGAGTAAAGCTTACAACATCCTTACCATTTCCTACATCACTTTTAGTATAATATCAGAGTAATTTATTATTTGATTATAACAGCGGAATATAAAATATTATCATAGTTTCAACGGAATGGAAATCATTTAATGCCAAGTTAAACATTATCATGAGGAACATTTGTATGCATGAAATAATAATAGGTTATAAGTCTTTCTTTTAAAAAACATTCTTGGTGAAAGTTTTAAACAGCTCTATGTACGCACGTAAAGGAAATCCTCGTTGAGCCCACTAGAAGGTTTCCACACACATGTCAGCTCCAAAAACGCCTGTCACCTGCAACAGGGGGAATAAAACTCTGAGTACTCAATTGTACTCAGCAAGACTTACCCGATAGGAGAAAGTAAAAGACTCTAAGGTTATGCAAGGCTATTTGGCTTGTGGGTTTATTGCAACTGCAGGAAACATTACTAACTGTGTATCCTTATAATCAACTTTTATTAGCAGTCATATTTAGTTCCTTAACTAACCATTCTATGTAAGCACCTATGCTACTTTCAAGCAGGTGGTAAGCAATCAGAACCATTTTACCATCTTCCATAGTTCTTGCTACGATGCCAAATTATAGTCATGTCGGATCGTCAAATTGATGGCGATTCGCGAATCAATGTGCCCAGCTAGGTGCCCCAAAAACACACGCCTTACTTGTACCCTGGGCACAAGCAAGACCAACCCGTTTCACTCCTGTCAAGGGGTTCAAGTCCCCGTCCAAGCTCGGACTCCAAGCCCCCAAAACTGCAGGCCCAGCCTCAGTATGGTGCTCAGACCTCCTTAACCCAATATATATAACCACCTAAAAAGCCGGTCCAAAAAGAGCTGGAACCCATGATAAGAGATAAACAAGTCTTCCCGCTCCCATAAACAAGTATATGCTCAGGACAAGTAGGTCTGTGACCTGACTATGGATTCCAATGCAACAAACGGTCCTTAATCGACACAGGCGGAACAAATGCAATTAGAACCCCGCTCTGTTGCCTAACCAAGTCCAAGTCCATCCAAACTCGTTCTGCCCGGTCTTCAATTATTGTTATTCATATATATTCCATGTGGTAATAATATGATAACAATAATAACAATAATATATTTTCTATCTCTCGCGAGTGACAGGAAATCACTCGACTTCTACCAAAATCCTATAGCATAGCACGCTATACGATCCTATCATACTAGTTAGACTCATAGGATAAGAATATATATATATATGCAAGTGGATTTCATTCAACTCCTTAAAACTTAATGCACCAGCATAGAATAAAGTGTAAAATAATTGGGGTTATACACCGGGGCTTGCCTGGGTAAAATATAACCAAAGTTAGCATTTTGTCATGGTGGCACGATCCTCCAGACACCATCCTCTCGGCTACTCCAGCTGACTTCACGATCCATCATCATTCCTATTGTGATATATATGAATGCAACGTAGAGACGTAAATAAACAACAATAATTGCAACTAGGAGAACACGATACAATTCGCAAGCTCACGAGCTAACTCTAACGTACTAGGCTACGTACCCATGTTGTTGAATAAGACATTATTTACCCAACAAGTATTTTAGTCATATGAACCCAAAGTATTGCTTTATCCATTTTATCATTTTAATAGATATTTAAACTAGGGCTCATTAACTATCCTAGCCAACTAATTATTCTGGAGCTACAAAAGTTACAGAGAGTAGATAATAATATTATAAAGTTACTATAAAATTTTCAAACCTAGCACTATCCCCATTTTCTTACAAAAATTCTCACAAGTTTATACTTAGCAATATTAAGCATTTTAAAATAATTATCAAACTCCCAAAATTTATTATGCAACTATGTGGATAAAATACACTAACAAATAGAGCATGATTTTGATAACCTAACAAATTTGGTTTCATAATTTTTGGATCTCCATACTACTTTATATTGATTTTACAAGTTAAACTAGAAACCTATTGTCGACGAGATATGGTCGGCAGTCTACCGAGGGGTATGCCCAAGGTAGTAGATTGTCGGCAGATAGGTGCGCAAGCTACGAACTAGATGGTGACGCAAGACAAACACAAGGATTTATCCAGGTTCGGCCGCCGTGAGGGCGTAATACCTACGTCCTGCGTCAGATTGTATTGCTCTGAATGGAGAGGTGTGATAAGATGTGTTTTGAGGGGGTCCCCTGCCTGCCTTATATAGTCTGAGGGGCAGGATTATAAATCTAGAAACTAATCCTAGTTGGTTACAATTGCCATACTGGCCGGATAAGGATTCATATTCTAACCGAACAGGATCTTGCTTGATCTCCAAGTTTGCTTTTCTTCCCTGCACGGGGCGCCGAGCAGATCGACTGGGCCGTGCGTCATCCTTCTCATGAGCCGGGCCCACTGGTCTGAGCCAGCCCAAGTCTAGCCGTAGGGGTATAGGGATTAATACCCCCACACCTATATTAGCAAAGCATTTAGGAAAAGGGGAAGGGCCAGCGGTGACCCTTTTGGCCCAGCACAGACTACGGCCCACACGGGATGTGGGCGCGCGTAGCAGGCCGGCCCAGCCACGGCCCGACGCGGGGAGCCCGCCCATGTCCTTGCCGTTATGCACAAAACCCCCCAAGCTAACAGATTAACACGCAGCTCCACCGAGCCCTATTTCCCAAGAGACGAGCTTTGCACTAAGGACCCCGAATTTTTCCATCTTCGTAATGGGGCGGTCCCCAGCGTCCCCCTATGTGATGGCGTGGCTCCGATCGGCACACGGCCGCAACGCTGGGCACCTGGGGCCCGTGCTGGACCAAAAATAGGGCTGACCTCCATCTGCGGCTAACACATCAATGCAGGGTGGCGATTTGGAGTTTGGAGCCGCACTAACACGAGCTGCAGCGGCGGCTGGAGGTTTGTGGTGGTAGCACGGCTGTTCCGATGAGGTAAGAGAATGATGAGGGAGAAAGGATGGCGTGTGAGCACTAGTGACCTACCACAAGCACAACCGGGATGACAGTTGAGGTGGAGGGAACTCGAGCCGAGTTGGCCACGTGCGTGTAGTGCGGTCAGCGGCGCTCCGAGCCGAACCTAGCGCGTCACCTCGTCACCGACATGCGGCCTGGTCAAGATAGCATGAGCGTCGACTAGAGGGAGTCAAGGTGAGTCCACAGGTATGAACAATCGAACTGCTACAATCCACATGAGCCTTACCCCCAACCAGGCACCCACGGTGGCGAGATGACCGGCGGTAGCGGGAATCCCAATTCGCCTTGGCCAGGGCACAGCAGGATCTCGATAGCAGGTGCTTTGCTCAGTAACTTCCCAAACTACCTACTAGCGTGAGGAATCAGGCCGTGACTCCATGAGCTAGGCGAATTGGAAGCGAGAGAGGGGGTGCGGCGGTCTAGTGCAAGGCACGGCCGTGGGGAGGACACACGCGCGAGCTCGGCGAGTTAAGGCAGAGCGGTCCAATGGATAGTGGACACGAGCACGCAGTGCAGTTGACGATATGGGGAGGGTTAGGCGCAACGCACACGGTGCGAAAAGGCAGGACCTAGCAGGGGCGCCGGTGTCGGCTTGCGGCAGGGCAGGGCAGGATGATGCCTTAATGCCACTGTGAGCGGGTCAATGACACAAGCGTGGCGGCAGTAAGGCAGTGGCGTGCCCGCTGGGCTAAGCACTGACGCGATAGGGCTAGCCAGAGCAGGCCGCAGCTCACGGCACAGTAGCCTGACATGACCGCAAATGCACCCCACAGTGTGGTGGGTACGGCCAGGCGAACGACATCGGCAGCACAGTAGCGAGGTGGCTGCTACCATGCTCGGCCAGGAGCGAGTCGGTGGCGATGGTCGAGCCGCAGCCAAGCCACGCCAGGCTCGGGACAGCCGACGCAGACGGCAAGCAGCCCCAACCGGCCAGGGCACGGCCAGACACACCCGAGCGCACCGAACGTGTGGTGACCGCGGCCAACAACCCCAACGGCCAGAAACCGGTTGATTTTTACGCGTTTTTCCGAATTTTCACGAGAGTAACGTGACATCCAACAAGACTATAACCTACGCCTCGCTCCAGAACTCCCTTAGAGGCAATCAACAATATGAAAGCATGAAACTAGTGCTTAAACATTTTAGTTAGAATTTAAATGCCAAAATGGCATTGTCTATTATCCTTGTTAAACTTAGAAAAAAAACACGGATTTAGTTTGAACTAGCAACCTTAGCACAATTACCTTAATTTCTAAAAGGTCTAAACCTTGTCGATTTCAGCTGACCAACACATTCTCACAAAGCTCATGCTTCCTACTATCTCATAGAAACAAAATATGTAGACATTGTTGGATGGATTGGCACAAATTAATTCTCCAAGAATGGTACCTTTTAATTATGAACTATATTGCACTTTTGGGTCATAGAAATTGTTTTTCAAGCCACTCAATTAAACAATTGATTCTACTTTTCCTATTAGTCCTTCGCAACCATGTTTACACATCAATTAGGTTGACTCACACTATCCATTAGATTCCTCTTCTCCCTAAAGATGAGACATATAATTTGATCATCATTTCCTATGAGTTTAAAATTTTAGAACCTGAGAGCTTGGTTAGTTAATGTCTTTTAGGCCTTAACCAACGTGCTAAGCAAGGTCGTAACACTAGGGGTGTTATAGGAGGTAAGGCTTCTATTTATAGGGGAAACGGGAGGTGAACCGTTTGCCTAGATCCGCGCTCCTGCCGCGTTCCGTCACCATGCCTCTCCGGGAATCATGCGCACGCCACCCCTGGCCGCTCCCTCAAAGGAAGCACTAGATGGTGGTTCATCCGCCCTGATGGGCCGCAAACCGCTATAGGTAAGAGGGATACTGAGCTGAAAACGCTCCTACGGCCCATCAAGGCCCAGGAGTTCAAAGGCTGGCCCACCGATGGGTTCGACAGCCGCTCCGGGGCGCCTTTCAGAGCGAGGGGTGGAAAAGGATGGGCCCGCTAGTGGCCAGTACCTAGGCGCATGAGCACCATGGGCATCCTGACCCACGTTCGAGTCTTGATCACGCACGGTCCATGGTTTTTCCTCGAAGAAAGGCGACAAGCCCTCGGGATCAGTCAAATGGACCTGAGAACTATATGGACTGGCTGTCAGGAATATACAGTCAGTCACCAGCTGACCCATGCTAGATCCCCATGAACGGGAACCGGGGCCCCACTCGGACCAGCCCGTTAGCAGCTCACCGAGCACCATGATTCGTCCAATGAGAAAAACATGGCACGTCTCAACCCCTCTATTTTTTTGAGAAAACGCTTGAGGGCGAACGATCACAAGACAAGACGACCCCTCGACCGGACCCCTGCTGCGCACAGGGGCTCTAGGGCTCGGACTCACAAATAGACCCAATGTGCGATCGCATGCAAACAAGAGAATCGACCATCACAACCTAACTAAAGAGGCCCTACAAGCTGCGATAGGCAAAGCACTCCGAAGTCTCACCATACGAAAAAGCCTATGAAGGAGTATCCAACTCCTCCGTAGGCTTGGGGGCTACTGTCGAGTACCGATATTAGGGTACCCAAAGAAGGAGTACTGATGGTCATCAACGATCAATTCGCTCGGATGACTAAGGGGCATGATCGCTGCTTCATCCGACCCCCAAAGCGCAGGCTCCGCCTCGTCCGACCTCAGGGGCATGAGCTCCGCCTCATCCGATCCTGTGGGCACGAGCTCCGCCTCGACCGACCCCGAGGACACGGGCTTCGACTCACCTAATCCCGGGGGCGCAAACTCCGTCTCACCCGACCTCAGGGGCGCAGGCTCCGCCTTGCTCGAGAACATAGGTCCCACAGGGGCCCACACTGCCTCCAACCACTACAGATGTGAAAGCTCAAGCCTGGGGTCAAACTTCTGACACCAAATGAGAGTAGGCATGCCTCGATGCGACCTGTGGCCGTGATAGGCCATGCCTAGGGGTTCACATCGCCTACAGCGTCAGACAGGACAGGACAGGGTGCCACGACCGGTTGATGACACCCGCATGTGGCGCCAATGGCAAACGGGGCCACGATGTGGAGCCATCCCCATCGACGCCTACGTCACGACGTGGAGCCTTCCTCATCATCATCTACACCACCAGCAGGATCGGCCTACAGGAGAGGAAAAACGACGCGACCTCGAGGCCCTCTTCTTCTCTCTCTCTCTCATGTAACCCCCTCCTTCCCCTTGAACTATAAAAGGGAAAGCGGGGCGCCCCACAGAAAAGAAAAAAGGGGACGAACGAACAAGAACACTTTGAAGCACTTTAACTCCACTTCACCTTCATCAGAGACTTGAGATCTCTTCCCTCTCTCGCCAGTTTATAACCTCTACTGTAAACTTCAAAGCAGGTAACACGAGCAGCCTCGAACTGGACGTAGGGACGTTTTGCCCGAACCAATATAATTCCTTGTGTCATCGCACTCACCATCCGGGCCAAACGCGTAGATACAAATTTACTAGTCGGCGGTTCGAAACGCTGAGAAAAAAGTATGAAATATATTGAAATACATAAATAAAGAAATGACAGAACATAACATAACATAACATAACATAACATAACATAACATAACATAACATAACATAACATAACATAACATAACAAATGCAGAAGACACACACAAATGCATAAAAATATTTTTATAGCTAAGCAAAGCCAAATCATTCGGTATGTGTTGTGATCTAGACAAATGCATAAGACACATTGCAAATATACAAATTATTTCTATAGTTTAGCTAAGACAAATGTTCTGGTATGTGACGTAACCCAGGCAAATACAGAAGATATGTCACAAATGCACAAATCATTTCTATAGTAAAGCAAAGATAAATATTTTGGTATGCGATGTAACCCAGACAAAACAAAAGAAGAAAAATAAAAATAGAAGCAATAAGGGAAAAAGGAAAATGACGAAATAAATTTAAAAGGTAGGTACTCCCTCGATTTTATTTATACATCGCATTAAGTTTATCCTAAGTCAAATATTTATGTCTTTAAGTATGGCTTGGCTCGACCTAGTGTCAAAAGTAGTACAAGTCCATCTTGCAAATGTGAAGGATGTTTTTGATGGAACCTCACTAAGAATGGCCTGTTCATGGTCCGATCTATGTACTCAAATTTTATCCAAGAGGGTGTTCCCTCGAACAAAAGTCCTCTCTGGAAATTAAAGATACTACTTAAAATTATGATTTTCTTGTGGTATCTAAAAAAAGGGGTGACCCTTAAAAAAGATAATTTAGCCAAGAGGAACCGGCAAGGAAGTGTCAAGTGTTGTCTTTGTAGTTCGGTTGAAACTATTCAACATTTGTTCTTTGACTGCTACTCTGCATGCTTTGTTTGGGATACTGTGCATATCACATTTGGAATTCAACCTCCAACTAGTTTCGCCAACCTGCTTGGTTCTGGCTACATGGTTTAAGTCTAAAACTTGGAAACCAAATTTTGCTAGGAGCTACAGCTCTATGTTGGTCAATTTGGTTGAATAGAAATGATATGGTATTTAACAAAGCTAAATCTAATACATCGATGCGGGTAATTTTCAGGACAACATATTGGATACGACAGTGATCCATGCTGCACAAGGAAGAGGAGCGACCACTATTCTTGGAGGGATGCAAAAGATGGGAGACGCTGATCATGGTCGTCTTCGCAAAGTTCAGCTGGAGCTTCACGAATCATATTGAAACCTAGTGTTCTACTTTGTTGCGCTCACTAGTTGGGCTGAACTTTTTTTTCCCTCATAATTATAAGCCTTATGGCGTTGATGTTTTTTGTGTGACTATCAGCAGCTGTGTTAGGGATGGCAGAGGCTGGAACTCTCTTCCATTATCTAAAAATATTTATGTCTTTGACTATTAATTTTTGGAAAATTATAGCAATTTATGATATACGATTTATGTTTTCAGAGTCACCATAGAAAACACTTTCTTTTTTTGACAGAGGTAAACCTAACTTTTATAAAAAGCTTAAAGAGTTCAGATACAAGCGTAACCAAACAAAAACTAAAAAGGAACGCTGGGAGCACCAGCTTGAACACCTCGAACTACAACCAGCAACCAGCTCCAGAACGCCAAATAGTCTAAACATCCACCAACTAGGACCTCCGAGCTAGAACAGAAACAAAAGACGCTACACAGAGGCCGTTCTAGCAACCACACCGACGGTAGGAAGATCAGCAGCTTGCCATTGTGAAAAAAACACTTTCATAATATTTAGTTTATAGATCGTAAAAGTTTAAGGGGTTTTCAAAATAGATAATAAAAAATAGTAATGTTTGACTTAGAACAAATCTATGTGACGTATAAAAACCCAGGAGTATATTAAAAAATGGTGGTGACGTACACAAGAATTACGGAGTGCTGATGGGCTACAATTATGTGATTAACTAATTACATGTGGTGCGGTTTTTTATGGAGTAATATATTTATGATTTATAAGATTATTTATTTCACAAAATTCAGGTAATCTCGTCACTCAAATAATATGATGTAATCAAGTAGTACTCCGTCCGTTCCAGTTTAGAAAGCGTGCTCCCGTTTTTTTTTTCTTAGACAGTTTTAGAAGGCATGCTCAGTGCTTCGAGGACTAATTAATTTAGCAAGTTAATGCATGCATGCACGCAGTATGGGCTGTGGCCAATAAAATACTGTCCCATAAAAAGAGTGCTATGGCGGTTAAACTTTCTTAAGTTTGAAAATATTAGTAATATTTGTATCTCCAAAGAATTTTATTATAAAAATATATTTAAAAAATCTATCCAATGATACTAATTGTGTACTATAAATATTTGTATTTGGTTATATATATTTGGTCAAGGTTAAAGATAGCTAACTTCTTAAAAAACGAGAATGAGGCCCATCTCCATTAATCTATTAATGGAGACGGTTGTACTAAGATGCCCGTCTCCACTGATAGATCAACAAGGGCGGTGGCATTTAAGGTGTCCGCCTCCCTTAAAGAATTGCATGTTTGAAATATTTCGTTTCCGCTGTCAGTGATATGTACCGGATACCTCACCGTGTGAAAAACAACCCAAAGGGGATGAGGTGCACTAAGCAAGCTACACGAGAAGCCCAACTCAGACGAGATACCTCATCTGCTTGGAAGACAAGACATAATGATATGCATTTAATAAAACCATCTGTATCTTATAGATTTGTTTTAACAAACTAGAAAACCCACTTGTAAACCGATCGGGATTCCATCAGCAACTCTACCCTCGGACTATATAATTAGGGGGTGGAGAGCCCCTGATCGATATCCCAAGACATCTTGTCATATCTAGGCAAGTAGGCATAAGCAAGCCCTTATAAACTCTCTCACTTGGATGTAGGGTATACCATGTACATGAATCAATACAAATTTAGGTCCCGTTTGGTTTGAAGGAGTTAAAGTTTAACTTTCATCACATCAATGTTCTCTTAAATGCATGGAGTATTAAATGCAGACTAATTGCATCCATGTCGGCACAGATTAGGAGTAATTTACGAAACGAATCTATTAAGCCTAATTAGTTCAAGATTAGAAACTTTTTGTCAAATAAAACCAAACTGCTACAATGTTTATTAAACTTTAACGTCCAATTCAAACGGCCTTATGTCTCGTGTGCTACCTTCTCGTGTGCTACACTTCTAATTCCCCGTGCGTGATACGATGAACCGTATTGACGGAGTAAATAAGTGATATACTGATCCGAATTGATGGAGCAATAATTTCGACAGTTGGCGCGTCGGACCTTTGCGCATAGATCCGAGTGTTTCAGACGCGGATTTCTTCATTAATAACCACGATCGCAAGAACTCTGCGACGCGTCCTTTGCAAACCGACGACGAGACTGATGTCCCGAGGTGGCACAATCATGATGCGTGGACTCAAGCAGCGACCACAAGTCCACAACGTCTCTAGCACGACTCCGCGTCTCGCAGCGAGCTCCGACTCGCTGGATTTTCGTGAAGATGTGCAGGCTCGACGTCTCGACCACACCTGTGTTCACACGCGAAAAGTAGGTAAAAAGTTACTGTAGAATCTTTCGTTGTTATTCGGTAAAATTTGTCCAATCATAGACTAACTAGGCTTAAAAGATTCATCCCGACATTTACAGACAAACTATATAATTAGTTATCTTTTTTACCCACATTTAATGCTTCATACATGCGTCGAAAGATTTGATGTGATGGATGAAAGAGAAAATATTTTGGGTTGGGATGGGAAGTGATCAAGGCCGAGGGGCGGTGCTCCGCGTCTGCTGGGTCGGTCGGTGGCTGGTAGGCTTGGCTAGTCGTGGTCGTCTCGTAGTCGTCGTCCGTCCTCTCGTCTGCACCTGCACTGCACTCTGCACATGCATGATGGAACCTTATAAGGGGTGTGTTCACCTCGCGAAAAGTGGGTGAAAAGTTACTGTAGCATCTTTCATTGTTATTTGGCAAAATTTGTTCAATCATGGACTAACTAGGCTTAAAAGATTCGTCCCGACATTTACAGACAAACTATACAATTAGTTATATTTTTTATCTACATTTAATGCTCCATGCATGCGTCGAAAGATTTGATGTGATGGGTGGAAGAGAAAATATTTTGGGTTGGTATGGGAAGTGAACAAGACCAAGGCAGAAATTTCACTTGGCCTGCCCCCACCCCCAGCATGCCACTGCCAGCCCAGAGACGACTTTAAATCTGCTTCTTCAATTCGATTCTCATTGCTGCCGAAACTGATGAATCGATCGATATTATCGGAATCGCATGCCAGAAGAGATAACGACTACTCCTACGTAGTACTCCCTCCGTCCCACAAATAAGTGCACATTTTTGACTTCTACACTTCTTGTTTGACTGTTCGTCTTATTTAAAAATTTTTAATAAATATTATTTATTTTGTTATGACTTATTCAATCATTCGAGATATTTTCATAATGATTTATTTCTTTTATTATTTGTATAAAAAAATTAAATAAGATGAATGGTCAAACATAAAATGTAGAAGTCAAAAACGTACACTTATTTATGGGACGGAGGGAGTACCTGAGTGTGTATGAATGTGTATGATCCAAATTATTGCATTGCAGACAAATGCAGGCTTATTAGGTCCCGTTTGGTTACAACGTGTTAAAGTTTAACTCTCATTACATCAATGTTATGGCAAATACATGGAGTACTAAATGTAGACTAATTGCATGCATGTCGACACACATTAGAAGTAATTTACGAGACGAATCTATTAAGCCTAATTAGTCCAAAATTGAAAACTTTTTGTCAAATAAAACAAAAATTCTACGATGTTTATTAAACTTTAACACCCAAACCAAACAGACATGTTCAACCATCGATCGGTTAATAGTAATAGGTTGGATGTACGAGTACGACGTTGTTATGAGTTGGAGCCGTGTGTCAGTGTGTGCATGCATGATGAAGATGGTACGTAGTGCTCGACTTGCCAAGCCAGCGACCGACTGTCCGCCGCGTGACAGGCGACAGCGAGCGGCTCCACGTCTCCCTGACAACGCACGCGGCCACACCTGAAGATCCTAACCAAGGTGGTGGTCCGTCTGTCTCACACGGAGCGTCACTGTGCGTCGTCACGTGGCGACATGCCACCATATGATTCCAGGTCCAGGGTCAACCAACCAATAACTAGAGGCGTACGATCTGAAGCATGCAAGTTAATCTATACCTAATAAGAGGTAAAATTTCAAGTCATTTTTTTCGTCCATCTATTTTTTCGGTCTACCTCTCCCTAACTACCTGTCGTCGAGAGTTTCTTCCGTCTAGACTTATATAACCCGTACTCATACGAGTTACAATAGCTCTTGTCTAGCGCGATACGGAATCCGATTCCAAAACGTATTCTTAAGGTAACCTAGATAAGTACGAATACTAATAATCCAAATATATCTTAATATGAATAGGAATTTTAAACCAAATAGAAAAAGATAAAAATAGGAATATATTTCTATATTTACCTTTTCTATACCTAATAATAAAGAGGCAAAATTTCAGGCTCTTTTTTTTCGTCCAGCCCATTCAATTCGGCCAAACAGTCTCGCTCCACTTACTTGCTCCGGCCCATTCGCTGCGCAGCCCACCGACACTTTCCTCATCTCGTCTTCTCTTCTCTCCTCACGCCGAAGCCGCGTCGCCTCTCCTCACGCATGCCGCCGATGCTGCATCGCCTCTCCTCACGCACGCTGATGCCACGCCGCAGATGCCGCGTCGATTCCCTCCCGCGCCACCGAAGCTTCCATCCAGCAACGCCGACGTCACTACCGGCGGCGAACCAAGGCAGCTCCGCCTAGCGCCCTACCGGCGGCCAACCAGGACAACTCCGTCGAGCGCCGCCACAGAAGGTCGCCCAACGACATGTTTCGGACGTCGCAGGCTGCCGTTCGCCCAGCCTCCCGGACGCTCGTCCTAGATGTAGCAGGTTGCCGCCCGCCCGGCCATCCTGGCCATCGCAAGGCCGGCCGGCGCGCCCACACGCGCGTCCAGATCAAAGGAGTTGGAATCGGATCGAAATTGGATTCTAATCAAATCGAGAAATCAAATCCATGGTAAGTTACAAACACCACGTCCGACTCAAATTCGATCTGGTTTTTTGACTCATATAATGTTGTGCCTTTGGGATAATCTCAACAAGCACCACAAGTACCTGATCTCACCGACCAAAGAAGCGCCTCGCCGAGCACCTGATCTGCACCTGTTCTTCGTCAACTTCAAATTCTTATCTCGACGAGCTGAGCAATAACCAAATCTTTTGCTCTCGCCAGACACGTTTGACAAGGTTAGCTTCCTTTCCACATCCTCCTCATACTGGATCCATATCAGTGCATACATATATAGTATATAGTAGTATGTTATGTAATCACGTCAAACCCGAATTGTTGTTTATTTGATTATTTCGTTTCTGTTACTTCGATGGTTTTTTTTTATAGAATATAAGTTTTGGTGTCCTGATTGTAGATCTTAGTTTACCGCGTTTGTACCCTGTGTACAATATTTAAGTAGCTGATGCTCCCTTTTTAACTATTTATTTGATTATTTCGTCTTTGTTACTTCGATGGTTTTTTACAGAATAAATGGATAATAACGTTGGATCAAGCACTACTGAGAATTTTTATGTTCGACCTTTAAAGAAAGCAAAATATACTGAATTTGATCTGTTGGAATCGGATAAAAATGAAAAATGTTCATCCAATGCCTTCAACTGCATCGCCAACCAGAGAGACATTATCTTCAGTTTGTGAATTCAAAGATAAGCAGATAAGTCATGAAAAACATTCAGGTGAACTTATTATTGTTGATCCAACCACGAGGTTTTTTCATTTATATCTGTTCTTTGGTATGTAATCTTTTGATTATAGTACTGAGGATATAAAGCTAATCCATATTGAATTATATGCAAATTATACATTGACCAATATGGACTTATGTGCCCAAATAATAATAGAAACATCTTCGAAAGACGATCTATCGGTGAAGATGGATGAAATATCTGTGAAACAACATCAATTGTTGTGCCTCCTAGACCAAAGCAAATGGTTAGATGATGATGTAAGTACACCTAATGATTAGGCAATTTATTTCTCAGTATCAAAATTGATTTAATGTATTCTATTAAAATATTTGTAGGTGATCAGTGCGTATAAAGGAGCAAGTACATCTGCATAATATGGATGATGCTAAAGTATATTTTGAAAACCCCTTTATTACTCGATTATTTAAAAAGGGATGGCAACATGGGTGTACATGAAGATGGTAGTTTTATTACAGAGATTGTCAGAAACTATCTTGAGCATGAAATGGTAACATTTATCTGCATTGTCAATTATTACTAGGTTTAGTATATTCTTAGTTCCTTATTTTATATACGTGTGCAGCTAATCCATTGACTTGATTTTAGATTTTTCTGCCAATAAATATCAAAGACACCCATTGGTATTTAGCTGTTTTGAATGCAAGAAAGTCTGAGATACAAGTACTCAATTCATTGTGTTGGGAATTCAACCGCGCTGACCTAACTATTATGGTTTGTTTCTATAGCTTTAATAACTCTATAAAATTTGTAATAAATTAATCCATCCATTTTGTTTACGATGATTTCTAAACATCTGATTATTTATACAGCTACAGGGAATACAATATCATTTGGACATTCTTGAAAGTCAACAAAATTTGAATAACCATAATTGGAAAGATTTTCATGTTACTGAATGGAAGCTCAAAGAACAACTAAAAGAATATATTAAAAAACACATATTTCCAAGTCATCTTGTGGTTTATTTATGTTGACTGATAAATTTTACTTTAACTATTCAGTTCATCTTGCAGGCTCTTTGTGCTGAAATTCATGGAATACTGGACTGGGGATTCACTATCTCATCAAATTACATAAGTATATATGATGCAATTATGATCTGTACATTCTTGGCTCAGTACCTTACTATCTACATTTTAGGACCAGATTTGGTAGTCTGTAACTTTTCCTTGTGCCCCATTGTGAAAATTGGGTTTCAGTGAAGAGTGTTTATTATTTTTATTTTGTAAGACATTAACAATCAATTGTGCTGCTCTGAGCTTAGCAGTTGTTGCATCCTGTGCCTACAAGCTGTACAGACACTACTTATGTACAAAAGTTACAGGATATATAGACTAAAACCAAGGGGAAACGTATGTGTATATCGAATCTCTTATTGAACTAATTGTTGTCATTTGAGCAATATGACCACCTTGCAAATACTGACAGTCTGACACTAAGAACAACTCTTGTTAGTTGTTAGCTTGGAACCAAGCATTTGTTAGTAGGAACTTGGAAGGCTCATGTCTTCCTATACGAAATGAAATTTATTAATTTATTGACAACATTTGTTATGCAGGTTGCTGGTTGCAAAGCCAATGTTTGAGTGCTGAGGAGACAGAGAACATGAAGAGTGATTGTGTATGTTTGAATAGCTCTGGCCGTGAGGTGGGAGATGGTTCTGGTGTTGTGCGAGAAAAAGACTTCATGGAGCCCTTTGGGGTTCCTTGTATGGCAGAGATATTGCAATTCTTGTGCTCCCTCTTGAACATAGCAGAAGACTTCGATGAGGATGTGCCGCCTTTTGATCTGGGGTTGATAAATTCGGCTATTGAGTTGTTGGCTTCGTCAATACACAGACATCAAAAACTTTTAGCATTTGTACATGATGAATTGTTCCGCAATCTAATGCATTTTGGCTTGTTAATAATCTCCCTGGTCCTGTCAACGGTGTGCAGCATTCTTTTAACTCTCTTTTACCATCGGTGCCATGAACATAAGCTGCAAATAGAGGCTTTCTTCTCATATGTTATCCAAGATTAGCACAGAGTAGAGCAAGTTATCAGCAGCAAGAAGTTGTCGTTGAGGCTAGAATTGATTTTATTTGCTGGCAGAAAAAGTTTATGGCTGCGATGTATTCACTTATGAACTGTGATTTAGAGCTCAAATATTTTTGGAGAGTTAGCTAAGCTTTTGTCTATGAGCGCATTTCCTGTGGACAGTTCTTTGTCAGCTTTAAATGTGCTTGCTTTGGATGGTTTAGTTGCTGTCATTCAGGCAATGGGACAGCAGACTGATAATGCACCTCAACATCATGAGTAAACAGTACCAGAAATATGTGAATTTTTCCCTTTTTGGCAGTTGAAATGTGAGAGCAGTAATCATCCTAAACAATTATGGACTGATGCATTCTTTGAATAGTCATGTGTTATGATAAAGCTTCAGTTTTAGTGCTAGCCTCTAAAAATCTATCTCATGTATTTATTGCCCTTCCGTTGCCGCATGGTTAATAGAAAATTATTCTGTGTTCTATGTTTGTCCTCAAGTCCAATGTCTAATTGACTCTGGTTTTTGAGTTGAAGTAATGTAAAGTCTGACTAATAAACTGATAAAATGGCATGTTACCAAGCACATCAAGTCTAATTAACTAATGGTTTTAAAAACATCTAATTAACTAATCCCTTTATTACAAAAGGTAAAATATAACTGCATATGGTAGCATTCCTATCGTTGTTTTCATAAATGTTTGATAATTTTTTTTCCTAATGCAATGTATTTGATAGTTTTTTTCTCCCATAGCAACGTACGAGCATATTTACTAGTAATACTAAAGAGACAAATTTTCACCCTTTTTTGTGCCAGTTTTTTGTCTGGCCTAATCCAACCGCAACTCCACTCGCTCCTCCGCATGACAGCCTCGCAGCTCGTTCACGTGTCGTAGCGTTCCCGAGACGGTGTTGTATTCAATTTCAATTTGCATCCTAGCTACTTAAACAACTCTACTGCCAAAATAATCTTGTACAAATACACGTTCGACAATCCTACTTGAGTACGGCTGAGCCAAATACATGTGAGACAAATATAATACCATATATATCGCGTACCGACAGGCGTGGTGTGAATCCTCGATGAAATTAACTATCATACCCGTCGTGGTATCGTAAGTGCATGCATGCACGAACCACCAACCAGCCAACTACGTACAGTGATTGACGACGCCTCTCAGACGCCGGCCGGTGGCTGGTCCGGCGCGCGGTAGAGGCATAGCCCGGCCGGCGTGCATGGATGCATGTTCACGTTTGTGTGTCAATAACGATATGATTTTGGGTTGCCTTGCATGCAACGTCGGGCGTGCATATAATCTTCAAGTTGCGTGTGTCACCAACGGTTTGGGTTGCGCTGCATGTTTTGCATCGACAACGTCGTCTTGTGCGGTTGTGCCTCACAGCTTGCTGATGGTACGTGCACAACTATTTCGGGGTCAAAGCGATAACCGAGACGCCTGCGCGGCTGCCGATTGAGATGACGGTTACGGTTCCCACGGCAGCTAAAAAGAAAATTATGTGCTTATAATATTGAAGAGCAAAAATTTCATTACTATTTTTTTCGTCCACCTCCACCTAACAACTCGAACAGAAGAGAGTTTGTTTCATCCCGCTATTTTACTTACTATAAACTGCACTCACATCTTCCATATCTCGCATGTGACATAGACTTATAACTTATGATTATATGAGTTAGAACAACACACGTCTAATGATGATCAATACAAACATACTAGATCACGACTTTCATGTTTTACATGTGACATGGACTCATGACTCGTATTCATACAAGTTAGAACAACTTGTGTCTAGCAATATTAATACAAAGTCTGACTTCAAGACATATGTGTTGCGCTCTTCGTATTTAATTAGCATTCTATATGTATTGGGTTCTCGTTGCAACGCACGAGCACGTTTGCTAGTCTATCCCTAATAATAAAGAGACAAAATTCCAGGCTCTTTTTTTTTGTCTATCCATTTATTTAGTCTGTCTTCCTTTAACTAACGGACAATGGAGAGTTTTTTTTTCTATCTAGGCTCATATATATATATATATATATATATATATATATATATATATATATATATATATATATATATATATATATATATATATATATATATATATATATATATATATATATATAACCCGTGTTCATACATGAATCCTAATCTAAATAGGAATTCTTCGTTCCCACATAATATGTTTATGCTTTCCAATTCTAAATAGGCAAAATTTCTGTCCTACTTTATATTTATATATATACCTATACCTACCTAATGCTAAAGAGGTAAAATTTCTTGCACCCTAAATTTTCGTCCAATCTAATCTTGGCTCAGACTCGCCATCAAATACGGAAAAACTGTGTCCGTGTTTTTTCCCCGTGACCCGTCCAGTTGTTTCCATCCCTTTCCCGTTTCTTTTTTTTCCTGTTTCCTCTTCCCACCATTACGTGACTTCTTCCTCTCTTTTTTATCTCCCATTTTTTCTTATAATAAACAAATACAATAAATAATAAAATATATTATGAGTCTCCTATTTTATTAACTTTTCAAAATGTGCTCACGCCCTCCGTGAGTCCAAACTTATGGTCCGTGCTCATACAAGGAAGCATAACTCGTATTTCTTATCTTTTTTATCTCACACTTTTTCTTATAAACAGGTTCTTGCCACCCTAAATTTTCGTCCAACCTAATCCTGAAGGGGCTCGGACTCGCCATCAAATACGGAAAACTGTGTCCATGTTTTTCTCCGTGACCCGTCCGTTGTTTCCACTCCTTTCCCGTTTCTTTTTATTTTTCTGTTTCCTCTTCCCACCATTACGTGACTTCTTCTTCTCTTTTTATCTCCTTTTTTTCTTATAATAAACAAATACAATAAATAATAAAATATATTATGAGTCTCCTATTTTTTAACTTTTCAAAATACGCTCACGCCCACCGTGTGCCGTATGTGAGTGCGGACTTATGGTCCATGCTCATACAAGGAAGCATAACTCGTATTTCTTATATTTTTTATCTCCCACTTTTTCTTATAAGCAGGTCGTGGTCACACAAGTAAGCATAACTTGCATTTCTTATCTTTTTTATCTCCCACTTTTTCTTATAAACAAAAATAATGAATAATAAATATATTATGAGTCACCTATTTTTTTACTTTCAAAAATGCGCTCACACCCTCCATGTCCCGTGTGAGAGTCCGAACTCATGATCCGTGCTCATACAAGTAACCACAACTCGCATTTAGCAACGCACGGGCATAAATGCTAGTAAAATAAACAAAATCTATCAACAGTCTACGTTGTACCGGTGAGACGTGCAAAATCTACATGATACCGGAGTAGGTGAATACTTTATCGACACATTTTTAGGTTTTATTATTTTCTTTTCTGATTATAGTTCGATATGTTTTTCGTGGTTTTTGTATTTTTATTTTTCCTAGCGCAAACTCAGGTACGTGATGGGTCGTGCATTCGCGCCCCGACGAGAGGAAGAAGAGCCACCTAGCGCCGAGGGTCACGATTCCAGGAGAGAATTCACTGACAGACAGGTGTACAAGAGGGTTTGGGTTGGTGGTCGCAACATGGCGATGATGGTGGCCGAGACGACGTTAGCACCACTCGCCGGGGCGGTGGGAAATGGCAGTTTGCGTAGGGCTGGCGGCGGGGTTGTCGTGCCGGAGTAGACGACAGGAGCCCTGTGGTTAGGGTAGGGCGGCATGGGAGGTTGGTGGGGGCAGTGATCCTGTGTGAACTGCAGGCCGTGGGTGCAAGAAGCCCAATGGAGGGGGCGGCAGCCAAGGGGTGCATGAGACATTGTGCGCAAGTGAGAGCAGTGGTGGTAGTGGCGCCAGCAAGGAGGAAGAAGGATCACGCGGTTTCCAACCACACGACCCTTCTCCTTTAGCAACACACGGGCATATTTGCTAGTTAAAATAATAATCAAACTTCAACTTGTGTGCATACGTACGTATCACTGACAGAGAACAGACTTTCAGTTCAAGGCTTTTAGTCCCGGTCATTTTTGGGACCGGGATTAAAGTCCCCTGCCCAACGGCTAGGCGCGCAGTTTTTACAGAAGGGGAGCAGGAGGGGACCTTTAGTCCCGGTTAGTGGCTAAAACCGAGACTAAAGGTCACCCCTCAGTCCCGGTTGGAGCCACCAACCGTGGCTAAACCTTTAATACCGGTTGGTGGCTCCAACCGGGATTAGAAGCCCACCTGTAGTTCGGTTTTGAACCACCAACCGAGACTAGCGATGAAAACGGACGGAGAAACCCTATTTCTACTTCCATTTCTATATTTTTTGGCGGAAATGGGATCGGGTTCGGAAAATGCGGTTTTGGAAACGGATTCGGGATATGCGGATGCATGGAAACGAACAAATAAGGATGGAGAGCCGAAAAATTAAGTTAGAATAATATGATTAAATATTCATGAATATACATGAGTAAAGTCACAAATTAATATACACATACAAAGTTATTGGTCTAGTATTCACTAGCATGCCATGTGTTAACATGCATAATTAGTGATTAATATGTTTATGAACATATTAATTTCTACACATCTCATATAGATTTAAAACGGGACAAAAACGGAATAAATACAGGTCAATTTTGGGTGAAAATGGGATCCCACGGAAACGTACGGAAAAACCCCTCACCCATTTTCGTAAATACGAAAACGGGACCCCGCAAATACGAAAACGAACGGACAAAAGTGGAAAATGGAACGGGTCGGAACGGGAATTTTTTTTGTCCGTTTTCAACGCTAACCGAGACTACAGGTCCTGGCATATATACTTTTCTCTCCTTCTTCCTTTCCCAACCCGAGCCATTTCAAAAGCTCTCTGTTCTTGCTCGTCTCCTAATGATCTTGCTCGTCGCCGACTACCATTTCAACACTTCATTCGATTCCTCCATCCATTTTCGGTTCTAAAAGGTTAGCAACTTCATCCTCTCCTGTTTCATCACTAGCATGGCCCATTTCGTGGTCTAGAAATAGAGAAATTTATGGTTTTTTAGATTGTGAATGATGATGAATTTTTTTTATTTATATACCATTTGAGCTCTAAATCACTTGATAGTTTGAATATGAAGATGAAGGAAGGTTATAGTAGTTCATCAAAACTAGTATGCACCTTTCATTGCCTTATTTCATGGTCTTGAAATAGATAAATTTGTGGTTTTCTAGATTAAAAATAATGGTGGATATTTTTTATTTATATGTCATCTGAGCTCAAAAATCACTTGATAGTTTGCATATGTAGATGAATGAATCTTATAGTAGCTCATGAAAACTAGTATGCACCTTTTATTGCCTCTTTTCATGGTTTAGAAATTGTGAAATTTAAGGTTTTTAGAATATAGCTCATTTAATTTCATGGTTCACAAAATGAGAAATTTATAGTAGATGATAAAAATGTTTATAGAGAGTCATAGATGATGACTACTTCTGGATCCTCAGCCTCGCATGGGGTTCCTAAGGGACGACTGAGGCTAGACCTCCCTCATTGCGTGCGGCAAGTGTGAGCAGAAGATTGTGAGGGAGTACAGGGTGAAGAAGAAGGGTCCCAACAATGGGCACATCTTCTACATGTGTGGCAGAACCATCCAAATTACGCTGGCCCACATGTACCCGTTATTGTCCTAAAGACCTCTGACTGCTGCACACGAAAGCCAGATAATCCGATAGTCTGTCGGGTGTCCTCGCGAACCCCAAATCATCCATATTTTACAACTCATACAAGATCAACAATGGAGTTGCCATAACATTACAACATTGATACAAAAATTTCATACATCAGAGTTGTGGAAGATTTATAACATAGGGTTACAAAACATGTTTAAGTAAAACTTAACTTTAGATCCAAAAGATGAGTAGAACAGCGGAAGCAAATTAGAAGAGCACCTAAGGTAGAAGAGACATCCAGATCATATCGAGCCCACCGACATGACCTTGATTACCAGCACAAGTCAAAACCTACAACAGGGATTTAACAAACCCTGAGTACATGAGGGTACTCAACAAGACTTACTCGACTAAAAGAAAAGTCTCGAAGGGCATGCTAGCTTAAAGGAAAGGTTGAAGCAAGAAGTAACTTTTGCAGAAAAGCTTACTATGAGTAGATCGTTACTTTCAATGTTTTAGCTTTGTATTAAGTCATTAGTAGTATCCGGTTTGCTCCTGATCTAGCTCAATCACTTCATTAACTATCTCATCTCATTTTCATTTCTTATCCACAGGTAACCATGTTTCATTGATTAACTACGATGCAGGGCAGAGAGTCGAGTCTCCTTCGAGAAGCAACAGTGATTCGAATAGATTAAACCCAGCTAGAGATTCCTTACCACATGACATATGTAGGTCCCAGACCTACATATATCAACCTTCACTTGGATTCTCCAAAACAGGAACGGGTTCGCGCCACCCGAGAGAACAATACTCCACCGCCCTACCCTATTCTAGTAGGGTGGGTACACGCTACTCTCGTCATCTCTCCACTCCTAGTGCGCGGTTGCCCTTTTCCATAATTGAATAGCCGAGATATTAGGCTTATCGGAGTATGTGGCCAGTACTATAAAGTCTTGACCACAAGTAGGCCTACAATGAATGGTCCTTAATCGATTCAGACAGGACAAGCACGACCAGGCAACCCTATTGGTTAACCACCAGAGACACATCCCATGTCCTGTCCGGTCTCCATTTAACCATTACTAGTGGGAAACACGCGCCCCTGCGCGCGATCGGAAAGGATTTTGCTAATTCTTGTTTGGACAAGATGGGCATGGTATGAGTATGGATATGCGTATATGTACCATGCATTTGGTGGTATACATGTGCATTATATCAATCCAGGGTATACACATGTGCATTATATCAAACCAGGGTATACACACAGAGTACTGCAGACAGGAAAGGTATTTATATAGAGCAGTTGATGCGACACTGATAGATATTAGGTTTGTGATATCTGAAATTCTGTTGTTCATACGAAAGCATTATAGAGTGCTAGCCTGCTAGGTGATGATATTACACAACATCAGTAGGACATGGAGGCTAATTTCTGCTAGATGCAATGTACAAAAGGATCTGACAGTGCTAAGGCTAAATATTACACAAGGTACAGAGGCCATTGACTGAAGCTTTTGTTGGGCTGTGATAGAGACGGTAGGATCAACCAAGGTTCATGATGCGATCAGATTCCCACCCATGTTCATCATCACCTGAGATGCTGATCGTCTGATATTAAGCCATAAATTTTACAAAGAACTTGGCTGTTGGAAATATTAAAAGCAACAGCCATGAAGGAAAATAGGAAAAGAAATAAAAATAGGTGGAAATGAAAAGGGAATGGGAGAGGGGGTGGATCAGTGTGTGTGACATATTTTTGGCAGGTCAATAACTGTAATAAGTAGATAGGTAATCATACGCTGTTATCATGTACCTTGGACCAAATCATAGTAACTATATTCATTCATTTGATCTAATCCTTTAGCACAGTATTAGGCATAGGAGCACAGTACATCGACATATAACCATATATGATTATTTAACCTTCAGTTTTTTTTTTGAAATAGTACCTCGCTTTAGTCGACAAGCTGTATCAGTATTTAGAAACAAACCAACTTAAAATGTGTACACAGGTAGAAGGTTACCAATCTGACAGCAGACGACACCGCTGTCTTCATAGGGCATGTGGATCAGGACCTGACATCATCATCATATAAACCTGCCAGGAATAATAATAGACTGAAGGACGTGATGTGTTAATCATCATAGCATGAATAAATTCTTAGAAGTCAGGGAGCACTGTATTTTGTTGCTTCCTAATCTATTAGCCACACAAAAGGTAATGCAGTTCCAAAACCTAATAGAACTCCCATAGAAATAACCCTTAATAAATATACTTTGAATAATTTATTTTGAGAAATAACCATTAATATATGGCAATTCTGTATTGGGCAATAAGCTAGTTTGTCAGGACACATTTTAGGTCATATGTGTGGCTGAAATAAATATAAATACTTAGAGCACTCAAATACTGATTACTCCACCCCCTCTCCCATTCCTTTTTTATTTCCACCTATTTTCTTTGAGTACAAAGGTTATGTTCATATGCTTGCAGAACTATAATCAAAGATCAAAAAATAAGTACTTCGCCTACTCTTTTGCTCTTCATGCTTGCAGAACTTAAGTATAGTATATGTATGTATGTTTTCACGTGGTACGGAGACAAATCATATACCAAAATAATCCTAACGCTACCTCTTTTTTGTTACGTTGGTACAGAGCAGCAAGTAGCTTGCAATGACCTAATTGATCTCCATTTTATGTTTTGAAAAGGTTAGCGGTATATCATAGTAAGCATGAGAAAAAGAAGCAGTAGTACTTTTATACAAAAATCAAAGGGGGAGGGGGCGTAGGGACAAAGCTGACCCTAAAGAGTAGAACCATCATTGTTATATATATATGTACGAACAGCACTTTCCTATTCGTAAAAAAAACATGTAAAGTCCAGTAAGTAGGTATGGGTAAGAAATCAACATGAAGGGACAGAAGGTTCAACCAGGCCACACCCAACAGAACGGCAAGAAAATTATAGAGAACATGTCGATCGGTAAGAGAAAAGTTGCATATGTTTACCTTGGTCTCACTTTCAGTTGGTTCAATTATGAGTAAGCCAGAAACATGACATGGAAATACAATTGCAGCGCCTATATAATTCAGAGAAACAGTGAGATAAATAATAGCAATTCCCAGTGACATTTCTCTTTGTAAACTAACATGTTCTTTTAAAGGTGTACAAAATTTCTGTTGCCGCAATGAAGAAGGTAAGAATTTTTTCCCAACGAAGGCAGGATTTTTAGAGGCCTTAGAAACATACCAATCATCATTTGTTCTTCAACTCGGAGCTTAAAGGCATGCTGACAACTGGGTTACTCTCAGAAATTGCATAATATAAGTAGCAGGTCATGCCCAGTACCTCACAAGCGAACGAACATCAGATCATATCGTTTAAACAATGGGTATGGAATTTTTCATCACAGGCTCAAGAAGAAGAAGAAAATGGCAGATGTCAAAATTTCAGAGTAGTCTGCCTATGTAGAATATTACTAGAGTTGAACATTGTTGTAGCAATTCAAATGCACATATCAATGTGTGCTTTGTTGACAAGGGAAATAATTGACCACCACTTTGAAATTGTGTCTAGATAAGATGGCAAGTAGTAGTGATAAGAAGTACACTATCTGTTCTATCCTCTGAAGGTAGGAAGTTTGTGGACAAATATTACCGTGGGCTTACGGTGGAGTAAACTAGAGGTGTTAAACGGAGATCAAGCGTTCAAAATTTTTTTATTAACGTGTCCACCGTTGCTGCTCGGCAACGCGCTCCAATTTAAAGGGGTTAATGCAAATCAACCAACATTCAAAATCGCTGTGGATGGACTAGATGGTGAGGAACATGTTCCAATTTGCAGAGTTAAATGCCCACGCACTCATATGGAGATAACTTGAGAGAGATTACATAACCTTTGTAACAACGATAGTGATGTGGCAACTGGCAATTGGTGCCGTCCTCCCAGAGATGAACACAGAGAAGGCAAACATTGGAGTTGTATGCATTATAGGCCAAACAATAGAACACGATTCATATTCACCGTAGGAAGATATCAGAGAGATTAAAGGAAAATCACAAAATAGGAGGAACTGGGAGCACCTGAGATGGCGGCACCATCGAGGCGCACCCGTACCAGCTGTGGGCACCATGCGCGGCCACAGTAGGAGAAAGGGAGAGGGGGAAGATGAGGACGAGCGGCTTCCAAGCCATGCCTCTGCCCTGTGCCAGCCATGCCATGGCCAGGACCCATCCGCACTAAGCCACATCAGGTGTGGGGGAGAGGGAGATGCGCGCGGGGGAGCGGACGGGATAGCGACCGTCTGGTCACGGTCACGGCCACCACCGGCTGCTACGCCGCCACATCGGTTGAGGATAGGAAGGGAGAGAGAGAGGGGGATGGGGAGGCGCATGTGGCACGAGGGATGGGATCAGTCGCCGCCCTGGCTGTGGCCATGGCCGAGATCCGCACACGCCGATGCGCCACCGCGTCGGAGAGCGGCGAACCTAGGGGGCTAACTGGTGCACCGCCGCATGGGGAGAGAGGAAGAGAGAGAGATGGCAGCACGGGCAAGGGCCGGCGTGCGTGGACCGTGGAGGGTTCTTCGATGGGGCGAGCAGCGACGCAGGAAATCGAAGAAAAAGGCACACGAAAACCGCATGCCACCCCCGAAGCCGGCCAGGAGGCCACTCGGCGACAGTGGTGCCAGCAAGGAGATGCTGCTAGGGTTGCTATAGCACGGAGACGAACGCACCTCCGAAGGAAGGCGAAGGAGAGAAAATAGAGGACTGCAACAGCAGAGATCCAAGCACGGAGACGTCACTGGCGAGGAAGCCGCAGCAGGCCGGCGGCGGTGGCACGGAGGGCAATAGCAAGGCGAAGTAGGCGGAGCCGGAGACCCTAAGGATATCTTCGACAGCGACAGTGGGCACCCCCTTTCCCTCCCCCTTTTTTGTTCGCCGGACGCGGGACCGGTGGCCAGGCTACCCTAGAGGCTTCCTATTGGCGCAGAAGCGGAGGGCTCGAGGACAACGGCGGCAACAGGAGACACCACAGATCTCAGCATTGAATCCCAGATCAAACGGTGGAGAAGAATTTTGCTACCGTGGATGGCCTAGCTGATCGGCGACAGGTTCATCTTTGTAGGTGTTAAATTTCATATTAAACTTTCAAGTCATAATAGGGGTATAAATCATTGCGAATGATGAACCCATCATTCGAACCTATCTTCCTAAGCATGGCTAAGCATTACTAGTTTATTCTATTAAAGGGTGACAAAGAAATGTATTGGAATATCAAGGTAGTCATGCAGCAACAGGTTTCAAATTTAACCACTATAACTTAATGCACATATTATAGGACTCAAGTGATAAAAGCATTTATAAACATCAAGGAAGGGTTGTATGCTCCGGGGCTTGCCTGCGTTGCAGAGAAGGTTAGTCCCACAGAGACACCACGGAGTTAGACTTGACATCATCACCACTGATGGATGAACCTTCTCCGAAGATTGATCAACATGAACCTTCTCACTCACGTATGCACTACACGTAGATAAATGATGCATGCTTTAGCATGGTGGAATGCATGACTTGATGCATGGAGGTGCATTGGTGAAAGCATAATTAGATTAACTAACTTGAGTACAACTTTCCTTCACGGTATAATTGTGAGCAATTATCATGAAGCACTTTTAGTTATTAACAAGTCCATCATGTGCTTAATAAGGAGGTAAGGCATATCACATATTACAAAAGTTAAGCACTTGAGAGCAAGGTACCTAATCAACCATCACATACTCACTAGTTATCACAAAAGGCATAGTAATCATGGATTAGCAAGGCTTGACATGAAAACTTATACATAACTTTATCTTTTTACCCAAGAGGTTACATACATAAGAGCATTCAAGGCTATATACATGCTTTCACTTAATGAAGTGCTTAATCACACAAAAAAAACATTTCTACTTTCTATTAACACAAGTTGATCATGAGCATATCAAGAAGGTAATTACTTTGCCATAAAACAGCAGGTGTGGATGTGTTTCACGGTCTACACTCAACTCCAAAATGCACCCAAGTACTATCTTGATTTATGCTAATCCATTTGATAATTATTAACTAATAATTAAAGCATATAATTAAGGATATAATTAAACATCATCAAATTAATCCTAAACTTTATGAAGGTTGATATTAGCATAAAACAGTTACACAAAAAGTTTCATGACCATTGGATATTTATTTTATCCTAAAAAAAACATGGAATAAACATTTATTAATTAAAAGAGCTAATTTTTAAGCATCCAAAAACTATTGATTTTCATGGTTTCATATGTTTCCTACACAGAGCACATCATGAAGAGGCTAAAAAAAGTTTTATGATTTTAGCATGCACCAATAAATAGTTATGAAATTCATAAGTTTCAGCTGAAAATAGAAAAAGAAAAAGAAAAACCTTGTAGCACACTATTCATCTTAGTCACAGTCTGTGCAGTTAGGCCCTTGGAAAAGTTTCTATTGTCACGTGAAGTCCCTGTCGCGAATTTGGAGCAGAGCACGCGCACGGGAAGCTCGATTTCCGGCTCGTTGATGATCGTCGGCGGCGAGGGAGAGGCGGGGAAGCTCCATGGTGGCGAGGCGCACCTGTAGGCACCATCAGCGTGGCCCGAGGTGGGCCGTGGCCTCCTGACCATTTGCGCAGGCGCCGGTGGCAGTGCGGCGGCGTGCTGGCCGGCTCCGGCGAGAAGGCGGCCAAAGGAGGGTCTGAGGAGGCGCGGCGTGAGCTGAGGAAGGCTACGGCGCAGTCGGCTTGGGCAGAGGAAAAGCTCAGAGGTAGCTGGCCACAGTGGAGCACGCGGCGGCAACTGGCGCCGAGGATGGTTCCGGCGGCCATAGGCGATGCAAGCAGGCTCAGGCGATGCGCAAAGAGCAGTCGAGGCTAGCCATGAGATGGAACGGGCAGAGGCAAAGCACTGGCGCTCAATTTTACCGGCGAGCGTGAGCCACGCGGCGGCGAGACAGAGGAGGGAAAAGAGAGAGCGAGCACCGGCGTCGGCTTAAAACGGCGAGGCAGGGCCAAGGTTTTCATTTTCGAAAATTAAAATTTATCGGAAGTCATAGATAAAGAGGATAAACAGGATATATCAGAAATATCGGACCAAATTCAAATAAAATTTAATTTGAATTTAAGTAAATTCAAATAAATTTAAACAAAATTTATACAAAAAAAGATAGATTATTTCTTATCGGCACTTATGGATAAACAGGATATATCGAAAATATCGGGATATTTCGGCCGATAAAAAAAACCATGGGCAGGGCACGAGCGAGTCTTCCAGTAGCTGGGCGAGCTCAACAGGTGGGCAGCTACGTGGCCACATGCTGGAAGCGACAGGAAGAACGTCGTCGGTGAGGAAGAAGGCAGGCCAGCAGCTTCCCTGGCAGCTTACTGTAGCAGTCTGAACCTCCATCTTCTTCTTCATTTTTCTCTCAATTCCGTGCAGCAACTCGATCAACCTCAAGAACAAAAGTTGTTCATCTATACATGGTCTTCAACTTTTCTCACAGGCTCAAGCTCTCGTTCTCACTCATTTCACAGATTTTGAATTTTGAAAGTAGGTACAATGAAACTATAAAACTGGATTCAGTTCAACGTTTTCAAAAGCAGTTTCAACTAAGCATGTTCAAGCAATTATTTAAAGGTTAATTACTGATCAAACATCACAAACAAATGTTCATTACCACAACTCGAGTATAGTACCAATTTATGACACAAAGGTTGCACCACTTTTATTAATGAAAACTCATTTTATAAATCACCAAAGTTTGAATTCAATCACTGATTTGTAGAGACTAAAGCAAAGATGGCCAAGTTTGAAAATCAACCTTAAATCCAATCTTTGGGCTCCAAATTAAACATGTTTGTCTCGCAAACTCAAATCAACATTTATTTTATATTAAAGAGCATACTTCAAACTACAAAGTTTATTTTGACACATTTTTATTTGTTTAAGGAAAAATCACATATTTAAATTCACAAAGATCCCTAATTACTAACATTGTTAACATTTCATGCAACACACGAAACATCATGTCACATCCATTTTTAAGAACAAAAATTGGATGTATAAAAGACTCATATGCGCCCCAGAAAACGATCACACACATAAGTTGACAAATTACAGAGTATCATCACAATGCTTATTACATAACGAATAAATATTTCTCACATAGTCTTATTCAATAATTGTAGCAACTAATAGTAATTCTCCAGGTGAAGCTCCAACCACAGGGACACCGTCAACTGGTTGACATCAAGCCTAATACTCGTTTTGATAATCATCATCATAATATTCATCTGTGGTGGTGGGGAATAGCAAGGGTGAGTCCATGTCGAACTCAATAAATATAACACAGGGTTCATGAGGCTCAAAAGGCTAGACACTGTTCAACTGCGTTTAGCTTTTAATCATCATTTACTTAGCAATTGAGTAGCATCAAGGTATTTCAATTCCCATTAATGAACCAATGATTGATTGTAATAAGAATAATGAATAGCATTAACATAAGCATAATAGTAACGACAATAATTCAAACATGATATAACAATAGTGTTCACTTATTCTGTAAGAATCTCCAAGGCCGCTCGTGTCCGTGAGCACGGTTAGTATACCAGTTTATTAAACTCTACGCAGAGGTGTATACTTTTCACTGTGAGTCATGATTTCTAAATGCATGGGTTTGCAAGGCCTAAAACATCGAAAAACATATAAAGCCATTCAAAAGTTTGCCTAACAAGTTAGGGTCATTAGATTCACTCGGCAGGCAGATGTAGGAACCCTTCTTTTCAAATGGCACAATTCCTTCTCGGCTATACTCATAGACTAGAGGTTGTCCTACACCCAACGTGGCAAGGCATTCTTATGTCATTTAAGGTAACCACTAACAAGCTAAAAAAAGTCTCTTGAACAACTAAAGCCAGAGCCATATAGCCCTATAGCTATACTATCAATCTCGGTTATCACTTACAGATAAGTCCTTACGGAGAGTAACTAGAGCAACAACAAAACAACACAGTGCTCTAGTCCCCTTATAACAAGAATTAAATCATCTTAATGGTTGATTGCATCATTCATTAGTCATATTACAAGATCAATGTTCATAAATCAAGCACTAGTCAAGCTACCCAAATGCATAATTCCATAGGTGACAAGGAATCAAGATACCAATGGCTAAGTTAAAATCTCTAAGGTTGCCAAGAAGGACACATGCATATGATAACAATTATAATGAATAGGTTAACAAGGATAGTCCCATGTTATAGTTGTCTTGATCAAAGCTTTCCTGTTGATACTGCTTGTCTGGCTCAAAGTAATACTCCTGATTATCAATAAACTGCTCATCGTCTATACTCGATCACCACGCAGCAACACACAATCATCTGAGCAATCATACATGAAGCACACAAAGAGACATAATTAGAACAGTACACCAACAGTAGCAAAATGGTATAAAAAGTTTTTAGAACTATTCTACATGTTACTACGATCACACAGACGTAAAGATCACGAAAAACGGAGTTAAAACGTGAAAGATATGAATTTTCTAAGATTTCATATAGATAAATAAATGCACTAATATAAGCTCGATATTTAAATGTTGCAAACCTACTATACAGTAACACTAACATGTATAATTCACGAATACAAACCTAACACAACTAGAACGGGTCAAATCGGAGTTAAAATGAGCAAGATACAAACATTTAAAGTTTTGAAACATCACTTTGAAACATATGAAACATGTTTTCATTTAAATCGGTGGAGATTACATTTTCTAAAGAAGAAAGCGTATTTTTTAGATTACGCTTTAGGACTGTGGGTTAGAAAACGAAGAAGTACAAGGGCTCTTTAGCAAAACTGCAGGCCAGAAGGGTATCGGCCTACTCCGGCCATTGATTCCGAGATGAACGGCTCAGATTAGAAGTTGGAGGAGAGAGGAGAAATTTCGGTCGGCTACAGTGCCGCACGCGGCGGCGCCATGGCCAACGGCTTGCTGGAATCACCGAATCGGTGATTCAGGCCACATTAGGAGGTACGGCCAGCACCATTCGAACCAGGAGCTCGAGGCGAGCTTACCTAGGGCTTCAAAACCGAACGAAGACGAGTCAGAGATGGCAGGCGGCGCGTCAGAGCGAACGGTGCTACCCTACGCGGGGTCAGCGACAATGAGCACACAGCAAAAGAAAGAAAAAGAGAGCGGAGAGTTACAGGAGGTTTTACTACCACTGAGAGACACCCGGCAGGTTGCTTAATTCAACGAAGAAGCTTCCAACAGCAAGTATCATGGTGGCGGCGAGCTCCGCTCAACAGCAAGATCCAAACAAGGCAAAAACTACAGTTGGGGCTAACATACAACACGTAGATGAAAACGGAGCTGCGTCGGGGTATTCGCGCATCTTATAGGGGAACGCGGCTTGCGGATCAATCCAAAGAAGGTCGGGCGGAGCCAGATCTCACCGGGTTGAAGTCCTGCTCGACTATGTGTCGGAGGTGGGAGACGCACTAACGTGCGGGCCCCGACCGTCAGCGTGACAAAGGAGAGGAAGGTGCGCCCGCAGCGGCCACCTGGGCCGGCCCACGCGCTAGAGGGAGGAAGAGAAAACTGGCCCTCGGCCCATAGCAAAAGAAGGGCCCGGGAGAGAGGGGAAAGGGAGCTGGGCTCCTTCAGCAGGCACGGCGAAAATAAGGCCAAGTAGGCCTAAAAGAGAGAGGGAGTGAGTAGAGAGGATTTCTTTTTTTCTCAAAGCTTTTCAAATCCACTTTCAAAAGAATTTCAAATTCCCTTCCACCTTTGGGTAAAACCACACAACACAAAAAAAATAAATGCACTAGCATGAATGCACATACATGTTTCTAGTCTTATATTGAATTTTAATTCCAAATAAAATATTATCTCTCTATATTATATTCGCTCAAACTAATGCATAATTAAATCAATTTTAGCTATTTCGAAAACATGAAAATTCTGGGTGTTACACATCATATATGCAACATATGTATGCTATAATTAAAACATGAAATGTATTTATGACACAATGCTAGATGATTATGCATGATGATGATCATGATGAAGTTTTTAATTGTTTCTTAACATCTAGGATGTTACAACACGTGTCTGGATCACGATGTGAGTTCTTTTTTGTCATGTTTTTGAATGGTTTGTATCTATTTTTGTGATGATTTTGATTAAAGTACTTGATTTGGTGTTGTAATTTCAGTGGGATGGTAGTGGATCCTGTGATGGTTGGTGCTGGGAGGAAGTGTATGTTGAGCACATGCGAAAATCTCTTGCAAAGGCAGTTGAAGAGACTGATGAGAGTGCACCTGTGGATGATGAGGCAGTGAACCAACAGAAGAATGATCTATTTATTTTAGTTGGAATTGGTCGTGAAATCCTTCTTCTGCTGAAGTGCATTATAGGCTTAGTTTGTTTAGTGCTATTTGGGATTGTCTACATTGTATCAAGGCTTTAATAAATTCATATTTGTTTTGCTATTTGTTTAGTGCTATTTGGGATATTAATTAATCATACGGATTGATGGATATTTTGGATTTTTTAATTAACTACTAACCATGCATGTTGTATAATATGGGTTATTACAAGTTTCTAATATGGTGTACGTCCTGTAATACAGATGAACCGACAATGGATGTACAACACTGACCGCCGCTCCCTAGAGTTCATTAGGGGCATGCATGATTTCTTAAATGTGGCCAAGGCAAACACGCAGAATGGTTTCATGTGCTACCCATGTGCTCTATATAAGAATGAGAAGGATTATTCTTGCCCAAGGAAAATTCATGAACACCTGTTCACGTCTGGTTTCATGCCAAACTATATTTGTTGGACTAAGCATAAATAAAGAGGTGTTATAATAGAAGAAGATGATGAAGAAGAAGGGGATGATGATAACATGACTTTTTGTGGTTTTGCTGAATATGGTGCCTTTGATGATACTGCAATGGGGGAAGCTGAAGAAGAGAGGGCTGCTGAAGAAGAGGTAGAGCCTGCTGATGATCTTAGTCAGGCCATCCGTGATGCACAGAGAGAATGCGAAAGTGAAAAGGAGAAGATCAAGTTCGAGCGCATGCTAGAGGATCACAAGAAATTGCTATACCCGAATGCCAAAGAGGGGTAAAAAAAGTTGGGTATTACACTGGAATTGCTGCAATGGAAGGCAAAGAATGGTGTATCTGACAAGGGATTTGGACAGTTATTGGCAATCCAAAAGAAGATGCTTCCGAAGGGAAACGAATTGCCCGCCACTACGTACGAAGCAAAACAGGTTGTTTGCCCTTTGGTATTAGAAATACAGAAGATACATGCATGTTCTAATGACTGCATCCTCTACCACGGTAAGGAGTACGAGAATTTGGATGCATGTCCAGTATACCATGCATCACGGTACAAGATTAGGCGAGATGACCCTAGTGATGTTGAGGGCGAATGTCCGAGGAAGAGAATCCTTGCCAAGGTGATATGGTATGCTCCTATAATACCACGCTTGAAACGTTTGTCCAGAAACAAAGAGCATGCAAAGTTGCTGCGATGGCACAAAGAAGACCATAAGATAGACAATATGTTGAGACACCTAGCCGATGGGTCCTAGTGAAGATCAATCGATAGAGAATTCCTGAAGTTTGTAGAAGATGCAAAAAAAACTTAAGGTCTGCTTTAAGTACGGATGGCATGAATCCTTTCAGGGAGCAGAGGAGCAGCCATAGCACTTGGCTTATTACTCTATGCATCTACAACTTTCCTCCATGGTTGTGCATGAAGCGGAAGTTCATTATGATGACAGTGCTCATCCATGGCCCGAAGCAAGCTAGAAACGACATTGATGTGTACCTAAGGCCATTAGTTGAGGAACTTCTACAGTTGTGGAGCACCACAGGCATACGTGTGTGGGATGAGTACAAATAGGAATACTTTGACCTACGAGCATTGTTGTTCGTAACAATCAATGATTGGTCTGCTCTTAGTAATCCTTCAAGATAGTCAAACAAGGGATATAATGTATGCATGCACTATTTTCATGACCTGGAAGGTATATTTTTGAAAAAAAATATCTAAAGGTCGTGTACATGGGCCATCGTCGATTTCTTTCGTTGAATCACGCCCTAAGCAAGAGAGGCAAGCATTTTAAAGGTAAGGTAGATCACCAAACAAAGCCTGAGAACCGTAGTGGTGAGGATGTATTCATTATGGTCAAGGATGTGCAAGTAGTCTTTGGGAAGGGACCTGGTAGCCAACCTGTTCTGAATGATGCTAACTGACATGCACCCAAGTGGAAGAAGAAGTCCATATTTTGGGAGCTACCCTACTGGAAAGTCCTAGAGGTCCACAGCGCGATCGACGTGATGCACTTGACGAAGAATCTTTGCGTGAACCTGCTAGGCTTCATGGGTGTGTATGGGAAGTCTAAGGACACACTAGAAGCAAGACAGGACTTGCAGTGTATGAAAGAACAAGAGAACCTGCATCTAGAGAAGGTAGATAATGGACGCCAGTACTTAAGTCCTGCCAGCTACACTCTTAGCAAAGAAGAGAAGGAAAGCATGTTTGAATGCCTAAACAGCATCATGGTCCCATCTAGCTTCTCCTCGAATGTAAAGGGGATAATAAATATGGCAGAGAAGAAATTCCTAAACTTAAAGTCTCATGACTGCCACGTGCTTATAACGTAATTGCTTCCGGTTGCATTGAGAGGGATTCTACCTCCAAATGTATAATTAGCCACTGTGAAACTACATGCATTCCTCAACGCAATTTTTCAGAAGGCAATCAATCCAGCGCATCTAGCAAAGCTACAGAATAACGTGGTCCAATGTCTTGTCAGCTTTGAGTTGGTGTTCCTGCCATCCTTCTTTAATATTATGACACACCTCCTATTTCACTTGATCAAAGAGATTAGTATTCTCGGCCCTATGTTCCTACACAACATGTTCCCCTTTGAGAGGTTCATGGAAGTCCTAAAGAAATATGTTCACAACCATGCTCAGCCAGAAGGAAGCATCACCAAGGACTATGGAACAGAGGAGGTCATTGAGTTCTACATTGATTTTATTCCTGACTTCGACCCGATTGGTGTTCCTGAATCATGGCATGAGGGGAGACTAAGTGGAAAGGAAACACTAGGGAAGAAATCATATATTAGTAAGGAGGACAATTATTTTCATAAAGCACACAACACGGTTCTGCAAAACTCCTCCTTGGTGGAGCCATATATTGAGGAACACAAGGACATTGTATGATCCGAATTCCCATGGAGGACTGAAGCCTGGATTACACGTCAGCACATGGACTCTTTCGGATATTGGTTACGAAAACGATGTCAGGGTGATGAGAGTTTGGATGCCCAACTGTACTTGTTGTCTGGGCAACCATCTTGGCATATCATGACATTCAAAGGGTACGAAATAAATGGCAATACATATTACACAATGGCCCAAGATAAAAGGAGCACCAACCAAAATAGTGGCATCCACATAGATGCCACAGACCCAAATGGGAATAAGAAAACATATTATGGCCACATAGAGGAGATATGGGAATTAGATTATAGACCTTATTTTAAGGTCCCTTTGTTTCGGTGCCAATGGGTGGGTAACAGTGGGCCCTCATTACGGAATGCCAACAGTGGACCTCAATAATCTTGGGTATAGAAATGAACCGTTTGTCTTAGCCAAGGATGTGAATCAGGTTTCTATGTGAAGGACATGTCTCCCAAACTGAAGAAAGGGAAAATCAATGACAACAGCTTGGACAATGAGCCAAAGCGCCACATAGTACTTTTAGGGAAATGAAACATCATGGGAATCGAGGATAGGTCTGACATGTCAGAAGATTATGAAAAGAATGATGGAATTCTGCCCTTTACAGTAAACAGTAATCCAAGCATCCTGCTAGGTGATGAGGACACTCCATGATTACGGCGTGATCATAACCAAGGAACATACGTCAAGAAGTCAGTTGTTGTTCCTGCTTGATATGGTGATGTATTAGACCTATTATGTAATAATTGTGACTTCAGATTTTTTTGTCATGTTTTCATATTTTCTACGTTTAAATGAATTTTCTGCTTGACGGTGGATTTCTCGTGGAGAATGTGTGATGAAAAACCAAACGATCAACGTTAATAAGATGTGAAAACTAATTTCCTATTGAAAAGCAATAGTTTTAATTAGTTTAATCAAGTAGTACATTTTTGCAAGATGCAAATTGTGATTATTATTTACACTATGTTAAATATTTATATGGTAAAACAAAAGAGCTTGGGTTATAGATTTTTGTTGTGTACAATAATGGAAAACCAGGTCCAGGATTTTTTTGTAATTTTTTGGCTAATATTTTATTTACTATGCAATTAACAACTCTCTACATATTTATATAAGTGAAATGTATAAAAAAAGTAAGAACTTCTGAAAACTGGCGGGAAGCGAAATTGCAACCCACCTTTACTCCCGGGTAGATCAACCACCCGGGACTAAAGGAGGGTTGTGTTTTCGCGGTCCACTAAAACCACTTTTACTCCCGGGCTATGGCTGCACCTGGGACTAAAGGTTATACCTTTAGTCCTAGTTCTAACCACCACCCGGGACTAAAGGACCTTTAGTCCTAGGTCGTGGCTCTACTCGGGACTAAAGGTCCCCCCTCTATAAACCGTGGCATTCTCCCTTCTCTTCCTCTCCATCTCCGCCGCTCGATCCAGTCCCTAGCGCTGCCACCGCCGCGCTTCGCTTTCGATCTTCGTCATCGTCCCCACGCCGTTCGTCATCGTCTCCGCCTCAACACCACCAGATCCAGCTACGCCACCGCCCCGTGGACACCACCCCAGCTGTCGCCTTGTCTCCACACCAGATCTAATGCACCGCCGCGCCGACCCTCTCACCTCGTCACCCCCAGGCTCCACATGTCACGCCCGTCTCTCCGGCCAGCTAGTGGCCCGCACGCCCGTGCGCCTTGCCGCTCGTCGTCCCTCGTCCTTGCCAGAGCGCCTCGCCTTCTTCACCCCGCTGGCCGCGTGCACCTCGTCACCCCAAATCGGCCTCGCCTTCTTCACCTGGCCCGTCGGCCTCGCCACTGTCATCGATGCCCTCGCCTCGTCGCCCTGCCGCGGCCTCACCTCGTCACCCCCCGCGTTGGCCTCATCTCGTCACCCCGGCCGCCACATCCTCGCCACCGTGTCATCCTCGTCACACCGTCCTCGCACGCATCACCCCACCTGTGTCGTCCTCACCACCGTGTGCCATGTCCTCGTCACTGTGCGTCCACGTGACCCCACTGTCCTCGCCACCGTCTTAGCTCGTCACCGCGCCAGCCTCACTTTTTCCCCAGCTACACACGTCAGCATCCTCTCCATCCTATTCCTCGCTGGAGGCTGAGTATATAGTGTGTGTGTGTATATATATATGTTGTTGTGATATATATATATATATATATATATATATATATATATATATATATATATATATATATATATATATATATGTGTGTGTGTGTGTGTGTGTGTGTGTGTGTGTGTTATGATATATGATGATCATATATGTACATGTGCGATAATCAGTAAATTGTGTGTGATGAGAATGAGATCAGTGAGTGAGTGTGATGTGCATATTATTTTTTCGGCGTAGAAAAAAATAGAAAAATAGATAGAAATATTGTAGTGTATACTATAACATGTATATAGGAAAATTATAGAAAATTAAACAATATAGTTGTAGAACATTAGTGCTATGTATGAATTTTTTTGATATATATATATATATCTGAATTTTGATATATTAACAATATTGTGACATGATTTTTCATATATTTATATATACACCAATGCTGATATATATAATGTAATATCCTGACCTCCGCTCCAAACCCTAACCCAGCCGAGCTCTGCTCCAAAGCCTAACCAAGGCGTAAATAATAACCCTAAATTCTCTATGGTTATATATAATTAGCGTGACATGAATTTTGATACACGTACCAATGTTGATATATATCCGCTAATAACATGAGCTCTGCTCCAAACTCGCCCAGCCGAGAGCTCCGCTCCAAACCCTTATTATATCTTGATCGAGATCCATGCATGCAAACCATAACTAGTGTATGGTTTTCATTTATATATAGTTGTGGTAATTAAGATGGTCGAGCCACAAGATGACTACGACCAGAATGAGACCATGATGAACATTATCAATGCCGGCACTCAATATGGCCCCAACCAAAACAAGGCCGACCGAGAGTTCGATGACTACTTAGCGAACTTAGAAGATGAGCATGAACCTCATGTGCAAGAACCGCCTCCTGTGCAGTAGCCACATCGACCCTAATATGCTACGCGCACCTAGGAGTGGTTCCTTCCTCGCAAGGAACCCTACCAAACTCGCCGCCGACGATGCTTCGGTGATGTTTTGTACTAACCACATGCTAACCCAAAAAAGTAAACAAAAGTGATAAAACTAAGCATCGATTAAATCATCACAAAAAGTCTGTTACAAACTAAAAGGCGTCGATGCGCCACAAGCAAAGCAAAACATAAAGAAAAAACCCTAATGAGGGGGAGCCTCACCAGCACCTCCGCAACAGGAACATGGGTGGACACCGCCTCCCTCGCTGGAACATAGCGCGCTACCAGGTCCTCATGGCGGTGCAGCTCCTCCCCCGTAGGGAAGCCATTGACTCCAATGAGGTCCGCCTCCACCGACACCTCCGCCATGGCCAGGGCAACCCTAGCACCATGACGGACGCCACTCTCGATGGCGTCAAGGACACGACGACGTGCGTTCCAGAGGTGCTCCTCCCGGGCTCCCGGCACAACCCCTAGGAAGTCGAGAAAAGCATCCACCACCGCACAGAGACGCTCTAGCTCCATCGTCGCCTCTAATGAAAAAAACCCTATTTCTATCAGATGAAAGCACAAAAGAAACTAGAAATAAGAGGAAGAATACGTACGAATGCCATGGCGATCGGCGTCCTCAAGCTGCTTGATGAGGGCATCCGCCCTCTCCTCGACGTCTGCAGCCACGACGCTCGCCAGCGCCCGCTCCTCTGCCTCCTTCACCACTGGCTCTGATGGGCTGGCCCGAGCCTCGGTAGCAATGCGAAAGAGGCAGCCAACAGAAAGGCCGCCGATGTTCAGCACACGGCCAGACCCGGCGAAGGCCCGGTCATCAATATGGTGGTGCTGCGCCGCCGGGGGGCCGTCCACCTCCTCGGACGCCTAAGACCCCCTCGACGAGTCACCATGCTCCATCAAGGCTAAACTAAGTGGGAGAAGGAAAGGAAAGGCAGGGATAGTGAAAGGGTCAAGCTCCAAGCCGGGTATAAATAGACCCTAAGCGACCATTCGGTTCCACAACCTCTTGGGGCGATCAATGTGGTCTCAATTCATGAACCACTGCCTTCTCCTCTCACCAAGACCACGAAGTTCCAAACTACCACTACACCCTTTCGCCTTCCTTTCCACACAACTGATCACCAGTGCATCCATGGGCTGACCATGGGCCGTGGTAAAAGGAAAACACCTTTCGCCGATACTCACCCAGAAAGGCCTTCCTTCGGCCCAACAGAATACAACAGAACTGTACCAAGAGCCAGTGGACAGTGATTGGGACAACCCACATACTTCAAGCCAAGTTTCAGAGGCCCGCGGAGGAAATCGAAGGACTTGGCATGAAGAACCATTGCAAAAAGAGGGGGCTTGGGGGCTTACCCCACTGCGACCAGCCAACGGCTGGTCAAGGATGCCCGTTCTCTAAAGTATTCCAACATTCATAGAGAAAGGGCTCAGGGGCTGACCCCACCTTGTCAGCCTAGCGAACCACCAAGGTTGCCCACAACTCTACGATCGCATGCTCGAATCTCAACCCTTGAAGGGGTACACTACCCCTCCAAGACCTCGAGGGCTACACCTGGCGGGTGCGCTCGCGCGCACCCACCGAAAAAACCCTTGAGAACACAAAACAAATCGCTCGCTCATCTCTAAGCCTCTAGAGGAATAAAACTTATTCCTCCAAAGGCTCAAGGGCTACTATCAGGTACCAGCAAAATAGGGTACCCCATTTTCACCGCAAAAACTATCCACTAGGGCATAATTACGGCCCACGGCCCATCACAACCGGCCTAGGCCTTACTCTGCTAAAATACCAAAGCCAAAGGACAAGCGCCCGAGCCCCCCAGCGCTCCTCTGCTTCGTTCGACCCCTCTCTGTCTCATCCGACCCTCATGACGTCATCCAGGCGCCCAAGTCCTGTGACATCATCAAGGCGCTCAATCCCTCTGCACAGCTACTACTTCGCTCGACCCCCACTGTAACACACTGCCACGGGTACGCACGGGCCCCTACCTTTTCCTGCTAAGGAATAAGAGCTCGTCGCGTCGTGCAGGACTGCCTAGAAACTTGTAACACCTGATTCATAATCCGGTCAAGGCTTCCACGGATCTTTCTCGCCCCCCACGCAGTAATAGGAGGAAGCTACGCTACGCCACACCCTACCACGTCCACCTCAACAGGACGGGGAGCAACAGCCTTCTAGGCCCCCCACCTTTTCGTCGGTGCAGCTTCAAGGCCACGAAATCTTCTTCATCATGACACCGTGTCAGGGTATGGCCTCGTCGCGTCATCTACAGCCACGGCATGCCACCACCACCACCACGACTGTGCGAATGCACGAACTGAGAGAAAAGCTAGGAATAGGGAGCACATTAGGGCATCCTCTTTCCATTTTCATACATCCAAATGTTGTAACTCGACCCCTCCCTTTGCATACTATAAAAGGGGAGGAAGGGACCCTCGACTAAAAGGGGGCAAGATGACACCACGCAATGGCAATGTACTAAGCACATACTCAAGCATTTGAACACACCCACACACAGAGACCTAGGAGCTATCCCTCTCTCAACTAGCTTGTATCCCCCTACTACAAGCACTTCGGTGCAAAGCAACACGAGCAGCAACGAGCACTGAAAGTAGGGACGTTCAGCCCAAACCAGTATACATCTTGTGTTCGCCTTGCACACCATCGGAGGCACCGACACGCAGCTTCATTCACTTGTCCCGTCTCTAGACACCCCCGTTCTAGAACACCAACACAAAGCAAAAGCAGCGTGATGCAGCTAAGCCCCCACCATTATTGGACTATGAACGCTCTCTTAGCAAGTCACATAAGGCATCGGTGAAAGCGAGGAGAGCAGGGAAAGATGTTGCACAGCTCGGGCAACAATCTAAGCAATCTATCGACCCGCTAATTGTTGAGGGTGATTTCACAAGCGGTCAAGGCAGTAAAGAAATAGATAAGCAAGCACTGGAAGACTTCATGGCCGACATAGGTCTCACACATGAACAACTCATGGAGGGAGCACCAATACCAACAAGCGGCTATGATAAATACCAGACCTATGTGTATGGCCAGAGTCTTGTCAACTCTGACAACTACTCACAACTAGGTACGCAAATGTTCTTGTTAAACAAGTGGTACTTAGAAGTGACCAAAAATGACGAAGTAGCATGGGTTATTGGCAGAACAAGACCAGAGCATTACCTGGGCTATGACATGCTATATGTTGAGTTCAATGAATTACACCAACTCTTAAATTGGGAAGCTCTAGACAAATCTCTCCTCAGTTGTTGGTGTCTGTAAGTGATTCTTTCTACAATAATTAAATTGAAGTAACTCCTATGTTAGTTCGTTGTTCATATATAGTTATATCCTCACACTATATATAAGCAGATATGAGATGCTAAACCTCAAGAAGAAAGGGTTGACAGATGTTGGTTTTGTTGATCCGAATCGCGTATTCAAGGTGCCTGTGAGGGTTATGCCATATAATAAATGGTGACCTCAAACGCAGGACAATTTGTTGAGGTTCTTAGATAAGAACGCTAACAAGACACTGCTACTCTTTTCTTACAACTACAAGTAAGTGTGAATGTATTGTGCCCATTTTATTTTGCTTACTCCATGTTGACTTTAGTTAATGAGTTATGCCTGCGTATAAATGTAGCTTTCACTGGATACTGCTGGTCATCGATATGACCAGGAGTACTATAAAAATCTTTGACCCAGCGACAAAACCTCAAGAAGAGTACCAAGAAATGCTCGATATACTCCAGTGGTAATTTCGGTCTCGCACACACTATATACTCTCTTATGCCACTTTAATGATATAACTCCATTTATTTTATTTTTTTGTTGAGTAGTGCTTGGAAAATGTTCACCGAGAAACACCGTTATGGTAATTGGCAAGTGCCTCTGCATATAGCCCAATACCTAGTAAGTACTACCTAGCTAGGTCACTTCATCTTTATTTAGTTCAATTCATTATTACCATGCTTCATAGCTTTATGATGAATCTTTTTCTTGTAAAGTGGTGTCTGCAGCAAGGATCGAGGAACAACTTATATAGATACTACGTCTACGAGTTCCTCATGGAGTACTCAAGGAGAACTCTAGAAGAGATCCTCAAAGTACGTAAAAAATATACACAATTTATTTGTTACCATTATGTTGTTATATATAATCATATATATATTCATACTTGTCCTTTCATTGGAATTGAAGATTGATTGGAAGAAGCGCAAGGTCCAGCGAGGTGAACAAATCAAAGCAATTCAAGAGGCATTGTCAGGATTTCTTTTGCACCAGGTCATAGATTCTAAGGGCACGTACTACTATAACCCTAAAGCATTAATACCTAGTAGCCAAATGATGATGGAAGATTATTAGGGTTGCACAAGAAATTCTAAGGACATGAGTAGTTCAAGGTTTTTGTGACTTATTATGTACATATTCCATATGCATGCACAACCTCTTTGTAATATTTATATATATTTAGTTTCATACATTTTTGTAAGTTATTTATGTATAATGCTCAAACGGAACCTTATACGTACGTACATATATTAGTAGCGTACGTAGAATTCATATATGAAAAGTTAATCGAAACCAAAAAGAATTGAATTGAAAAGAAACCATAAAATGAAAACGAAAGAAATGGAAAAAAAACATTTAGTACCGGTTGGAAATACCAATCGGGACTAAACGTGCCAGCCTCGGTGCAATGCCTGGGGGCACATTTAGTCCCGGTTGGTAGTAGAAACTAGGATTAAAAGTCCAGTTTCAGTCCCCGTTCTGGGAACCGGGACTAAAGGAGGGGCCTTTAGTCCCGGATTCGCAATCCCAGTTCGACAACTGGGACTAAAGGGGGTTTCCTAACTGGGATTGTTATCTAGTCCTGCACTAGTGTATGCATCAATGATACATGCAGAAATTCATGTACATGAAAAAAAAATATGATAGTACAATAGTAGATCTTACAGAAATTTTCTTCTGCATGGATACATATTTGCTGTCAAAATATCGGTAAGTAGTATATTTGCAGATTTGATGTCCCTATGGAAAACTAATACAGAAGTGGAGTGTAGATATGCGATTGCTCTTGCAGTTTCTAGTGCTATCCTTAATCTATCTTTCCAAGACAAAGGATTTTCACTTTTGCCGTGAAGATGGTATGATAGAGTTCCATTGGATATGAACTCATATACCAACAAAGGAACTTTTGTTTCAAGGCAGCAACCGAATAGCTTCACCACATTCCTATGGTTAGTTTGTGAAAGTATGACGACCTCATTTATGAATTGGTCGATTTCCTTTTGAATAATAATTTTAGACTTCTTGATCGCCACAACGCGTTGATCAGATAAGATCCCTTTGTAGAATGTGCCATGGCCTCCGCCTCCTAGGATGCGATTCTGGTCAAAATTATTTATTGCTTGTTCTAATTCTTCTAAGCTAAAAAATCTTCAACCTTTCAGCTATATCTTTATTTGAAGTGATTAACTGTTGGAGAAGCAATCCAAGGTTTCTCTTGAAGAACTTTTCTCTCGACTTCTTGGCATTTTGTTGTTTGAGTCTCTTAGTGATCTTTGCAACACCAAGAAGTGAAAATAATAGGCCAAAACCAGCACTGATTGCTATTATAGTAACTAAACCTGCAGAATTCAACTGAAGGATTTACATTACAGTACAATACAAGTGGCACACAATATTTTCAAAAGAGTGACTGGACCATGAAAACAAGTTTTTGTTGGATCTATTTAATTCTGAGACACAAGGTCAACTGCTAAATACACTGCATTATTACACAATATCTTTTGTTTCTTTTCCTTTTGTCCCTTAATCTGATCTAGATGCCCATACTTTGCAATAGCATCAAGGAATAGTTATTTTCAAACCGAACAAATATATACTACATGATATATTATCCTCATAGCAAAAAGGAAAACCTCATTTCAAGCAAGAGGAAGTCATATTTTGTACCTAGAAGGCTACTGATCCTTTTCTTTGACGAACATTGGTATGTCCCTGGCAAATTGATGCAGATTCCATGGCATGGGTAAAGATCTGGTTGTTGGCACTCATTAGTATCTAAAAAAATACATTAAAAGGATAATGGTTGCTAGGATCAAAAGAAAGGTATTTCAGAAATGTAGCTTCACATCTTGGCATTTATGAATAGGAAAAAGTCTATATTACTACCTCCAAGTATCTCTTATGTCTAGATATGTTAGGTACTGATGTTAGGGTACCCAAAGAAGGGAAACTGATGGTCATCGATGATCAATTCACTCGGACGATTAAGGGGCATGACCGTGGCTTCACCTGACCCCTAGAGCTTGGGCTCCTTCTCGACTGACCCCGGGAGCACGAGCTCTGCCTCATCTGACCTAGGGGCGGGGGCTCCGACTTGCCCAACCCCAGGGCGCGGGATCCGACTTGCCCAACCCCTAGGAGAGGACTCCGTCTCGCCCGACCCGGGGAGTGCGGACTTGGCCTCGGGCGGGGGCTCGGGCCCTCGCAAGGGCTCACACTGCCCCCAACCACCATGGACCTGAAATGTGGGCCTGAGACCATGCCCCTAACGCTAGGTAGGGGGCGGACGCACCTTGACATGGACGGCGGCCACAGCAGGCCATGCTTGGGCACTCATGTCTCCGACAGCGCCGCCCGGGACCATGCCCCTAACGTTAGGGAGCAGACGGACGTGCCTCGACATGACCAGCGGCTACGATATGCTATACCTAGGGACTCACGTCTCTAATAGTGCTAGGTGGACCTGCACTATTGTTGGTGCTTCTTAGCGAAAGAAGAAAAGTCCGCAAGCGCACGGAAGTACAGTTGTAGCACTTTACCCCGAAGTATTCAGGGTATCGTATTTTCCCAAAGGAATGGTATTGTAAGTAGTCTCTTAGCTAGTTTGCCTAGAGAAAAGGATAAAGGGTAACTTGGGTAGTGAGGTTCATCTAGGGGAAAAAACCTTAAGCGAAGATACCTTTGGTACTACAAACTCACTTCGGGCACCGGCTTACCCTTGGTCTTCCAAGCGATACCGGCATGTAGCTCTATGTCGTACCCAAACATGGGGGATTACAAAGGGTGGACAGGGCTATCACCACCTACCGCCTACTCCTCAACCGTGGGATACGAGGCAAACAAAGATAACATGTAGCTTAGACACCACGTCTATGCTAACCGCTACTACTCTAGCGTTGGCCAGGAACTTCCGTCTTTATCAGGAGTCCTCTACTAGAGCATCCACCATGAGGACGAACGACGAACCCGCAAGTAAGTAGCAACAATGGTAACTTAACTTATGGAATCGTAACCTAAAGATGAACATGAACTTCTTACTCCAATTAGTAAGTCGATCATAGAGGTACAAGTGCAGAGGGAGTCGACAAGTCTGGCACTCCGTCCACCTGAGGTACAAGGCTCGCCAAGCACTCAAGGTAGAAGCTACCGCTACTTCGCTCTTTTCTCTAACTCTTTCCCTCTCTCACTCCCTACTCTAATCTAGCTAGAAGCTAATGAAGATAGTGTAGCCCTTCTTCTTCTTCTCCAATGAGTGTATGATGATGTGAGGAGGGGTGCTCTTTATGTAGCTTGGAGGAGGTCAGTTTGCATGGTATTTTTTGGTAAGCACCACACGTAACTGCCTCCCTATGCAATAAATGCACCGACTGCAAAACGTGGGCCTAGGCCAAGTTGGGGGTGGTACACCAGCACCCAGGGTGCGGCCGCACCCTGGGCTATGCGCCTGGCCACCGCCTTTGGCCAGTGGGCTCCTAGCTGGGCCTAGGTGCCTCCCCCGCTGATGCTTCAGTCCAGTTCTGCGTTTGGGTGGGCTTTTGCATTTTTTTTGCTCAAATACGCCGCCTGAAAAGCGCATTTTGGTGGATTTCTGGTTTTGTGCCTACAAAACATGTACATCCCAAAACTCGTGGAAATGTTAGCCAGAAAGCCCCTATTCCTAAGTTTTGGTAGTCATGTTTTCGTTATTATATTCAAATGTTGGCGGTATAAATGTATGTTAAGAACCGCCAACAAGCTCCCCCACATTTAGTCCTTTGTTTGTCCTTGAATAAAGTTCCAAGGACTAAGCGGGTTCATCTCCTTGATTTGAAAAGATCTGCATACAGGTTATTCCAAGCTTCACCTCAACTTGTTAACTTTCATGTGTCTACCAAAGTATCTTGGGTAATTAAAAAATAGAATAGCTTGGATTCAAATCTTCTCACTACAATCATGCTCAGAAACTTGGGTTTTGATTGTTTTGAAAACAAGGATAGCATTTGTTCCTTGAATGATTCTCTCGGGTCACTCAGAAATTTGTAAGTGGTTCCTTACCAAGGCATATTTGAGAATTTTGCCTTCTTTTGATCATCCTACCTCTAAAAAGTTTATCTAGAGTTTTTGGGTAGGGATGAATTTTTCGTGGAACACTCTTACCTTCCATATATTGTCAAATCAAATCTCGAACCGCACCAGAGGGAAGCGTCATACTCTTAGATCAAAATAGTGCAAGTGTGTGGAATATTTTTGGTGGAATTCATACTCCTTTGTTGGATAGGATCTCTTTTTCTAGCTTTTGAATTTGAGACATGGCTATCTTATTATTTTCATGAGCCTTCATATGCTCATCATTTTTTTAATACTCTTGGGACCTTCATTGTGTCCCTCTTTTTTCTATACTTTGGGACCTTCACGTATCCCATTCTTTTTCTTTTTGCATAGCCGTGATGTCTCTTTCTGAAATATGCTAGAGAGATTGTATTTGTAAAACATGGAGTATTTATTTTGTGGATAGAAATGCATGTTGTAGCGTGTTCCCAGTGTAGGAATAGCTGATTATTTGTGATGTGTACGTGAGTTTTGATCTTGGGAGCATGAAGCGACACCCGATAGGGGTCACAAAACTTGACAAGACTCAACACAAGAGTAAGAGGCATATGTGGAAGGTTTTGTCATGAACAATCATATATAGCCTTGGTAGGTATTTGAATTTCATTCAAGGAACATGCTGTTTGAATTTTTAATTTTGTAAAATAAATCCCAAGTACTTTGCAATGAAAGAGCAACAGTCATGTCATCCTACTATATCTCATTCATCAATGACTTAGATAACTTGGGTTCCCTACTAAATAGTGTTCACAAGTTATTAGGAGTATTAGCAAGGAATAAAAAGTATGCAAACTTTTTAATCATAGGAAGACATGGAGATGGAGCATGTTTCTTTTTAAATCGTTTATTCTATTTTAAAGCTTCTTTATTAAAGTATGGAGCGAGAGAGGATAGTTGCACAAACTGAATTTTGAATTTATCCTTGTGCAATTGAGTTGGAGGTGAGTGTGGTTCCTCCACCACACTTGTTTTCTTACCTGTTCTTTATTTGACACAAAAGAAAATAAGTGCAACATGTCACACCCATTTAACGACCAAATGGAGTGCATACTCTTATGTGTGCCCAGAGATCAATCACACATAAGTTAACAAATTATAAAGGATGTATCATCACAAATGTTATTACATCACGATTATTAATACATAGTCTTTACACAAATGTAGCGGAAGTAAAATATAAAACTCTCGTGGTAGCTCCAATCACAGGCACATTGATTGGTTGACTGTAAGTCTAGTAATCTTCAGGGAAGTAGAAGTAGTCACTATTTGCACCATCTGTTACCCATCCGGGATTTTTATCCAAGTAAAAAAAATAAACAAGCGTAAGTATATCTCGTACTCAACAAGTGTAACATGGGGTTCATGAGGCTCAAAGGCATAACATAGGTTTATCAGCATGTAGCTTTTAATTAGCATTATTTCAGTATATCAATAATACCAAAGTGTCTCAATATAAACAATAAACATATGATCCATGTGAAATGATTAACGAATAGCAAAAATATATTCATTATTAATGATCCACTATTCCATAAGGGTCCAAGGCCACTCGTGACCGTGAGCACGGCTGTTATAATAGTTTGACACTCTGCAGAGGTTGTACACTTTCATTGTGAGTCGTGTTGCCCATATGTCTGGGTTAATTACTCCTAAAACACTTCCAAGGTGAGCAGGCAGGAGAACACTATGAAGTCTTTCAAAGGTTCGTCTAACAAGTTAGGGCCATTAGATTTTACTCGACAAACATATGTAGAGCCTCCCTTCTAAATGGCACAATAACACGCAGCCTATACACATGAGGACAGAGGCCGCACTATACCTGATTCATCAAGCCATTCTTACGCCAAAAAGGAATACCACTAACAAGCTAGAAAAGGTCCTTCTATATGACTAAAGCCAGAGCCATTATAGCCCTCACAGTTGTACTGTAAATCCCGGATGTTCGCTTACAGATAAGTCCTTATGGAGAGTAACGAGAGCACCAAAATACCCCATGCTCTAATCCTCTTTAAACAATAATAAAAATCATCTTTTAATATTTATTGCATATTCCATTAGTCAATTTACATGATCATAGTTCATGTTAAGCACTAGCAATACTAATCCATACAACATAATAGGTATCAAGAAATAAGATCAACACTAAGTCATCCTTAACAAGGAATATATGCATAATGATATTATTTGCTTAATGTGAATAGGACAACAAGGATAATCCCATGCTATACTTGCCTTGCTCAAACTAGTCCTAGTGATCTTGCTCGTAGAAAAACTCCTGATCCCTAACGAATTGCTCACCGTCTATACTCGATCAACAGTAGCAACAACATTCATCCAGAACAATCATGCATAAACAAACAAGACTATAATTAGAACAGTACACCAACAGTATTAAAATAAGATAAAAAGTTTTTAAAACGAATCTATAACTCGCTAGGATCACACAGACGCAAAGATCATGAAAAACGGAACTAAAACGACAAAGTTACGAATTTACGAAGATTTCCTATAGAAAAATAATTACTTTAAATCAAACTCGAAAATAAAATGTCACAAACCTACTGAACAGTTCAACTAACATGTAGAGCTCACAAATACGAACCTAACGCAATTTGAATGGGTCAAATCGGAGTTAAAACAGATAAATTATGACTAAAACAAACTCAGTGGCAAAACTGTAAATAGCTAAAAACGTATTCTGGAATTCCCGCGATCAAATACGCTTTCAAAAGGATAATACATGATACGGGAATACGCTTTGGACTGCGGGTTACATATTTAAAAAGCGCAAGGACTCTTTAGCAAAACGTCCAGCCGAACCGGTATCGTCTAATCTCAGCCGTTGGATACGAATCGAATGGTTCGGATTGGATCGGATCGGTCGACGGCGGTTCTCTGGTCGGAAAATAGTCCCGACGGCAATTTCCGTGGTGGCGCCATCACCGGAGAGTGCGAACTTGCGATTCACAGCATCACCTCATGAAATAAAAACACCGGGATGAAGTAGAGAACAAGGCGAGCTCACCAAGGTAGAATATGAAGGTGGAGTTGACCCGAAGACGGTGCAGTGCTCGGGATGGTGGACGGTTCTGACGGTGGTTCGAGTGGAGCCTTCTCGGGATGGCTTCGGTGCTTCGCTTCGAGGTGGAATGGAGCGGAGGGGCGCACGAGCTCGCTTTTATAGCCCGAAGGCGGTTCCAAGAAAGGAAGGGGAGGATTTGGACTCGGATTCGGTCGGTGGCAATGATGGAAGGAAATCCGACTCGCGTCGTGGGAAGGAAGAAGACGTCGTCTGACAGATAGGGTCACTGTGTCAGCGACGCGCTGTGAAGGGAACCGCGGCAGCGCGCGCGAGCTGGGCTAGCCGGGCTCGGCCCAAGACGGGGAAACGGGGAAGCGGCCACGCGGAGACGGCCCACGCGCGGAGAAGCAAGCGGCCGTGCGCGGTGGTGGGCTGCGGGCGAGGGATGGGCCGCTGGGCTTCACAGGTTGAAAGCCGGGGAGAATGAAATCCCTTTTTCTTTTTCCTTTTCAATTATTTCAAAGCATTTTCAAATGGTTTTGAATTCTATTTTGAATTTGAATCAAACCACTCAATACAAAAAATTCAAATGCAACAGCATGAGTGCACAAACATGTTTCTACCCTTATATTTGATCTTAAGTTAATAAAAATTATTATTACTCTAAATTTGTATGTTCACAAAATTGTATAAAAATCATATTTACCTACTTTTTAATATCCCAAAATTTTAGGGTGTTACACAACAATATATTACTAACAATAAAACTTTATTCAATGATAAATTGTAGACGCATCTAACACCCTAAAATTTGCTCTTTTCAAAATAGATGCAAAGTAATTTAATTTTATATTCTAGTGCTCATGAAAACATAGAAAAATAATATTTTTCACTAAAATAAAATTTATCATAGGGTTTAGCAACATTGAGTGTATACATGCCGGTGCATATGATTTGATGTGATGTTTGCTTATTGTTCCTTTGTGTGTTGAGAGTGAATAAAATCTTTAAAATGCATTTAGTAGGACGATCTTCCTTCTCTAGCAAGCCTTTATCGTTTTCTGCAATCAAATTCCTTGTTTCTCATCTGTCAATCAACCTCTACAAATTTCTCGGGAATTTTTCTGACTTTTTCTGTAGCTTCTTTCCACTTGTCTGTGAGTATAGTCTAATTTTTAGATGCTCCAAAATATCTTATCATGAGTTCCAAATACTTTATTTTGGTTTCTTATGTTTCATAATGTCTCTGAGAATTTTCCCTGAATTTTTGGAGCTTTCGGAGTATTTTTCGTGGCTTAAATAATAAGTCTGGACTTTTCTGAAATTATTTTATCCATGAAATTAATTAATTCCGAAAATAAATAAATATCTCATTTTCTCCGACGCTCAAAGCCCATGTGCAATAATCCTAATAAATCCCAAAGGCCCATACATTTATTTACTAATGGGCTTTAATAATTAATTAGGCCTATTAGTAAAGATGGAGGATGCAACATCAATTAGTACTGTATCGCTAGTTGACGTGGGGGTAGGGAGTTTTTCTCCCTATATATACGTACCTACCCCTTGGATAAAAGCACACCAAAACTACCGTGGAGGAGCCCTAGTTTGGAAAATCTCTCGTGTAGTAAATTAGATTTTTTTTCTCCTTCTTGTGTCGCCCCCAGGCCGAGGCCCTTCAAATGGATGGAGGTAGAAGATGAAGTATTTGCGGTTCTGCCACTGGTTTGTAATATCTTTGTCGTTTCTTCGTTTTAATTTCGTTTTGCTCCGTTTTAGTTGCGTTAGTTTCGTATAGTATTTCGTGGTACTGTATATATAGCCTGTCCTATGAATACTGTTTAGCGCACCCGCCGCGGATACCAGGCCGCCGGTGAGCTTTGAAATTGACAGCTGCTAGTAATTAAAGTAGTTTTTTAATTAATGTACATGCATAACTAACGTAAATAGTCTGTGATTTATTTTCGGTGATCTATCAGGTGCAATAAAGGGTGGCACTTTTACTTTCTCGTTTGTTGCATGCATGCATTTGAAACATTGATTGACCGGTTGATGCTACATTAAAAATTACCGGGATCAGTGCAGGTCTGACAACACGTGTCATCCTACGAGGAAATTATTTGCTTAACAAAATGATAATGTTAGCAATAAAAATTAGTTTGACCGGTGACTCGGACACGTCGGTGATTACGTATATCGTGTCACCTAATTATGAATTTATTGATTTACGTGCAATATTTATTTAATGCATTTTTAATTAAAAGCAACCAGTGTAGTAACTCGTTCTTGTGATTTTGCAATCATGCCAACTGAAGCTACATACTATCGGCGTAGACGTGTTACATGCTAGTCATATATAAATTAAATATTAATTTAATTGACATGCAATTAGTTCTATGATTAAAAACAATCTAGGTTTATAAATCCGTTCTTGTTGCGATAGTTTTGTAGCGTCGCGCTCTATATAGTAGCGATAATTTTTATGATGTCAATCAAGTATGAATTTATCTATTTAAATGCAACTTGATTAATATTTATTTAACAGCTTTCTAACTAAAAGCAACATAGGGGTATAATTTCGTTCTTGTTGCTTCGTGACTATGCTAGCGTAAGAGACGCATTAGCAACGTTGTTTACCATATCACGTTATGTGTTTACAAATTAAATTATGTTTATTTGATTAATATTTATGTCATGCTCTTTTAAATTAGAAGCGACTTAGGTTCATACATAGAACATTCTTAAATAAATGTTAACTTGATTAATATTAACTTAAATGTTTCTTAATCATAATTAGTTTAGTTAAACATGAAGCATGTAGTTAATTTAACTAATATTTATCTACTGTCTTATCAAATTAAAAGTAACTTTGGTTTATAATTTGTCTTTTATAAATAATCAAATGCTATCATGATTAATAAGAACTTAAGTGCTTCTTAAATAGAACTTGTTTAGTTTATGTAAGAAACATATAATGATTCGATTAGTTGTTATCACCTTCTTTATGCTTTCTAATTTATATATGTTATTAACATAATTTATTCCAACGTTAATGTGTTTCTAAATTATAACGTGATTAGTTTAAATACGAGTCCTAAATAAATTCGTTAGATGTTTTCAAACAATTACTATCCCTTCACAAATAAAGTTTAATTGGCTTAAATAGTATTTAATGTTTATAAATAAAACATGACTAACTTGGTTTTTTTCAACTACAATATAATATGACTAACATGATTAATGATATTTACACAGTTTTGCCTAGTTAAAATCAAAAGCCTATAGTTTTCTTTTTACCATATAAAGCGAATCTTTCGCTAGTCGTTTCTTTTGCACCGTAGCTCCGATTAGCGTGCTTTCCGCGTCTGTGTGTTTGTAGGAACGTATAGAACATTTTTAAAACATTTTTACTTGTTGTTTTACTTGTTTGGTGTACTGTTCTAATTATTATTCATTGTTTGCTTCGTGTATGATTGCTCGATCTGTGTATGGTGATTTATTGATCAAGTCCAGTAGGTGAGGTTTATGTGGTGATTAAGAAGCTGTTCTCTGAAGACTAGAAGCTGAGAATTAGACGCAGAGGATTGGAAGTTGGATACTAAAGGCTTTTGAGCATATTGCTTTGGGGGAAAAGCAAGTTAAGGCAATTATAATATGGGATTTCCTTGTTGTCCTATTCACTTTAATCACATAAAATCATATTGCATGTGTCTGTATTGAATTGTCATTAAGAATTTTCCTAGTTTTTGATCTATACCTTGTCACCTATGGGATTTTGCATTGGGTAGCTTTTGCTAGCGCTGAACATAAACTATGATCTTGTAATATGATTAATGGAATATGCAACAACACTAAAAGATGACTTTTTGATTACTATTTAAAGAGGGCTAGAGCATGGGTTTATTTTTGGTGCTCTAGTTTCTCTTCACAAGGACTCATCTGTGGACGAACATTCGGGACTTACAGTACAACTGTGAGGGCTATATGGCTCTGGCTTTAGTCAAGTATGAGGACCTTTTCTAGCTTGTTAGTGGTAACTTTTATGGCGTAAGAACGGCTTGACGAATCGGGTATAGTGCGACCTCTGTCCTTATGTGTATAGGCTGCGTGTTATTGTGACATTTGGAAGGGGGGCTCTACATCTGTTTGCCGAGTGAATCTAGCGGCCCTAACTTGTTAGATGAACCTTTGAAAGACTTCATAGTGAACCCTGCCTGCTCATCTTGAGAGTGTTTTGGGGATTGGCCATCCCGGGCATATGGGTAATCATGACTCACAGTGAAAGTGTACAACCTCTGCAGAGTGTAAAACTGGTATATCAGTCGTGCTCATGGTCACGAGTGGCCTTGGACCTTCATAGAATAGATGAACATTTATTGGTTTAATATGTGTTTTGCTATTCGTTATTCATATTTACATTGATCATATGTTTATTGTGGGATTAATGCAAACTTGATGCTACTCATGTAATAAAATTGTGACAAATAAAAGCTAATCGCAGTAAACCAGTGTCAACTTTTGAGCCTCATGAACCCTATGATATATTTGCTGAGTTCAACATGGACTCACTCTTGCTATTTCCCACACCTCAGGAGAAGTTTAGAATTGTGATCAACCAGTCAGTTTGATCCTAGAGTGAAGTCTACACCCGGTGTCTGGAGTTGTCTTTCCGCTGTGTTGTTCTCTAAGGTTTTATCTTATATTATTGCATTACGTTTATTAAGCATTTGTCTCTTGATATTTACACTTATTTGTGGCTATATGTGAGATTTGACTTCTTTATTTCACATATAGTGTATGTCTGGTTTTATCCTTAAAACCGGGTGTGACAACGCATTACAAGATGAAATTCAAAATGATAGGAAAAAACTTAAAGGGAAATGATGCGCCTAATTTATTTGTATAGCAGGAGTGGTCTAAAGGGGTTGGTTGAGAGCATGCTCAACTCCCGCTGCCTTGGCCACCCTAGCAACTTTCTCTCTAAAACCGCGACGAAGCTCATTGATCTCATCGCCGAGTTCTTTGATTTTTAGAACACTCTTGGCGGTACGATCATTGGCCTTCCTAATACTTGCACGCAGGCTTCTATTGCTAGTACTAAGTGAGGCGAGTGTAGGGCCCTTGGATGGCTGCTCATCCTCACTTTCATTGAGAAATCCAGTGGGTTGCCCTCTAATTCGAGGCTTAATCATCCTCTTGATCCTAAGGGGCGCACCTGAGGATTCCAACCCCTTCCCGGAGGGAGTCGGCTCATTTACTGGCTTCTTAGCTGGCTTGCGCATGAGTGCCTTCCCATACCCGCCATCGGGTTTGTATATGCTAACTACGGTATAGGAAGGACTAGGCCTAGTGGATGGTATAGACGAACTAGCGCGAGTGCCTGAAGGAGTTACAAGAGAGCATTTGCTAGGATCGCTACTATTGGGTGTCTTTCGCTTGAGGCCGATGGCACTGGTGGTAGGTCATGTGGGTGCCTTCTTCTTCTCCTTGGCGCCACCTTTGGGCATGTTTGAACGTGTCGTTGACTTGATGCTTGAGCCACCACTCATGTAGCTTGGAGGTGGCACGATGGCGAGCGGTGTCTCCGTGATGAGCCTTGCCTCCTCCCATACATAGGAGCTCTTGGGAGTGTAGTCAACCGACAAAGGAGCTACATCTAAGTCATAGATGGAGCTTGAAGCCTTGTAAAGCGAGAGTGCGTAGCTGGCTATTGCTGCACTAAGCACTTGAGAGCTGCTTGTATGAGGGAGAATAGAAAGCTTGAAGCTTGGTGTGAGGAGAAGAGAGGCTAGGGGGTAGTTTTATAGCTGCTCAGGCCTCCACCGAGATGGAAATGAACCAGACACCGCCATGGATGTGATACACATAGGATTAGGAAGATACAAGAGAAGATAGAGGGCCAGCGGAGCCAGGTGGGGTGCGGCCGCACCCCTAGTTCCTCCCCTCGGTATGAATTTTCTTCCATGTTCATTTGTGTGCCAAGGGATCCTAGTGATGCTGGTGTCGGCTTGTGATTCAACAGGATCAACAAGTGGTAGAGTAAGATATGTGTGTGATCATGGTGAATCAAAGGAATATTCACATTTCAAATTCAAATTTCATGATCTTGCATTTAATGAGTGAATAAACATGTGTCTAGCAAGAATCAAGCAAAGATAGGCAAAGATCATGGTATGTCTAGTGAGGGTATATTGGTCATTTTACCATGATGACTTGCTTAAAAGAAAACAAATATTTATATTTTTTATATTTTCAAGTAAATGAAAGAATATGTTAGTATGATCAAATTTTTATATTTTCATAAGTTTTGAATAAATTTATCAAAAGCTACTAAATATATTCTATCTATTTCTTGGTCAAAGTTAAAGTTATGAGAAGGCTCAAGGAAAAATTTTAAACGTTGACCGTTAACTTTAAAAATGTTACCGTCATCGTCCTGGATTGTGATCACGCCATGTGGTGAAGTATTGATGATGGTGTACGGTCCTTGCCATTTACTTCGTAATTTTCCTTTATCGAATAGCTTGACCTTTGAATTGAAGAGCAAGACCTTGTCGCCTTGCTTGAATTTTTTTAGCTTAATTCGGTGATCGTGCCATCTTTTTGTTCTTTCCTTATATAGCTTGGCACTGTGGTACACCTTCTCTCACCATTCTTCTAGCTCGGCAATTTGTTTTTGTCTATTTTTGCCTGCTAGCTTTACATCCATATTCTAGCTTTTGATTGCCCAATGAGCTCGGTGTTCAAGCTCAATAGGCAAATGGCAACTCTTTCCCTATACTAGCTGGTATGGTCACATGTCGATGGGAGTTTTGTAAGTTGTCCTGTATGACCAGAGTGCATCAGGAAGCTTATTCTTCCATCCTTTTCCCATCTCATTGACCGTTTTCTATAAGATGTTTTTGATTTGTTTATTCGAGGTCTCAGCTTGGCCACTGGTTTGGGGATGGTATGGAGTGGCAATATTGTGCTTGGCTCCTAACTCTCTCAGAAATGCTCTGAATGTCTTGTCTATGAAGTGAGATCCCCATCACTTATCACATTCTTCGTGTTCCAAAGCGAGGGAAGATCACTTCATGAAACATCTTCCTTGCATGCCTGACATCAGCAGCTCGACATGGTAGTGCTTCCACCCATTTTGACACGTAGTCAACAGCGACGAGGATGTACTCGCAATCTTGGGACTTTTGAAATGGCCCCATGAAGTCAATGCCCCACACATCAAATATTTCTATTTGAAGGTTGTAGTGTAGGGGCATCGCATTGTGAGAGTTGATGCTTCCTTGGAATTGGAACTTTCGACACCTTTAGATGAACTCCTTGGTGTCCTCGTACATCATCGGCCAGAAGAACCCACATTGCCAGATTTTGGCTTGTGTGTGGAATCCTCCATAGTGGCCTCCGTACGGTGCTACATGGTATCTTTCAATGATTTGTAGACCCTCGGCTATTAGCACACATCTCCTCAGTAGGCCATCCGAGTAGACCCGGTACAGAGACGGATCATCCTAATGGTGACGTCGACTTTCAAATTGTAGCTTTCTCCTATTTTTGCCTGGTGGTACATAGCCTGAAACCATGTCGTTCACAATGTTTGCATACCATGGGTTGGAGTCTATCACCTTGAGCAGCATGTCGTCATGTAGAAAGTCATTTATTGGAAGTTCTTGTATGTTAGTGACTTGCATACGCGAAAGATGATCGGCGACAGTATTCTCTACTCCCTTTTTATCTTTAATTTCAAGGTCAAATTCTTGGAGTAAGAGAATCCACCTTATTAAATGAGGTTTAGCGTCTTTCTTAGTGAGCAGATATTTTAATGCAGCATAATCAGTGTAAATGATAACTTTTGCACCCACTAAGTAAGATCTAAACTTGTCAATAGCAAAAATGACTGCTAGGAGCTCTTTTTCTGTGGTAGCATAGTTGAGTTGTGCTCCCATTAGTGTTTTGCTAGCGTACGCAATCGTGTGATGCTTCTTATCTTTGGTTTGGCCAAGGACCGCACCAACAGCATAGTCACTAGCATCACACATGATCTCAAAAGGCAACGACCAATCGGGTGGTTGGATGATTGGTGCTGAGATGAGTGCTTTTTTAAGCATGTGAAAAGTAGCTAAGCACTCATCTGTGAACTCAAAAGGTGCATCCTTAGCTAATAGGTTCGTGAGGGGTCTAGCGATTTGTGAAAAATCCTTAATAAACCGCCTATAAAACCCTGCATACCTAGAAAGCTATGGATTCCTTTTACGTTCATGGGGGTGGTAGTTGCTCAATGACCTCAATCTTGGCCTTATCTACCTCTATCCCCCTCTCAGACACAAGGTGCCCAAGAATGATGCCTTCACGGACCATGAAATGGCACTTTCCCAACTAAGTACCAGGTCCTTCTCTTGGCATCTCTATAAGACCTTGTCTAAATTCTCCAGACAGTGGTCAAAGGTTTTGCCATAGACTGAAAAATCATCTATGAACACCTCCATGATTTCTTCAATCATGTCTGAGAAGATAGACATCATGCATCGTTCGAACGAAGCGGGTGCATTGCACAACTCGAACGACATTCGACGATAGGCATATGTTCCATACGAGCGTGTAAACGTTGTCTTGCTCTGATCATCGGGGTGGATAGAAATTTGATGATATCCCAAATACCCATCGAGGAAATAGAAAAAAAGAATGCTTCGCCAGCCGCTCTAACATTTCATCAATGAAAGGCAGTGGGAAGTGGTCTTTCTTTATTGCCGCGTTGCGCTTCTAGTAATCAATGCACATTCTCCATCCCGTGACAGTGTGTTGTGGAATTAGCTCATTTTTATTGTTTTCAACTACCATCATTTCTCCTTTCTTGGGAACCACTTGGATGGGACTAACCCAGTCACTATGTGGTACGAGATAAATGATCCTGGCATGAAGAAGTTTGAGGACTTCCTTCTTCATGACTTCCTGCATCGCATTATTGAGCCTGTGTTGTGGTTCACATGATGGTGTGCTCACAGGGTCAATTGGAATACGATGGGTATAGAGTGCTAGGATAATCCCCTTGAGATCTTGCAAATAATACCTGAAGATCAACTTATGCTTCTCTAAAATAGCGATGAGTTTGGATGTCTCTTCATCAGAAAGCTTATCGCTAATGATTACAGGGGTGTTCTTGTCACCATTTAGAAAAGCATAGCGTAGACCTGCGGGCAAAGGTTTTAGCTCAACCAGAGGTGGTGTTGGTACTTCCTCGGAGGGAAGATCTATGGTTTCGCCAAAGTCATCCTCTTCTTCTATGAAGATTTTTGCATCCTTTTCCAAGGATGACTCGGGGGAATCAAAGGGTACAACCGACATGACCTCCTTGGGCAGGTTAGGATAGGGGAGAGAATCTGCCACTGAGTTTTTGACTTGAGTAATAGGAATGGTAAAAGTGTCCCTCCCCGGTTTTACGTCTAGATCCCCTATTTTTTGTGGGTCAATGAGGATTTCTTCTAGGGGATACCCTATCAAGATGCCGAAGTCCTGAATATCGAAGACATGGAAATCGAGGACTATCTTGGTATTATCATGATGAATTGTAGTATTGTGCAAGATTCCATGTCCTTTCAGGATCGACCATGGCTTATTCCTAAAGAATTTGTTTGTTGGAGCAAGGGGTTCATTGCCAAAATAGGTAGACGCAAAAGATGCAGACATCAAATTTGCTCCGATAGTGGGCAAGAAAAGTACATCCACCATTGTTCCAAGAATTTTGCAATAGATGGTTGATGGAGGGGCACGAATCTAAATTTCTTCAAAAGAGTGCTCTCTCTCTTCCACCCATTCACTGCTCATGACCACAATCAACTCCTTGATGGACTCTTTAAGGAAAGGTTAATCTAATGGGTCCGAAGGAGTGATAAGAACTGGTGGCCTCTTTTGACATTCATAATTTGAGGTATTTTTGAAATATTTGAAAAACTCATCCTTGAAATATGGAAGATCTGAAGGTTGGAAACCTTCCTCCGGGTCTTCTAGTTTGGGTGAGGGTCTCTCTATGGATGGTACAGGTTCAACCATGGTCGAAGAGACTTCCCATGGCTCAACTCGGGCTCTACTCAGAGGGGTTCTAGCGGGGGAGTGTTCTCTAGAATGCGGTCTAGGAGAGCTTCTCCTTCTGCTGTGGTTTTGTGAGTAAACAAACCTCTGGCAGCTATATCAAACTGTAGGGCAGACTCCTTGCTAAGCCCTAACCAGAAATGATGTAAGAGCACGTGATTGGGTATAGACAAGTCTAGGCTAGACCTCGTTAAAATTGAGAATCTGTCCTAAGCTGCACCTATGGATTCCTTCTCTTTTTGTTGGAAGTTGAGTATCTCTTGATGCAGGGCAGCGAGTCAGGACATAGGGAAGAACGCTAGACAGAATATGTTCCTAAGTTCTTCCTAATCACCAGCTACCTTCCCTATGTTATGGGCGTACCATTGTTTCACCCTCTCATCAGGTGAGAACGGAAACAACTTCCACCGAAGTGTTTCTTGTGACATGCCTGAAATGGTCAGGCAAGCATAGAGTTGCTCAAACTCCCGTAGGTGATGATAAGGGTTTTCATAATCTAACCCTGAGAAGGTTTGTTCCTGACCCATGGCTATAAATCCTGGGCGGATTGGCTTTGAGGATTATGGAGGTTCAACGTACTCGCCCTTGGGAGTAGAAAGGTTTTGAATGGTAGGCTGCTCCATTGGAAAAAAAACTAAAAAGAAAAGAAAAGAAAAGTAAAAACAAAGGATACACGGGCAAACTAGGTTTGAAGACTAAAACGACAACTGTTCCCTGGCAACGGCGCTAGAAATGCTTGTTGGTGCTTCTTAGCAAAAGCATAAAAGTCCGCAAGCGCATAGAAGTACCGTTGCAGCACTTCACTCGGAAGTATTCAGGGTATCGTATTTCCCAAAGGAACGATATTGTAAGTAATCTCTTAGCTAGTTTGCCTAGAGAAAAGGATGAAAGGTAACTTGGGTAGTGAGGTTCGTCCAGGGGCAGAAACCTTAAGCGAAGATACCTTTGGTACTATAAACTCACTTCGGGCACCGGCTTACGCTTGGTCTGCCAAGCGATATCGGCATGTAGCTCTATGCCGTACCCAAACATGGGGGATTATGAAAGGCGGATAGGGCTGTCACCCCCTGCAGCCTACCCCTCAACCATGGGATACGAGGCAAACGAAGGTAATGTGTAGCTTAGACACCACGTCTACGCTAACCGCTACTACTCTAGCGTTGGCCAGGAACTTCCATCTTTATCAGGAGTCCTCTACTAGAGCATCTACCATGAGGATAGACAACGAACTCAGAAGTAAGTAGCAACAATGGTAACTTAACTTATGGAATCATAACCGAAAGATGAATGCGAACTTCTTACTCCAATTAGTAAGTCGATCATAGAGGTACAAGTGTAGAGGGAGCCGACAAGTCCAGCACTCCGTCCACCTGAGGTACAAGGCTCACCGAGCACTCAAGGTAGAAGCTACCGCTACTACGCTCTTTTCTCTAACTCTTTCCCTCTCTCACTCCCTACTCTAATCTAGCTAGAAGCTAATGAAGATAGTGTAGCCCTTCTTCTTCTCCAATGTGTGTATGATGATGTGAGGAGGGGTGCTCTTTATATAGCTTGGAGGAGGTCGGTTTGCATGGTATTTTTGGTAAGCACCACATGCAACTGCCTCCCTATGCAATAAATGCACCGACTGCAAAACATGGGCCCAGGACAAGCTAGGGCGGTGTGCCCGCACCTAGGGTGCGACCGCACCCTAGGCTGCGTGTCTGGCCACCACCTTTGGCCTATGGGCTCCTGGCTAGGCCTAGGTGCCTCCCTCACCGGTGCTTCGGTCCACTTCTGCGTTTGAGTGGGCTTTTGCATTTGTTTTGCTCAAATATGCCTCCTGGAAAGCGCATTTTGTTGGATTTCTGCTTTTGTGCCTACAAAACATGTACATACCAAAACTCATGGAATGTTAGCCATAAATCCCCTATTCCTAAGTTTTGGTAGTCATATTTCCTTTATTATATTCAAATGTTGGTGGTATAAATGTATGTTATGAACCGCCAACAACTGTGCGGCTTGGATCTCCATACGACTCTAGTCAAGGGGGTCTGTTGATCATACAGCATGCCAGGATGGGACGCTACTCCATGACTAAGCGATGGCGCCTGCCTGTAGCACCAGTAACGGATAGGGTCATGACATGCACTTGCCTCCATTGTCGTCTACAAGACCTGCAGGACCCGCGTACGGAGGAGAAGGGCAACGTAGCCCCAGAGCTCCCTTCCTCTCAATTTTTCTCTTTCTTCTTTTCCTCTTTTCCACTTCTCTCTCTCTCTCTCTCGTGTACCCCAGGTCCTTCCCTTGGTCCATAAAAGGGAAGGCTAGGTGCCCCATCTTGGGAGAGGTTCTTCAGAGGCCTACGAACGATCTCAAGCACTTGAACTCCACTTCACATTCACTAGAGACTTGGGATCTCATCCCTCTCTAGCCTGTTTGTAACCCCTACTGCAAACTTTAGTGCTAGTAACATAAGCAACTGGATGTAGGGACATTTTGCCCGAACCAGTATACATCCTTATGTCCTCTTAGCACACCATCCGGGCCAAACGCGCAATACAAATTTACTAGTCAACAATCCAAAACATCGGCAGTTGGTGCGCCAGGTAGGGGCCTTTGCGCGTTTCATCGCTCTCATCAGGCTTCGGATGGCTGGCCATGGCATCAACTAGATCCCGAGCACGCACGTGCGCTTTGGGACCTAGGACTTCGTCATCATCACGGAGGGGGAGCTGGTGCAAGCTCGGGCACCCACCTAGCCTCCTCTCAACACTGGTCTCAACACGATCGATGAGGCTCTCGAGGAGCTATAGCTGCACGCCCCGAAGGCTCACGCCCTCGGGCATGACTAGCTTCTTGACTTTGACTTCAAGAGGTTGGAGCGCCATCTCGCAGTCTCCCTAGGACCCTATCTGTCTTAGGAAGACCTATGTAACCTCACCTTTTCGTTTGTCAATGCCATGACACAGCTTGCTGGTGGAGAACCTCTCTCCCCAGCAGTCTTTGCTTAGAGCACCCCGACAGCGTTTCTGTTTAGCCTATGTAACACTACAGGAATCATTGGTCACCTTGTTGCGCAGCGCATGCAACCACCCTCCACGGACAGTGAGTTCGTGGGCATAATGGATTACGTTGCAGAATCCTTTCACGATCTCCTCGTGAGAAATTTAGAGGAACTCTTTGACTCTGACTCCAGCAGGGGGAGCCATCACCCCTCACGTGAATGCTTTATGTCGAATGGCCCTCACCGTGAGAAAACCCCCGAGGGGCACATCGAATGTGTCCATAGTGGGAAAGTTACCCCTCCGCTCGACCCCAACGATGAAGTCAGGGCGGATGAGAGGGTCCCACCTAACCCGCGGCTAGAGCAGCTATGGGTGCGGCAGTAGGAGCTCGAGGACGCGTGCCTCTAGCTAGAGGAGGAGCGCGTAGAGCTTGAGTGTGAGATCACACATCGTGGAGAAGGCGGGCGTGCGCGCGCCGTGGCCCATGACGTGCACCGGAGGATCATCAAGGATGATGAGGTCTCCCACATTTTGCCCGGGCAAGCTAGAATATTGCTGCTGCCATGGCCCTGCTCTGAGGGCTCCTAGAGCCCACAACGCCCGAAGATAGACGGGCCCAATGAGAGATCCGCACGCTACTCGAGCGCACAGCGATACAACAGGCGAAGAGCTCGATGTCCCAACGATGCGGGCTTGACACTAGCCAGTGTGCGCCTTCAGGGCCACATGGCAAGGACATGTCTGTCCACCATGCGTCACGTAACAACGAAGGACGCATCACGGTCTCGATACACGAGCGCATTGGGCCCATCCGCGATGCATGAAACACCCTGAACGCCCGTAGGCGTAGGCGGGGGGACAAGAGGGAGGAGGCTGCCCACGGCTACCACCCTTGTCGCGATGAACGCTACGACAGCGCCGAAGACCGAAGCCTGAGCCCCTCACCGCCGGGGCCTCAGGTTTTCAGTCGGCACATTCTCGGCGTGGCTTTCCCACCGTGGTACCACCCAACGACGAACATCCTAAAGTGCTTGAGGGAAATGAACCCCGGACTATGGCTTGAGGATTACTGGCTCGCTTGCAAGCCAGTGGCGTGGACAGTGATTACTTTATCATCCGTGACCTCCCCTTGTTCCTGGCCGATTCAGCGCGAACATGGCTAGATCACCTTCCGCCCAACCGGATTCAAAGTTAGGTAGCTTTGAAAGAGGTCCTTGTGGGTAACTTCTAGGGCACCTACACGCACCCTAGGAACCCCTGGGATCTAAAAAAACTACCGATGGAAGTCGAACGAAACTCTCCGCGAGTACATTCGTCGCTTCTCCAGGCAATGCAACAAGCTGTCTGACGTCGTCAACACCGACGTCATCGGGGCTTTCCTATCAGGGACCACTTGTGAGTCCCTAGTCCACAAGATGGGACACAAGCGCCCAAGGACCACTAAGGAGATCCTTGACATCGCTACCAGCCACGCCTCAAGAGAAGAGGTAGTCGAGGCGATTTTCGACCATCCCCGAGGCAAGGCGAAGCGGGACGAGACGCCAGCGAGGGTGCCTCCAACCATTCCAAAAAGAAGAAGAACAAGCAGCGGCACATAGTATTAGGAAGGTTGGGACGAGTGACATGAAGGTTAAGGTGATCATGGATTGTTTCCCGAAGAGGGAACCAAGGGGAAGACCAAATGCTAGAATCACCTTTGTGGATTTGAACAAGGATGCTATTGGTGAAGGTATGTTTGATCTAAAGGATTGATGACCAAAAGATGGATTGGTGCTGCAATTTTTAGAAAGCTAGAAAGTAGTATTGGGGTAATACTTGGCTTCGAGAATGGCAGACAGATAGGAATCCTTATGAGTAGCAATATGCCAGGCCGCATTGAGGATGAGACTGTGGTTCATAGTGAGTCTCTGATGGCAAGACCTCCATTGTCATTGGATTGACAAATGTCATCCCAGGATTTGAAGTGGAAGGGAGAAGAGTGGGAATCTTCCTGAACTCTAGCCCACCAGAACCTTTGAATAATAGTAGTGATTTTTTCAATGAAAGTCTTGGAAAATAGGACAGTTGACATATAGTAAATGGGGATAGAGGTGAGGACTGACTTGATGTAAGTAAGGCGGCCGGCATGATTTAGCTTGTTAGCCTTGACAGTGGTAAGCTTGGCCTTGAATTTGTTGAGGATGAATTCATAAGCTTTGGAGCGGTCACAGTGGTTGAAAATGAGTAGATGACCAAGGTGAATGGTATTAGGATCAAGGTTAGGAATAGGAAAAATGTTTTTGACCGCTTGCTTATTATGAGCATCCACATGTTTGCTGAAGAGGATGGTAGATTTACTGAGGTTAGGAGTTTGACCAGAGGCCAAGCAGAAGTTTTGAAGGATGTTGTTGATGGTGTTTGCTTCAGCACCGTTAGCTTGGCCACAAATGATGAGGTCATCGGCAAATAGGAGGGAATGAATTTGAGGGCTGTTAGGGCCAAGACTTATACCTTGAATGTTGTTATCATGGATGGTGTTCTAGAGGTGGATGGAAAGTTCATTCAAAGCAAGGACGAAAAGATAGGGTGATAGAGGGCAGCCCTGCCTGATGCCCCATTGAGGAAGGATAGCAGCAGTGGAATCCCCGTTGATGAGAATAGAAAGTGACGTGGTGGAGATACAAGCAAAAACCAGATCAATAAAATGATCCTGAAATCCTTGTCTGCGAAGGGCTAAAACAATGAAATGCCATTCAATGCGATCGAAGGCTTTGGCAAGATCGAGTTTAAGCAGGAAAGCTTTATGGTTCCAAGTCTTGAGGTTGAAAGAGTGGACCATCTCTTGGGCAATAATGATATTAGAAGCAATGTGGCATCCCTGAATGAAAGCTGCCTGAGTTGGATGAATGATGTGGGGGAGGTGATGTTTGAGGCGGTCAGCCAAGGATCTGGCAATGATTTTGTAGCTGACATTGCAGAGGCTAATGGGACAAAAATCTCTAGGGGTGACAGGAATATTTTTCTTAGGAATAAGGGCAATGAAAGTACTGTTGATGGCATTTGGGAGATGAGCAGAATGGTAGAATGAAGCAACTAACTGCTGCACATCTTGGCCAACCCAATTCCATGCGGCCTTGTAAAAGGCAGGATTAAGACCATCTGGACCTGGTGCTACATTGCTTCTCATGTGCTTGACAATGTTGTGGATCTCCTGCAAGTCTGGAACAGACAAAGTATAATCATCATTGACAAAAACTTGGTTAGAAGTGGCTCCATGGTGATTGTTGTCCATGTTGTCCTATGCACCCTGCATAGTGTTAGATGTGAAGAGTTCATTGAAATAAGAGATTAAAGTATCCGCCAGCTGCTCAGGTGTTGTGGAGTCACTTCCATCTGGGTTTTGGAGATGGGTAATGTGGTTACGTCTTGCTCTCTTGAGGATGGATTGGTGGAAGAAGGAGGTGTTCCTATCTCCCTTGATGGCCCATGTTTTTTTGTATCGCTGTCTGTGGAACATTTCTTGCTTGGCTAGAATGATGTGGTGTTGGTGAGTGAGATCACTCTGTAGGCTATGGTTCCGAAGTTGAGGAGGCTTTGTTGTTCAATGGTCTCTAGCTGATCAGTAAGCTTGGGTTTGGTTTTTCTCCAGATCTTGAGATTAGTGGCCAGGAATTTGGTTTTTTGGTGGAAGGTGCAACTATGGGATTTCTGCCAGCTCTCCTTGGCAACCTGCTAAAAATCCTATTCCAAAAGCCACCAGTTTTCAAATCTAAATTTTTTTTAGTTTTGTTACGATTGGAGTCAAGTACTGCAAGAATCGGCTCATGATCACTTCGCACCATGGGGAGATGATAGACTGTGGTGGTAGGAAACATTGTGCACCATTCTGCATTGCCTAAACAATGATCCAAACGCTCATAAGTGGGATTAGAGTTGAAACATTTATTACTCCAAGTGTATGCAGGCCTATTGTATCCCAGATCAAACAAACCATAGTTTTTAATCATGCAACAGAATTCAGATATACGTCTAGCATGAGCTGGTCTAGGCCCCAAGTTTTCATTAGCATTCATAATATTATTCAAGTCCCCCATGCAGAACATAGGCAAGCCAGGATTATTTACAACAAAAGCTTGCACCTGAGACCAGATACTAGTGGTGTTCTAGTGATGAGGATCACCATACATGAAAACTAAGCCAAATTTCTTAGTGGGTTGCTTATGTACACACAAAGCAAAGATGAAATTTTGGCTAGTGGTTACTACATCTATTCCTACGTCTTGATTCCAGAGCAGGCAAAGCCCACCGAAAAGGCCTTGAGCTGGAACAATACAAGCATCGTCAACATTGAAATGATTTATGATAGCAACGTTAGTGATTCTTGAGTTTCTAGTTTCTGAAAGAAAGATTACTTGCGCTTTGGTAGACACGATCAGGTGGGCGAGATGCATCATCTTAGGGCTGCCGAGGCTGCCGCCCATACCCCAACAGTTCCACGCCAGGAACATCATGGCGCCCGTGGCGCCTTGACGGCTGGCGCCGATGCCTGTTTAAGATTGCGCTGAAGCAGTTCACCAGGAACACCACGGGGATCCTATGCCTCAGTCGGATTCCCGTCTGTGGGTTGCTATTGCAGAGCTTGAGGATGGGCAGGGAGAGCTAGGTCCCCGACAGCAGGGGATAGAGGAGCATGACCCCCCCCCAACGAGCTATGGCCTCCATCTTGTCCATCCATGTAGCCTCAGACTATTGGGCCGAGGACAATGTACGGCACGAAGGCGTAGTTGTCTGGGCCAGGAAACTGCTCCTGATGCAGACCAGGATGCATCAGGAGCCTGGCGAAACATGTCTCCCAAAGGGTCGCCAGCCGAAAGGCACAGGAAATAGATGCTAACATCAGCACCATGCGTTTGAGGAAGTCCCGCACCAGTGGGTTGACGATGACTTGCATCCAGCCATTGATGGCCAAGTTGGACATCTCCAAGACCGGCTGAAGGCCCAGCATCATCCCAGTGACGACGCCTATGGTGAGGTCTGGCATCTGGATCTCTGAAAGCAGATGTGGCATCTGAATCCGCAGGTCCCTGAGACGGCGGTCGACGTCGGCGACGATTCTGAGCTTGGTTCGGATCTTGACCCAGAGGCTGATGCGGGTCTGAGGCAGCTGGTTGGCGTCGATAAACAAGGCGACGGCGTGTGGTTTGGGGTCTTAGGGACAGACCGGCTGCTGGATCTAGCGGTGCGCTGCGACGTGAGTCAGAAGAGGCTATGTAGGACTGCGCTGGAGAGGCTGGTGGGGATTGCTGGCGTGAGCGTCCGCCATGGCGAGGCGACCTTGGGGTGGGGTGACAGTGATGAGTATAGCGAGGAGGAGGAATCGGGCGGGGTGGACTATTGATGCTGGGTGGGGGTGGGTTATGAGGTGGAGCGGGAGGTGGAGCCATGAGAGGATTTTGAGGGAGCTCATGGAGTGTGGCAAGGGGTGGCGCAGATCCATGGTGGAGCTCTGTAAGAAGAAGAGCTTGTTGGTGCTAAGGCTCATATGGTGCCGGTGACTGTTGGGGACAAAGTATGCTGAAGCAAGCTGTGCTGAGCCTCAGAAGGTGCTACTGATGGCTGTTGGGACAATATGAGCTAATTAAAAGGAGGCTGAGGAGGGGGTTGGTTGACTCGAGGGTTTAGCGCAAGTATAATGATTTCGCCCGCTGTCGGCTGCAACGTTTGCCAGATCATCACACGGTGGTGGCGGACCCCGCTAGTTTTTAATGCACAGCAGCAAGCTAAGCCAATAGCAGCGGCGGTAGCGTGTATTCGCCGGCTTCATGCGGGCGTCGTCCCGTTCTCTCTCTTGGTTTCTCTCTCCTCCACGTAAATATCAGCCTGCTTACTGCCTGCCATAATACTTGCTCTTATGAGCTGCTCTGTTTGGATATCGGTGGGTGGGCTTATTTGGATCTAGGCTAGGGTAGCAACACCCGGAGCTGGTGAGCCTTTTGCCTGTTTATGTGAACTTATCAGCCATGGTACAGTATTTTTCTCTCATATTAAATCAGGCAACAGCACTTTCAACTATGGCTTATAAGCTAAGCGAACAGGGAAGGATTCCTTTGCCTCTGTCCTTGGGTAGCACAGCGATTGACTGCTGGATGAGTGGCGCATCCTGCAACATTGGGTCAGCATTCAGATCCTGTAGCTCGCGTGGCTGCAGTGCAGGCATGGGTCCCGGGCAGACTCAGACTATACGCACTCATGGACCTCTATATTCATCCTCTATACATCCTAGTCACCAAAATTCTCTCCTTCATACCTAATTCTTCCGCACGCATCCATCCTCTATATCATCTTCTATCCACTGTGGGACCCACATGTTTGTAAATAAATTTTGTCTAAATATATTCATGTGAGATCTAGTTTTGAAGAATTTATTGAAACGAATTCAATGGTGTAATCGAAATTTAATTTGGATTTTTGGTTTGTGAGTTATAATATTTTTTTAGTTGCATGAAACGGTGAGGCCCGCCGCTGCATCAGTACCGCGCATGCCACGCACGCTTCGCCCGCTAAAGGACGACCGCTACCGCGCTAAATATGCCGGACCGCGTGCGCTTAGCGGATGACGTTGCGTATCCGCTGCAGGCATTTGGATCCTCTATCTGCTGACATGGTGGCATACCGGATCGCATGGAGGGCCGCAGTGCAGGCAGTCTCAATGCTGGAGCCTGGATCGCTGGTGCAGGCCTAGTGGTCACCACAGGTTCTATGTCCCGTGTAGACAGGGCTTCAAAGTCAAGCCGTAGCTGACGGAGCAGGGAAGAATCAATTCCATTGTCGTTCCCGTACATACCTTCTGCTGAACCTTATATGTTACACAGATGGAGATGGTGACCTTCGTCTCCGCATGCAGAAATGGGGTTCAATCCGCCGGTACCGGAGCAGTACAGCGACTGGGAGATCCGTGCCGCCGTTCTGTTTAGCCTTATGCTCCAGGTGCTCCTCATCTTCGTCGCCCCTGTCCGCAAGCGTTCCTCGTCTTTGGCTCCCCAGTTCATCGTCTGGTCCTGCTACCTCCTCGCCGACTGGGTGGCCGACCTCGCCCTTGGCCTTCTGCTCAACAACTTGGGCAATATCAGCGGCGGGAGCTCCTCGGCGACAGCTGGTTGCGGCTCCAGCAGCCCCATCATCTTCGCCTTCTGGGCGCCATTCCTGCTTCTCCACCTGGGCGGACCGGACAGCATCAGCGCCTATTCCCTCGCGGACAACGAGCTCTGGCTCCGCCACCTCTTCGGCCTCCTGTTTGAGCTAACTGCGGCGGCGGTCGTCTTCTTCTGCTCCATAACACAGGGCAGTTATAATCCCATGATCCCTGCTACCGTCCTCATGTTCGTCGTCGGGATCATCAAGTACGGCGAGCGGACATACTCGCTCTACTTTGCCCGGGTCGAGCCAGACCCGGGCCCGGAGTACGCCAACCGGAAGATCGACATCTTCGGCGGTCACCAGGGCACCCGCCGGCGGCACGGTGGTGCCGAGGACCTCGAGAACCTGAGCGTCGAGGCACAAGGGTACGAGTTCTTCCGCGTCTTCCGCTTCCTCTACGTCAATCTCATCCTCAGCTTCGTCAGCGAGCGGAGGATGAGCCATGACTTCTTCATGGCGCGCAGCGACAGCAGCGAGTCGTTTGCGGTCGTAGAGGCGGAGCTCAACTTCCTGTACGACGTGAAGTACACCAAGGCGCCGGTGATTCACACCAGGACCGGCTACGTGCTCCGCTCCGTTTGCTCCTGCTGCCTCGTGGCCTCCCTCGCCCTCTTTGTTCACGCCGACAAGGGTGGTAGCATCCTGCCCGTCGATGTCGGCATCACCTACGCGCTGCTCGGTGGTGCCGTGGCGCTCGACGTGGCTGCGCTTGCCATCCTGCTCCTATCAGACTGGACGACGGTCTTCCTCGAGCGCTCCCGCCGGTTGAAGTGGCTTGCGGGTTTCATCAAGAGGATCAAGCGGTGGCGGCGGCGGCAGCCACGACGACGCTGGTCGGAGACTACATCGCAGATGAACATTATCAGCCGCAGCCTCGGCAGGCCCGACAGCGGCGGCCGCTTCCTCTGGCATGCTGCGGAACTGCTGGGGTTAGGGGCGACATTTGAAGATTTCTTCTTCGTCCGGCAGGCACCCCTCAGCACGGCAGAGGGAGAGCAGAGGCACATCTTCGAGTTCATTTTTGGCAGGCTCAAGGAGGTGGCCTCCACAGCCCAGAACTACGAGGAGATCAAGAAGGCGTGCCAACTTCGAGGCATGGGAGCCATTGACCAGAAGCTCGGAGAGCAAGGCAGCATGACCATCCGGGACAGCGTCACCAAGGACTTGGACGAGTCCTTGCTGCTGTGGCACGTCGCCACGGACTTGTGCTTGGCCGGCGCGGTGGGAGGGGATGAGAAGTTCGCCGAGATGAGGGAAATCAGCAAGTGCTTGTCCGACTACATGCTCTACCTCCTCATCAAGCAGTCGGACATGCTGTCCGCGGTGGCCGGGATCGGGCTGATCCGGTATCGGGACACGTGCGCCGAGGCCCGAAAGCTCTTCAGCTCCTTGGGCTTGATGAAGCGCTCGAGCGCAGACCGCCTGCATGACGACATGGCACGCAGCACGCTTCTGATACAAGCCGCCGCAGCGACGATGGATCGGGTGGCTAAGACCAAGGCGGAGCAGCAGGAGGAGGAGAACAGCGATGCGAGCAGGTCTGTGCTGCTTGACGCGTGCGCGCTGGCGACGGAACTAAAGAAGCTGGAAGAGAATACCATGTGGGAGGTGGTGATGGGGGTGTGGGGGGAGATGCTCACCTTCGTGGCGTGCAGAGGCCGCGGGATCTCGCACGTGCAGCAGCTCAGCCGTGGCGGCGAGCTCATCACCCTGGTCTCATTCCTGATGAATCACTTGGGACTGGGCATGATGTATTGAAAATTAAGATGCAATATTATAATGGGTTTTTATTTGTGGTTTACTGATTTTTTTCAGATGCTATTCATAAATTATATATCGCATCGTATATATTTTGCAGTGCTGCTTCTGAAAGCTTTAGCGCAGTGTATGGGCTGTTTGGCACACCTGACAGTAGCTTCCTGAGCTGTTTTTTTTTTTTTTTGCCAAACACTCATTTACAAAATAGCTTCGTGGCTAAAGCTGTTTTTCTCCTCTCGCAGAGACATAAGTTGTGATAAAGCTGAAAATAGTAGCTTATCCTAGCTTTATCTCCCCATACGTGGGCCCCAATACACATAGGCACATGCCCCTCTCGGTATCGGGTAAAGAGGTCGCGGGGGAGAAAGGTGCCGCCGGGGGATAGGCACGTCGTCGCCCCGGCGCGCAGCCACCGAAGCTCGCGGGGGCCTAGGCGCATGCAGGCTCGGCCGTCGGGGTGCAACCACAGCGGTCGAGCTCCTCCACCGGGTCGCTGAACCCGGCGCGAACCCCTGCCCTCCGAAAGCTCGTGGCTTTCCTCTTTTGACAACGACGTGGCCGAGTTCGACAAGAACGCGCTGGCTCGGGCCAGCGGCGCCGCAGAGACCGTGGTGTCCATGCTGCGGAGCGCGGCGGAAAGGGAGGCCACCGGGCGCGAGCGGTGCGGCCACCGAGGCGCGACCGGAGCGGCCATCAGGGCGCGACCACCGCGGTCGCCGGGGCACGAGCGGCGCAGCCATCGGGGCTCGCGCGGTGCGGGGTGGGCGGGCTCGGACATCGGAGCATGTGCAGACGCGATGCGGGAGCGCAACCGAGCTCGAGTGGACCAGTGCAGATTCGGTCGGATGCCACCGGGTGGAAATTTTGGGAAGATGAGAGAAAGGATGAAGGGCATTATGGTCATTTTAATTCTTAGGTCTAATATGTGAAGCTGTTTTGACTAATGAGTTTTAAAAACAGCTTTATCTTCATTGAAAAAGCTGCTCAGAAAGCTAAAATGAGAAGAAGAAAAAAAATAATCTCATTAGTGAAGCTGAGCTGTGCCAAACAGGATCATATGACCGCACAGAAAATCATTATTTGGTGGGGGTTTATGCTTTTTGCTTTTCCATGGCCGGCCATCATACAACCTTTATATAATCGTTGGCACGCGTTAAAAGCCAAAGCATATTTAGCACAAGGGTACGAGTTGTAGAACGTTTCGTGTTTATGATAAATTTAGCAAAACCATTAATGTACCCAATAGGCCAATACTATGGTCATAGCTAAGAAGTTAGAGGGCACATATTCTGAAACAACACATATTTAGGTACAGATGAAGAAAAAAAATGTGCGCCAATTTCTCTATACTAATAGACATACTCGGACGATACACACGTGTTTATTAAAAAAATTCATATACAATGGTGGAGTTACATTATTTGCACTATATATTAGAATCCTCTTAATCTATGATGAAAAAAATTCTGTCATGAATCACGAAAAAACTATCACAAAGCAGCGTCTGCAACAGTGAACTGACTAACATATGTGGCGGTTTACCGAAAACCATCACCGATTAACGCAATCTAGAACAGTGCAAAGCTTAGTTAGCCCAACCAAAGCCTAGTGTCTGTGATAGATAGTAACCATCATGGATGAATTGCTATACCATCACGGATGCTTATGTGGATGATGATATGGATGCTTGTGTGGATGCTTACATCACCATCCCATCCCATTTATTAACGGGCCAAAATCAAAGATGGACCATTTTTCAGCCCATTTTCAATCTATTTTCAGCCCATCTTAAATCTGTTTTTAGCCCATCTCCAATCTGCTTTTAACCCATTTTTCAGCCCATCCCTCATCACTGCATCTTTTTTTCCGGAGACCTGACACTACGCGTGGATAACGGAACAAAAGAAGAAAAAAAAAAACCACACCATAACACATCACAATAAATATGTACTGCAGTGGTAAGGCAAGTTGGTCATAGCTGCTATGGTGTTGGGTTCAATTCCTGGCTGGGTCATTCATTTTCTTATTTGTCGCTTTTGCCTCTGCACCACATATTTATTTTTTTGGTTTTTGCTTCTGCACCTATCTCCTATCTCATGTACCTAAATTAGCGTATTTTTCTAGCTCCTCATTAAGCCATGTCAACACCAACTCACGCTTTTGCCTTTGCACCACATATTTATTTTTTGCCTCTGGACGTTATCTCCTTTCTCCTATACCTAAATAGAAAAACCCCATTAGCATATTTTCCTAGCTCCTCGTTAAGCCACGTCAACATCAACTCACGCTAACAGAACCGTCGCACACCATCACCGCTGCGCGCGCTTGCGTTTTCCAGCGATCGTGCGCATGCATGCCTCCTGGGCTCCCTCCACTAGCAATCACACGTCCTGATTTCAAGCACCAACATTCCCCAATAAAATGGATCGTCCTCTCTCCAACCCTCCCCATGCATTCTCGCGACTCTACCGCTGCTCGCTTCTCGCCTCCGGCCTCGCGCCGACGTCCTCCTCCGAATTTGCGCTCGGTTCCTCGCACCCCGCGCGCGCGGCTGCCGGTGTTGGTGCCAGTGCGGAGGTCGCCGCTAGCGCGGCCTCGGCGAAGCCCGCCGGGCAGTCACGGCCCACGCGAACATGGCGGAACTTGCCCAACCGCATCTGTGTTCGCGGCGCTGCGCTGCGCTCCGCGCTCGCCCAGCCATGTAGCATCCGGGCGCGGCCTCGCGTCGTGCTTGGAGATGCCACAACGGAGGCGCAACGCTCGGATTCGGACGCGCTTGCTTCTCCAACTGGTGTCCGCAGTCCGCCTGTTGCCTCTCCACACAGGCCGTCGCCGACGCCCTCCCCGCCGACCCGGCAACATCCCCCCGCGCTGCCTCCCCGTGCAGGCTGCTCAGCCTCATGCTGTGTCTTTGACCGTGAGAGCGAAATTTTTTCTTTTATATTTTTATACGATTGGGAGGATAAGGATGCTCAGATGGTGAGATGGAGTGACCGGTGGGTCCCACAGCTTCTTGATTTTTGCATTATGCTAATTCATATGCAGTACTTTATTGTCATATGATTATTTTTGTTTTAGAAAAGTAGACCACTCATGAATGTAAAAGGTATTTTTTTTAATAAGGGAACAAAGTTCCGGCCATGTAAAAGGTAATTATGTATATGGAGACCTATATGGATTATCGCATGCATAAAATCGTCTACGCTGCCGATCAAAATAAGAGATTTGTAACGTCTAACTTTACAAGATTTGTGCGCTCAAAGAAAAGAAAATATGTTGTACAATTTGTATATATAAATGATTAAACATCTGTGCTTTCTTTATGGTGCTGCTCCTCTTCCAATTTCTCTTTTTTTAATAAGGGAACAAAGTTCCGGCCATGTAAAAGGTAATTATGTATATGGAGACCTATATGGATTATCGCATGCATAAAATTGTCTACGCTGCCGATCAAAATAAGAGATTTGTAACGTCTAACTTTACAAGATTTGTGCGCTCAAAGAAAAGAAAATATGTTGTACAATTTGTATATATAAATGATTAAACATCTGTGCTTTCTTTATGGTGCTGCTCCTCTTCCAATTTCTCTCCTTTAATTAATAGCCCTTTCCGATTGCACTCTCTCTCTCTTCGATTCCACTCCCACAAAATTTATATATATCAAACGTTCAAATAAGCATCCACATATTTTCTTTTCAAGATTTCAATATTTGTCACGCCCGAGTTCTCTTTCATCTAGTACAAATACCAAAGGAACAAAAATTAATTAGTTTTTAATCTTCTTATCAGCTCTTAGGTTTGATTCTTACATAGCTCATTTTTAAACAAGTTTTTTTCCCTCCGCATGGATGTTTATTTTTCTTATGAGCTCTGGGTTCGATTCAATTCCTATATGGCTCAAAAAATTTCCTATTTGCACCAAGTATAAGTGGCCTATTTTTTTGGGTTGACTCGAGTATGACGAATTTAAATTCATACAATCTATGACAGTCTGGATAAAACATCATGAGTTATTGGACTAGGTATCCACTGGTCCAAATCTATGACGAAAAATATGCGATCGTCATGGATATTGTGTTGTTAGTGATGTTCTCTGAATCCGTCATGATTTGAGAGGTTTGTTGTAGTGCAAGAACCCACCGATTAAAGTAGGCATTAGATCATGGTTTGGAATTTGGAGCCTATTCTGACTTTCTGAGCTTTGATCCGATCAACTGGTCCAAATCTATGACGAAAAATATGCGATCGCCATGGATATTGTGTTGTTAGTGATGTCCTCTGAATCCGTCGTGATTTGAGAGGTTTGTTGTAGTGCAAGAACCCACCGATTAAAGTAGGCATTAGATCATGGTTTCGACTTTGGAGCCTATTCTGAATTTCTGAGCTTTGATCCGAAGCCCTTAGTTCTGAAGCTGGTTTGGAGTTGGGATCGTGAGCTTCCAATGGTTTGGAGCCCCCCATTCCGAGCTCGGTTTGAAGATGAAATTGTTGGTTGTACAAGGCTTTCCGAAGGTATCATAGAAAAACGAAAAGTATTTATTGTTCTTTTTTTGTTTGAATGCTTGCCTATAATCTTTATTTAAAGGACAAGGAAATATATTATTTGCATACCACTTTTAACGTTTGCATGACCTCAAAATATAACTTACTTTATCATGTTCTTTTATTTGAAAAAAAACAACCAAATGCAAAACTGTAGAAATAAGGTTCATAGTACAGAGATTGTCAGGATAAGCATCTTCTTAAGTGTAACAAAACCGATCAATTTATAAGAGCACAAGTACGAAAACACCTGCCAAAGCAGTTGAATTAGCATACTTGAACCCATATAAACCCGATAGTCCGTGAAATCACGAAGGATTTCAAACTTTTCAACAACTCAGCCAAGATCGTACATAGTTCAGCATCCACAGTTCACATGTATAAATTCGCACATAGTCTGAATACATCAGAGTTTAAACATTGAGTTATTACAATACCAAGTTCACAATTAAGTAGCGAAAGCAAATAGTTCAAATCCATGCCCACACACACTTAAGTTCGAATACAGTGCCAGTTCATGATCTGGTCCAATAAAAGCAGGTGGATAAGACATATGGAATGACCACGCCTATGGTCTAGTTTTCTCCCACAGCAGGGTAGAGACAGTTCATGCAATAGCCGTAGTATATCTAACCATCTGCAACAATAAATGGAATAAAAGTCCTGAGTACGAGAAGTGATGGGGATGTGATTCCTAATCTTCTGTCAGGTTCAAGATAACTATCGATTTGGTCGGAAGTGACACACCGATCCGGCTTCAGATCACAAAGATCCGAACCCTGCAACCTTAGCAGCACGTCTCCACTGGTTATCAATCGTGTCACAATCCGGTTGACCTCGCCACGAAGGCTAATTCCTGCTGCGAATCGAAGAACACAAGCAAGAACAAGATAAAACGCAACTCAATTGAAGTGACAATTGCGGATATATGATTAAGCACTCGAAGTTAGGGTCTCGCAAACCGATAACGGCGACTGTTCAAAGACAGATTGATCTAAAGCAAAACTCAAACCCTAACATAGGTGGCAGCTACTAATTATAAAGCCTAAGGGGCATCCAAGGACCCCTACTCACGTCGCTAAGAAGTCTCGACATGTTACAAGGGCCAAACGGCCCAAAAGACGGCGACGCAGCGCCCTGACATATTCTGGACGTTAACTTGTTTCGACGATTCCTGTTGACTCTAATAGAACTTGGGCTTAAAACTAAAGCCATTGGTTAGCTTATGAAATTATCTTTCCATCCATATATGGATCATCGAAAACGAGGTCCAGATGCGTCCTGGGCGTCCATTTTACTACAGACTGGTCCTGAAGCCCGAGATAGACTCGAACTTAATATGGATTTGGCCTACAACTTGGCTTGGACGCCCTTGCTTGACTCGTAAGGTGGTGGCCAAGGAGAAGGACGTCCTTGGGAATCTCTTAGGTGTTCTCTATCTTCTTGGGGCGTGCTCCAACGTGGGCCTAGGTCCCAAGTGTGAATAACAAGCCCGCGACGACGCCGTAGCACCCGACAGAAAATAGTGGCAGAATGTCTCGATAATTTGGAGGTCTTGCCAATGTGATATTGAGGTGGGACCAGATCTATTTAAAAGCTTATCAAATAAGCTTTCCATCAAGTGCTCATTGACCTCGATCGCACTCCGGATGGATGAGTTATGGCCTTTCCAATGAAGCACCATTGGGTTGCCGATGAACCGAAAGTTTAACTTTGATGGACTTGCACTTTGAGACACATGTGTACCTACATTCAAATAACGACATGTACATGTGGAACCAAGTGAATTGTACCCAAAATTACTATGCAAATATAGGAACGAATGCACCTTATAATCAATTGTCGTATCCGTTGGTGTCATGTCCTCATCAAGAAGGTACTCAGCTAGACTTACCTATCTTAAACTAAAATAAATGGACATCAAGGAGCATGCAAGGCTTTATCTCAGTGGGCTAGCTTGACCCATTTTTGCGGAAAAGCGTAAGTTATCATCTATGAACCACTTTAAGTATTTTAACAATAGCTTATTAATATAACCTGAGTATACTAGGTGAGCATCTATACTAAAGCAAACACTTGATTAATTATTAACATCAATAGTAACCATATCAGGTTTAGCATTTCCAACATCATCCACATAACCATCCTTGTTTTCCATAAATATTACTACGATGACGTAGCTTAAGTCAAGTGCTCACTATCCAGGAGCGATGTCGATTCAAATCGATTACTAACCAGCTGATGTATTATTCCCCACATAAACCACACTCACTTGCTAAAGTGAGCTACAGGTCATCAATGGCACTATTCTGGTAAAGTCATGGGACCAACAGAAACCACCGTACCCAGGGGCCATCTGACTGCCAGGAATCAGGCTAACCCTGCCCTTGGGCTCACTCTTCGCACCCCTATCGTCCCCCATCCAGATCCAATACGGTGCGATCAGCGGGTCGATTCCCGGCCCGAATAGAGTCACTAGCTTCGCGGTCGGAACGACTTATCCGGCCAGCTAAATGAGGGGCATACGTTCAACATGACATGAGGGACGTACAACGGTATGATCCTTAATCGACACAGATGGAATTACTATAATTCAAAACCCCATAAAATTATGTCCGGTCTCTATTTATCCATCAACACTTGGTTATTTCCATGATAACAACACATAGCCAAAAGCGACCAGTAACCACCTATATCTCGCAGGTGACAGGAATCACCCGACTTCTACCGGTCTAAACATGGCTAAGCATTTAACTCGATCCTAAACTTAGCAGGGTGAAAAGATATGTGTGTATATATATACACGCACGAGGTAGACAAGGAATATATGGATATGCAACAACGGTTTCAAGATAATTCCTATAACTTAATGTATTAAACATAAAGGACACAATTTAATTAATTGCAAACCATAGGGAGGGAAATGCTCCGGGGCTTGCCTTTCTCGAACGAGCTAGGCTGGTGATCGGTGCACTCCGGTAACTCCATGTCCTGTTCCTCGTCCCCGAGCACCTCGTGTGGGATTCCCCCTTCTAGATCCTCGAGTTCCACCACAGGTGTTCCCTCCTGTGATCCTGTATGATGCATATGCGTAGGTAAATACGAGGAATGCACATGGTATAAAAATGACATATGATGAACATGAGTGCTTGCATACGAATGAACACTTTTACTTTTATTTTACCAAGTGGGTGCAAATCTCCTCTTTAGTTACTATTCACACAACAAACAAGACATGCATACATACACACAAGTGAATCGATTAAATATACTTGCTATGTAAACTTTAAACTAAGCTTAACCAATCACACCATCAGGTCACAAATATTCTAAAAGCCTATAAAAGTACCATGGATGACCAACATTAATTGAATTAAGCTTTATTTAGCATCTATTATTAAAAGGACATAATAGAGACAGATATTTTTAGTGCCCAAAAAATTCTGAGAAAATTACTGAAGCTTGAACATGCTTACTGGAGTCTACCATAAAAATTTCAAGTCAAAATGATAAGCATATCATCCTACACAAAAATGACAAACAACATGGCATAATTGCACATGAAAATACTTTGTACTATGAAAAGTATCAAACAATAGATTTCATATTTTTCTTACTTACTTGTTAGCACAAGAGAAGTGTAGAAAAATTGCCAAGCATATATCATACATATTTTATTTACTACAAATTTCACAAGATACAAGCATTTATTCCACTTAATTCATAGAGAGGATATATTTTTCATAGCATCTTCATGACATTACAAGACCAACAAAACAAGAATCACATTTTTCTGACATTACTAAAATTCGATATGCATTTTACAAGATTATCAAGATATTAACAATTAAATAAAGATCTATATAAAAGTATCACAAAAATGGCATCTCATATTTTTAATAGATAGATCTACTCAAGAGAAGCACAACAAAATTTGTTTCACTCAAATTGGAGCCCAAGATCTCAAGATATGATTTTTACAAGCTTTTTCACAATTTCTGAAAAATCATTTCTTTTTAAAACAAAACCCTAAATTGCTACGCGCACCCAGATCCAGTGCACCCGAGGCGTTGGCAGCTGGGCCCCGAGTCAAACTGGCCCCACCGGTCAGTCAACCAGGGCAGGGGAGGTCGTTGACCGGCCGGGATCTCGCCGGGGGCGAGGTCCCCGGCGGCAAGGCCGACACCAAAGGCTTCCTCACGGCGAGGCGGATCCAGCGGTGCGAAAACGAGGGCGGAGGCGGGCACTAGCGACGACAGCGAGTGACGCCGGCGAGCGGTGGCACTGCTCCACGGGAAACTGCCAACTCCGGCCACGGCGAGGCGCGGGAAGTGGCGGACTAGCTACGCGGCGTCGAGGTGGTGCCGAAGCGCGCGAACAGAGGGAGAAAGAGGGAGCGGAGTAGGGTCGCCCGCACGGAGCCAAGCTCCGGCGAGCTCCGCCATGGCGGACGGGGGAGGAGTGCGGCCAAATCGGCCCTCTCACCTTGCCGATAACGGCGACGGGTGGCACGGCGAGGTCAAGCGGTTGATGGTGGAGGCGCGGACACGAGCGAACGGCGGAGGCGTGGAAGCTCCGCGGCCGGCAATGGCGCGGCGACGCTTGCGGCTGCTGCTGGCGAGGGAGAGAGAGGAGCGAGGCAAAGCGGAGTGAGGCGGGCGCGGACAGACGCGGCTCGGACCGCGGCCTTGATGGCGCTGCCAGGGCGCGGCCACCGCCCACGGCCGCCGGTGACCAGCAGCCACGCGGTGCGCGGCAAGCGGAACAGGGAGGGCGCGCGGTCGGGGCGTGACACGGGAGTGGGCCGCCAGCCCACTGGGCCGAGAACTGGGGCGCGCTGCCCATTTTCATTTCTTTTTTTAATAAACAGCACCAAAACGCATTTTTGAGCAATTTCAAAACATTTTCAAGACATGGCCCCAAAACAAAATTTGTTCCTCATAAAATTCTCTACAACTTTTGTTTAGGTCCCATTTGTAAACAAAGATTTTATACTAATATTTAAAGCAAGTCAAAGCAATCCATTTAAAAGTCAAACAAGGTTAATAAAATTTCAAATTTGAAGTTGATGAAACCACCAACACAAACTTAGCTTCATTTTATGTCCTAAGCAAGAATCAAATATTTTTATAGCCCTAGGGGCACATTTGCATTATTGCACACAAAAATCTAGGCAGGGCATAAAGAAAACACCATGTTGCATTAGTTATAAATGCATGTTTCACTTGTTTCATGAGCATGTTTCCGCATGGTTCACTTAATGATTATGAATGAATGCCATATGGACATGCTTATGCTCATGAATGTAATGCAATGCTAGCTTAACACCCGGGGTGTTACATTAAGGTCAACTTTATATATAGAATCTCAGATTCAACCATTGTCACGTCAATTTAGGTGTTGGATGGAAAAAGCAAAATTTTCAAAGGCAAACTAGCCTTCCAAAATTCCTACAGTCTTTCCACTCAATTCACCTACTTACACAACAAGCAAGCTGGTTACTAACAAAACGTTTGTGGCCCATGTGTTAGCAAAGGGAAAAGATAATTCTTACAATGGTTCAAAAGCACTGAAATGCCTGAAGAAATGGATTGACTAATCCTTGGAGATTTGAACCTAATCAGGAAACTCGAGGACAGAAACAAACTGGGAGGAGTTATCAATGAGATGCTACTCTTTAATGAAGCTATGAGTGCCCTTGGGCTAGTTGAGCTGCCCTTACTTGGAAGGAAATTTACTTGGTCAAATAAACAGGCTCTACCTCTCCTCGAAAGGCTGGATTGATTCTTCACCTCTAACTCTTGGACCCTTTCATACCCTGAAGCCTCTGTCATAAGCCTTGTAAACGAAACTTGATATCACTGTCCTTGTATCATTGATATCTCCACTGACATCCCGAAGGGGAAAACATTCAGATTTGAAAACTATTGGTGTGAACATGAAAACTCCGTGTCCATAACACAAGTACACAACATGATTGGTCTCTGCCCACCAATCGGACATACAAAGCAAAAATCATTAGTGCCAAGTTCGAAAATCTCCGAATGATACTCAAAGTGTGGTAGTCTCAACTTTGGAGCCTCAATACAAAATCTCTATGTAAAGTTCACCATCACTTTACTAGGGACAGTGGAGGAACATAGGGACCTTAGTGTGCCTGAATGGAACTTTAGGAAGATTCTAATAGAAAAGCTAATTTCTTTATTGCAACAGTAAAGAACTTATCTGAGGCAAAGATGAACAATTAACTAGATAAAGTTTGGAGACGTAGGGACCAACTTCTTCCATGCAAATGCTAACTTTAAAGCAGAGCTTGCTCGGATAGCTAGATAGCACAAACGACACACCAAGATTCAGACATCAAGACAGCCTACATTCTCTAGGAATCATTCAAAAACAAACTTGGCAAGGCAAGTTAGCATGATAAGGTTGTTTGCTGTTTTGCTCAAGTCTGGGGGTCTGTTACGTTCACGGGTGTTATCGTTTCTCAGTTTGGCTGATGGTGTGCACGGCAGGCCTATTTTAAATCCTTCTTTTGTAAGCAAGTATCCCCAGCTACTTTATATCTGTTCCTTGTTTGCTTTATAAAAATAGGGTTTACCTCCGTAAAAAAAATGGGCTCATCCCTAAAGCCACAGCCGCCTTGCCCCGCTATAGGCCCATCTTCTCGAGCCCTATCAGGCCAAATTGCCAAAACGCTGGAAAAAAAAATTGGGTGCATACGCCAGACTCCCGTGCATACACGCTGGTGTCGCGTATCCATCTAGAGGAATCTACGACTACGATTGTGCCTCATCTGCTGCCCACCCTTGCTTTGCCGCTGGTCCCACGCGGTCAGGTGCTTCTCCCGTCGTCGCCCAGGCTCCCCCTGTCCGCTACGCTTGCCATTAGATTCATACCACGTCCACGCGGCAGCCATCCAACATATGCATGCAAGACTACCACGTGCATACTGTCTCCACCAGATTTTCTTCCAAAACGCTAACGTCCCAAACTTGCGAAACACGGGACGTACAACGTGGCCGCTCCGTTCTATTCGTTCCATTTGCAGTTCCGCTCATGAGTGGAAAGAAAAAAGAGTAAACTCAGCACTCAGCAGCAAGCAGTACCTTGGCATCCATTAGCCATGTAAGGATTGCCCTCAAATCCTTTGGAGCAGCTGCACCGTGCCCGCCCAAAATTGCTTCCAGCAACGCCTTCTTTATCTATGGTGCTATTCAGGCTTATGCATCTGCATGCCAATGCTACCGGGGATATCCGATTCCACGAACATGTCCCAATCACCTCTCTCCAGTGACCACTGGTCGATGGTTCTCTGTGGCTCGCCGGCGTAGTCCAGCTGCAAAACGGTCGCGTTCCTGACGAACCACTCCTGATCGGCGATGAACAGCACTCCTAAGCTCGAGGCCGAGCTGGCGGAAGTCTGGACGGCCAGTTCACTGAGCCGGACTCCGTACGACAGCTCCATGGTGGATGCTGCAATGGGCGTCTAGCAGCAGCCAACGCCGGAGCACGAGGTGTCGCCCAGTTCGGATCCGTCTGCGCACAGCGCCACGCAGACACTAACGTAGTTGCCCTTGCCCGAGACGGGGTCGTCGTCGCCATGGACGACGAGGGTGGCGAGGAAGTTGCACCCCATGGCCACGAACCGGTTGTGCGTGGTCGACACGAAGAGGCGCCCCGTGTCCATCACGCCCGCGGACCACGAGCCGTTGAACCGTATGGAGCTCGAGTTCCCCGGGAGCGAGACGTCCAGCATCTTGGTGTGGATCCGCACTGTGACATCGGCGAGACAGATGCCGACGACCTCCACGCCGTCCCCCACGAGGAGCCTCGGCGGCCGGCCCGGCGTACAGAAGAATAGAAGCCAACAAGATCTCGTATTAGGCCTCCGGTAGACGGCGCGGTGAAGCTCATGATCACGAAACTGATCGTGGATTGCGTTCCAGATGGTGAATGTCGTGGCTTTGGGAGCGCGAATGATGGCGCGCACATCCTTGGAGATGGTGTTGTAGAGCCAACTAACAATGCACTGGTCGACCATCACTCACTCTGGATCGCGACGGTTGGCTGTGGTGGGAGGACAAGAGAGATGAGAGCCGATGCTGAACTTTCCGATGAAAGCATCGATGAAACACCGCCACTCGGTGTAATTGGAGTCATTGATGTCGAGCTCAACAGGGATGTGGGACTTGATGTTGATAGATTGGAGGACGTTGGTGGGGAGGGTCGAGGGGGCAGCAGTATAGGACTCGCCGATGTCGGTGGAGGAGGAGGAGTTGGAGTCGACATCGGAAACGTCAGCGTCGAAGAGGGGGTTAGAGTCCATGAGATTGGATCGCGGCATGGGAAGGAGGCGCGGCGCGGCGCGGCGAGCATGGAGGGAAAAACGGAAAGAAGGAAAACGGCCGCGGCGAGCACCAGGGGGGCGCGGCGCGGCAAGCGCGGAGGAATAGCCAATCGGCAAGGAGCAGCGGTTGCGAAGGAGCAGGAGGATCAACTCGCGCAAGCTGATACCATGTAGAAGAATAACAAGATCTCGTATTACTCTCTGGGTGTTACATATACAATTACAGAGGGCCGGCGCTGGGCGCGCACGGGCAGAGATCGTGGGCGCCGTTCGTGGTCACCACGGTCAAGATATGACTAACTACCTTAGTATACACTATTACAATGCTATCCTTCAACACGGCGTCTCGTCGCATGTGAGGTTGAATTCCTCGCGGAAGCAGCCTCGGTGGGTGCCGAAAGGGTAGGGGACGGTTATGTTGCCGCAGGTCTCCGGGCAGCCGGGCAACGCCGCTGGAGCTGCCGCCACTGCTGCTGCCACTATGAACAGCAGGTGGAACGCTGGCGCGACGATCTTTTTTTGCTTCCGTGGAAGTGGAATGGCTAGAGGAGAGCAGCTCCATCTTGTTGCGAATGCTGCTCCAGTCCTTGGTATGAGGAAAACACCACGGCTGAAGACCCGCTTCTTGTTGGATCAGAAGTTCAGAACACTTGCCATGCCGTATGGAACGGGGAAGCTGAAAGTTCGTCGCGTTCGCGTATCGTCCGCGATCCGTGCTACCAAACAGGATTTTCTTTGGAGAAATTATTTATCTATCATAGAAGATTAGAAGGTGATGTGATGACTAGCTATTCAACAAAACGCGTGCAGCATATAAAACTCCGAAGCAGCTGGCTTGCTACAGTAACGCCACAACATTGTGTGCGCTTGCCTCACCCAGGCAGCCATATTATATTTGGTGAACTTCGCCGTATATAATACTTCTACTGCTTAAATTCAAAATGGCTTTGGCTTAAATTCTAAAGAAAATCAAAATGGCAGCCGCCGGTTTCGAATAGTCGCCTTTTTTTATCATTGCAAACGTCCTGCTGAGTCCCTTCTGAATCTTGATCAGCGATGAGCGCCACTCTGAAACCCAAGATAGCTGGTTAGCCTGGTTACGTGGAGTCTCTTTCATTTCACGGTATCAGTTGTAGTTTTGAGGCCACACCATTTTCTGAAGATTTTTTTTCTCTGCTTTCTTCTTCTGGGTGAGAAGAACAGGGAGGCCCTTCCCCTATTTTTTTTTCTGGTGCATTTCAACACATAGCCGGCCGGTCCTGCCGCTAGTTATTTTTTTATCATTTTGATTTTGAGTGATGCATTTTTTTTCTTTTTTGCAAAACCGTATAAGATAGGATGCACTGCTATGATTTATCTCTGAATGGCCATCTCCTGGGCAAGAGGCCAAGATTTACTTCGATTCTATTACAGCATTAAGCCCTGCCCCTGCATCAATCATTCAATTTAGAAATCAAGAACTCAACACCTTCAAGTAGGATAGCGTAACAATGCAAAGAAAGATGAAAAAATACGACGTGGGTCGTTCCGTCTTGCTTTGCTTGTGCCATTTGCACATCTACAGGACAGGATACTGGATACATAACAAAATGAACAAAGTTCACTTATTTACTGGTATAACTTATTAGTTCTACATCAACCATAATATTGTGGAGGTGCACAAGGCTATATCTCTAAGTTTATAATTGACGCCAAGTTTACAAAATGGCATTCAAAATTACTAAAAAAAATATGAACCCACAAAAGCAAATATCATCTTGGAATTTCATATGATTGTATGAACTCTTTCTCCAAACTGTATACTCTAGTTCCTTCATTGCCTTTGTTTCGGTTGTGTGACTGATCTTTTCGAACAATTTGAATTGTCCTTGAAACTCGAGAACTGGAGTGGACCTTTGATCCTGGCACACCTTCAAGAGTTATCTCCACTTGCCTCATTGTAGGCCTTTCTTCACTTTTTAAGCTTAAGCATGCTTCTGCAAGCCTTGCAACAACCTCAGCATCTTCAGCCCCTCCCTCTTCAACAATTTGTGGGTCTAGAATATCTAACAAACGATTATCTTTTATCACAGACACGAAGTGTGATGCTAGGCTTTTGACTTCTGACGAATGAGTAGAGAATACCGGTTTAACCCTTGTTAGTAGCTCTGCTAAGATTACACCAAAGCTATAAACATCACTCTTCTCAGTGAGTCGACTAGTGTAATAATATTCAGGATCAAGGTAACCATGAGTTCCTTGAATGGCAGTGTGTATTCCTGTTTCATCTATTGAAATTGACCTTGAAGCTCCAAAATCTGACACTTTTGCTCTTAAAGTATCAGTAAGTAGTATATTTGTAGATTTGATATCTCTATGAAACACTGATACGGATGCTGCGCAATGCAGATACGCAATTGCCCTTGCAGTTTCTAGTGCTATCCTCAATCTGTCTTTCCATGGCAAAGGGCTTTCACTTTGTCCATGAAGATGATATGATAGGGTCCCATTTGATATGAACTCATAAACTAGTAGAGGAACTTCTGTCTCGAGGCAGCACCCAAAGAGCTTCACTACATTTCTATGGTTAGTTTGCGAAAGTATGACAACCTCGTTTATGAACTCATCAATTTCCCTTTGAACCACAATTTTGGACCTTTTGATGGCCACAATGCGTTGATCAGCTAAGATGCCTTTGTATACTATGCCATGGCCTCCACCACCAAGGATCCGATTCTGATCAAATTTATTGGTTGCTTGCTCTAGATCTTCTAAGCTAAAAATCTTTGTCCTTTCGGCAATATCTTCATTTGAAGAAATCAACTGTTGGAGAAGCAATCCACGGTTTCTCTTGAAAAACGTTTGTCTCAATTTCTTGGCTCTCTGTTGCTTAAGTTTTTTTGAGATTTTGGTAACACCAAGAAGTGAAAACAGTAGTCCAAAACCTAACCCAAAGATTTAAAATACATATACGAGACCTACTTTTCAAATTGCTAAATTGTACTACTGCAACTGTGTTAATAGTGCCTATGTGTTTTTTTAACGAACCGGTATTGACAGTGTTTTTATTAATTAATATAGAGCAGAGAATACAAACAGGTAACGTTACCTGTGAGGTTATTATCTACAGGGTAGAGAAAACATCGATAGCAACTAAACTCAGCGGCGGTCGAGCAACTCCCTGTGTTTTTAAATGCATGATGTTTAGGACAAGTTAATCTCTACTCCTAAAAAGATGAGAGAGGACCCGTTCACTCCCCGTGGTGAGGCCGCAACGGCACACGTTCGTGACTCCTATTTGCGCCGACATGTGGGGCCACGGTCTCTCCCCCGAATGGCTCCTAGTCCTCTCTCGTGTTGCGGCTGTTGCCTCATCTGGCGCTCCCGTACGGCCGTTCCGCATCTCGCTCCAGCGATTTGCTCCCGGTCGGCCGCTCGCCCCCGCTCAATCCCTGCTGCGGTGCTGCCCGAGCCGACCTCGCCCCCTTCTTCCCTGCACCCTGGGCTCGATCCCTACTGCTGCTAGATCTCAACGACACGCAAGGCAGGCAAGACGAATAAGGCGAGGTGGGAAGTGCGGCGACGGCGTGGTTGGCCTGGGTCTGCGCCCCTCCTCTTCCCACGCTGGCCTTTCCGCAACTTTCTCTCGCCATGCCGGCCACCATCGCCGACGGCGCGTCGATCCGGGATGGCTGTGCCCAGATCCGGCGTGGCATACTGGCATCCGTCAGGCGAGGGACGGCTTCGACGTGTCCGTGGACCCTGCCGGATGCGTACGATACGATGTCCCTAGAGACGAGGCCATCGTGAGGGTGGTGACGAGATACTTTTTTTTATTTAATTCTTGTCTGGAGTTTTGTTGCACTATAGAGATTTTGAGGACACCAAATCTGATCCATTGTACCTATGTTCGTTTCCTCATCTTGTGTGAATCATCGGGACCATGTGAGTGGGATCTACATGAAGGTAAGCCCCTTGCATTTGTGGAAATCTCCACGCTCACAATCTGTTCAACAAAATGTCATTCTGTGTCATACGATTGTCTTCAGCTGGCAAAGGCTAGCATTTGCTTTGAAATAAGTTATAAAGTTAATTTATCAGGAATGATAATACTGCAAGTTGTAGAATTAATTTATCATGGATGATAATGTAATACACGTCATGAGACTTGGCATGACATGCATTCCGGTTGTGATATTTTTGGTTGTTTGATTTGCATCAGGATTTGTCCTCATATTCCGGTTGTGATATTTTTGGCACATGGCAACGCACAGGCTAGACCTAGGATCATGCTGAAAAGGTTTCTTCTGCTTTTGATAATTCTTGTGTAGTGGTCTCCAATCAGAGCTAATGTTGATATTGTAGAAGATTACAATGACTTCGTTCAAAAATCTAATGTGAGAGGAACCATAAATATTTACTAATTTTGTCCTATATTAGACTAACATATTTCTATAAGTTTTACTGACTGTTTTTGTAGGGACTACTCTTACTAGGTGTAGTAGTGAAAATGTGCCCTGTAAGGTTGTGTAGCTGACCAATAATTCCATCATCAGTCATGTAAACTTGGGAGAATACAAACAAGCTGAACTCATTTCTACCGAAGAAACGACATCTCATGGCATCGGATTAACCAAATATTTCATCAGAGACCCACCATGGCAGGTACCTGATACCCTACACTGCTAATTTGTCACTATGTAGTTAGAATTAGAAATAATCCAAAAAAGGCCTTTACATCTGTACATTGCATAGAGATTAATTGCTTAGTATGAAGGAGGCTATACAAAACTACTAGCTGTGTTATAGCATCAGCAATGCAAGGATTCTATTTGGTTGCACATTCAGACTAACTGCATTATACTCTGCAGTAATGAAAAATTCAGAGCAGATTAATTGCTTGAGACTGAAGTTGCTACTCCGTGTGACAACGAGGCTGGCAGCAGCAGTATCTAGCTTCCATGAACTAGAATACTCGATGGCCTAGCATCCAACACTGGCACACCATTTGTTTTTGTTTGCTAGCATTTAGCTACTTTGCATGTGGCATGTAGTAACTATTATATATAACTATCTGTATTTGGCATTCCAAACTTAGATCCTAATGTCTAACGACCTTGATTGACAGCTAAAATAGACGTGTTGTAATGAATTCCCATTCAAGTTTCGCAGTTGGGGATTGATGGGACCAAGATTGATTTAATATTTCATTTGCACTTGTATCAGCGATGCAAATTAATAGATCATGTGTCGCTTTAACTTCGTTATTGGTACCAACAGTATTTTGAAAACCTTTCTTATGACAACAAATTAGATTAGATTAACATAGTTTTATCACACGTAGCAACTTACGGGCATTAGCTAGTTAGTTTAAAGATGAACAAAATATTTGTCCTAAACTTTATATATTTTAAGGAAGGAGGGAGTCACTTGTGTTTATTTTGTTACAGACACGTGGTTTACTGCCGAGACATGACATAGGAGTATTACAATCTTCTAGTCTTTTACTTGGCTCTTCATGTACAGCTGGTTTTCTAGGATTACTCTTTGGTTTCCCATGACTAAAATTTAGCTACTAAAACTAATGACTAAATTTTAGTCACATATGGATTCTAGTGACAAAAAGGGACTAAAAGCAGTTCAACAAAGATCAAAATATCCCTAATGAATGTTCAAATCAGGGTGGAGACCAGCAATAATGAGGGGCAGCCCTTGTCCACTAGACACTTTAGTCCACGTTTAGCTACTTTTGGGTAACTAATGTGACTAAACTACTTTAGTCTCTTTTTAGTTAGTTTGTTTGGCAGTTTAGTAGCTAAAGTGACTAAAATTTAGTAGCTAAATTTTAATAGGGGCTAACCAAACATACCAAAAGAACGTGAGATGCAGCGGTTCATCATTTGTTTGATACCTGGAACTGGATGGCTCCTGGTGCTTTTGTTTGGTGAGCATTTGTATGTTCCTGGCACATTGACGCAGGTTCCACGGCATGGATAAACATCCGGCTGTAAACACTCATCGATGTCTGAAACGGGAAAAAGGTTATATATATATAGCCAGGCCAGGTGAAAAAGCAGAGCAGAAGAACTTCAGAAAGTCATAAATAGAAATCTTCTTGAAATGAATGAAATGTGAAAGCAGCAGTACCTTGGCATCCATCTCTGATGTATGGATTGCCTTGGTATCCTTGGGAACAGTTGCACCGTTTTTTGTCATAATTTTCGTAGGAGTAACTGTTGTTGCTTAGGCATCCAATGTCCTCGTCGTGGATTCGATCCAACCACCACTCCAGCACTGCCGGAACGCTCTGCGGCCAATACAAGGAAGTGGTATTGCTGGGCATGTCGTATCCGTAAAGGCTGTACCATGCCTTGTCAACTATGAACGCAGCTGCATTTTTTTGTTGTATCCAGCAGCTGCGGCTGCGATGTAGGCATCGAGCCTAGCGCGGACACAACTTTTATAGAGTACGTAGGGGCCCGCGCTTTGATGGGTGTGCGGCAGAGGCCAATACCCGAACAAGCTGAGATGGCATCATAGTTCATATTGTCGATGCACATGGCGGTGCCGGTGTTGTTTGAGCCGACAGGGACGAGCTGCGCCAGGATATTGCAGCCGATGGCCACGAACCAGTTGTATTCGATCGACATCACGAACGGCCCGGAGGCCTGAGGGTGTGGGAGAGCGAGAGACCAAGTGGCATTGAACTCTGGAGAGTCAGAGTCAGAGGCTGATGAGAACACGGTGCTGTTGATGCGTACCGTGCCGTCCGGCAAGGAGATGTCCAGCACCTGCACCGCACCGTCGCCCAAGAGCAGCAGCTGCTTGTCGTCGCAGGTGAGGCCGAAACCCTCGTGGAAGCAGCCGGCGCCGATGCCGAAGGGGTACGGCACGCTTACTTCGCCGCAGCTCTCCCGGCAGCCAGGCAGGGTTACTGGAGGCCCTGCTAGTGCCAGTGCTGCTGCCGCCAGGAGCTGAAGCGACATCCATCCGATCGTCGCTCGCCGGAAGATGGGAACCATCGTCGCTCAGCCTCAGCGCGAACGAACCTCTTCTTGTTTCTGCTTGAGGGAGTGCTTGACGAGCTGGGATGGTGGGCAGAGGAAATCGACGAGCACCATCTTCGCGAAATCAGCCAGGTAAGAGAAAAAAAAAATTGACCACTCCACTATGCAAGTGTCGTAGTGAGCAGGGAAATTGCAGTGCTATCCACACATCATTTGACTTTGACGGATGCCGAAGACTTCCACGGCGCCGTCGCCCACCGCCCATGAGGAGCCTCGGACGGTGAAAGTCGTTGGCTAGATTTGAAATTGCGAATTGCCGGATCACATTGTTGGACCAATAAATATCCTACCATCATCTCAATTTTCAATTAGTCCATTCGACAAACGGAACTGAAGTCGGCAGTAAAACGAGAGAGCCGAGAGATGACGATCGCCGTCTCGTCCCGCCGACCGACGATGACGATCGGTGCGATCGGAGCCCTCACGCTTCAGCTCATGGTGACAGCGGTGGCGGGCCCAATAGCCCTGCCTGGTTGCCCGGAGAGCTGCGGCGGCGTACAAGTGCCGTACCCGTTCGGGATCGGCCGGGGCTGCTTCCACCAAGGCTTCAACCTCACCTGCGACGAGGCGCAGCAGCCGGCGAAGCTGCTGCTGGGGGAAGGGGACGGCGCAGACCAGGTGCTCGGCATCTCCCTGCCGGACTGCACGGTACGCATCCAGAGGAAAATCTCGTGGGTGCAGTACGCCGCCGAGTTCAACGGCTCATGGTCCGTTCCGACGCCGGACGACGGGCCCCTGATGGTGTCGAGCGCGCGCAACTCCTTCGTGGCCTTCGGGTGCAACGTGCTGGCGAAGCTCATCCCCTACAACACCATGGTCACCTACACCAGCGTCTGCGCCGCCGTCTGCGTCAACACACCCGATGCCTCCTCGTGCTCCGGCACTGGCTGCTGCCGCACGTCCATCGCGTCGCTCGGCGCGGACCTCCCGTCGTACGGCATCCAGGTTAAGCATCTGGAAGGGGAAACCGGCAACTACCGTAGAGCAGCTTTCATAGTTGATCAAGAGTGGTTCGGCAGAGTCGAGGCCGAGATGGCGAGAAACTTCAGCAACCTGTTTTTTTCCAATCGGTGCTGTTCCGGTGATGGTGGATAGTGTTCCGGTGGTGCTGGATTGGTCGTTGGATCTGATACGCGACGCAGGCTTGTTCGTGCTGTCGCCTATAGGACCCCAATCTTCTGACTTCAGATGCATAAGCTCAAACAGTTTCTCCTATACTATCGATGGAAATTACGACGTGCAACTGTTCTCACGGATACGAGGGCAATCCCTATATTGATAATGGATGTCAAGGTAGGTATACCACTTTCTGTCTTATACTACAGTGTCATCTCTTTCTTTCGGCTTTTTTTTTTTTGCAATCATTTCGGCCTTTAATTTTGCAAGTCCAATTTATACGAATGACCGAGGTGCTTATCTAGCTAAAATTAGTTTAGTTATTTATTTTCTATATGTTTTCAGGCTGCTGAAGCAAAATTATGTGAAATACTTCATCTTTATGGTTCTGTTCTTTTCTCCCTTCTCCAGATATTGACGAGTGCCAGCTGCCAGATATTTACCCATGTCATGGGACCTGCATCAATATTCCTGGGACATACCGATGCTCATCAAAGAAAAGCATCAGGAGCCATCCTGGTACAAAATACTACTCGCTTTGAATAAAGGCTCTCCTTCAGTGTTTTGAGTGGGTAGTTCATCTCTTAATACCACTACTTCTATATTTTTCACTTTCCAAATTAGTTTTCTCTGATGTTATTGTGAAGTTTAAACATGTGATACAACTCAATTTAAGTGCAAAAAAAAGTCTATTTTTTACAAGACTGTAATTTGCTTTACAAGTAAATCAAGTGGCTAGTAATATGGCTCTAAGAAACATTCCAAGAAACATTTTTTTCTACACATTTAAGTGACTAGAAAATTTTGAAATGGATGTCATCCTGCATCTAGCTTACTGTAATTAATCCTTGACTCCTTGAGTTTATTTTCTGCAGGCTTAATTGCTATAATAGCAATAAGTTCTGGTTTTGGCCTATTATTTTCAATTCTGGGTGTTGCCAACATCATCAATAAACTCAAGCAAAGAAGGGCAAAACTTCGAAGACAAAAGTTCTTCAAGAGAAACCATGGATTGCTTCTACAACAGTTGATATCTTCAAATAAAGATATAGCTGAAAGGATGAAGATTTTTAGCTCTGAAGAACTAGAACAAGCAACCAACAAGTTTGACCAGAATCGCATCATTGGTGGTGGAGGTCATGGCACAGTCTACAAAGGTATCTTATCTGACCAACGTGTAGTTGCCATCAAGAAGTCTAAAATTGTGGTCCAAAGGGAAATTGACCAGTTCATAAATGAGGTTGTTATACTTTCACAAACTAACCATAGAAATGTGGTAAAGCTCTTTGGTTGCTGTCTTGAGACTGAAGTTCCTTTACTAGTTTATGAGTTCATATCAAATAGAACCCTATCCTACCATCTTCATGGATAATATGAAAACCCTTTGCCATGGAATGATAGACTAAGGATTGCACTGGAAACTGCAAGGGCCATTGCATATCTACACGGTGCTGCTTCAATATCTGTGTTCCATAGAGATATCAAATGTGCAAATATATTGCTTACTGATACTTTAACAACAAAAGTATCTGATTTTGGAGCTTCAAGGTCAATTTCAACGGATGAGACAGAAATACTTACAACAATCCAAGGAACTCACGGTTACCTTGATCCTGAGTACTCACGGAAATACTTTAAGCAGCCCCTTCCTGATTCTCATCTCCAGGCTTTGGCTGCTCTTTTCAATTGGTCCCTCCCTGAATTTTTGGGTGAGGGAGAGGGTGGTGTGCTGTTGTCTTAGGCCACCAGTGGTAATTTTTGGTCGTTTGACAAATATGTGTTAAATGGATCCTTCCAAAATTCTGATTTGGAATGTTAGGGGCTTAAATTCATCTTCCAGACAGGACTCTCTGCGTTCTCTTGTGGACTCTTCGCGGTCGGATATTGTGTGTGTTCAGGAGACCAAAATTGCAGGCATGTCTCGCAGGATTATTCTCTCAGCTCTTGGGTCTGATTTTCCTAATTATGTTGTTGTCCCCTCTGCCGGTGCTAGTGGAGGCATTTTGATTGCCTGGAGACGTCATATTGGTGTTTCAGGAGTTCAGAGGATTGATTATCACAGTGTAACGATTCAGTTTGCTACTGAGGATGGGCAAGCATGGTGGCTAACCTGTGTTTATGGGCCACAAGGTAGTGAAGATAAAATCCAGTTTCTGCAGGAATTACGCGATATCCGCGCAGCTTGCCCTGGGCCGTGGTTGATTGCCGGGGATTTCAATCTAATTTATAAGGATGAGGACAAGAATAATGCTAATTTCAATAGGGCCATGATGGGTCGCTTCATAAGGCTAATCAACGATCTTGCTCTCAAGGAGATTCCATTGCACGGCCGCAAATTCACATGGTCAAACCAGCAGGTTTCCCCTACTCTGGTGAAATTGGACAGAGTTCTCTGCACTGTGGACTGGGAAGACAGATTTCCTAGTTGTTTGCTACAGAGTCTGGCTTCTGATGATTCGGATCACTGCCCCCTTTTGCTTGGCCTACGGGATAACAATCCGGGTCGTCGCAGGTTTCATTTTGAATCCTTTTGGCCCAAACTTGATGGCTTTCAGGAAGCCATCTCCTCAGCCTGGGCCTCCGTTCCTGCTGGCCTCTGTCCTTTCAGAACCTTGGAAAAGAAATTCAAAGCTACCTCCAAAGGTCTGCAGAGATGGAGCGACAAAGTGGTCGGTCAGGTGAATTTTCAGCTCGCATTGGCTAGGGAAATCCTCCACCAGTTTGAGATCGCCCAAGACAGCCGTCAGTTATCCTCGGGGGAATTATTGCTCAAAAACAGTCTAAAAAAGCACAGCTTAGCTTTGGCATCGCTCCAGCGCACAATTGCTCGACTGCGATCAAGGATCAGTTGGCTCCGTGAAGGAGATGCAAATACAAAGCTCTTCCACCTTCATGCTCTTCACCGGAAAAGGAAGAACTTTATTGCAAAAATTATTGACGGCGAGCGAATCTGCACTAGTCATGAGGATAAGGCTGCAGTTATTGATGAATTCTTTGAAAACCTGCTAGGTAATTGTGCTAACAGGGAATACACTATCAATTTGTCTGAGTTAGAAATCAATGCGCATGATCTAGCTGATCTCGAGCTTCCATTTAGTGAGGAAGAGGTGTGGAATATAATTAAAACTCTACCTTCAGACAAAGCTCCCGGGCCAGATGGCTTCACGGGACGTTTTTACAAAGCTTGCTGGCCCATCATCAAGGATGATATTATGACGGCAGTTTCAGCAGTTTGGAACAGGAAGTTTCTGAACTTTGGCATTCTCAACTCAGCCTATATCACTCTCCTTCCTAAAAAGGATGGTGCTGATCAACCTAAAGATTTCCGACCCATAAGCCTAGTTCATAGCTTCGCCAAACTAATTACTAAAATGATGGCTAATCGTCTCGCTGGTCGTTTACAACAAATGGTCTCTCCTATTCAAAGCGCCTTCATAAAAGGGCGATTCATTCAGGATAACTTCATGATGGTTCAGCAAACGGCAAGGCTCCTTCATCAGCAAAAGCAGCCTCGGATTCTTCTCAAGCTTGATATATCAAAAGCCTTTGATTCTGTGTCTTGGCCTTTCCTCCTGGAGGTACTACAGCAGCTTGGCTTTGGGCAACTATGGAGAGATATCATTAGTGGGCTGCTCTCCTCGTCATCAACCCAAGTTCTTTTAAATGGGGTGCCCGGGGATCATATCCATCATCAGCGGGGTTTACGACAAGGTGATCCCCTCTCCCCCATGCTCTTTATCTTAGTTATGGATGTGTTGGGCCATATGATTGCTAAAGCCACTAGTGAGGGTCTGCTGCTGCCCCTGTCAGCTCGTGGAATACAGCACCGTATTTCTATCTATGCTGATGATGTAGCTCTCTTTCTCCGCCCGGAGGCTGGAGATATCTCTACAACCATGGATATTCTTAATCTTTTTGGAGAGGCATCTGGGCTCAAGACAAATCTGCAGAAAAGTAATGTGCTCCCGATCAGATGTGGTGAATTCGAGACTGCTACCATACAACACCTGCTGCCCTGCCCACTCTCAGAATTCCCATGCAAATACCTGGGTGTGCCACTCTCGCTAAGAAAACTAACCAAAGAACAAGTGCAGCCCATTATTGACCGCATTGCAGATCAACTGCCTGGCTGGAAGGTAGACCTAATGACAAGGGCTGGAAGACGGGTTCTTGTGCAATCCGTTCTCACTAGGATGCTCATCTACTTGGCTATGGCCATTGATTTACCCCCATGGGCTATCAAAGCGGTGGATAAAATTCGGCGCAGTTTTCTTTGGAGAGGCCGCAAAGACGCAAGAGGTGGACATTGTCTTCTAGCTTGGGTCAAAGTTTGCCGTCCACTGGAACTTGGAGGACTGGGAATTTCAGACATCAAGTCCCTTGGCTGGTCTCTGCGCATGAGATGGGTTTGGTTGCAAAAAACAGAGCCTCATCGTCCTTGGGCTGCTCTCCCATTCCATGTGCCTAAGCAAGTGAGCGCCTTCTTCTCTATAGCAGTGGAATCTGTAGTTGGAGATGGTGCAAACACTCTTTTCTGGACACATCGATGGCTTCATGGGCAATGCATTGCAGACCTTGCCCCTCGCCTTTTCGCGGCTATCCCTAATAGAAGGGTTAAGCAGCGGACTGTTCGGGACGCCCTCATTAACCGGGCTTGGACTTCAGACATTCAGGGAGCTCTTACAGTTGGTGTGTTTGCAGAATTTTTCAGTTATGGGACCTATTGTTGGATTTTCAGCTGCAGCCGGAGGTTGAGGATAGACACTTATGGAGGTTCTCCTCTAATGGACAGTATTCGACTAAGTCAGCATACGAAGGATTCCTTTTGGGTTCTACCCTTTTTGGACCTTGGGAAAGGATTTGGAAATCATGGGCGCCGCCCAAATGTCACTTCTTTGTATGGCTCGTCGCGCACAATAAGTGCTGGACGGCTGATCGCCTAGCACGTCGGGGGCTACCTCATCCGGAATGCTGTCCTCTTTGTGACCAAGAAAATGAGACTATCGACCATCTTCTTGTCCATTGTGTGTTCGCAAGAGAATTTTGGTTCAATCTGCTCAGACAGGTCGGTCTCCAGACTCTATCTCCTCAACCCACTGAATTATCCTTCCATGCTTGGTGGGAAAAAGCTTGCAGCAGCACCGATGATGAGATGATGAGGCAAGGAATTAATTCGATCATTATACTCGGAGCTTGGACTATTTGGAACATCGCAATGGGTGTGTTTTTGATGGAGCAGCTCCAAACTTAGCTGGGGCTTTGATCAAAGCCGGCGAGGAACGCCGCTTATGGTGTATGGCAGGGGCTCGAGGGCTTTCATTCTTGATTGCCCTCCTTCCTGGTAGTTAGAGGGTCTAGCTTATTTTGGTCGCCTTGTGTTCTTATCACGGGTGCGATTGTAATCTTGAAAACTGATGAGTGCGTGCGTGTGTGTGTCTGTTGCGTGTGTGTGTGGTGTTGGTGGGGTTGTTTGGGCTCTCGCCCTTTTCTCCTCTTAATATAATGAGGCGCAGCTCTCCTGCGTTTTCGAGAAAAAAAGAGTACTACTACACTAGTCGACTCACAGAGAAGAGTGATGTTTACAACTTTGGCGTCATCTTGGCAGAACTATTAACACGGGTTAAACCTGTTTTCTCCTCTCATACCTCAGAAGCAAAAGGCCTAGCATCACACTTTGTGACAATGATAAAAGAATATCGCTTGTCAGATATTTTAGATCCACAAGTTGTTGAAGATGGAGGGTCTAAAGATGCCGAGGTTATTGCAAGGCTTGCCGAAGCATGTTTAAATTTAAAAGGTGAAGAAAGGCCTACAATGAGACAAGTTGAGACAACACTTGAAGATGTGCTAGGTTCAAATGTCCACTCTGGTTGCCGAGTTTCAAGGACAAGTCAAAGTGCTCTTAAAGACCAGTCACTGAACCAAAGCAAAGGCAATGAAGGAACTAGACTATATAGTTGGGAGAAAGAGTTCATACAGTCATCTGAAATTCCAAGATGATTTTCGCTTTTGTGGGTTCACATCTTATTTAGTAATTTTGAGTATCATTTTGCAAATTGGGTCTAAATTAGAAACTTAGAGATATAGCCTTACACACCTCTCCACAATATCAAGGTTGATGTAGAACTAATATGTTATAGTACCAGTAAATAAGTGAATTTAGTTACAGTCTACCTGGTCGGTGTATGGTATTCATTTTGTTATGTAAATCCAGTATCCTGTTTGAAGATGTTCATATGGCACAAGCAAAGCAAAACAGAACGAACCAGTCGCATTTTTTTCATCTTTCCTTGCACTGTTACGATATCCTACTTGAATGTTGAGTTCTTGAAACCTATAAATTAATGTAGAGCTTAATGCTAATGCTTAGAATTTTATAGGCGCACTGTTTAATTTGTTAGATAGCTAGTGGTCACATCGTCTTCTAATCTTCTCTGATAATTTCTCCAAAGAAAATATTCTATTTTTTGTGCTGAATGCCAGTTTTCCTGTTTTAAAGGCCTATATTGTGATTTTACTCTCATTTTTCAACTTTGCAATTTTATCCTTGTTTTCTTAATCCACCGTAACGGGAGTGCTGGAGCGGTCGGTCGTTGGCTAACTGGCGGGGGTTGGTTGGTCCATTCAATCGCAGTACTATACGTCGTGGAAAATCGAGATTGCATTGGGCTAGGAAAAAACCTGATTTTTTTCGGTAAAAAATAAAAAACCTGATATTCTTTTTTTTTTGTCCGGCCTGAGCCACCTAAGTGGTTAGGCCCCGAGAGGCAGAAGCACCTTCATCCGTTAGCCTGGCCCTGTATGCACTCTCCACAACGTAATGTGCAAAGAACACTTCAAAATTTCCAATGGCAAATGTTTAGCCCCATCTTTTCAGTATGCCTATGATGAAATGAAATCCAATTTAACTTTGTAAAAAAGAGCTCTTGTAATTCGTGAACTAAATTTCTTGTTTAGTTAGCATGTCATTTACTGGCCGAGGATGGTCGAGTTCAGTTTGTTGACGATGCCGTTTCGTTAGTTTTTATGGAAAAAGTAACTTTCATCTCGAGGAACAATTCTGCATGATTTTTTTTCTTAACAGGCCAAGCAAGCCAAGTTGCTTCAGATTACCTTCATTATTTATAGATTCTAGTATTGTCCTCGCATGACATCCAGAACATGCATGTTTTAGGGAGTGCTCGGATTCAGGGACTAAAGTTTAGTAGATGTCACATCGGGTATTTTGATACTAATTAGAAAAACTAAACATGAGCCTAATTAGGCTTAATAGATTCGTCTCGTCAATTAGTCTCAATTTGTGTAATTAGTTTTGTAATTAGTCTACGTTTAATACTTTATGCATGTGTCCAAACATTCGATGTGACAGGGAATAAGTTTAGTTAGTATCACATCGGATGTCCAAACATTCGATGTGACAGAGACTAAATTCGATGTTAAATGGGGTGTCACATCGAATATGTGTAATTAGTATTTTTGATACAATGGCGCTTAAAACTCTGGCTTGGCAAGTTTCGGGTTGGGCCGTGCCCGTGCGACAGCACGCCTGCTTCCTTCAGCCGCGCACCCAATCTAGGCCGTAGTAACGGCCATTGCTTGTCTTGGGCCTTGCTCCGCGGCCCGTCATCTCCTTACCTGCTGCGATGTCCTTAGCTCACACGGGTTCAGGCTCGCCGGGCGAAGAACAGGGACTATGCTGACGACATGTTTGAGTGTGATGCACCCGTGGCATCTAGTGGCGGATGCAGAACAGGATTGAAGGGGGACTGGTCTCTTCTTCTTCCTCTCTCTCTCCATTTTTCTTCTCTCTTCCACCACTTCTTCTCCCTCACCCTCCCCATATTTCCATTGATGCACCAGTTATAGGGGCTGGAGCCCTGACAGCCCCCCTTTGGATCCGCCCCTTGTGGCATCCATATCCGTATGTGTTACGCCGGACATGCACGCATGCGGCGGCAGCAGCGCACGGGCACGACGCACGTACAAACTGGTTAGCTACAAGCGAATCACCGGGTCAAAGGGGAACGCATTGCTTAGGGCACATACAACGGGCTTTCAAGTGCCGTATGTAGGATGGTATTTTTGCAAAATACTCCCTCACGAACAGCATTCAAGGAAGAGAGAGATGGAAGCCGTCGTATGGTGAAAGGACGGCTTCGGCTCGTGCTCCAATGCCAATCGACGCCTTCGCCATGCGTTGTATGAATCGTTGATTCCAAGGGCTAAATTCTCAGGATCGAGTGCGATAGATGCCAGCGGTTGCAGACGAGCAAGTCGTTGATTCCCTGTGCCGCGGAAGCTGTCCATGAACTGTTGCACGCTGTCCAGAGATGCAAGGTCCAGGCGCGTGATGTGTAGCTCCCCTCCGCCATGCCGGCACACTTGGCCGCCTTGAGGAAGTCACGGCAGGCCAGAAGCCACGCCACCTGCAGCTTCTGCTCACAAAGTGACTGTTCAGAGGCGTTTAGTGGCGGCGAGCTCGTCACGGAGGCAGCGGTGGGGGGTTCGAGCCCCCCCCCCTACCGCTACCGGGCCAGCGGAGCCCCCATCGAGCCTTCCCTTCTAATTTTAGACACAGATGTATAAGGTAGGGTGGGCTGAAACCTATTTTGCTAATTGGGCTAGCAGTCTATCATTCTATCTCGTCCATAGATACAGAGGATTTTCTAGCCAAAGCCCAAAGCCCAAGTGAATCCATCGAGCGACGCCTCTTCCTACGACGCGACGGGCGCGCGGAGACGGGGAGCGGCAGTGCTGGGAGCGGGGCCAGGCGGGGTGGCCCGTGTCCGATGTACAACAGGGGCCGTCAGGCTGCCCAGGCGGGGGCGAGCACCGGCGCAGCTCGGGTGAGCAGCAGGCAGGGCCAGGGGGCTTTGGGCATCTAGGCGACCGAGCAGAGCAGGTGATTTTTTTTTCTTTGATTCAATGATTGAACGCCTTGATTGAATGTTTGATTCAGGGAGTCTAATTGTCATGAATTCATGATAGATTTTAATTTTAAAAATTTCAGTATGTCGTCGAAAAGGACTTTGCATAACTACTTTTCAAATTCATGTGGTAGTGCCTCAACTCTGCATACTAATGAGGGCACAAGTCAACCGAAGAAACCTAGGGCAGAGTTTAGTCATTCAAACCTAATTGCTGACCCTAGAAATCGCAAACCAATTGATTCTTATGACATAAGAGTCAATTGTAGGGTTTCTCCTTCCTTCTGCCAGTCAGTGGCCAAGTGTCCATGTAGCCGAAGAGTCCTGCTAGACCGTCTCATCTTGCTGCTCGTGCTGTGTGGCCTCTTGTGCCTCTTGCTGCGCCCGTGCGGCCGCCGCGAGCTTGAGCTCTTTGTCCTTGCCCTACAGGAACCGTAGAGCCCCAGGACTATCAACACTGTCCCCACCACGCTTCACGAGCACGTGATCGCCAAACAGACTTATCCCTGCTGCTACTCTCAAAGGCACGAAAAATCTAGAACACGTACTCACGTTCCCAGGTAGATGTTTGTGCCGAGCAGCACCGAGTCGAGGACCGTCGAGATGAGGAAGAGCGAATTGAACATAGGGGGATAGATGGGCCCGCGCTTGCTTATGACCCAAGATATTAGGACGAACATGACGCCCGTGTTCAACACGCCCTGGACTGGACATCATATTAGACGCTAGGATTGGTGAATTTGTCAGGTTTGTTTAAGCTGTTGGCATGGGGTCTCATGACTAGTAAATGATGGTGAGGAGCTGAAGGTCCCACTTGAGTGCCCACTCTGCTTTGTGTAATGGCTCAAGCAGATGCCCACCAGAAAGCATTCTATGCTTCCGATGAGGCAGGTCAGCACGGTAGTCCAGTACTTTGATGGAAAAACCGTCGTGTGTGTTTCGGTACATCAGTCATTCGCAAAACACTGAACGCTGAATTGGTCAACTGATAGACTGATGAATCACCCGTACCTGGATGATCAACCAAAGAGAATAACCGACGCAGCTTCCGCACAGGAACAGCGTGCCAGCAACCATGTTGTGGTGAGCGCCGGTGGGGCTCGCCGGGGCATGAGCATGGGAGCCTTGCAGCAGCAGCAGCAGGCCGGTTGGCCAAATGTGCAGTATGCGGCCTTTCAGCAGGCTCACCAGCAGAGTCCCGCTCATGCAGAGCAATGCACCGAAGAATTTCATCCTTCCAGACCATTTTGCCAGTGCCAGTGTCTCGGACCTTGAGAAGTTGAATCAGTCATGCATATATTATTTCAAGCTGCCTAGGCCTGCATGCGCAACAGTTCAACAGTGCATGGTCTCATAAGGGGATGGAATACCTTAGCAGAATGGCGATGATGAAGGTCACAATCAGAACCAGGTTGAGGAAAATTGCAGAGTAAGCAGCATTGGTTGTCCGGAGACCATAGTAGTACAGGCCCATGGCTAGGCCAACTCTGCAAGACGTGACAGAATTTCATGTTTTGAATCAGACACAAGGTAGTAAAACGGGTCACAAGAATTTACAGGCCCATGGCATAAGTAAAACGGCACGGGTCACAAGAAAATAGGAGAAAGGGACTTCTCACACTATGATTGTTGATTGTCAATAATTTACGCATGAAACTTAGGCACTGCATATATGTGAAATCATCAATCAGCTAGTTATCAGCTTATTTTGTTTCTTTTTTTATAAAATATAGTTGTGAACTGAAAGTGGAGTGTTTTAAATAAAGGTTTAAAATATACTACAGATGTGCATGTCCCTGTTTAACTTTTGTCTTGCAAAAATAAATTTGTGTGCCTTTCTTGTTTAATTCAAAGATGCAAAAGTTATCCACATGCTCTTATTTCTATCCCCACGCCAACATTCACTAAAGAAAGACGATTAACTAGTAAAATCTGATGAGAACTCACCCGAATGTAGCATTGGTACTTATCCAGGCCAACACAATCCAGTTCACCTTTTTCAACAATTCCCTGCAACATAAGATGGGGAGGAAGTTTTATGAATCAGATCTGACGATGTAGTATGGTTTTATAAAGGCTAGATCCATACAAGACTGATTGGCTTGGTCCTTAGAATATGCTCATCAGTGCCACCTCACAAGAAAAGAAATTGTTATTCTTAAGTTTGATTTTGAGAAGGCCTTTGATAAGGTTGAACACTAACTTATGCTTAAGATTATGCAATATAAAGGGTTTCCTAAGAAATAGTTGCAGTGGATGCAATTAATTTTTAATTCTGGATCTTCAGCTGTTCTGTTAAATGGGGTTCCAGGAAAGACTTTTCATTGCAAGAGGAGAGTTAGGCAAGGTGACCCCCTATCACCTTTGCTTTTCATTTTGACAGCTAATTTTTTGCAGACTCTACTTAATTCAGCAAAAGACAGAGGACTCCTTGCATTGCCAGTGCCAACTTTTAATCAAAGTGACTTCCCAATTCTACAGTATGCAGATGATACTCTGATTTTTCTGGTGGGAGATGCTAGGCAACTATTCTTTTTGAAATCTCTACTCAATTCTTTTGCTGAGTCAACAGGGCTGAAAGTTAATTATAACAAATCTTTGATGGTTCCTATCAATATTGAAGATGACAAGTTTAATATTTTGGCTAACACCTTTGGGTGTAGTAAAGGTTCATTACATTTTACTTATCTTGGTCTGCCTCTTAGCTTAACAAAGCCAACTATGGCTGATTTTTGGCCACTAGTAAATCGTTGTGAAACGCGTCTATCAAGTATTTCCTCTTTTCTAAGTCAAGCAGGAAGATTACAGTTGACAAATGCAGTTTTTTCAGCCTTGCCCACCTTTGCAATGTGCACTTATCTTTTACCCAAGACTGTGATTAAGCAAATTGACAGGTTTCACAAGCATTGCTTATGGAGGGGGTCAGATATTAATAATAGAAAACCCCCTAAGGCTGCCTGGAAGATGGTCTGCACCTCAAAAGAAAATGGAGGATTAGGGGTGATCAATTTGTCCACTTAGAATGAAAGTTTGCTTTTGAAGCATCTTCATAAGTTCTACAATCGAATGGATATTCCTTGGGTTCACTTAATCTGGGGGAAATATTATTCCACTGGTCGACTGCCTTCGCAAGCTCGGCATGGATCCTTTTGGTGGCGTGATGTTTTGAAATTGGTAAGCTCCTTTAAGGGTATGGCCAGGGTGTCAATAGGAGATGACTCCTCCTGTTTTCTTTGGACGGATTTATGGAATGATAAAATCCTAGAGACATCCATGCCACAACTCTTTTCTTATGCTAAAAACAAGAATATTTCTATGAGAGAAGCATGTCAAGCCCCAGCATTTCAAGATCTCTTTCATTTACCAATGTCAGCTGAGGCTTATCAGCAGTTTCAGAACTTGGAAATGGATCTTCAAACTCTACACCTTCTTCAGGAACCAGACTCTTGGATCTATATTTGGAATACAAATATTTTCTCCTCAAAAAAGACTTATGCACATCTAAGTGAGAGACAGGCAACTCATAGAGCTTACTCCTGAGGCTTGCAGCCAAAAACAAAAGGAAAGTTTTCTTTTTGCTTGTTATGAAAGATCGGTTAAATACAAAAAACTTGTTGAGGAGGAAAACAATGTTTTTAGAAAGATTATAACTGTGTTCTGTGTAACATTCCAACTGAGGAAACTTTGCATGACCTCTTTTTGAACTGCCCTTTTGCAAAGGACATGTGGAGCACCCTGGGCTTAGATTCCCAAATTTCAAATGACCCTATACAAGTTCTAGAAGCATTCAGAGGTCTTTTAAATGTTCCGTTCTTTATGGGAATTATTATTTCTATGTGCTGGGCTATCTGGTCACTTCGCAATGATGTAATCTTCAGAAGTTATGCATTGACATTGGCAGCTGGAAAGCGACATTTCAAGACTGAATTTGCCACAGTTATTCTGAGGGCAAAGAATGCTTACCGATCATAGATTAAATTATGGATAGAAGCCTATGTGTAATAACTTTGATTTTCTTTGTTTCTTTCTATGTTTCATGATTTCAAGCTGTAAGACTTTCTTAAGTTTTAAATAAAAGCTCAGTAGAGAGTTATCCCTCCTGTTTACCCTAAAAAAATATTGTGTTAAATTAACAATCAATAATGAACTGGTGTCTATACTTGTGATTCGGACTTAAAACTGAAAATTGAGCTCCTATATACATGATGCAAGGCTTGCGTCCCTATGTTTTTTTAATTGAAACTTCGATCTCTTGGTTTCTTTGTGTTTATCATGCCATTGTGAATCTAAAATCTTTCTCAGCGAGCCGTAAAGAAACATAGCGAAAGTGCTGCAGTAAAATTATGGTTTATGAAAGGATCAAGATGCCCAAGAGGAGGTTGAATTGGGCTAATTCTAAAATTCTTGCAATAATTAAGCCCTACACTTAGTCCATTTCACCCCCTTGTGACTAAAAGTGATTCTAATGTTCTACTGCATAAAAGTTTAGCACCCTAGGTTCAAATCCTACTCTAGCATGACAATTCTAGGAATATAAAGACAAGAATTGAATTGCTCAAATATAAATACTCAAAGTAAAGAGAGGGAGAGGAGTGCGGCGATGTTTTTTTGAGGTATCGGAGAGTCGTCACTCCCCACTAGTCCTCGTTGGAGCACCCGCGCAATGGTGTAGCTCCCCCTTGATCCGCGCAAGGATCAAGTGCTCTCTACGGACTGATTCTTCGACACTCCGTCACGGTAAATCGCCCACAACCGCTCACAAGATGACTTGGGTCATCCGCAAGCTCCGTCAGATGATCACCAAGCTTCCAATCACCACCGAGTCGCCTAGGTGATGAGGATCACCAAGAGTAACAAGCGCAAACTCTCACTTGACCATGACAAGCCTAATGAGAAAGGTGGATACATACTACTCCCTATGCACTAATGAGGTCATTAATCTTATATTCTCAAATCTCAATCACCCTACTAGGCTTTTGCACTCACTTGCACTTCAAAGGTGTTTCCAGCTGAACAAATGAGCAACAGGCCTCCTATGGACGAGTGGGATAAATATCTATATTCAAAACATAACGGTTGGAGGCCAACTCAGCAAATTTTGGGGTGACCGAACGCGCCAGTCAGGGTGACCGGATGCTCCAGTTAGTAGTAAACGTCGTTGTGTTAGAAGTAGCCATTGATACTGACCGAACTCTGTCCTGCGTCCGATCAACAGCCATCGGACGCGTCCGGTCAGCAAAATCTCTCTCTAGATGCTCTCTGATGTTGATCGAACGCTGGCACCCCAACGTCCGGTCCAACATCCGGTTACTGTCTGACATCTCAGCCGATCAAATGAATTGACCGGACTCTCCCAGCTGCTGCGTCCGGTCACAACCAGACCAGCGTCCGGTTAGTCATTTGACCCTCCATTCACTTTCAATTCCAAATCCTCTGTGAATGAAGTTGACTCCAATTGATCTTTGGGCTGTTCCTGAGCTACCTAATGCTAGTTTTAACAAGTGTGCATCACACCTAATCCATTAGACTCACCTAGGTCAAGCTACTAGTCCATATCCCCTTAATAGTACGGCCAAAGGAAAAATAAAGTACTAAACTAAAGTGTCCCTCCAACGCCAAATGACACTTAGAACTAGTCCGTCCTTAACCTTATCGTCCATCCTTTGAAAACCGAAACGATTTTCATTGATAGGGGCATGAATACCATAATTGCCCAATCAATTTACATTATCATGACCTAACTTAATTTGCCTCTGCAAAACACACGTTAGTCATAGCAATCTCGTGTTGTCATTAATCACCGAAACCCAACTAGGGGCCTGGATGCTTTCAATCTCCCCCTTTTTGGTGATTGATGACAACACAACCTCGAGTATGTATAAGAAACGAGTGAGGTTTCAAATATGCTTGGTTCATATAAGCACTTGACAATAAGAACAAAAGGGGTTAGACATGCTTATATGATCCAAGCCAACACAGTGTACTCAAAAGATATGAAATAAGCATGAGTACATAAATTAAAGCTCATTTGAATCGGAGTAAAATGCGGAAGCAAAACAAATGAGCATAACCAAGTGACATGACATATATATATATATATATATATATATATATATATATATATATATATATATATATATATATCTCACAATCACACATATACCACATAGCACAATGCCTGAAAGTAAACATGAATGCATGAAGTATCACACACAAAAGAACGAGTCCATCTCACACGCTCCCCCTAAGTCTAACATACTCACTCCCTCTCCTCCTTTGGCGTCAAGCACCAAAACCTAAGGGTTAGTCGGTGGGGTAGGAGCAGATGAGTCGGGCGCTGCGGTGTGGTGAGAGATCTAAAACTGAGTTGCATCATCCTCTGGCTCTGAACTCTGAGCGTTCTGACCCTCGGACACTGGAAGTGGAAGTGAACCGGTCTGGGTCTGCTTGGCCTATGGCTCTGAAGGTGACACTGTAGGAAGTGAAGCCACAACTGGTGCTATCGCTGTCGCTGAAACCTCAAGAGTAGGAGTGACTATCTGAGGCGGCTTGGATGAAGCAACAGACGACAAAATCATCTCAATAGTCCTGGTGACTGGTGCAGCTATGGTGGGTGCAAGGGCTCTGAACTCTGGTGGTGTAGGCTGTTCGGTGAGCTCACTGAAGGTAGCACCTAGACTCCTAGAGACAGGGGTGTCCGTCACTAGCATTGAAGTGGACTGAGTAGGAATAAAGCCCGTGACTAAAGGAGTAAAGTGTGTACACTGCTCTGTCCCTGGTGAAGCAAACTACTGAGACACCTTCTCTATAGGTAAGGCAAACTGAGGAGCTGACTGTCCCTAACTCTGAAGCCCACTAGGTTGTATAGCTGGAGTCACTGGAGTAGTGGTGGTAGGCTGACCTATCTACAGTGAGGGCTGCTGAGAAGTGACCCCTATAGCAGTGAAAACATGTTGCATGAAGCCAAGTAACTGTTGTTGCATGGCATGTTGCTGCTGTTGAAACTGATCCTGACGTGCCTGAACCTGAACAATAGCTGCTGCAGTCGCTAGTGCCTGGCGTGCCTAGCCTACCTCATTCGCTCAAGTATAGTTAGGAGTGCTGGGTCTGCCTATGGCTGTTGTGGTGGAGCTGAGCTGGAGCCACTGGCCTCTGTGTCGTGTGGACGATGTGGCATCCACGGAATCGGTTGATAGTCATCATCTGAGCTGTCACTCGGGTCGCTCTCGACCTCATCCTCCTGTTGTGCATCTAGCTCCTCCTTCTCTATCTTAGCAATGGCCCTGATGGCCTCATTCTGCTCAACTGCAGTCTCTGGCACCTCCGGTCTACGGCTCGGCTGACTAGGTGTCCTCCCATGACTGTGACGGAACATCTGGCTCATGTCATACTATGGGAACTCTGTAGTAGTACCACTCAACTCGGCCACTGTCTCTAGAGTCATCTATGAAACTGCCTGTCGAATGAGAAAAGTGATCCAGTGAGCATATGGCAACTGACAGTGACATCTGAAGCCCTCTGCTAGTGTGTCCTCCATCTCTGAAAGCATCACATCCCAAATATCAAAGACAGTCAAAGAAACAAGGTGATGCACTAGCCACAACTAAATGTGAGTCAGTCCCTCGTGGTAGCCAACCCTCAGAAGTAAAGTTCTCCTCATAACTGTCTCAAGGATCCAAGCTATAGGGGTAAGGTCGCGTGGTGTCCTGCTCGATCCCTCTCCAAATGGCACAGTGAAGCAGGGCTTGACTAGATCTGTGGGTGGTACTAGCCCGCCGTGAGGGTGTCTCAGTTGCTTTGTCTGTCCATAGCAAATCTCATGGATCCGAATGGGGGACTCTGGATGCCTCAGTATCTCTCTGGTCCTAGAGCTCTAGAGCTTGTTGTCATGGCCTTTGAAAGTAAAGTGTATATACCTATGCCTAGGGTCAATCCATAAGGAGGAATAGTACTCTCTAACCCACTCTGGAACGTATTAGCCAGTCCGTCCAAGAAGGTCTGTCAGCCCTGGTAGGTAGCTGAGGTGGGGACGGATCTGCTCTCCTGCAACTACCACTATGGACTCAAAGGAGCACACTCTCTATGACTTGAATGCCACCCCACTATTAAGGTAGGCATTGTAGAAGTCCTCCTGCACACAGTGTAGAACCGCTCTGATGCACGCTCATCCGTCTCAGCGGAAACCAATCCTCAAACTGTATGAAATGAAGCAGCTACACCTACCTGGCTGTGGCTACCCTCAGGTTCAAGTGTACCACAGGAGGTGGACCCTGAGGTCTAGGAGGTGCACCTTGAGGTCTGGGAGGTGGACCCTAAGGTCTAGGAGGTGGCCGCTGTGTTAGAAGTAGTCGTTGATACTGTCTGCGTCCGGTCAACACCCACTAGACGCGTACAGTCAGCAAAATCCCTCTCTGGATGCTCTCTGATGTTGACCGGACGCTAACACCCTAGTGTTCGGTCTAGCATCCAGCCAATGTCTGACATCTCAGCCGATCAAATGAATTGACCGGACTCTCCCAGCTGCATCCAGTCACAACCAGACCAGCGTCTGGTCAGTCATTTGACCCTCCATTCACTTCCAATTCTAAATCTTCTGTAAATGAAGTTGACTCCAATTGATCTTTGGGCTATTCCTGAGCTACCTAGTGCTAGTTTTGACAAGCGTGCATCACACCTAATCCATTAGAGTCACCTAGGTCAAGCTACTAGTCCATACCTCCCTTAATAGTACGGCTAAAGGAAAAACAAAGTCCTAAACTACTCTAAGTGTCTTTCCAACACCAAACAACACTTAGAACTTATCTATCCTTAACCTTATCATCCATTCTTTAAAAACTAAAATGATTTCCATCGATAGAGACATGAATACCATAATTGCTCAATCAATTTCTATTACCATGACCTAACTTAATTTGCCTCTGCAAAACACACGTCAGTCATAGCAATCTCGTATCGTCATTAATCACTGAAACCTAACTAGGGGCCTAGATGCTTTCAGTTTGTTTTCTAAAGGAACCGAGTCGTAAATGGATGAACATGAAATTTATAAAGTGGACTATGCATTCATTTTTTATCATATATACGTGTGTGTGCATTCAGGCACAGAGGCAGCGGTGGGGCAAGGGGGCTCTAGCCCCCTACCGCTACCGGGCCAGTGGAGCCCCCTTGGAGCCTCCCCTTTCAATTTTAAACACATATGTATAAGTTAGGGTGGGTGTTGGTATAAATTAAGTGCAACTAAAATATGAAGGATTCTGCAAGCGCACAGAATATACCATTGTAGTATTTTACCGAGAGTATTCCAGGTATCGTTATTTATATTTTACCACAGGGAAGCAAGGGTTAAAGAATCTGATAATTTACCATCATGTATCTACTAATTTAGTAAACCAACTAGACTATAGCAGAGGTAAATGATATATGAATGATAGGATTTATGCAATATGACACACATGGGATAGGCCACTAAAGATACACAACTAGTTAACTTGGGAGGTCAACGGGTGAGGTAGATTCCTATGATAATCTTATCACATGATAAAGGTACACTCAACTATGTTAAGACTTACCATACTCTTGTGCACTTCGGGACACCACTAGATAGGAGAAAGTACCACAAAGGATACCTCTACTGACGTGACTACGGTCCTACAATTTAAGAACATGCTCGATTCGATATGGACGGGGCTGTCACCTCCCGTACTACCATACAACCAGGGGACATGGTGTACTCATATGCAGAGCATCATGTAAACACCACGCTTACACGAGGCTCAGCTACTTAGCCCAACCAGTAAAGCCTAGACTAAGCGCTCTATAAACTAGCACACAAAAGCAATGATAAACTCAACTAGAAAGATATATTCAAAGTAAGCATATGCATGTAAATAAGAGAATAAGTATAAGTCTTACAGAATGTTGAAGTGAAGATATAAGGCTTTACCAAGCCTCCATGACTAGATCTAGAACCTTGAGCAAGATCCCGACTCGACCCTCTCTCCCAAGATACTAATTTACTACATTGGAGAAGCTAGACCTAATCTCCTGGAGAGGTCATCCTTTCATGGGACACCTCTCACCTGATCTTGGATAGGAAATAATGAATTAGGGTTTAAGGGATGCCTCCTCCATGGGCCAGGGGCCTTGCTTATATAGCCCTCTAGGAAGCACCACAACCCTCAAATCAAACCGACCTTGATCTACGATTATTATTGATCCTCAAAGGCGGTGGAGGCATGATCCAGGAGGTGGAGCCTAATTGGCCACACTGGGTGGGGCGCCCGCCCCCACCCTTGGGGCGCCCGCCTGGCCTTCGGGCCCGTTTTACCTCCGGTTTGTTTCTAGAGTTTTCTCGTATCTTCTAGATTACAGAAAAGTTATGCGTAATCCTGTTGTCTCTATGTAAACCTGACATGTCGGTCTTCCTTTATTCTTTTCAGCTAACACCCTATAGAAATAGACATTCACTAAAACTCGTGGAATTATGTTAGTAAACCCCCTATATCTAAGTGGTAATTATTGTTTAGTTCTTTTTTATGCTATGTTGACGGTTAAAAAATGATACTTATCTACCGTCAACAGTGGGCTAGGACCTATTTTGCTAATTGGGTCAGCAGTCTATCATTCTATCTCGTTCACAGATACAGAGGATTTTCCATCCAAAGCCCAAAGCCCAAAGCCCAAGTGAATCCATCGAGCGACGCCTCTTCCTATGACGCGGTGAACACGTGGAGACGCGGAGCGGCACTGCGGCAGCCAGGAGGCCAGGCGCTGGGGACGGGGGCCAGGCGGGGCGGCCCGTGTCTAGTGTCCAGTAGGGCCGTCAGGCTGCCCAGGCGGGGGCGAGCGCCGGCGCTGCTCGAGTGAGCAGCAGGCCATCGGCCAGCCGCTAGCAAGCAGGGCCGCAGGGGGCTCCAGGCATCTAGGTGACCAAGCAGAGCAGGTGATTTTTTTTCTTTAATTCAATGATTGAACGTCTTGATTAAATGTTTGATTCAGGGAGTCTGATTGTCATGAATTCATGATATATTTTAATTTTCAAATTTTCAGTATCTCGTCGAAAAGAACTTTGCACAACTACTTTTCAAATTCAAGTGGTAGTGGCTCAACTCCACGTACTAATGAGAGCACAAGTCAACCGAGGAAACCTCAATTGTTCTGATTTCTCTACGAGTTTTGATCGAGAAGAAGTCTTCACAGGGCTTCCACTACTGTATTCTTAAAGCGGTACTTCAGCCGGAAAGCAAGCGGTTCTGGTCTAGTCGACTCTCGTGCATGCTCCTCTGGGTCAGCACGAAAAGAAGTTGTTGCCTTGTCCGGATAAGTGGGAAGGTGAAGACTTCCTTTGCACAGCTCTGTTAAAGAGCTTTCTCATGGGGATACGATTATTCATCCCACAACCCAGCCCTATTAGGAAGCGATAGAAGTGGAAAGATAGCTGGTTTCAGATCGGCATCCCATCTCTGAACTTTTGCTTCGCCCTTACTTGGAATGATAAGTAGGTCCATCCGTAAATCCAGGGGCATCGGCAAAAACGCTAGTTTTGAACCAAAAGAACCAAAAGGCACTGAAAGTTGTTTTGTCAGATCCACCTTCCGAACTTGAAACCGCTAAATCGGAGGGCAGAGTTTAGTCATTCAAACCTAATTGCTGACCCCGAAAATCGCAAACCAATTGATTCTTATGAACCCGAAATTAGACCAAGTAAAGAGAGCATATGCTTTGAGTGGTCCAACCCAACCTCGTGAATTTCCATTTCCTCGCAAATGGATTGGTGGTGAATGGAGATCATTTCAAAAGACTTAGTTTGGTGAATTTGACTGGCTAGAGTATAGTGAGTCTAAGGATCAAGCTTGTGGGATACGAGGGAAAATGAATGGGTGTTGTTTCTCAAAAAGTGAAAACATTCTGTGAGAAGAATGAGATTGAAGTGTCAGATATGGGCAAGGAAATAAATGTTAGAGGGACATCTATACAAAGAAAGCAAAAGGTAACAAACATGTATTACTATCATGTTGAGATTTTTCTTGTCGCCATTGATGCCATCTTGACTGAGTTGAATCATCGGTTCAGTGAAATTAGTTCAGAGTTATTAATATGTATGACTGCTTTTAACCTAAGGAACTCCTTCTCTAATTTTGATGTGGGCAAACTTGTGAGGCTTGCTGAAATTTATGCTGAGGATTTTAATATTGGTGACCTCACTGTTTTGCCAAATCAACTTAGACAATTTGTAAACCATGCTAGAAGAACTCCAGAATTTCTTGGATGCACTGAATTTGGAAAAGTTATTGAAATTATGGTGAAGACTAATATGCACACATCTTATAAATTGGTTTATCGTCTCATTGAGCTAACCTTGATACTACCGGTGGCAATGGCTTCAGTTGAGAGGATATTCTCAGCCATGTCTATTATAAAGACATATTTGCGTAGTAAAATAGGTGATAAATGGCTCAATGACTTGATAATATGTTATAATGAGAAGAAGATATTTAGAAAGATTGATAATGAAAAGATCAAAAAGCGGTTTCAAGAGATGAAAAAGCGTCATATGTTATTGCCTAAAAAATTAGTGGTACGCTCTATTCTCTTCTAAATTCATAATTTGGAGGTCCATATATGTTTGACTAATCAATTATGTCTATTTGTGTAGATTGCTACTTTGGATGAATAATGTGTGTCAACGTCACGCGCCACCTATTAGTTTCGTAATTTGGCCTTTTGATATAAATGAACTGCATCCTTTATTTTTCATGATGTATTTTGTAAATTTCATCGTTAATCAATGTTTTCAATATAAGACTACTTCCGGCTATCATATTTGTCTACTGTGAGGGGTCATAGTAGAGCTAAGTCGTTGTAACACTTTTGTTCAGCCCGTCCTAAATTTTTTGCTGGCTTTGTCCCTGTCGGTGCGTGGTGGTGCGTAGTGAGGTTCTAAAGCGGACCGATAATGTAAAGAGCGGTAGAGGTCGACCTAAGGACGAGTCCGTTAAGAGAGACCTGAAGGAGTGGAATATCTCCAAGGATTTAGCTATGGACAGGAGCGCTTGGAGACTGGCAATCAACGTGCCTGAACCGTGACCTCTTTCTGTCTCGTGCCTTTTATGTCTCTTTATATGTTTCTCTATTTCTCGTCTCTTTTGGGTTTCATCTCTAGTCTACCCCAACTTACTTGGGATAAAAGGCTATGTTGTTATTGTTGTTTGGCTTTGTCCCCGCCGAAGAGTGAGGGATCGTTGGCTCCAAGGCCGGTGCGGGGAGCTCACTGCGCTGCTCATCGCCGTGCAAGATCGAGCACTAGAATTTTACCTCACCACGCCGGCTGGAAAGAGACGCTCGCGAGAATACAGATGAGATGTGGAGATCGAGAAAAAAACGGCGATAAGAACCACACAGTCAAGATTGAGCAGAGATAGACGATAGGAAGATATAAGAGGCAACATGGTACTTTCATTTTTTTGTTTATTTATCATTGTTTTTCTTTACTTTCCATATATTTTTTATATATTTCTAATTTGTTTATGCTTGATCTTTTGTAGCCATGCATGATCATCTTATTTATACTTAATCTATTTTTTACTAACAAGCAGCACAATGATATACATGAATCATATTTACACTTATAGCTACATACAAGCATTAAAGAATTAACAGATAGCTAAGTAGGCAACCATTGTACGCGTTGTCTATTTAAGAGCATCTCCAAGAGACTGCTAAAGTCTTCCGGTAATTCCGATTTAGAGTTTTCGAGCAAAAAAAAAAACACATCCAACAGTCTCGCTATGTCGATTCTAAAATCCCGAGTCTGCTATTCTGGCTTTCTCGGTCGCTAGAGAAGCCGAGCCGCCCTGGGGTTTCCCGCGCGGACGTCGCCCTTCTCACGCGCGCGCCTCCCCCTTCCACACGAGCGTCTGCAGAGGTGCGGCCTGGCCCTTTCCACGCAGTGCACCGTGCTGCTGTCGTTCGTTTTTAGCGCTGGCAATGAAGAGGGCGCCAAAAGGTTGGATTCTTGCTCGACTCCGGTGGTACGCGGACCAAGAACGGGGCAGCGAGGCGCCCGGCAAGGGCCGCGCCAAGTATATGGTATATCTCGTGAAGAACAACTTCTTGTAGAAATGCATTGCCAGTACCCATAGCGGCCGGAGAGTTTATCTGAGCCATCCGTTTTTGCCTAGGGATTCGAAAAGGCCCCCACCTCTGCATGTTAAAGGACCTCAACAAAATATTTTTTTTAAAAGCAGGCCCCAGCGCTGGTCAAATTTTTCTGCCTCATCGATTCGCCAATTGAAACCTGCCTGGTTCCATTTCCCGCCTGAGGCACGAGACTGCCAGCCGCACTCAAATTTTCAGGCACCCGTCTTCATTTTATCCCCATCCGACATTCGTTCCTCCACCAGCATAGCTCCTCGTGTAACCCTAGATCTTTTTTTTCCCTCTTGCTATCCCACTTTCTACATGAGTGGAGTCGCCATGTACGGCGACCAACTCGGCTCCAGGGGCGGCCGCTTGCGCCCTGGGTTGCCCGGTGGTGGCGGCCCCATTGGTCCCGGTGGCTCCATAGGTGCCGGTGATGTCCGCTCGCCAGGTGGGCTGACTGGCGCTGCTGTCGGCGGCCAACTCAATGCCGGTGGGAAACTCGGCTCCAGCGGCGGCCGATTGCTCCTTGGGTTGCCCAGCGCCGGCGGCTTAGTCGATGTCGGCATATTCCGCTCACCAGTGGCAGGCGACCCACTTAGTGCTGGCCCCTTCCGCTCGCCGACGGGGTTGACTAGCCATGCCGGGAGCCCCATAGGTCCCGGCGGCGTCGGGTTCACGTCGCCACCTGGGCTGATTGCCGGGTCCCCAGTCGACCCTCGCGGCGTCCGTTCATCCCCTGGGTTGATTGGTGCTGCCGGCAATGGTGTTGCAGGAAATACACCCATTTTCATGTCGAGAAGTGGAGCAACCGGTTAGTTTCCTTTCACTAGCCCAAGTTTTAATCCAAATGTCTCATCCCCTTTTGCAGTTCCTGGCAATGCAGCTCAGTGGATTGCACAAGATCCTGTCTCCCCTTTCCACATAAATGGGCATCACATTCCACGTATGAGCCAATTTGAGATGCATCCATCTAAGGGGGTGTTTGGTTGGAGGATTTAAAGTTTAACAAATACTGTAGCACTTTCGTCTTATTTGACAAAATGTTTTCGATCTTGAACTAATTAGGCTTAATAGATTTGTCTCGTAAATTACTCCTAATCTATGCCGACATGCATGCAATTAGTCTACATTTAGTACTCCATGCATTTGAGAGAACATTGATGTGATGAGAGTTAAACTTTAACACATCCAAAGCAAACGGGGCCTAATTTAGAGGGACCTGGTAGTTCCTTTATTGCGTCACAGGTCACCCAAACCAAATCCATACCAGGTAATGAGCAGTAATCCCATTCCAGTTCTTTTTTGTAGTATTGGTTCTCTGCGTTTGGTAAAGCCCATCCAAATTCTACTAAAATTCCACTATGGACTCACATCCTTTTTTTTTTGTATCTGCATATCCATTTCTGTTTGAAATCTTGTCGAGTTAGCTTGCTTTCAGGTTATTTCTTCAGGTTCAAATCTGTGAAGCAAAACTGTCGTCCGTGTATGTATTTAGCTCGATGTTCTGACTTCTGAGCAGTGTCGATCCATGTTATAGTAATAAGGTAGAGAAAAACATTGTACTGGGTACTTGCCCAAGGACATGTAAAATATTTTTCTTTCTTCTATTGATTTTTTTACATCTTTCAATTCAGTATTCTCATAAGGCTTTGTTTGGACAGCGGCAGTCATTCTTATGAGTCATTTTCGTTTATATATGCCAATTTTACTTTGATATGTCCACAAATTACTATTGCATTACACTTGGAAATCAAGTGACAGTCAAGAGTGCTAACAATCTGAAGAGCATAATGGCAGTACCTTAGTTGTGATAAAGATTATGTTGTGTAGTCACAACTAATTTTACTTGTCATGTGTATCCTGCTAGTCACACATTTGAGTACCATTTGCCATATCTGCAACCCCAAGGCTATTGCACTTTAGAAAGCACATTGGTTCATATAACTGAGCACCATCAGTTGTCTCTTTATTAGGAAACGTTAGTGAGGATTCCACCTATCTGTTGTATTTTTTTGTTATTTTATTATTGTTATAAATGAGGAGCAGATGAGCTCAGAGACTGAAATGTCGCGGATCTTGTTCAGAAACTTCTTTATGTTATTAGTGGGCCACATTTGAGCAAACCCAGTCTGACTCTACAAAAATGTCAGTGTTAGGTCTAAAAATAGTTCTTTAGCTGGTGCAGGCCATTTTGCTATTGGTTCTCTTCAATCACTATTGCATCATGTCTCTTCATCTGCTGCTGCCGTGGGTAGAGTTCCTGCAACAAGCATCTGTGATGGAAGCGATCAATTGTTGTCAGCACAGTCCAGTTTGGCTGGAAGCCATGTGCAAACTTGTGGTTACTCATCGTGGAATGATGGAATGCATCAAGTCACAGCTAGCTCACCAATAGGTGTGTGTGCGTATTCTGTTTTTTAGGATTTGAATGACACATGCAATATAATGATCGAGCTTTTATGCTTTTTTTAAACAGATCAAGAAGTAGATGATGCTCCGGGCCAGGACAGTAGTGACTCAGATACTGAGGACCCTCTGCAGGATGAACACATTGATGCTGATGCAGAGGATTCAGATGGCAGTAGTGAAGATGTAGTGCCTATAAACGATCAGTCAACTCTACAAGGTTCTGCAAATGGCAGTAGTGAAGATGCAGTGCCTATAGACAACCAGTCAACTCTACAAGGTCCTGCAGACGAAGATGCTCTTCAATACGAAATTGTCTCTATCCCACTTGGGGATGATGGCCATGTATCTAACAAGCTGGGATACAAAAAGAGGTACACATCACATGACTTGTTATTTTCATGCACTTCATATCGAAATCTTTTATCAATCAAGCTATGTTTTAAAGGCTGTCAACAGTCTTAGATCAATATACTTGTGGACTAAGAAGGTAATCACCAGATTAGAACATACATTCCTTTTTAGTTGTTTTTTATTTTATTCCAATATGTGCTTGAACTTTAAGCTTTCCCTGATGGATAAGTCTCATGTGTTGTTGGTCTTTGTGGGGCTGCGCTGCTCACATGGTCCTTGTGGCTGTTTTTCTGTTTTTAGGACAACATCTTAGAGGACAGCATCTTAGACTAGAGGACAGCATCTTAGCTAGGACAACACTTTAGCATCTTAGACTAGCATCTTAGACTAGCATATTGGCATATGCTTGACTGACTAGCAGCCTATAAATATGTAACCCCAACCCCTAAGGTTGGCATGGCATTGTATGAGTTTGTGTGAGAAATAAACCAGAAAATTGCCCCAACTCCTAGTGTCATCCTCTCTCGATGAGAGTAAGGATTCTACTGCTACCAAGAGTGAGAATCCAGCGACTAACAAGTGGTATCGGAGCCGTACTATCCTGTAGCCTGAGCATCTCCTGCTCTTCTCCTTCCTCGGCCTCGCAGCAGCCCCAGCCGGTAGCAGCAGCTCCGGCTGCCCCTGCTCTCCACACAACAGCCCCCTCGATAGCGCGCCATGTCCGCAGGACAGTCTCAGGGCTCGGTCGCCTCGAGCACGCGGCGTCGGCAGGAGGCCGACCTCGCCGCGGTAGAGAAGCGCGAGCGAGCGGCAGCAGACGTCGCTGCAGCAGCAGCAAGGGCATCGAGGCTGGCAGCAGCGGAGCTGGCAGCAGCTAGAGCGGAGGTGGAAGCAACGGCGGCGGCGGATGCAGCGCGTGCAGCAGCAGCGGAGGTCGAGGTTTTACGCGGCAGCAACAGCAGCTCCATCGCTGCTGATGACAGCGCCGACGCGGACCTCGAGCTGCTGGAGAGGGAGGCATCGCGAGGGCGAGCGGCGCAGTGGGCAGCCGCGCACGCCCACGAGCGCGGCGACAGCCCAGACAGGCGCAGACACGCCGGCGGCGCTCCTGAAGGAGGCGCGCACGGCGGTGGCGCTCCTGGAGGAGGCGCGCATGGCGGCGGCGGACGGGTCAACGAAGAGCGCGGCCTTCACAGGCAGCGCGGCTCTCTCTCCCCGGTTCGGTACCGTGGTCACCACGAGTACCAGGCTGTCGGCGGACGGGTCGACGGAGAGCGCGACCTTCACAGGCAGCGCAGCTCTCTCCCCGGTTCGGTACCATGGTCACCACGAGTACCAGGCTGTCGTCAGGGACGTCGGCCCCGGCGGCGGGTGGCCTACCCTCACCAAGACCAACTACGTTGAGTGGGCGGCGGTGATGAGGGTAAGGCTTCAGGTGCGGCATATGTGGGATGCAGTCCGGTACGGCGACGTCGACTACGACCAAAATCGACGGGCACTGGATGCTCTCATTGCTGCAGTCCCGCCCGAGATGCAGTTTTCGCTTACCAGCAAGCGGACTGCCAAGGAGGTCTGGGACGCCATCTCTGCGGCACGCATCGGCAGCGACCGCGCCCGCAAGTCCACACTGCAGGCACTTCGCAAGGAGTGGGAGAACCTGGCTTTCAAGCCAGGTGAGGACGTTGATGACTTTGCTCTCCGTCTCAACACTCTGTTGCAGAAGTTGGTGCAGTTCGGCGACGACACCTACGGCGAGGAGAGAGCTGTTGAGAAGCTCTTCCGCTGCGTCCCCGAGAAGTACAAGTAGATGGCTCGCTCAATCGAGTCTCTGCTAGACCTCTCCACGATGACGATCGAGGAGGCGTTGGGTCGCCTCAAGGTCGTTGACAGCGATGAGCCACAGCGCCTCTCGGGACCCGTCACCATTGGTGGGAAGCTCCTCCTCACTCGGGAGCAATGGGCTGCCGGCCAAGGTGACAGGAAGAAGGGGGAGCCTTCTTCCACGACAGGCGGCCGCAAGCGTGGCAAGCCACGCAAAGACGCCTAGGCAGGGGCACGAAGACGTGCCGAGGGTGATGATCGTGGAGGCGCCCAGGGCGGCGCCGCTGGCAAGCAAAAGCCAGCACGAGACGAACCTTGCTACAACTGCGACAAGCTTGGTCATTGGGCCAAGGATTGTCGACAGCCACGACGCGGCCAGACCCACGTCGCGCAGGCGGAGGAGCAGCCGGCTCTGTTCATTGCTCATGCGAGCATCGAACTACCTCCAGCGGCACCGGCCGCAACGGCTCTCCTCCACCTTGACGAGCCAAAAGCACACGCCCTCCTCGACGACAGCTCCGGCAACGACAAGACCGACGGGTGGTGCCTTGACACCGGCGCCACCCACCACATGACCGGGCGGCGGGAGTTCTTCTCCGAGCTCGACTCAGGCGTTCGAGGCACCGTCAAGTTCGGCGACGCCTCCGCTGTGGAGATCAAGGGCGTCGGCTCTGTCGTCTTCGTCGCCAAGACTGGCGAGCACAGGTTGCTCACCGGTGTCTACTACATCCCCGCGTTGAGGAACTCCATCATCAGCTTGGGACAGCTGGATGAGAGCGGATCACGCGTGGAGATCGAGCACGGGGTGCTGCGCATCTGGGATCATCGACACCGGCTCCTGGTCAAGGTCAACAGGAGCAACCGCCTCTACGTCCTTCACGCACAGGTGGCGCAACCTCTTTGTCTTACAGCCCGCCGCGACGACGACGCTTGGAGGTGGCACGAGCGCTTTGGGCACCTCAACTTTGAGGCCCTAAGGCAGCTCTGCAGCAAGGAGATGGTGCGGGGCATGCCACACGTCGACCATGTGGAGCAGTTCTGCGACACCTGCGTCCTCACCAAGCTGCGGCGGCTCCCTTTCCCTCGCCAGGCAAGCTTCCGCGTCAAGGAGAAGCTGGAGCTCGTACACGGTGACCTCTGTGGCCCCGTGACACCGGTTACACCTGGAGGCCGGCGGTACTTCCTCCTCGTCGACGACATGTCCCGCTACATGTGAGCTGTCCTGCTTGACGCCAAGGCAGCCACGGCGGACGCCATCAAGCGTCTTCAAGCTGCTGCGGAGGCGGAGTGCGGCCGCAAGCTTCGGGTCCTACGCACGGACAATGGCGGCGAGTTCACGGCGGCCGAGTTCGCGACGTACTGCGCCGATGAGGGGATCCACCGCCACTTCTCCGCGCCGTACACTCCGCAGCAGAACGGCGTCGTCGAGCGCCGCAACCAGACGGTGGTGGCCACCGCCCGTGCCCTCCTCAAGCAGAGAGGGATGCCAGCGATCTACTGGGGTGAGGCGGTGATGACTGTCGTCCACTTGCTCAACCGCTCCCCCACCAAGGCCCTCGACGGCAAGACGCCATACGAGGCCTGGCACGGGCGCAAGCCCGTGGTGAGCCACCTTCGCGTCTTCGGCTGCCTGGCCTTCGTCAAGGAACTCAACCACGTCGGCAAGCTCGACGACCGGAGCACGCCAGGGGTCTTCATCGGCTACGCGGAGGGCGCCAAGGCCTACCGCGTCCTCGACCCTGCGACACGGCGCGTGCGCATCACGCGTGACGTCGTGTTCGACGAGGGGCGAAGCTGGACATGGGGCAAGATGGTGGATGACGGCTCGACTCCAACGACCAGCGATTTCGTCGTCGACTACGTCCACTTCAAGGAGGCGGGGGGAGCTAGCAGCTCGTCCTCACCGAGCTCGCCTACCCCACCACCTCGTTCGCCACCACCTCCGGCGAGTCCTTCACCACCGCCACCACCAGCTCCGGCAAGTCCACAGGCTCCGGCGAGTCCACCACCAGCACCGCCGGCCACGCCTCGCTCTCCTACACCGGACCCTACCCCTTCAGGCTCGGCACCGGCAGCTTCGGCCCACGACGAGCAGCGCACAGTGGAGTTCGCCACTCCACTGTTCAACGACGAGGATCGCATCGACGCCTACCACGACGGCGAGCCTCTGCGCTACCGTACCGTGGACAACCACCTCGGCGAGCCATGCCCGGCGCGCGTCAGGAGGTGCGGACGAGGTCGTGGAGGTCCAGAGAGATCGTCCCCAGGATCCAGGAGAGGACGATGCTGTCCAGACGAAGCCATGACGGGGTTTGGACGACGGCCAAAGCGTCAACGAGGACGTGGTCGTCGAGGGCGTAGCGGCGAAGAGTGAGAAGCACGAGATCCCACCAGCGGGCGTAGGAGGGCGACTCCGGCTCGAGAACGACCGGCACGAGGAGGCGAATGTTCTGGACCCTCCCGGCCTAGTAGTGAAGCTGCGCCACGAGCGGGTCAGCCGGGTCGTGCCAGAGGATAGCGGTGTGAGACACACGGCGACCTGGCGAGGCAGAGGAGTTGGCCCCAGCGACCGGGGAGGCGGGAGAGAGGAGCCGCTCCGCCTCGGCGATCTGGCGAGCCAGGGCGTCGGCCGCTTCGCGCTCGTGCTCCCACACGAGGGCGGCCGCCCGCACCCGGGCCTGCCCCTCCGCGGCAGAGGCACGTGCGGCGGCGAGGGCATCGGCGAGAGACGAGACGTCACGGCCGGCGTAGATGTGGGTAAGCAGTGGTGGTGTCGGGGCCGGGAAGGTCTGGGCACCGGCAGGAAGGAGGTTGCCGGCGTCCAGCCCGGCGCCGGGAAGGTGGACGGCGTCGGCGGGGCGCTCTGTCAGGGCAGCAGCAGTAGCCCCCCGTCCTCAGCGCCTCCTGCAGCAGCGGTTGCCTCAGGAGCCCCCCCGCTCCCCCCGACCGCAGCAGCGGTAACAGAGGAGGCGCCCCCTGTGGCACCCTCAGTAGCGGCGGCTGCTGTGAGGGCAGCGGCGGGGTGAAGGAGAGGAGGAAGGGTGGCGCTGAAGGCAGGAGAGAGGGCAGGGGAAAGGCGGCCCCCTTGAGCAGTGCCAACGGCGGGCAGGTGAAGGAGTGGAAGAGCGGCATCAGCCGCCCCTGGGGGTTGCTGGCCCGCTGCCGCAAGGGCACCGGCGAGCGCAGTCCCCAGGAGAGTAGAGGGCGCGGAGGGGGGGGAGAGAAGGGGAGCCACTGCTCCTAGCAGCGGCATGGAGATGAGCGGCGCCACCAGCAGCCGCCTGGAGAGGAGCGGCATGGAGAGGGGCGGCGCCACCAGGGAGGCCGGTGGTGGCACCAGAGGAGGGAGAACGGAGCAGATCGGCCCAGGATGGGGAGGAGAGGGGAGGGAAAACAGAGAAATAGGAGGGAGGGGGAGGTGGCCGGCCGTCCATGGCCGCCGGCAGCAGGGAAGACCGGCGGCGGCTTGGAGAACAGGGCCGGCGGCGGCTGGATTAGGTGAGAGGAAAGAAGTGGCTGGATACCATGTTGGAAAGTGATTCTCTATTGATAAGGGCTAACCCTAGAAGGGTAGCTATATAGGTTCCATACATGGGCCACATGGGCCTTAGCCACATGGGCCTAAACACATACTCCAACAAATGTAAGTAGTGCTCCATAGCTAACTAGTTTAATGGTTCTCTGAAAGTTACTTGTTCGCTTCCTGCTCCCTTTCCTTCAGGTTATCAGGTAGCTGCGTGGTCAGCTTGCTGCCTAACTGACAACACTACTACTAGTTACTAGTACTTTGTTAGTCCTCTAGTGATAATATAATTAATGACTAGTATAATATAACCCGAAATAATGTAAGTCAGAATTGACATACAAAATATAATTGTGTTATATATGATTATATAGCACAAAAGCGCAGCACGATTAGCTGGTGAAGGAACGTACACATTTGGATAGTTTGTATTAGCCAAGCAATCGGCCCAACAAGATAAAAGGTATCGTTTTATTCAGTCCTTCGATGGATGATGCTAAAGTCAAGCCAAATGTTCTTAGCACATCCTTTTTCTAGGATCTGTGAACACACGAAAGAGTAGAGATGACACCAAATGAAGCTTTATATTTTTATTACCTGATATTGTCCACTGTTTGCAACAGAAAAAAAAGCTAAAACCAGGAACTTTGACTTAACATCTCATAAAAAATTGTTACTTGTTATATCTTACAGATTTTTGAACCTACAAAATATGGTACATATACTTGTTATATCTTGCTTGAGCCTGTAAAGTGATTTAGTTAGTCTTTCTTGTTCCATGATCAGAAGTAAACATACATTTGTTGTTAACTGATTTTTTTTTTTGCAATATTTTTCTAGATGGTGTTATTTTTTCTATCCACGTGCATCGCTTTCCAGTCTATTTGGCTGTAAAGACCATTCTAGAAGTAGTGAACTTAAAATGCAACATTTGTAACTAATTCAGGCTGTTTAGTTTGCCAAGTTCCTACCACAAATTATTAGTTACTCTTCGGAACCACAACATAGCCTTTTGCTTATAGCAATAATTAACTCTATATAAGTGTGATAACTTGTTCTTATGTGCTTCCTTGAGGGCTATCAAAGTGAAAGACCATTTCATCCCTAGCTTATGCAGTCTGTACACGGATATTGACTTTAATTTATGGATATGTCAATGTTCAGATATATGTTATGCATAATGTACCGATAGCACTCCATATCTGTTCAGATTAGTTTTATTGTTTTTGTATCTGGGTAATTAGCATTGACTCTTGAAAATTGAGAAGCATGAAACTATTATATTTATAAAGCTTGAAACTATTATCTTTATGTAGCTTTATGGTCTGAAAGATCAGAAAATGATTATATGTAGCCTATTCTAGGAAGCAGGAAGGTGTACCTGTTCATTGCTTCTATAGTTTTTGTGTGATTTCATCAGTTGATGCTAGAATCTTTAACACGAACTGATTGGAGAATTACATTATGTCCGAAAAAATGTTCTGGACGACTCTTAAGTTGTAGCCTTTTAGACGAAATGAAATGCTCATATCTTTGGTACCTAGGCGCAATGAAGTAGGTACCTATGGTAAGCTGTAACTGGAATGAACACATAAGTCCTCCGTATCAACACAAAATCATCTAAGTGACTCAGTGCACATAGTTTACTCCTAGGCAAGGATCTAAAATCTAGATTGCAAAGCAGTTGATTTTTGATCCTTGCCTAGGAGTAAACTATGTGCACTGAGTTGATAGTGTGTGAAAAAGAGGTTGGCACTTTTGATCTGAACTGTTCATTCCACTAAGCTTTAGTAGATATCCTTGTGGTTCTATTATACTTGTCAACAAAGATCTTTCTGGTATATATAAAATATATATACAAAGATCTTTCTAGTATATTAATAATATATTGTAAGTAGTGCTCCGTGGCTAGCTTATACAAAGATCTTGCTGCCTAACTGAGAATTACATTATGTCTGAAAAAAATGTTCTTCAGACGACTCTTAAGTTGTAGCCTTGTAGATGAAATGAAATGCCCATATCTTTGGTACCTAGGCGCAATGAATTAGGTACCTGTGGTAAGTTGTAACTGGAATGAACACACGAGTCCTCAGTATCAACACAAAATCACCTAAGTGACTCAGTGCACATAATAGTCGTGTATCGATTTATTCACTCCTTGGCTGGATGATGCTAAAGTCAAGCCAAATGTTCTTAGCACATCCTTTTTCTAGGATCTGTGTACACACGAAAGAGTAGAGATGACACCAAATGAAGCTTTATATTTTTATTACGTGTTATTGTCCACTGTTTGCAACAGGAAAAAAGCTAAAATCATGAACTTTTACTTATCATCCCACAAAAAGTTGTTATGTCTTACAGATTTTTGAAATACTTGTTATATCAGTGCACATAATAGTTTGCTCCTAGGCAAGGATCTAAAATCCAGATTGCTAAGATTTTGGTGGTAGTGGTCTGTATGGTTGGATATTTTCTTTGTGGTCCAGTTGATCAACTTCATATTCTTGTAGCCTTACACTCTTCTTGTTTGCATTGTTGGTTGTAGGGTTTTGATCCTCGCTGTAAGAGTAGCAATCAAATGATTTTTTGGCAGGGGGCATCATGCACAATGTGAATTATTTGTTTTCAACTCTTATATATTCACTTTGGCATTTCAGCAAACACCTAAAGGCATCAACGTCTGGAAGCAAACGCTTCACACAGTAGAGGTGGCCATAGCATGGAAATCAGACGCTGATATTTGGCTTTGAAGTAACTCAATCTATTGGAACAGCAAAGCAGATCTTTTGTTCATCCCGTAGGCAGTTGGGCACTTAGGCTGGCACATTTAGTGGTCTGACAAACCAAATACATGGATATTATCTAGACTCTGCGGCCTTGTTTAGATCCCAAATTCTCCCCTAAATTCCACATTGAAAAAAGGAGATTCCACATCACATCAAAATGCCGGCAAATGTATGGAGTACTAAATGTAGATGAAATCAAAAACTAATTGCACAGTTTTATTGTACTTTACGAGACGAACATTTTGAGTCTAATTAATCAATTTCTGGACAATTTTTATATTAAAAAACAAAAGTTGCTACAGTGTTTTGACACGGGCACTGTACCTACAGTGCCCGAATCGATGCCCCGAATTGGGGATCTAAACACGGGCTGCATGATAGTATGATATACCTGAAGCAGGTTCAGCTTCTGTCGGTGATGGCCACTTGCTGAGGCGACTTGTATAAGCCTAATAAGCAGGAACATGTCCAGGATGGAAAAGGTGGTGCGGCATGCTGATGCTGCTGTTGGTCCGCCTCCTGCCATGGTGGCCATGGCGGTGGAACCCTCCGTGTCCGCCCTTCTTCTAAAATAGCGAGAACACGAAAGCACGGCGATATAGTGTTCCAATAAACTGTTGGTTCCAATAACATTATACAGTGTTGTGAAAAAACTGTTGGTCAGTTGGAAGAACAGAGGCAGTCTCTACCTTCGTCAGTAGAGAGGTAAAAAGTTAAAACATAAGGAAAAAAATCATAAACCAAAAACTTCTCAAATAGCCAGAAATTGAGCAGTAGAGGCAACGAATCCTAGAATTCCAAAGCTGCAGTTATCCCACACAGTCGCAGTCATTAGGTAGACATTAGCAAGGTATACGGACCACATATCGATCTAATAAAAAACAAAGTACCTGTCGCTGATCATGTTGACAAAAAAAAAAGAATAATTGTAAAGCAAATAATTAGAAACCAAGTATTAGAGATAAGTAATCTTAGAAAGCGGAATCTGTACTTATCCCACCTTAATACAACCTAGAAAATGCAGATCTACCCGAGAGGAACACAAAGTAAAAGGTACAACTTCATCCTGGAACGGTTGTCGCACATGAAATGGATTAGCGATCCATTAAAAGCCTGAGAACTGGATTTGGACGATTTGAATCAAAAAATGAACAAGTAAATCCAAGATGCGCAACTAGAATGGAATCAGTTCGTGGTTAAGTGGTTTAAAATTAAGTTCTGACAATAGCGCCGAGATAAACACATTCAGATAGAAGGGCTCCAATAGAAATAAGCTGATAGTTCTGTCAACCAAAAAAATAGGGAAACCAAAGAGTATCATCTACAAGTCTAGATCTACAAGAGAGGAAGACAAATTAAAGGGGTAGCCACTCACCCTGAAGCGCTGGAAAAGAAGCCTTGAGCGCAAGGAATGGATAAAAGAGAGGAGCGTAGGTGAAAAGCAGAGGACTGGATAAAAGCAGAGGAGTCTGGGAGAAAAGCAGAGGACTGGATAAGAGAGGAGCGTAGGTGAAATGCCAGGGAAAGGGAAGTGAGGCAGATTCTAGGCATGCGAGGGACATAACGAGGCACTGCTGTGTTGACCGTGTGGGGTCCACTGTAGTAAAATATCTAAAAATACTGGTACTTCTCGCATGCATAGTGGGACCTTGGACTGAATTGAATCGCAGTGTGCTTGACACATCGTGGCCGTCAGATAACCTCGGCGGTCGCTACGGGTAAAGGAATGATATCCTTCTTGTGCTACTTCCTGTACATTGCTGTCCAGGTAAGCTTTACAGGCTTCAGGCGCTTGCATTCGGACGTACTGCACCAGCCCGCACGGCCGGCTGCCGCAGGCCTGATTGGCCGACGGCCGGCTAGAAGAGGCCGCGGCGTGGCCCCTGCTTGCTTGGGTTCCTAACCAGGCGGCCAGCTGCATATGGCGCCATGGCCGAGGCACCGTCTGAAAAGCTACGGATGGTGCGGCGACGACGGGATCTGAAAAGGCCTGACTAGATGGAAACACAGAAATCTTGGTGACGTGGCAAGTTTAAAAAAATAGAAAACGCAAATTTTTACCTAATCTGTTGGAGTAGTCAGATTTTTTTAGTAGGGTTTATTTTAGAGAATGACTAAATCACCAAATTTAGATTCTTATTTTAGCTAATCTGTTGGAGATGTGTGTACATGCCCTTAGCTTTCCAAGTAGGAGTACACGTAGCATGCATCACCCACCGACCGCCATATTATGACCCATGCAGCCATGCTATTCTTGTTCTTCCTTCTCTACCTGCGTTGTGCGTTGCTACCACCAGCAGTGTGGTGTAGGCGTGTCCGTGTGGCATCTCTACTCCCAGCGACACTACAACCTCTCAGACTCGAGTTGGGTACCTTCCTTCTCCGTCTGGGGTTGCCTGCCAATAAAATGCAGAAAGAAGAGCGAGAGATGCACAGGTTAGAGATCCAGGATTTGAGGTGGCATATTTTTCTACAAAATGCATCCCAACCCCAATACGTGTGAGGAGTCCACCAAGTAGCTAGACCATCATCTGATACCGCCTAGTACTGCTAGTGTGAGAAACAATCTCTGATACACCATGTTCGTTTCGCTAAAATTTGGCTTACGCGGGTACTTATGCGGATTTGTTGTGAGAGAAAAACTTCGTTCGCTAAAAAGTACTGCTACGATTATTATATACATAGTCCTAGTTTTGTCTTACATACTACATCAGTTTTATTATGTAATTTAAAGTGACTTGTTAATATAAAAAAAAGTGGACCAGCACCATAAACATCCAAAACTAGCTTTGTTATATTTTTCCTCCTTTGAATATAATAATATATTTCGATAGTATAATAGTTTTCGCTTTGTCGAGTCGTCGCCGGTCTTAAAGCTTAGCTTGAGAAATCCCGAGAATTAATGTACTAGAGCCTACGCAAAGCTAATCAAGAATCTTCTACATATACACTAGCGTACTGCTGGTGTGGCCTTTTTGCCTTGCGGTGCTTTACGTAAGGGCGTGGACGTGGTGGGGCTAGCGTGGCAGTAGGCGTGGGGAAGGGCGTGCACGAGGGTGTGTGCACCGTGCTCATGTAATGGTGGTCAACATCATTGGCAGACCAGTAATTAATTAATTAAGCTTTAAATATTTGCCTACATATATCGTTTAAAAACAAACTTTGTTATGCATACTTGCATAGATATATCGTTCGATCAAAAGCAGTAGGATGATGTATCCTATCTTTTCGTCGGTTTTGCGGACACAGATTAGCAAAAGTACGTGGGCGTATTCTGACCTTTATAATTTTCACTCACTATTTTAAGTCCTCTTCTCTGCTTTCTCCAATTCAAAAGGGTCCTTAACCTCTAATTTTTTTTCTCAGTATTCATTGTATTGTTTTAATGTGTTGTGTGTCTCTGCTGCAATGATAGTCTTACCATTGCCCATGGGGATGGGATTCCCGATATTCCATCAAGTGGAGATAACTCTCATTTTGGGGGAACGCGACACACTGGTCCGGCTCTAGATTAAAATATCTGAACCCTATAATCTTGCCAAGAAGGCTAATTCCTGCTTGCAAAATGAATAATGCAAGCAAAAACTCGAAAGTACACGACTCAATTGAAGTGACAATTACAAATTAATAATTAAGCACTCGTTGAAGTTAGGGTTTCACAACCAAGTGGTTGCAGGAATGCTCGGTTCTGTGTTGGATAGCCTGAAGGACACTCTAGAACTCGTCAGTCGTTGTGGGAAGAGGAACGTTGTTCTTCAGGTCATCACGGCAAAGTCCACCACCAAGAAACTCGCCAGAGTGCGGAATGACATACTGCAGAAGAACAGACAATAGTAGGTACAATGGCCAAGGCAGTGACGGATCTAGGATGGAACCTCCAGCACCTCCTCCCCAAAGCAGCCATGGAAAAATTTCTTAGAGGGGCTCTAGGGGGACTCCATGGGATCAGCGGCGATAGGGGGGCCTTGAGCCCCCCTTTCCTCTCCACCGCACTACGTATAGTTTTTGTACCCTTGAAATCTTCATAGGGTGTTGAAGCATCGGTGTCTGGCTCACATTGAGCGTGCAGACTAAACCACACGCTCTGCCCACGACTCTTTCGATGCTCCTAGAGTCCTTCTCATTCCTCCTAGCTGTTTCAAAGGCCTCTTTAATTGCAATGCCAATATCTATTATTTTCTTCATGTTTCTGATCGAAAGAAGATCACCCATTGTTGCCTAAGAGTGATGATACAGAGAAGATCGTGATTTGTATAGGGTTGAAGGTCAACCAACATATATATTTGAGGAATTGATATTTGAACTAGGTATGTTATATTTTGGAGTGCAAATACACAAACATGCATGTTAACTAGATTAGATCTTAATTATGAAAACAAGAAACAAGACATTCTTGTAGATAAACCTTAATTTGTGATCAAATCAACAGCCCGAACATAAACTAGTGCAGATAACAACTTATATGGAGAAAAAAAAGATTGAGCAAATAAAACTAGTTGAGAAAATTTAGGTGGTAATTTTGGGATGTATAAATGTCGTGCGTGGTGTAGGGTCGAGATGACGGACTAGAGGGGGGGTGAATAGTCCTTTCTAAAACTTAAGCGTGTTGGCTAACCAAAAACAAATGCGGAATTAAACTTATCGGTCTAGCCAAGACTTCACCCCTCTAACTAAGTTCACAAGCACCTCACAAAGATCCTAATTAAGCAACTAAGGTGCTTTCCTTAGCAAGAGCTCTCCTATTTAATTCTAGAGCAAGGTCACACAAACCTATGCACTAGTACTTTGCAAGCAAGAGGGAGCTCCTACACAATTCTAGTAAGCAAAGCGCACAAAGCCTAAGCTCACTAGCAATGCTCAATAACAAGACAACTAATGCCAAATTAGAGAGCGCAAATCACTTAGCTACACAAACTAAGCAATGTGACTAACAAGGTTACACAAACCAAATTAGTCACGCAAAGGGGAAGCTTCTAGCTACACAAGCAAGAAGATAACTAGCAAGCTACACAAGCAAACTAGTTACGAGAGCAACTACACAAGCACAAGTATATATGAAAGTAAATACAAGCTTGTGTTGCAAGAATGCAAACCACCGAGAAGAGTAGACAAAGTTGACACGGTGATTTTCTCCCGAGGTTCACTTGGTTGCCACCAAGCTACGTCCCCGTTGTGTCGACCAACACTTAGATGGTTCCTCGGTGTGACCCTCAAGTCACTTGCCCCTCAAGGCACGCCCCGCAAGGCACCGCAAGACACCACTCTCAAGTGAGGTAACTCAATGACACGCTCAACTAGAGTTGCTCTTCGCGATCCCCGCGGGGTGAGCACAATCCCCCTCACAAAGCTTCTCCGGAGCCTCGCACAATCTTCTTGCGAGCTTCGTCGGAGCCACAAGCCACCAAGCCGTCTAGGAGGTGGCAACCTCCAAGAGTAACAAGCACTACCGGCTTGCAACACAAACACCTAGTGCCACTCGATGCAACCTCACGATGCAATCGCACTAGAATCGCTCTCTCACTCGATCCGATGAACACTATCAAGCATGAGTGAGTTAGAGGGCTCCCAAGCACTACCACACAAGCCACCAAGGCTAAAGTGTGCTCAGCTACCGGCCACAGCCGGCCAAGGCATCTATTTATAACCCCACGGTCAAATAGAGCCGTTACCCCTTCACTGGGCAGAACTCGGGACGACCGGACGCGCCGGTCGTAACTGACCGGACGCGCTCACCGCGTCCGATGCTCCAACGGTCACTGCGCCAACGGTCAAACCCTATGACCGGACGCGCCTCTCAAAATGACCGGACGCGCTCCACCGCGTCCGATCCTCCAACGGTCACTGACCCTCAACGGTCACACCAACGACCGGACGCGCCCTAGGCAACGACCGGACGCGCTTGTCCAACGACCGGACGCGCTCCTCGCAACGACCGGACGCGCCGGTCCCGATGACCGGACGCGCCTGTCGAACGACCGGACGCGCCGATCGCACTGACCCACGCGCCCGCGACGCAACGACCGGACGCGCTCCTTGCGATGACCGGACGCGACAGTGTCAGCGTCCGGTCGGAGTCCAGTAAGCTCCTTCAACGATCGGACGCGTCCGATCATGTGTGACCGGACGCGCCTCGCGTCCGATCGTCCTCTGTGAACCTCAGTTCCTTCTGGGCGCATGACCGGACGCGCCGGTCCCGCGAGTGACCGGACGCGCCGGTTGCAAACCCTAGCACCCGCGCCTGCGCTGTACTGACCGGACGCGTCCGGTCATACCATGACCGCGTCCGGTGCAGCGTCCGGTCACCTCAGTGACCCCGTTCGCCTCCGTTTCTTTTCCGACTTTCGGCGTAGTGGAAAATAGGCATTTCAACTTCTCAAAAACGCCTGAATCCCGCGCTCGCAAGCTCGGCGGGAGGGAGAGAGAGACCCAAACCCTCTCTACCGCCCAAACTTCATCGCCTTCGCAAATGTGCCAACACCAACAAGTGATCACCACCTTGTGCACGTGTGTTAGCATTTTCATAATCATTTTCAAAGGAAATAGGCACTCAGCTTGCCTCGCCACTCGATCCTAACACGTATGCACAGTTAGATCGCTCAAGTGGCACTAGATGACCGATATGCAAACAAGTTTGCCCCTCTTGATAGTACGGCCATCTATCCTAAACCCGGTCATAAACTTCTCTACACACCTATGACCGGTGAAATGGAAATGCCCTAGGTTATACCTTAGCCTTGCGCATTCCACTCCATCTCCTCCGACATTGATGCAACACATGCACCAACCAATCACCAAATGATATGATTCACTTCATATCATCACGTGACCGTATTGGTCCATCGATCTTGACCTCACTTGCTCTTCACCGTTGTATTGGTCCGTCGGCGCCAAGTCTTGCCCAAGCTTCACCATCGCATGGTCCTTCGCTTCGAAGCCTCAACTTGCCCTTCACCTTCACAACCGGTCCTTCGAGCCAAGCCTCATCTTGATCTTCTCCATCTTGGTCACATGACTCCATGTCATGTCTCATATACAATGAGCTCCTTCATGACACCATCACATGTGGACTAATCTCCTGTGTATCTCACATAACCACATATTAGTCCACCTAAGTTGTCACTCAATTACCAAAACCAAACAAGGAACTTTCAATCTCCCCCTTTTTGGTAATTGATGACAACTCTACAAAGATATGGAAAATAAGCTTTTTCAAGCTAGCACTTCACCCAAAGTGTAAATTGCTAACTTGTTTTGGATTTAATGTTACTTATCCAACTTTTAAGCTCTATGTCAAGATTTGGATAAGCACCATAAAATCCGACTTGGTAGTGATAACTCCCCCTACATATGTGCTCAAATGGTTTGGTTTCAAGCTTTGCACATATGCATAAATATGAAATTTGTGGGAGGGTTAGCACTACTAAGTGATGCTAAGGTGTATAGAATAAACCTTTGTAGCTCAATACCAATTAGTAGCTTGATACCATTTGAAAATCACAAGTTTGCCATCATCCTTAGCATCATGAGTAGCTAGACATCAAAAACACTAGAAACCCCGTGAGATCAACATTATAAGCAAGGTTCTAGTTTTTGCATGACAATTACAAGTCTAGCTAACATCCTATGCATGCTAGTTATCAAATCATCATTCAAGTTCTATAACTAGCATACACCACACAAGCATGCATACTGAATTTAAGAACTTTATGCAATGCAAGCAAGCACATGAATTATGCACATATCAAATGTAATCAATCAAAGTTCATGAGCTTGCTCCCCCTACTTGTGTGCTTTCTTTGTCCAAGAATATTTGATCCCCTTACATTCTTCAATGTTGCTCCCTCTTTGTCCATGTCTATGTCCAATATCATTTATCTCTCTCCCAAAGCAATCTCTCCTCAAAAGGAAATCTTGCATATCTTTGTCCAACTTCTCCCCCTTTGTCATCAATTTCCATAAAAGGTGTTCTTCTCAATTGATACAAAGGCTTGTATTTGGGGTAGATGGTTGAGACTTGAATATTGCATTTTTGATGGACATTACCACATATGTTGGAATGACAAACTTTATGGTTGCTCTTGAGATTCCACATAGGATCTTTGACCTTGATACCAATTGGTGGGGCTTCTCCCCCTATGTCATAGCATGTGTCATTCACTTGAGATATCACTTGAAGATGAGGGTAGCATTGCTTGATTTGATCACTTAAAGTTGAGGATCACTTATGAAACCATCGTCTTGCATGAATGATACCACGTGAAGATACTATGAGTAGGAATGTGATACCATTTGAAAGAATTTTCTAGTATGGATCCACTTTGAAGGATTTGGCAATAATATTCACTTCTTGAACATTTGCTATCTTCATGAGTACCATTTGTAAGATATCACTTGTAGATCATTATCTAGACACCACTTGTACATACCACTTGGAAGATCAATTTGAGTCTAGATACCACTTGAAACAAACTAGATATCCATTTTCATTGTTGTCTTGTGCGTGTACTCTTATCATTGTCATGAGCTTCTTGTATGACTTGAACTATGTTGATTTGCCTAAGATTCCAAGTCCGGTTTTGATCCAATGACAAGCTTCTTCACACCTTATGCTAAGGGTTATCTTGTCAATGTTGTACTTGTCATTTGTTAGCAATCCAAACTAGATCAAGTACTTGGGTTCACTAGCTCATGAACAAATTCATACTCATACCACTAGATCATTTAGACAATCAAGCAATAGTGGTAGGCTATGAATCTAAAATTTTTGTTTGTCATGCATGATCCTAATAAGCATGTACTATATGCACTAACCGCATACTAGTAAGGGATGAAATGATCATGCACATTTCAATGATACCTTTGCTATGTTGAAGTAGAGGATAGTCATATAGATTCCAATTCATTACTCCAATAGCAATATGAAGTCCAATTTATTGCTTGGTGAAGACCAATCATCATAGATAAATCTATTCTTCACCCATATGAAATGAAAATCACTTATGATCAAGTGCACTTTCTTGTTGTGGTTGGCTTGCTTCATTATATCATCTTTGCTTGTATGAGAGAACTACTTAGAATATCACTTGAAATACATGACTAGCTCTCTTTTGGGTGTTGCTTGCTTTTCTTGATCAACCCTTTTGATTGCTTCAACTAAGCATCACAAGTTCCTCAGATCACCACTTCCATGTTAGCCTTCCAAGTCCCAAACTTGGTTTCACCTACACACGGCGGCAAGCCCCTCACTAGGGAGAAGTGACCTTTCTCCAAAGAACCACTCTTGATACTTACTTGAAATGATATAGTTTGATTGATCCAAATGATGAACTCAATCTTGATGAATAATCCTTGAATCTACATTTGAGTCCAACTCTTTCTACTTGTTTAAGTCCTTTTCTTTCTACCAAATGATCTCTAATCATCACTAGAACTTAAACTTCATCTTCATCTTAAGTTTGATCTTGATCTTCAAATTGAGTACCAAATAAGTACACCAAGTACATTCCATAATCAAATGTTTTGTACTTATTGCTCGTCATGCTTCTAGATCAATCCAAAACCAAACTTAGGTATCTTAACCACTTGTAAACATGTTTCCAACTTGAGGACCTTTCAATTAAAGTGACTCTAGATTAATCCAATGATTGTCACTTTTATGGCAGATTCTGTATCCTTCAAAGAATAATTCATATCTTCCAATATACAGATCCAAATGCCATAAAATTTGGTGGAGATGTGATTCACTAAGTCATCTAGCATCTGTAAAAATTTGAGATTCATTTGACATCTAGATTGCTACCAGATTTTAAATCTTCCACCACTGCTACATGCTGAAAACTGCTGCACTATAGCTGACAAGATGTACTCCAAAGCCGAAGCATCTCTTATCCAATTCTCATGAAATTTGTACAGCATCTTATAACATAAGTCTAGAGCATGCATACCAAAATTCATGCCAATCCAAGTAGATTTGATCATCCAAACATGGCTAAGATCACTGCTAGCTCAGATTTTAAATTTTGGACAGATTTCAATACATTGAGCAATACTTCATCAAATATGAATCAAACTTGATACTAACTTGTTTGAATACTTTCACAAGACATATATCCATCCAATCCACTTACTAAATGTCATCTTATGAATTTATCCAACACAAACCAATCCAAACTTGATCACTAAGCTTTTAATCCATTCAATCATCTCATCGCAAGCAACATTGCACATTTATCCAATTCAATCAACTCATATGCACCCAAATAAAATAATCAACAAGAGATATACCTTGGTTAGCTCATGATTATTCATAGCAAGCTTTCAACTTGAATATTTGCAAGCCATCAAATAATTCCAATAAATCATCCACAACTTGATCATGACACTTGTATGTTGTAGTACTTTGGACTTCACTCATTTTGACTTGGCATTGGGATAGAATTGCAATAAGCTTCAATACTTGAGTCAACATATAATGATAAATATGAAATCAATTTGAGTCAAGCCTCCAATGCCATGGTACCTACACACATTCATCCACTTTTTGATGGTACCCAAACAAGTTTGGGTCCTCTCAAGTTAGGTGCAACATACTTAGGCATTGCCTTAGTATGAGTAGCGGGATGTTTTGCAATAGCAACCATAGAGGTACCATTTACATCCTTTCTAAGCACATTAGTATCATTAATTAAAATATGCTTAGAAGTGTTACCTAGGGGACATGAATGTGCCATGTGTCCCCTTTCCCGGCATGAGTAGCATCTTCTCTTTGATTGAGCCTTTTCTTCTTTGCTCATATGATGCTTTTCATTCCCTTGCCTCTCATGAGTTGCTTGAGCCTTCTTCTCAAGCTTGGTAGGACACCCCGAGGCGAAGTGTCCCATGTCTCCACATTTGAAGCACTTGATGTGAGCATGTACTTTCTTCTCATCTTGATTCTTGCTCATCATCTTGACATCTTGAATTTGCATTAGATGTCTTACTCTTCTACCCCTTCTTGTTTTCTTCTTCTTCATCAAGTCACCATCATCTTCATGGTTGATCTTGATTTGCTCTTGGGGTGTTTTCTTTTGCTCAACTAGTGGCTTTGGTTGAGGCTTTATTTGTTGCTTTACCAATTGCTTGGTTGGGCACATTGAGGTGAGATGACCCCAAGTGCGGCACTTGAAGCACTTGACATGCTTTAGCCTCTCTTCTTCTTTCATCTTCTTGAGCTTCTCAATGTTTGGGCAACCGTTAGCAAGATGTCCCGCTTCATGACATCGATAGCACATGGAATGCGAGAGCTTCTTTTGGAGTAGCCTCTTCATCCTCTTTTCTTGCTTTCTTTCACCCCTTGTTATTTTCTTCTTGAAGCCAAGGCCACTTTTGTCACCAACGTTTCTTTGAGTCTTCATCATGTGCTCAAAGGTGACTTTTGAGTTGTAGCACCTCTCTAACTTGTTGCTCAAATTCTTCACTTCACTTTTAAGCTCATTGTTCTCCTTCAAAATGTTAGTCTCACAAGACATAGAAGTAAAACAAGCATTTAATTGTGAAGAACATGGCATATCTAATAAATCATCACAAGAGGTGGATACATGCTTCTTGCCTACATCACAAGGGTTAGTAATATGTGATTGATCATTTGACCCAAATGATGAGCTCTCACTAGACTTGGTTTCTTCATTAGAAGGCTTCTTAGTGAGTAAAGCATGTTCTTGTGCCAAATTATCATGAGCAACACTAAGTTCCTCATGAGCCAATTTTAGCTCCTCATGTGAACAAGTAGTAACATAAAGTAGATGTTTTTGTTGTTCACATGTGGTTTTTAGAAATGAGTTTTCATTTTTCAATTTACTTGTTTTTGCCATCTCATTTCTTAGGGCCTTTGAGAGTTTATATAGAAGCTCAAAATTTGGACCATCACAATCAACAACAAAACCACCAATAAATACCTTAGTGTCACCATGTGACATGGAACAATGTGGTGATGTTGAAGAGCTTGTCGAAGCATCACTCTCATAGCCATCATCTTCACCATCAAGTGTGCATGGAGTAGAATCATTGCTTGCATCACTTGTGGCATTATTATTTTTCTTGTCAAGTGATCTTGTGATATGATCATCTTTGTCATCACTTGACCGTGAGGTGGAGCAATCCTTCACAACTACCTTGTTGTGGTCATGCTCAACATCCTCATGCGCCTCTTCCTTGGGCTCATCATCATTGGGGATCACTCCATATTTCTCATTTAGAAACACCCAAATTTCATGGGAGGACTCGAAGTCTATGATCTCATAAAGTATGCTACTAACCATAGATCGATAAAAAACATTAGTAGCTTGGCTATCGAGATGTAGGCATTTACTTTGCGCTTGAGTTGCATTCTTTTTATCAATTGCAAAGGAAAAGCCCACATCTACGATCCACCACAATTGAGGAGAAATAAACTTAAAATTGCATGTCATCCAATTTCTCCACCGTGCAAAGTGTGTGCCATCAAAAATATGTGGACACTCAACATCTAGCCCATAAGCCGCCATCCTCTCGGGTCGGTGAAGACCACAAATGAGAGACCCGGCTCTGATACCACTTGTAGGGTCGAGATGACGGACTAGAGGGGGGGGTGAATAGTCCTTTTCTAAAACTTAAGCGTGTTGGCTAACCAAAAACAAATGCGGAATTAAACTTATCGGTCTAGCCAAGACTTCACCCCTCTAACTAAGTTCACAAGCACCTCACAAAGATCCTAATTAAGCAACTAAGGTGCTTTCCTTAGCAAGAGCTCTCCTATTTAATTCTAGAGCAAGGTCACACAAACCTATGCACTAGTACTTTGCAAGCAAGAGGGAGCTCCTACACAATTCTAGTAAGCAAAGCGCACAAAGCCTAAGCTCACTAGCAATGCTCAATAACAAGACAACTAATGCCAAATTAGAGAGCGCAAATCACTTAGCTACACAAACTAAGCAATGTGACTAACAAGGTTACACAAACCAAATTAGTCACGCAAAGGGGAAGCTTCTAGCTACACAAGCAAGAAGATAACTAGCAAGCTACACAAGCAAACTAGTTACGAGAGCAACTACACAAGCACAAGTATATATGAAAGTAAATACAAGCTTGTGTTGCAAGAATGCAAACCACCGAGAAGAGTAGACAAAGTTGACACGGTGATTTTCTCCCGAGGTTCACTTGGTTGCCACCAAGCTACGTCCCCGTTGTGTCGACCAACACTTAGATGGTTCCTCAGTGTGACCCTCAAGTCACTTGCCCCTCAAGGCACGCCCCGCAAGGCACCGCAAGACACCACTCTCAAGTGAGGTAACTCAATGACACGCTCAACTAGAGTTGCTCTTCGCGATCCCCGCGGGGTGAGCACAATCCCCCTCACAAAGCTTCTCCGGAGCCTCGCACAATCTTCTTGCGAGCTTCGTCGGAGCCACAAGCCACCAAGCCGTCTAGGAGGTGGCAACCTCCAAGAGTAACAAGCACTACCGGCTTGCAACACAAACACCTAGTGCCACTCGATGCAACCTCACGATGCAATCGCACTAGAATCGCTCTCTCACTCGATCCGATGAACACTATCAAGCATGAGTGAGTTAGAGGGCTCCTAAGCACTACCACACAAGCCACCAAGGCTAAAGTGTGCTCAGCTACCGGCCACAGCCGGCCAAGGCATCTATTTATAACCCCACGGTCAAATAGAGCCGTTACCCCTTCACTGGGCAGAACTCGGGACGACCGGACGCGCCGGTCGTAACTGACCGGACGCGCTCACCGCGTCCGATGCTCCAACGGTCACTGCGCCAACGGTCAAACCCTATGACCGGACGCGCCTCTCAAAACGACCGGACGCGCTCCACCGCGTCCGATCCTCCAACGGTCACTGACCCTCAACGGTCACACCAACGACCGGACGCGCCCTAGGCAACGACCGGACGCGCTTGTCCAACGACCGGACGCGCTCCTCGCAACGACCGGACGCGCCGGTCCCGATGACCGGACGCGCCTGTCGAACGACCGGACGCGCCGATCGCACTGACCCACGCGCCCGCGACGCAACGACCGGACGCGCTCCTTGCGATGACCGGACGCGACAGTGTCAGCGTCCGGTCGGAGTCCAGTAAGCTCCTTCAACGATCGGACGCGTCCGATCATGTGTGACCGGACGCGCCTCGCGTCCGATCGTCCTCTGTGAACCTCAGTTCCTTCTGGGCGCATGACCGGACGCGCCGGTCCCGCGAGTGACCGGACGCGCCGGTTGCAAACCCTAGCACCCGCGCCTGCGCTGTACTGACCGGACGCGTCCGGTCATACCATGACCGCGTCCGGTGCAGCGTCCGGTCACCTCAGTGACCCCGTTCGCCTCCGTTTCTTTTCCGACTTTCGGCGTAGTGGAAAATAGGCATTTCAACTTCTCAAAAACGCCTGAATCCCGCGCTCGCAAGCTCGGCGGGAGGGAGAGAGAGACCCAAACCCTCTCTACCGCCCAAACTTCATCGCCTTCGCAAATGTGCCAACACCAACAAGTGATCACCACCTTGTGCACGTGTGTTAGCATTTTCATAATCATTTTCAAAGGAAATAGGCACTCAGCTTGCCTCGCCACTCGATCCTAACACATATGCACAGTTAGATCGCTCAAGTGGCACTAGATGACCGATATGCAAACAAGTTTGCCCCTCTTGATAGTACGGCCATCTATCCTAAACCCGGTCATAAACTTCTCTACACACCTATGACCGGTGAAATGGAAATGCCCTAGGTTATACCTTAGCCTTGCGCATTCCACTCCATCTCCTCCGACATTGATGCAACACATGCACCAACCAATCACCAAATGATATGATTCACTTCATATCATCACGTGACCGTATTGGTCCATCGATCTTGACCTCACTTGCTCTTCACCGTTGTATTGGTCCGTCGGCGCCAAGTCTTGCCCAAGCTTCACCATCGCATGGTCCTTCGCTTCGAAGCCTCAACTTGCCCTTCACCTTCACAACCGGTCCTTCGAGCCAAGCCTCATCTTGATCTTCTCCATCTTGGTCACATGACTCCATGTCATGTCTCATATGCAATGAGCTCCTTCATGACACCATCACATGTGGACTAATCTCCTGTGTATCTCACATAACCACATATTAGTCCACCTAAGTTGTCACTCAATTACCAAAATCAAACAAGGAACTTTCACGTGGTCAGTCATGGCAATATAATTTCTCCAATACTCAAATTACGTAAAGGTACATTATTACTTGCCCTGCATGTCCAATCATACTACATTCCCGTAATTAGCAGGTGCATGACCAATAATGGTGACACAATTTTCCATCTAAAACTACTAATTTGGTTGATTGTTTTATTTATTTTACCTTTAAGTAATTGTGTTATCTTTTGTAAATTGAAGGGCTCAGATTTAGGCCCCATTTACCATAGCAAGGTAATGGGAGTACCATAGCAATGCTCATACGTATATAGAGAAGATAGCTTATGATTTTAGAAAAATTGAGAAACTGGTTTCACATTTTTCTGAGCTAAGATAAATTAGTAATGAATTTTTGAAGATTGGAAACAGGTTTTAGTATTTTTAGAAAAAAAAAACAGGAAAAAAAGGGATGATATGGAAGCAGCAGGGTGTGCCATGTGTCGGCACCAGATGGTAACACAAGGCTCCCGGCTTAAGGTGACTGACAGGTGGGTCACGTAGGTCAATCACTGGACAACGGTTGGCCGATTGGGTCGAACTGGGCTTGGATGGGCCTAGATTGGGCCTGGGTTAGGTCCGCGGATCAGGCTTGAGCTATACCCTGTCACGTGTCTCACTGTGGCTGGCCAGAGTTGGCCCGATGGACTCTGGTTCACGGTGGACGCATAGCCCGTCTGTTCGCTCGAGCAACGCAAGTAGTTAGCGTTGCACTCGCTGACGCGGTGGGCCGTGGGCGCGAGTGAGTGATGCGTGCATGCTCGCACGCGCCACTTGGGACGCACGGTGAAAATAAAGTCTTTCTTCAACTTGCACTGGTGGTGTGCCGCACTGACGAGTGACGAGACACGAGACCACTCCATTCTCGTCCACGATGGCACGATGCACTCGGCCTTGGCGACTTGCTCTGTTGGAGAGTGGAGACTTTGGAGTTGGAGTGGTGGACTGGCCTGGCCTGGCCTCTCGCCTCTTGTCGACAGACGTCAAAAAGATACGTGGAAATTGGCATCATCGTTGTCCACTGTAGAGCAGAGCACACCAACCCCAATTACTGAGAGCTCAGCTCAGTGCTCTGACTGCTCTCTGCCCAGGCGACCGGTGTGACGGTATCTGTCTTGCTAAGCTTTTTCTTTACTGCACCATAGCGTTGGCATTTGCTTCTGGCTAAACTCGTGTTGTGTTATCCAGATTACTAGCGCACAAATTAATGCGGTGTTATCTGCCGCTTAGGTCTACCTGATAAGGTTCAGCCTGATTGGAATTAGTAGTTTATACCGTCCTTTGGTAACCAGATGATATGTGGTGGGATGGCGGGCGTAGCCTGCTATTGCTGCCGCTCGGCTCAATCACTCACACGAGCGCGCGCCTAGCGCAGGGCTTCACGGCAGCTTATAGCTTAGTTAAGCATCGGTGCCCTGATCCCATTCTTATCCCTATCCTGCGGAGTTTTATTTGCTATGGCCAGCTGAACAGAGTCTTCGAACCGACACTGCGCGGCATGCAAGAATTATTAGATGTTCAAGGCAAAAAGAGTTAGGCCCTGTTTAGTTCCTTCAAAGTTCTAAAAATTTTACAAGATCTCCCGTAACATCGAATCTTTTGACATATGCATGGAGCATTAAATATAGATAAAAGAAAATAGCTAATTACACAGTTTGGTTGCAAATCACGAGACGAATCTTTCGAACCTAATTAGCTTATGATTGGACACTAATTGTCAAATACAAACGAAAAAGTTACTGTGCTTCCAAAAATTTTACAGGTGCAACTAAACGCCATATCCAATCCAAGTGATCCTTTCGCAACTTGCACGTAGTCACGTACTGTAGAATAGAAAGCCGACTAGCCGAGGACCTACTGCCTGCCTCTCTCTCTTCAGAATCAACAATCACTCGCCACTGTCAGTCGGAGCAAGCATCATGTCGTGGTCGTGCGCCACTGGCAACTGGCATGCGCGCGCGTTGACGGACCTTGCCTTGCAGCGGCGCATGCAGGTTGCCTCTCGATGTTCAGTGTTTACTCAAGTTTGGCAGGTCCATGTGCCAGACACCGCCGTGATCGGTGCTTCGACCGATGTTTCTTCGTCACGACTTTTCAGCCGCCTAATCCATTTTTTTTTTGTGTGACAGAAGATGAATATATACTTTCACATGCGTGATTTGATTCGGTTTTTGAGGGCTATGATGTGATTATTCCATGGATAATAATGTACCCCGCAAATGGGAACTTGGGAAGAACCATGTGGATGCTAGGTAGGTCAAAAGACTTACTCTCTCTGATCCAAATTATAAGTTATTCTAGCTTTTTAGATATATATTTTTTACGAATCTAGATGTGTATCTATAAAAACTAGAACAACTTATAATTTGGAATGGATGAAATAGTACATAGGAGTAGTTGATGTCGTCTTCTCGATCAAACTGAATCTAAGTGACTGCCTCATCCGTTTCTCTCTCAAACGAATGCTAGAGCTGCCTGTCTTTCTAAGAGAAACTGAAATTCGTTGAAATTGAAAGGTAGCCTAACTAACCTCCAAAAGTGGTAACCTACTAGCTAGTTATACCACGTCGGATAGCTGTCAGCGCTGTAAATGCAACTATGCAAGTAAGACAAGTTTGAACTGTCATTCACTTCTCAAATATTGAGAACAAGGCTATCTCCAGAATCATATAGTTTAGTGAAGAAGTGAAGACAAAGGGAGAAACCCTTTCTAAAAAAAAGACAGGGGGACGAAACTCTGGCACGAGGTCACACCAGGTTTGGGAGATCCGCAATCATCTTGCACGGGTTGCAAAAAGGTACTCGATCCTATATGAGCACGCTTAATTTGTTTCTTTGCTTGGAGTTTATGTTTAATGCTGCTGCTGCTGCGCACTCCGCTTACAGCAAACATGCTGCGCGCCTAATTTGCTGACCCTGGTCATACTACCTGCGACCAGCCGTGGCCGCTATTCACACCTGAGCTTAAGATTAAACGGGGATTTGGGTAATTTTTATTACTTGATTGGTGGTTGCAAAGTCGTATGCTGTGCACTGAAGCTCCACTAGGTTAGCGAGACTGTCCCACATTTTGGCAGTGGCTTTGACATTCATGTCCCGACCTGGAGTACAAAATTGCAACTGGCTGGATCTGGCTTGATCCTGGTTCCAAGATACCAAGCGGGGAGCACTCGAAGAGTACGTGGCCCTTTTTAGCAGGGCTTTCAGCTCTGACCTTCTCTAGCTTTTCAGATGAAATGCCAAACATAGCTCATAAAACAGTTCTACGAGAGAAGGTGCACAGGGAATAAGCTGTTTTTTCTATAATAGAGAAGTGAAGCCCGTTTGTAAAGAAGCCCTGCTAATTGGGAAAAAAACTAATACATTATAAAACTTTTGTGTAACAAACTTATATACATGATCTCGTTTCAATTCATTGTGTTTTAGTGTGACCAAATTATAGATATGCATGGCATGACATACACACTCAGCAGGCCACTGTCTCCATGTCCAAGATCATGCAGGCAGTAATTAATCTTGTAGGTAGAAGTACGTTACAGAGCACAGCAGCAGCATTCTTCTGCATGCAGACAAAGCTTTCCCTACATGTAACATGTGTCCCCTCATCTCTTGCTTTCGGGCTGTACAGCACTAAGTTAAAAAAAAAATGGAAGATAGAAGAACAAAGAGGATTGTACCGCCAATGTCCGAACTGTACATGACAGATAACAACAGCAACATTTAGGTAGTAGACACTGCGCAGCTATCGTCTAGCATGCTGATGATACCGCGATGCCTATAAATACCGTGGCGCGTGGAGCTATCCTTGCACACCACGCACTGACAACTCCAGTCACAGAAGAACCCTCTGTGCTTAGCGGCGGCTTAGCCAACTCTAGCTACCAGCAATGGCGTCTAGGCAGACCTTCGCCTGCTACACCATGGCGCTGCTGTTCGCTGCGGCTGCTGTCTCGGCGCAGCTCTCCACCGACTTCTACGACGAGACATGCCCCAACGCGCTGGACATCATCGAGTCCGCCGTGAGAGCTGCCGTCTCCAAGGAGTCCCGCATGGGGGCCTCCCTGCTCCGCCTCCATTTCCACGACTGCTTTGTCAATGCAAGTGCCATTCATAAGCCGCCTCCCGATTTTCTTCAGCCTTCCACTCCACTTTTGTTTTTCTCTGAAACTGGAGCAATATATCTAATTATCTGAACTTCCATATATGAGTCTGAACTGAATTAACGAACTCCAGTTAGTCTTCTCATCTTCTACTGTTTTGGGGAATTTTGCTTAGGCTTCGGTAGCATAACAGAGCATGTTGGTTCAGACATTCAGTAGACAGTTTTCGGTACTGTTAGCGTTATGTCCGGTGCTCTACAAGTCAGTTAAAAAGTGGAGCGCACTCTGCGGCGTGCTTCAATTTTTCAAACCAAATTGTCTCTGTCATTTCTAGCAGACGGGTTTGCTTTCTGAGTACAATGATGGAGTGTCTTTTCGTGGACTAATCGTTGACTGCAATTGCAAACTAACTTTACAGGGCTGTGACGGATCAGTGCTGCTCGACGACACCCCGGGGTTCACCGGCGAGAAGACGGCGAAGCCGAACAAGAACTCGCTCCGCGGGTTCGACGTGGTTGACGACATCAAGGCGAAGCTCGAGGACGCCTGCAACCAGACGGTCTCCTGCGCCGACATCCTCGCCGTCGCCGCCCGCGACTCCGTCGTCGCCGTAAGCACGAACACCAAGACTAGTTGTTTCTTGCATTCCATTCCCATGCATGGTTACAACAAGTTTTTTTTTTACCGGTAAGAAAAAAAATTCGGTCCCCAGCGATAAATATGAAATTTCGGAAATTTTGGAAATATCGGATCAAATTTAAATAAATTCAAATTGATTTTTAAATAAATTTGGTGTCATTTCACTAGAAAAACTCTCTAATCCATCATCCATCATAAATTTTTATAACATTAACGAAATAACACAATATATCACCACGTTAATACAGCGGACTGGCGGTGGGCGAGCTAGTGGGCGAGCTACATATACTAGTGCTACCGAATGTGTGAGTGAGAAAATTAAATAAATTTGAAGAAATTTAGGGTTTTGATAAGGCTAGAGGATATGGAGAGTCATTTTAGCGTGGTTTTGTGTAATTTTGGAGCGGAAGATGAATTTAACCGAAAAGTTTTGACCGATATAAAATTTTTTCGGGCCTCAACGAAAAAGGTGATATTTCGAAAATTTCGGTGATATTTCGTCGAAATTGTAAACCTTGGGTTACAAGCTAATTAATTGACGACCGTCTCCTCTGCAGCTCGGCGGGCCTACGTGGGACGTGGAGCTCGGCCGCCGGGACGGGACGACGGCGAGCCTGGACGACGCGAACAACGACCTCCCGGCGCCGACCCTGGACCTCGGCGACCTCATCAAGGCCTTCTCCAAGAAAGGCCTGAGCGCGAACGACATGATCGCGCTGTCGGGCGGGCACACGATCGGGCAGGCGCGGTGCGTCAACTTCCGCGGCCGCCTCTACAACGAGACCACCAGCCTGGACGCGTCGCTGGCGTCGTCGCTGAAGCCGCGGTGCCCGAGCGCGGACGGCAGCGGTGACGACAACACGTCGCCGCTGGACCCGTCCACGTCCTACGTCTTCGACAACTTCTACTACAGGAACCTGCTGCGGAACAAGGGCCTGCTCCACTCGGACCAGCAGCTCTTCAGCGGCGGCTCCGCGGATGCGCAGACCACCTCCTACGCGTCCGACATGGCCGGCTTCTTCGACGACTTCCGTGACGCCATGGTGAAGATGGGCGCCATCGGCGTCGTCACTGGGTCCGGAGGCCAGGTCAGGGTGAACTGCCGGAAGACCAACTAAATGGTCTGTGTCAGGTTTGGTAGTGTCGTGATGGAGTGATCAGTGCGTGTGGTGCGTTTGTGGTCAGCAGAGTTAGTGTTCCTTCTATGATGGTGTAGTCTGCTTCGAACGGTTGTAGTACTACCTTGTACACGAATAAAACGAAGGATAAAACTGGTCTTGGATCCCATCATGCCTTGTTTGGGTCCTGAATTTGATCTGAATCTGATCAACGTACGCATTGCGAGTTCAGAATTTTCAGAAGAAAACACTTGGCCACTCATTCCTCAAGGCTCGTTGGGTTGTCAGGGAACCACTCCTTGGAACAACTCCTAGCTGGATTGGTTATCTAAATATCTAATTTATATAACCTTTCATCAACTTGTCGATTCCTGGAGGAATCCATGCTAATCGAACAGGCCCTAAGCAAGAACCTTGAGCAGAGCCGCCACACCCCTTTCCCATCAAGCCCAAAACTTATAGTTTAGGCCTTTGGCTATGGGCCAACATGAATCATGTGCCGGCCGACTAGCTACTTTTTTTTTGAGAAACCGGGATTATATTTCATAAAAGCTTCTGATAGTTTACATCCCATAAGTTACAAAGACAACCCTGAAAGTAAAACAAATTACAACCAAGTCCTTGCAAGTTTCTCCCGGTCGTCCCTGTCGCCGACGGTCGAAGCTGCCGCCCTTGAAGCCGACCACCTTCCCGACAAAGGATATCATAACTTTTTAGTGGCACCATGAGCAGCACATTGGGAACACCAACATGCCATATAATCGTTGAATGAACAAGCCATGCAAGATGGCCAACGGCCAACACATCGCCGAAGAGCAAGGGATCTGGCGCCTCAATCACCAACAACCCCGGCGCGCTGGACGACGAGTCACCCAGAAGGGGAAATAAACCACCAGAAGCGGTGGAAAGAAGAAAACCAACCCGATTTCTTAGCAAGTTGGTACAAAATAGTCCTCTTACCTCCAGCAGCCATGTCGTTAGTAATAAGGTTGGCAATGTCGCTGACATCATGGGCACAGCTGGTACAAGGAAGCCCACAAAGGACTCGAATACCAACGCATGAAACAACATCAAAGAAAGCATCGTTGGTATAGAATCCTTCGTATGATACACCATCACCGAGCACCACAATCTCTTCAACAACCGCCAGCCTCCCACCTCCAACACAGACCAGGAGGAAGCAAAAGCACACCGCCGACACCACCGCCTCCCGGAGACGACGGAGCAGCAATTGGTACGCAAACCTCCCTACAGCTTCGCCGGAGAGGGTATCGTCGTCGATACTAGCCTCGAAGAAAACAAGGGAGGGACAAAAGAACACACCGACAAGATCTGGAGCTTCAAAAGAACCGCCAGATCCGGTGAGGAAGAACAAAGCGGGGAGATCTGGAGCTCCCACAAGGTCTCCAGATCGGACCAAACCCCACTCCCCAGGCTTACCGCCGGCACTAGAGGTAGCGACGACGAAGTGGAAGAAAGCCAGGAGTACCTTATTATATAGTGACGCATCCACCAAATGAACGCCATCGGGACACCTAAACCTAACTAATCTACGACGCCAGGCCAAGAAGCACAGGTCCCCCCCCCCCCCCCCCCCCCCCCCCCACATCTGAAGGCCACAGGGCCATCGGAGGCAGAGGGGAACTGCACTCTCGCCGGCGGAAGCACGCAAACGCGGAGTCGCTCCCTTTTCGCCTCTCTACTGTAGCTACGTGGAGTAATTTCCTCGACCCAAAAAAAAACTACGTGGAGCAATGAAAATAAACATTTGGATGAAACACGTTCTGTTTGGAGTAAACAAAAACAAATTTTGTTCAGACGGCTGAAAATAAATATTCAGACGGCAGAAGGCGGCTCACTAGCTGTGTGGCTTGACGCTCTGTGTTTTCAGATTGAGTAGACATTTGAACATATGTGCTTCTAGATAGCAACAAAGATGTTAACATCACAAAGCTGGTATCTTCTTATGATAACTAAGCTCAGCCGTCACTGAATCTGTAAATTAAAGCTCGGTGTCAAGTGACAGAGAATCCACTATGCAAATCAATGCAAACTGCCGCACAAAGGCCGTACCCACAGTCCTGTTTTCAGACTGTTGCTTATAAAAAAGAACGCACGTTCCACTAAGCATAAACCCCATCCGTTTTAAAATATAGACGGTCTTAGTGTTGTTCCAGCTTTTTTTTTTCCAACTTTGGTCAAGTTTATAGAAGAATGTACTACTAATATTTACAACATTGAACTAGTTTCATTAAATATATATTCATTCATAGTTTATTTGTCTGGGATAGTAGACGTCAATATATTTTTGTCCAAAGTTAACAAAAACTACAAAAAGTCTAACTTAAAACAAACGGTAATGCTTATCGGGCGTCCGTCCGCCCCGAACGGCCCTGTTTGCAGGCTGTGAGGCCAGAGGCTCTCCTATCTGTTCCTATCCATTCACCTTCAACCACTGTAGTTTTCTAAAAAAAAAGAAAAAGAAAAAACTCACTGCAGCGCCGGGAGACTGCGACCGCGCTCCGCCGCGCATCCCGCCCGTCATCTCCACCGTGCCTCCCTCTCCACTGCGTGCTCTCACTCTCCTTCCTCTCCATCGTGCCTCTCTCTCCACCGCGCCTCCGGTCTGCCTTCTCCACTGGAGCGACCTGCTAATGGCCTTCTCCACTGTACCTGTCGCGGCCTTCTCCACCAGAGCGAGCGAGCTCCGCACCATCGAGACGCTACTGCAGGACGGTGTGGTGCGCGGCTACTCTCTCCCAGTCGTGTAGCTGCTGCCTCTTCGCCACGTTGTGGAGCTGCCGCTGCTGGCCCGCCGTTGCCGGCCCGCTGCCTACATGCGCTGTCGAGCCTCCATTTTTCCAAGTAAGAAGGAGATGTTGTGCTAAAAACATATGTTTTAAGTGTTTCAAATGTTTTTAGAGGTATGTTGCAAGTGTTTCAAATGTTTTAGAGGTATGTTGCAAGTGTTTCATATGAATGTTGCAAAAGTAGATCGATGATGTTACATATATTACAATGGTTGTATACGTATGTTGCAAGTGTCTGTTCCTAATGTTTCATCTATGTTTTCAGACGTATGTTGCAAGTGTGTTTATCTGAATGTTGTATATGTTTCACACATATGTTGTAAGCATTTTATCTAGATGTAGCGTATGTTTGCAATTGTTTTCAAGCGTTTTTCAGTTTTTAGGTGTTTTAACTGTCTTAAGATGTATGTTGCAACTGTTGCATCTGGATATTTTAAAAGTAGATCGGGTATTTGCACATGTTGCAATGTTACCCGCTTGTTGCAGCGGCTAGAGGGGCGCGAGGGTTCTGGCAAGCGTAGACGCCACGTGGAGTCAATCGGGGCCGTAGACGCCACGTGGCGTCAGGCTTTGGGCACTGACGCCTCGTCACACTAGAGTAGGGATGAAAACGGATCGGATACGGACGAATATCACTGATATCATATTTGTTTTCATATTTATGTCCGGATTCGGATTCGAATACGGATAGTATAAAAAATACCGGATAGGATATGATTGGATATCGATATCATAAATATGTGATTTAAATATTCGGATACGAATACGGTATCGGATGTTAAATATCCGGACTCGGATACGGACGGATTAAAACCCCTCTAAACGGATTCGGTCTCGAATACGGTCGGAAAATATCCGTACCGTTTTCATCCCTACACTAGAGCACGGGGGAGTGTAGGCGCTGAGTGTCGGAACATGCGCTAGTACTACCGTAGAACAAAACGTAAGCGTCTCATATTTTTGAATCAGATGAAGTATAATATTAAAATAATCAGAATTATGTCTCCATTTCAATTAAATAAAAAAAGGTTTCTAAACCCCAAAAAAACACAAAAAGAGAGAGCAAACAGTTTTGACTGACGTCACGGCCCCACGCTACCTCCGTTTCCACTTCGCCGCGCGGCCTGCCGCTCTTGTCGTCTTCGCCTCTTCCGTTCGCCGTCTGCCCGTGGCCGTGCCCCAAGCTCTCACCCTTTCGCTGTCGCCTTTCCATTTCCCAATCGCCAACGACCACCTCGCTCCCGCTTAGTTAAACCCGTCGTCATGCCGTCCGCCGAGGCCCACTGGCCACTCCAATCCTCCCCTCGACCTTCCTCCTCCCACTCCCCAGTCCCCACCCACGGCCGCCGCGATGCTGACGCGGCCCTCCTCCACCCCCGCTTCCCGATTCCCCCAGCTATTGCTGGTCGTCGTGATCGCCTGCACCGTTCCGGGGGTGAGATGCTTTGACCGGCGGTTCCCGCACCTCGACCGCGTCCGCGAGCTCCACCGCCGGGAGGGCTCGTCATCGGCCGAGCAGGAGGCCGCCGCGCGGGGGCTTCTCGCGCGCCTCCTACCGTCACACTCCACCAGCTTCGAGTTCAGGGTCATCTCCACGGTACGCGTGTTTTGCTGCTTGGGGATCGTAGGGTCTGTATGTGATGTTGTCATGTTGAACGCATCAGACGTCAGGTGTTGCTTCGGTGTTGCATAAGCATATTAGGCAACGTACTGAGACGTACCCAATCGGCGTTGCATAAGTAGAGTTGCCGAGAGATAAGACATAAGAGTGCAGTGAGAATTTCGACTAGAATCAGAGGCCAAGGAAGCGCGTCATGAGGAGTTGAGGACATCATAGAGTAGGCAATCTTAGTAGGAAATTGTTTGTTTATATGTGAATTCAGTATTCAGATAATCTTTATAATCTTAGCCGTCGAAACTGAGTTTGTACCTGCCCCATGATTTGTTATTTTTGCTATTTAAGTTCATAACGGGTGGTTCATTTTCTGACTACCTGTTACTAACTGACAAGGATTTACGTTGTACTCCAATTCATTGATAGGAGCAATGTGGTGGGAAGGCATGCTTCGTCATCAACAACCACCCGTTGTTTGATGGAGAAGGGACTCCGGAAATATTGTATGCTTTCCCTTTATATTTGGTCACGCGTTGCAAACTATAGCTTCAGCTTGTTCATTTACATTTCTTTCCCAGTTGCAAACAGTAGCCATTAGCACCTTACTGTTTCGTTTCACGCAAGAGGACAATCCAGATGTGTTGGCTTTATTTATTCTCTGTTGTTTTCTGAAGTTTGGTGTTAGGTGAACCACTGTTGTAATTATGTTTTTGAGTATGTTCGCAACGAGTTGATTACATTTACTCATAAGTAAATGTGACCCATTAGATCATTAAAAGGTGTGACATGCACCAAACAATGAGTTAGTGAACCACCATATCTTGCAGTACGTTGTCTTGTGCTTCTAAATCAGGACTCTTTTAATTTTGTTTGTTATAACCAATCCAAAAAGCAGCTTATAACACAATGTTGGTGTCTCAGCAGATCCTGCTAGAATCATTTGCCAATCCTGTTTGCTTGTGCAATTGGTTTATGCTTTCAGTAGGACTGCTCTGCTGTGCAGATGTAACATGCCATCTGCTATAGTATTAGAAAGTTTTGCATTTCATGTCATGAGTTATGCTACTGACGTCGCAAAAAAAAAGTTATGCTACTCAGCAACGCATGCGTGCATGGGTTGCTTTACATGCTGAAATTGGAAAGAACCTAACAACTTCACATTTTTCATTACTTGTGGTCAGGATACTTGGAGTAAGTGGGGTCGAAATTTCTGCCGGCTTTCATTGGTACTTGAAACACTATTGTGCAGCACATATATCTTGGTATAAAACCGGTGGTGCACAACTATCATCCATTCCACATCCTGGATCACTACCTCGTGTTCCTGATGGTGGTGTATTGATTCAAAGACCCATTGACTGGAGCTATTACCAGAATGCAGTTACATCCAGCTGTAAGCTGATAGCTTACTTATGTTGAAATTTTGTCTGTTGGTTCCAGAATTGATGACATCAAATTTTTCTCATGTAAACTGAACCTAAAACATATTTCTCTGTTTAAAATTATTTTGTCCACCCTTTAGATTCTTTTGCTTGGTGGGATTGGTACCGTTGGGAGAAGGAAATTGACTGGATGGCTCTTCAAGGAATCAATTTGCCTCTTGCTTTCACTGGGCAAGAGTCTATATGGCAGAGGGTTTTTCAGGTATGTATCTTTATTCTTTTTTAAGCATTCTGCACAGTGGATAAATTACCTCTATGTTTTTTGTGACATTAGCGTGAAATAATGCACAAAAGCAACCTATAATGTTAGGAAGGCATTGAAGCAGATGGATTGATGCATAACAGTAAATGTGGTGCAGTAGGAAGGCAGTATGGATAAGCAGGCAAAGATGCACATCACCAAATTTCGACATGTAGTATCATGTTTTAATGTTTTTTATTGCCAAAATGATTTTGGCACAGTTCTTAAAATTGACATTTTGTGGTGGAATGAATGGATCCCTTCTAGAGTAGATGTAACCTCACCGGTTCTTCCTGTTGGCACTATTTATTATTATATTTTATGAGAATATTAGCACTCTTTTGTCTAAGATAAAAACCAATTCAGGTTATTGCACCTTATCAAAAAAAGCTCAGGTTATTTCTTTAAATGTACTCATCCTGTTTTGCTGCAAATGGTTTGTGAATAACTTTGTTTCATTTCATTAAATTCTTGAAGAGGTACAACATTAGCAAATCAGATCTGGATGATTTCTTTGGTGGGCCAGCCTTTCTTGCATGGTCTCGAATGGCTAATATGCATGGGTAAGTTACACATCTGATTTGCAATTGGTCTCTCACATCTAAACTTTTAATTTTATATGATTCTATTGATTCCAATATTCTTTTGCAGTAATAATTTGACATGCTGTGTCTTCTAAAATTATTTTCATTTATTCCTCAACTCTGCAGCACAAGATAGATTGTCATTGTGAATTACCTTGCTATAAAATAATCCCTCCATTCCAAATTATAAATTATTCTGTCTTTGACATAGTATATATCTAGGTGCATAGATAAAGCCAGAACGACTTATAATTTGGAACGGAGGGAGTATATAGCTGCAAATTGGGATGCTCACATCTAGACATGTCAGATTAAGACATCCAAGTAGATCTGTTTATATGTGGAATGTCAGGAAAATAAGACGTGACTACGAAAGCTCAAGAATTTTTGTTTTGAGCTTTGATTCCCTTTTCCTGAGTCCTATGTGCTGATTTTTTTTTTCAAGCATGTTATGACTGACTGTTTTAGCTGCCTACAAGACTTTGGTATCATCTTTAGTACTTGTAAGGAATAGATAGTTACACCCATATTATTTAGTTTTATCTTGGATACAGATTTTTTCGAACTCTTTATTTCGAACATGTGCCATATATTACTTATTTTCAGCCCTTGTATCTAAAAGCGAAGATACTGGCTTTGCATGTTAGATGTTTTTCTGTCATCGTCTTTTTAAGTAATTACCCTTTGATGACACTTACTGATTTATCAGATGGGGTGGACCTCTCCCTCAGACTTGGCTTGATGACCAACTAGCTCTTCAAAAGAAAATCCTATCTAGGATGTACGCTTTTGGCATGTTCCCAGGTGACACTTCTACCGTTGTAGATTTTTTGGATTTTGAGCAGTTACATGATCAACTTTTCTATGTTAACGTTACAGTATGTGATATAAATATATCTTTATTGGTTTGCACTTCTGTGCGTTTTCAGAACTCCTGTTCTGCCTAATATAACCAATCTAAATATTTAATTTCTCAGTCTTTGTTTTTTAGTACATCAAGACCCCCTCACTTTTTGTTACGTGTCTAATAGACTAAAATCTACATCTGTTGCAGTTCTTCCAGCCTTTTCTGGCAACATCCCAGCTGCATTAAAGTCAAAATTCCCTTCAGCTAAAGTCACTCACCTTGGAAACTGGTAACGACGATTTTCTATCTTCTAAATAACATTGGGATATATGATTTTCCGTGATCAATGCTTAAATATAAAATATGGAATATTGGTTGCAGCTCCTGTTTTGCTGCTGAATTTCATGCAGTTTTGCGCCTCCACCTTTGTTGTATTTCAGTTATGTAACTTCGATTGCAATTTTTGCATGCATCTCACATCTTAGCAGTTTGAGCTGCTACCACTGATCAAACTGGTACAGTCACGCTACACATTCATAACAAGCTTATGCTCATTTGTATTCTTAATGTTCATTTCACCTTAAATACTTCATCATATTATTCATGAATGAAGTTAAATACTAATATCCTGATTTGAGCCCACTGTACACTAACACTTCTTTTCTTGCTGACATCTTTTTTTCATCAGTGTTAAGTCACATGTGTGCTTATTTGACTATACTCTGTCTCTGTGATATTAAGGTTTACAGTTGACAGCAATCCAAGGTGGTGCTGCACATATCTTCTTGATGCATCTGATCCTTTATTCATAGAAATTGGGAAGTTGTTTATAGAAGAACAAATCAGAGGTAGGATCTGTTATTTTGTTCAAGTTGATATCTAACATCATGTCATGTGCAAGATATTTTATTGTCAGACCTGTAATCTTGTATTGTTTCCTACTGTAAGAGTGATGGCTAGCCATTCTTTTGGAACGAATGATGGCTAGCTTTTACCTTATTAGTTTCCCTTTTTTGTAAGAGTACTTTTTACACGTTTTCATCAGAAGAAAACAAACCTTGATGCATGGGAGTTTTCTTGTACTTTTGCGCAGAATATGGTAGGACAAGTCACATCTACAACTGGTATGATTATTAACCATCCTTCTCACTGGAAGTTCCCAATCAATGAATTTTTCTCATTTATAATCATTTTTTACCTGTATAGTGATACCTTTGATGAGAACACTCCTCCACTAAGTGACCCATATTATATATCTTCGTTGGGTGCTGCAACGTTCAGGGGTATGCAAAGCGGTGACAACGAGGCTATTTGGTTGATGCAAGTATGTTCTCTGTGTGTTAGTATTTTGCTTATTATTGGATTTATCTGTAAAAGCAGTTATTGGAGATATGAATATAGACCATGGATGTCTTGGTTGTTGGACTTTACTTTTTTACTTCTGGAACTACTTTCAGATGCGTGATTCTCTTCTCCAGTTGAGAGAAATTTCTTGCTCTTTTGTCACATTCTTGGATATATGGATATGCAAGGATCTGTAACATTTATTACTCTGCAGGGTTGGTTGTTTACCTATGATCCTTTCTGGGAACCTCCACAAATGAAGGTGAAACTTTATTTCATGGTTTGATAAGATATGACTGCTGATAATTTTATTGGCTCTTTTCATTTTGGCTTCTTTTTTCTTCGAAAACATTATTGGAGTAGTGAGGATTAAAATTCATGTGACCTTCATTTTTTAATTTACTGCTTGTCCTAAATTTCATATATTTAAAAATGGAGGGAGTATGTTGGATATGATATGACTGCAATTAATGTTCCAATGGTGTGAGTTGATCAGATTCATTTAGTCAGGGTAAGCCTTGTGTTTTCCAGTAACATATTATGATTTTTGAAGTAACACCAAGGAGGTACAATTTGCAGTGGTGTTATCCGTTATTTTTATTTGGCTGATACAGTAAAAACTAAAAAAATCCCTGCCTGTAGTGATTTATTTATGTTGATAGCACAGTATTTTCAGGTTATACTTGGAGGAAAAAATTGATGTCACATTGCCAAATGATTGACAACCATTGTATTTCTAATAATCTAATAGTTAGTTCTGCACTCAGTTTCTTCACCTTTTCTGCTGAAAACTTGAATAAGCCTTGTGAACTTAAGGTGGCTACTATCGAAAACATCAGGGTTTTTTTGTTTCTGTTTTGAGCATGCACCTTGGTTATTGTTGTTGTTGTTGTTGTTGTGTTTGAGGATTCAGCTTTGACATAACCAATTTTTTACTTATCTGATTAAACTCAATTTCTGTTGTTTTTAGGCACTACTGCATTCTGTTCCTGTTGGCAAAATGATTGTTCTTGATCTTTACGCTGAAGTTAAACCAGTGTGGATAAATTCCGATCAGTTCTATGGTGTTCCCTACATCTGGAAAGTTCTATTTTCTCTTTCTGCCAACTCCATGCACTATTACCCTCCTTTTATTTTCATTCATAAAAAACTCGTGTGACTCTTTTTCAGGTGCATGCTCCACAATTTCGCTGCAGATTTTGAAATGTATGGTGTTTTGGATGCTTTGGCTTCTGGGCCTATTGATGCTCGATTAAGTGATAACTCCACAATGGTATACATTGTCAAGCTTAATCAGTTGCTTATGCTACTGAGCTAGCTTACATAAATACAGATGGTGATGTTTTACCTATTAACAAATTATATTTCAGGTTGGAGTTGGTATGTCTATGGAAGGTATTGAGCAAAATCCTATTGTTTATGACCTTATGTCAGAAATGGCCTTCCATCACAGACAAGTTGATCTTCAGGTGAAATTAAAAAATCATTTTCTGGAAGAGCTTTTTGCACAATAGATGTGTTCTTTTTATTCATCATATCTACTTATTGTGCATCTCTTATTTATGTTTCTATGGAAGTTTCCCTTTGCATAATTGCATTAGCTAATGAATGCAAGCAATGTTTGGCCTGATCAGTTTTGTATTATTTCCAGGTTTGGGTCGAGACATATCCAACAAGAAGATATGGAAAACCAGTGAAGGGACTGCAAGATGCTTGGTGGATTTTGTATCAAACTTTATATAACTGCACAGATGGTAAAAATGTAAGATTTTTTTAATATAAAAATCGCCATGTGTCCATTGTTCTTCCAACATTACTTAAGCATGTAAAAGGGATAGTAGGTTGTGAGCAAGTTGCAAAATCACAAATATCCGATACGCTATGCTACACCTGGAGTTTTTATATTTATTTTACACTTAAATCTTACTCTATATTATAAAGATCTTTGCTAGACAAAATTATTCTGTGAGAATACATGTCTCATTATCTTTTTCTTTTTGGCAATTGTTGCCACATGTCCAATGTGAATAGAAGTAAAACATCAGTATATTCCTACTTTTTGAAGATTCAGTTGGGTTCTTATCTGTTAGGAAAAAGTCTACTTCACCCCCTCAACTATGGGGGCTAGACTACTTAACCCTCTCAACTATGAAACGGTCTATTCTACCCCCTGAACTTTTCAAAACCGGTCAAATTACCCCCCAGGTAATTTTGAAATGACTGATTTGCTACAGTAACTCTTATCATAAATTTTATCCTGGCAGGACAAAAATCGGGACGTGATAGTGGCCTTCCCAGATGTTGAACCTTTTGTTATTGAGACACCAGGGTTGTATGTGAATACTAGACAAATGTATTCTACAATGCCATCGAAGAATTACATAGGAAAGGACGCCTCTAGTGATGCATATGATCATCCTCATCTATGGTACGATACTAATGCCGTTATCCATGCCCTGGAACTTTTTCTTGAACATGGAGATGAAGTATCCGACAGCAACACCTTCAGGTGAGAACGCAGGTGTTCCAATTGCTTAATCCGTACTGTAAAATAATTATTCTTTCAGTGTTAAAAATTTACAAGCTAAAAAAGTGCTCGTCTTCAATGGACTGTGTGAATGAATACAGTAATACTCATGATTGTCAAAATATCGATTCTGTCATCTGATTTTACAACTTTACGGTCAGAATTAGAGGGTCTGATTCTACGATTTTAGTCAATAGAATAAATTTAGTTTTGCCTCGTTATTTTCTGCCAATCCACAAAGCTTTGATGCAATACATTTCTTTCTATTGCCTTAGAATTCCCATTTACCTTAATTCTTACTTTACAGTTCAAAGTAATCCGTTCATATTGTGATGATCATGATCTTACTTTCGGCTTTTCAATTAACCAAACATGAATAAACACTAAAACATTATATGAACAGGATACTGAGGCACAGTCCATTGCACTATTGTTTTTGTAAATGAGGAAAGGTTCATAAATGTTGCATCATATTAACAGGTATGACCTTGTGGATTTGACTCGTCAAGTTCTGGCTAAATATGCCAATGACATTTTTCTAAAGATCATTGAGAGCTACAAATCAAACAACATGAATCAAGTCACCATCCTGTGCCAGCACTTTCTCAACCTTGTAAATGACCTTGACACGCTACTATCTTCTCATGAGGGTTTTCTGCTTGGGCCTTGGTTGGAAAGTGCCAAGGGCCTTGCACGAAACAGTGAGCAAGAAATACAGGTAATCCTTTTCTTTTGCCATTCTTTGAAACTGACTTATGTCTAATGATATGGCATCATACCATATTTATCAAAAATTCCAAATTCTTATAGTTGTGAAAGTAGGGGTAATTCCATTCTTATCGACCTGTTTGATTCTTCCTCCTGTTAGGCTGTTTATGAGCATTAGGCTCAAACTTGTGCAACTATTCACATTGAGCCAATCTAAGATTTCATATATGCACTATGGTCATGATCTTGTGCTAGCATTGATGACAAATAGTCATGTTCATCAAATTTCTGAGATACATTTTGTTGAAACCCTTGCAGTATGAATGGAATGCTAGAACACAAATTACAATGTGGTTTGACAACACGGAAACAAAAGCAAGTTTACTGCGTGACTATGGTAAGACGCATGCCACTTGTCCTGTTGGCCACATACTGATTTATTATTGTTTTCTTGGACTTCTTTGTAACAAAATTTGTTGCAGCAAACAAGTACTGGAGCGGCCTGCTGCGAGATTACTATGGGCCAAGGGCCGCCATCTACTTCAAGCACTTGTTATTAAGCATGGAGAAGAATGCACCTTTCGCACTCAAGGAATGGAGGAGGGAATGGATCAGTCTCACCAACAAATGGCAGAGCGATAGGAAGGTGTTTTCAACCACACCTACAGGAGACTCTCTGAACATATCACGGTCGCTTTACATAAAGTACTTGAACAACGCTGATCCACTTGAGCTAGAAGGTACAGGCTCCCCTAGGAAGTCTGCAAGCTTATAAGTAGTGATGCGTGCAGTGGTGATCATGCATCATTTCAGATTCGCAATGACCTTTTTTTTCTCGTGTTTTTCCTCGAATTCTTAAATATCGTTTGCCAGTGACATGGTTCGTACGAATCAGTCGTGTGTGAAGTACCCAAGTCTTTCCGTGTAGCAGGACAGGCTTATTTCCTTTTTCTAGTGATCCTTGCCGTAAAGTTTTCAGTTCTGTAGCCCAATTTAGGAGAGGATGGCCATGAAAAAATTCGGCCTCGTCCCGGGTGCTGGAATTCTACTGAGCCTTCATGTGAATCGTGCTGCTTTTGGTGAAATTCATTGCTGTAATTGGCTGCACTTACCTAGCTGTGACTGCAGCTGTTGATGCAGAAATCCAAACTAAAAGGTTCTGTAGATTACCACTGTATGCACGAGGCTGCCGACACGACCTCGATCATCTAAACTAGAATCATGTGTCGTGTGCATGTACTATTGTTTCCGATTTGAATTCGGTAAAAATGTTGACACTGCCGAATCTATGGGTTCAACCCTTTTTTAGCTAAGGCTGAATATAAGTGATTCAGATAAGTGACGCATCCGCAGGACTGCAGGAGCATAGGGCCGGGCAGCATTGCAACTCCAGCATTAAAGGGCAGCATGTTTGAATTCAAACCCAAACATATACGATATACCGGATAAACATTTTAGTATGTGTAAAATTATTTTTTATGACCTGGGAACACTAACTGAAGAAGACGCCAGGTACAAATTACAATCCTCACTTTCAAACTCCCTGTCTTTATTAATAAACACCCCGTTCAAAAGGAGACATTAATACTGCACCAAATTCAAGAGCACCACTACAAAAATACTCCTAAAAGCTTATTTCAAGGAGAACCATCCGTCCTCTAGATTGCTAGCTACATCAAAATTGCACACCATGCTTGCAACTTCAAACATACATTTGCGCTTTGCGCCTAGAGCTTGAGGAAAACAAATTCTTCAATCGCTGGAATCTCCCCGATCTTTGTCAGTGTGCCCTTGCTTGGTTCCTCATCAACACCAATTGCCATGACAGCGTGCTTGCGAGGAGCAATTCTTCCGACACTCATGAAACTGACATTGACGTTCTCTTCACCCAAGACACTTCCCACTGACCCAATCATACCTGGTTGATCAACCTGCCTGCAAAGGATCAGGCTTCCTTCCAAGCTCACATCTACCTGGAATGCTCCAACCTTTGTTAGATGAGGAACACCATCCTTCACTCTCCCCTCCACAGTGATCTCTCCAGTCTCAGATATCGCACTGGGAAATTTGGACTCAACATTGGCAATCTGAACTTGAATATAATCAATAGGTGTCTCAGGTGAGCCGTCCAACAGTATCCTCTCCTCGGTGATGCGAACTCCCCTCTGCTTTGCGGTGAAGTCAGCATTTACCAGATTGACAAAAACACTGGAGATTGGTTCAATCAATCCCTTGGTGACCATTGCACGGAGAAGTCTCGTGTCAAGATCATCAGGGGCCCGTGCAGATGCATAGGTCACTTTCACAGACTTGATACCACCACCACCAGCAACTAGTTGCACAGCCAAGCGCCCAAGCTTTTCTGCAAGCACAACAAAAGGTGCAAGCTCTGACAGCACCTGCATGAACCGAATAGATGTAGCATATTAAATATGAGGAGGTATATGATTTGGGGTAAGCAGATAACAAAAGATTCATACCTCGGCAGGAACCATTGGCGCGTTGACTGCAGAAGCTGCAAGCTCCCCTTTCAGAGCTCCAATGACAGCTTCAGCTATCTCAATAGCCACTCCTTCCTGTGAAACTTGTCATGTTAAGCAAACTGATAGCTACAATAGAGAACCTGGATGGGTCATTTCTGAGCTAATTCAGCATACCTGTGCCTCCACTGTGCTGGCACCAAGGTGAGGTGTGACAGTAACATTCTCGTGCAGTACCAACTTGTTGTCAGGTGCTGGGGGTTCTTTAGTGAACACATCAAGAGCAGCCTAATATACAGAAAAATTGAAAAATATAAGCATGATTCCAGGGAAAACATCTCAATGACGCGTCACTGAATTTCATTAGAGCATGAAACACAAGGAGGTGAGTTAAGATAATCAAACAAACCTGGGCTACTATTCCTGAATCAAGTGCCCTGACTAGAGCTTCTTCATCAATTACACCACCACGTGCAACATTTATAATGCGAACACCCTTCTTCATCTTAGCGAAGGCCTCATCATTGAGCATCTTGTTTGTTGCAGGCGTAAGAGGCATGTGTAACGAGATAAAGTCAGCAGTTGTCATGGCCTCCTCCATGCTAACTAGCTCAACTCCGATTGCACGAGCCCGGTCAGCAGAAGCATATGGATCATGTGCAATCACATGCATTCCCAAGCCTTTAGCACGACGAGCAACTTCTGATCCGACCTTTCCAAATCCAAGAATAGCGAGAGTTTTTCCCACAAGAGATACACCAACATACTTGTTGCGCTGCCATTGACCTGTGCAAGATACAATTCAACAAGTAAGCTTCACAGAACAGCATTGAACCATTGATGGATTAACAACTGGCATTACTTTGATAGTGTACTCTCCAAAGCAATTCACAAAAAAAAGGTCTTTTTTTGAAGCGATAAATAACAATTTCAAGTTCAGCTATGTGTTTCCTATCTTTCAAAGGTGCATCATACTATCTTGTACTGGTACTCTTGCTTCTATTTCTTAATAGGAACATATAATTGAAACAGAAGGACTGGGTATCATCTAATCATTGCCATGGTTGTTAACCTTTTCCATGAAACAAAATAGTCGGATTTATAGTTATTCTAAAAGCATCGTCTCCGCTCTATCCGATAAGAGACAACTATACTCTAAACATGCCTGAGCGATAGCGGATAGCTGAACAGCTCTATACTTAACATGCCTAAAAGATACTAGCTGGTTAGGAGCCTAGCATCCATGCAAAATACTGTACTTTAATAACCAATTCACAAAAACAGATAAAATAGACATCTATTCTTTCTAAAGCCAAAAAGTGATAAATACGACTACAGCATCTGTTTTCTATCTCTCAAAGATGTCAGCAGAACATTACTACCTAGTAGTACTGCTGCTTCTATTTCATAATATGCGCATGACTGCCTATAATTGAAAGTGAAAATCAAGGCTTCATACTAGATTGATAGTAGAACATTTTTTATGCATCTTTTTTTAGATAATGGAAGAACATCTTTTATGCGTCTACTTGAAAATAAGTAACTAAACACTTGGTAATTCCTCTAAAAGCCTTATTTCCAATTTGTAAAATACTGAACATGTCTGAAAGATAAGAGGACAGTTAAACAGCTATTATACCGAATGCCTGCACGAGCACGATACTAGATTGTCAAAGAACACAGTTTTTTAACGCTTTGGGTCACAGATTCGAAAGACAATGGAAGCATCATGTCAAATCAGGCATCATTTCCAGACTGAAGGGTGCGCTGATGGAAACTGACCAGCCTTGAGTGACGCGTCCGCCTGCGCGATGTTCCTGGCCATGGCGGTGAGCAGCGCGATGCCATGCTCGGCGGCGGCGACGGTATTAGCGGTGGGCGCGTTGACGACGAGGCACCCATGCTCGGTGGCGGCGGCGAGGTCAACGTTGTCGATCCCGACGCCGGCGCGCCCGACGACGCGGAGCCTTCCCCCCGACGCCTCGAAGACGTCGCGGCCGACCTTGGTGCCAGACCTGACGATGAGCGCGTCGCAGAGCGAGATCTTGGCGCGGAGGTCCTCGGGGGAGAGGCCGTAGGAGCAGTCGACGTTGGCGAACTCCCGCAGCAGCGCGAGCCCCGCGGCGCCGAGCTTCTCGGCCACGAGCACCGTCGGCTTCCCCGCGGCGGGGGACTCGGGGGAGGCCGTCGACGCCGCCGGGGCCGTGGCGGCGACCGGGGCGGCGAGGCGCGCGCGCTGGGCGTGGGGCTGCGAGCGGTGCGGGAGGCGGACGGCGGAGGGCGCGGCGGTGCCGCGGGGGCGCGGGGACGGGAGGAGCGCGCGGTGGTGGGTCGTGGCGGCGGTGGTCGGGGACGGCGCCGCCATGGCGGCTTGGAGTTGGAGGCGGGTCGGGTTCGAGGGGTTTGGGTTTCGGTCAGTGGCGTTGGTGTGTTTGGGTGGGTTCGCGGTGCGGCGCTTTCACTTATAGTAGCGAGGTGAGGCGAGTGAGCCGTGCGCACACCACACGAGCGCCCCACCTACACCCTACCTTGACGAGCCCGATTTGGTTTGGTCACTGGAAACCTTGGGCAAAATGGCAAATCTAATCCAACCAGGTACGCTACGAGAGTGGTACATGTCGATGAGTGACCCTAGTCCCTCCTAAGTAACCCATGAGCGTGGCTGGCTGATAAGAGGGCCCCGTCCAAGGAATCCTGCACGCACGTCTGTCGAAAGTGCGGTTGGTGGCGGCTCCGCGGGGGCGAATGGCAAAGCAAAATAAAAAGCGACGGCAGGCAGGTTGGTGGTCAAGGGCTCCAGTTCCTGGCGGCGCTTGGAGAGTCGGAAAGTGGCACGAGCCGTTGGAACAACGGAGATCTGGCGGCTGGTCACTCGTGTCTGTGTGCGCTCGGGAGTCGGGACTCTGGAGTCTGCACACGGGGTCGCTAAGTGGCTAACGCACGGTGCCAAGGTTTGGAGGAATTTTGAATTGGCAATGACGGAGCCCCACTGACCAGACGGCGCGATATACCGTCAAGTGGCACTAGATTACGAATAATGGTGGAATCTTCGCGTCGAGCTGTCTTTGTTGGGTTCTGCCTTGCCAAACTACCTTGTTGCGGGCTTCACAGTGGACTACTACTACCCGCGTGCGTGATGGCTTCCAATCCAAAGCTGTTCCTACGATAGGCGTGCCGTGCCGACAACGGCGAGGGAGCGCAAGGAGGATCCGGAGTTGGTTCGCGAGCGGCACAAGCATGAGGCAGAGGAGTTCCACAAAAACTGCCACGGCACGCTTCAGAGCACAAGCATGAGGAGCTGTATGACCCTGGAAAGCCTCAACCCTCAATCAACTGGTAATTTGGCCGTAAGTAACCATGCCAATGATACCATGTTTCTAGGGAAGTAACCTTACATTCTAATAATCAGTTTGATCTTCCCATTTTATCATCTAATAAAGCATTTATGGATGCATCGACACATAGTACGTGACAGTCATTTATCACCTGTTACCTCTTACTAGTGGAGATGCTGGCACGTGTTTGAAATAGATTATTTGAAAATAATTTGATTACATCAACAACTACTAAAAAATTAACTTATTTATATATTTTCTTATTGAATGGAAATTCGATTGTAGAAGATATATATCTACACAGGGAGCCGCATACATTATTGGCCCTCATATGAATAGCTTATTGGCCGGTCAATATATTTCCTAATTGGATGGGACCAAGATTATAAAAAATAATTAATCTCCAAACATAGCCCGCCAATACCTTCCTAATCGAGTTGAATCAATTATGAAGATTTATTGGCCGGCCAATACCGTTCCAAATGGAGTTGAATCAATCAGCGTGATTGATTGGCCGATCAATACATTTCCTAAATGTATTCGAGTACTGTGTGGAAGGTTAAATAATAATAATATATTAAGAATAAAAAAATATTTTCCTTCTACAAATATAGCCATGATTGTACCTGCGTTGTCTCCTCTCCTCGGGCTCGGCGACCTCCAGCGACCGCATCATCCTCATGTGCTAGGGCAGACGAAGACGACGTCAGATCATGCATGAGACGAGGGCACCATAAGCTTGGCGGCTGTGATGCCCTCTTGGAATCCACCGGCTTCTCCCATGACAACTACTACCTCTGTCCGGTTAAGAATGCAATTCTAGTTTATTTTTTGATTTTCGTGTCCAATGTTTAACCGAATATATAGATAAAAGTATTAATATTTTTGACACCAAATAAATATATTATGAAAATATATCTCATAACAAATCTAATGATACTAATTTTATGTCATAATTATTTATATTTTTTTATATATAATTAGTTAAACTTGACATACTAAAACATTGCACTGTGCTAGAATTGCATTCTTTTTAGGACGGAGGGAGTACGTCGTACCCGGCGGCAGGGTCATCCTTCTGGGATCCTTCTCCTGCCATGGCGGTGGCGGCGTCCGAGGAGAGTCACCGTGGCCGCACCCACGACGAGCCGCGATGCGATGGCCAAGACACGTCTGCGATGTTCGGAGGACGACGTAGCCGACGGAGCCAACGAGCTGGAAGCCGAGCCGCGACTGCTGCCGAAGGAAACTCCAGAGGCGCCCGGGAGCCGAGCCGGCCCGCTACGAGCCTGCGAAACCTTCCGTCAGATATGTACGGTGTCCACACGTCAACCATCGGAAGCCGGTATGCAGGGAACTCCGTTTGCAGCCCGACTCCATGAAAAAAAAATTCCCAGGTGGAGGGGTTGCGGTGGGACCGACAGGGTGAGTTTATATAGGTGAAAAAAAAAAGTTTGGCTTTTTGGGCAGATTCATTTTCTAAAGTGTGGTTTTAAGGCTTTTTTCAAACTTCGGTACTCCCTTAGCCCTGACAAATGGGTCCTCTGTGAGGAGAGAAGTGGGTCTAATCTTGGTGGGAAAGGTTTTCGATTCTTTCATCCTTTATAGTATAATAGATGTGGGACATCTGATGAAACCAATTATATTTTTGCCTATCTGTTCTGTAACTACCATATCTTTTTTTTTGAACTGCCTAATATATAATTACCATATCAATTACATCTTTAAATTTTGCCTAAAGCAAGTTCATTATGTTACGGTAAAAATATCCGGTCTCTCTGGCCAAAGAAGTGTTTATGTTGAAGTGTTTATGTTGACCTGCAGGACCACACCACAGCAACATTTTTATTGCCTGCATTGGCTGCCTGCCCATTGCCCACATGAACCATCCAGGCAGACAAAACCACCCATATACCCAAACCTAAATCAAGCTACTGAACACGCTTTCTGATTTTGTCCGTTGATGGACAGACGTCGAACGGTGCAAGTGATGCTGCCAGTTTCCTCTTTTGATTTCTTTTTGTTTTCAGCGATTAATAGTACTATAAAGATGTATCATCGGATTCCTTTCAGCGATTAACAGTACAAGGAACAAATCGAAGACGAATACATTAACTACTGTAATAAGATGGAAACACGGACTCCAATCCAAATTTTACATAAAAGATTACAGTAATGCAAAATCAACGAAAACGATAGAGTATACATGAATTCTTGTTACGCACTATATATTCCATCCAATTGTATTCTTGGAGTTATATAATATGGTATATTTGCATATAAAAAGAAATATCCATTTCCTTTCCTAAGAAAAAGAAACAACCATTTCCTATTATAAATAAATAGGAACTCATCCTCTTCCACTCGTCTCCTCCTTAACTCGAAGAACTCGATCCACCACGGAGAGGGGCTGGGGAGCAGTGGCGGAACTAGGGGCAGTGCAAACCCCCCCCCCCCCCCCCCACCCCCCAACACAGTAAAATTTCTTTTTAATAAACCTATAAATATTGCAATTTGTAGTATATTAAGGCATCAACTCATCTAGTTTATATCATAATATTACAATTTTCAATAGAAAATACTAACTACATATATAAAAACATTAAAAAAGTTCCTAAAACATACCCACATGTATATATTTATCGCACTTAGAAGTGTCATTATATTTGTTCGGCCCCCTTAATCTAAGTTGTTGGTTCGCCTCTGTTAGGGAGAAGGCAAGGCCGATGGCTCGGGAGGCGGCGATGCTCCCCCTCAGCATGATCGCCGTGCAGGCAGTCATGCATGGTGGGCAGGCTCTCAACGAAGGTATGTCCCCCTTTGGTGCTGACACCGCAATGTTGCTGCCGCGGTGGTTGTGGCGCCGCTTGGACTGTTGTTGGAGAGGTACGGCGTCTTCCCAGTTTTCTTGTTCGTTCTCCCTGCTTTTCCGTCGGAATTAAAAAGTTACTATCTGTGAAGCAACAAGCTAGTTAGCTAGAGGACTGCATAGGAATGCACACACACACACGTATATATGATATAAAAAACGAATGCATAGTCCACTTTACAGTTTTCATGTTCATCCATTTACAGCTTGGTTCCTTCAGAAAACAAACCATTTACTGCAGCATTCTCGCTACGTTTCTTTACGGCTCGCTTTGAAAGATTTTAGATTCACAATGGCATCATGAACACAAAGAAATCAGGAGATTGAAGTTTTAATTACAAAAAAAAACACCACAGGCGAGGCTCGACATGTCACATAATATGAAGCCTTCGCAAGCCTTGCATCATGTATATAGGAGCTGAAGTTTCAGTTTCAAGTCCGAATCACAAGTGCAGACACAATTCATTATTGATTGTTAATTCGTCAGATCTGATTCATAAAACTTCCTCTCCATCTTATGTTATAGGGAATTGTTGAAAAGGGTGAAATGGATTGTGTTGGCCTGGATAAGTACCAATGCTACATTCGGGTGAGTTTTCAACAAAAAAAACACGACCGGAGGGCGATATGCTCCCACCCGTTTTTCATTAAGAGAAAAAAGCCCCCGAGGCTGCACCAGCGAGGGGGATTTTTATTGTGCAGCGCCCTAGACTCGAGTCCTGGGTGGGTGGCACCGCTACTGAATGTCCTACCACTGAGCTACAAGCTCATCTGCATTCGGGTGAGTTTTCATCAGATTTTATTAGTTAATTGTCTTTCTTTAGTGAATGTTGGCGTGGGGATAGAAATAAGAGCATGTGGATAACTTTTGCATCTTTGAATTAAACAAGAAAGGCACACAAAATTATTTTTACAAGACAAAGGCTCCGTTCGGGTGTGCTGATAAGCTGGCTGAAAACACTGTTGGCTAATTTGTTATGAGAGAAAAATACTGTTTCGGCTAAAAAAATAAGCTAAAAAAGACGGATTATAAGCAAGATGAACGGGACCAAAAATTAAACTAGGCCCTTGTTTAGATTGAAGAAAATTTCAACCCGATGAATAGTACCACTTTCGTCTTATTTGGCAAATATTGTCCAATCATGGACCAACTAGGCTCAAAAGATTCATCTCGTGATTTCCAACTAAACTGTGTAATTAGTTATTTTTTTACCTATATTTAATACTCCATGCAAACGGTTAAAAATTGATGTGATGGAGAGAGAGTGAAAAAACTTGGAACTTTGAGGCAAACTAAACAAGGCGTAGGACACGCACATCTGTAGTATATTTTAAACCTTTATTTAAAACACTCCACTTTTGGTTCACAACTGTGAGACCCAGCCCATTGGACCAGTTGGGCCGGACCAAGTTTGTGACACTGTAGCTTCACTGTAGCAGCGCGGGATATTGTAGCCATGAAATTTAGTTCCACGTCACGAGCTGAGTGAGAGCTGAACCAAGTTAAAAGTTTGGATCTAGGAGGCTATTAACTCTAGATTGATTTTTTTTTGCGCGAATCGAGGATAAAAGCGCAAGATAGTTATTTAGCAGGTGCGGTTCATTCAACGTGTTGAGTGGGCCTTAGCCGTCTTTCCGGATCGGAGCGTTACAAATGGTAATCAAAGTCAACTCGCGGTTTCACGGACGTATGGCTCGGGAGCTCAGACAGGTTGCATATGGCTCTACAAGAGCATGGCACTTGGGCCGTGGAGCTGGGAATACGGACGTGGCCAAGAGAGAGTCGATTCTGAACATTTGTCTCGTATAGGTAAGCTGGTTCGATAGTTCGACGAGGACGTCGAACTCTTTGAGGGTGGGTGAATGTGAGACCCAGCCCATTGGGCCAGTTGGGTCAGGCTGAATTCAGGTACTGTAGCACCGAGTTGCTGTAGCTACGGAAAACACTGCTATACATGGGAAGCTGAGGGAGAGCTGAACCAAGTTACAGCCTGTTCGCGCCGCTTATTTTCAGCCAACCAGCAGTATTTTTTTCACATAAATTACCCAACAGTATTTTCCGCCGATTATTTTCAGCCCAAGCGAACAAGCTATTAAAAGCCTGGACCTGAGAGGCTGTTAACTCCGGATCGATCCTTTTGCGCGAAGCGAGGACAAAAGCGTAAAAGAGTTAATTAGCAGGCGTGGTTCATTCAACGTGTAGAGTGGGCCTTAGCCGTCTTTCCGGATCGGGGCGTTACAACAACTATTTTATAAAAAAACAACTAGCTGATTGATGATTTCACATGCAGTGCCTAAGTTTCATGCGTAAATTATTGACAATCAACAATCATAGTGTGAGAAGTCCCTTTCTCCTATTTTCTTGTGACCCGTTTTACTACCTCTTGTCTGATTCAAAACATGAAATTCTGTCACGTCTTGCAGAGTTGGCCTGGCCATGGGCCTGTACTACTATGGTCTCCGGACAACCAATGCAGCTTTACTCTGCAATTTTCCTCAACCTGGTTCCGATTGTGACCTTCACCATCGCCGTTCTGCTAAGGGCTGGTTTAGTTCCAAAAAATTTTGTAAACCGACACTGTAACTCTTTTCGTTGTTATTTGGCAAATATTGTCCAATCATGGTCTAATTAGGCTTAAAAGATTCGTCTCGTCCATTTCGTCTAAACTGTGTAATTAGTTTTATTTTTTATCTATATTTAATGCTTCATGCATGTGTCCAAAGATTCGATGTGACGGAAAATCTGAAAAAATTTGCAAAATTTTCTGGAAACTAAACAGGCCTAAGGTAGATTCCATCCCCTTAAGAAACCATGCACTGTTGAACTGTTGCGCATGCAGGCCTAGGCAACTTGAAATATATATATATGCATGACTTTAGTTTGTGTGATCTCAACTTCTCAAGGTCCGAGACACTGGCACTGGCAAAATGGTCTGGAAGGATGAAATTCTTCGGTGCATTGCTCTGCATGAGGGGGACTCTGCTGGTGAGCCTGCTGAAAGGCCGCATACTGCACGTTTGGCCAACCGGCCTGCTGCTGCTGCTGCAAGGCTCCCATGCTCATGCCCCGGCGAGCCCCACCGGCGCTCACCACAACATGGTTGCTGGCACGCTGTTCCTGTGCGGAAGCTGCGTCGGTTATTCTCTTTGGTTGATCATCCAGGTACGGGTGATTCATCAGTCTTTCAGTTGACCAATTCAGTTATAGATAAAGGAACCGTGCTGAGATACACCAAAGGAAAGAAAAGACCGACAGGGGGCATGGTATACGGACGAAAAGAGATACAATCATATATACAAGCAAGAGAGAACAGGGAGGTCAATGTACTAATGTCTGCTGTTGACGCTAAAGCACACGCTTGAGTCGATGCGATGCCCCGGCCAGGCAATGGAGGAAACTGCCGGCCAGTGATTTATTGGTTGGTGCCGAGACTACTTGTCCTTCTCGCTCCCCGTGGCGCGCAGCACCATGATCTCCAAAGAAACACCTGGCCCGATCGAGGCCCAGCATGACGCCCACGCACCCACCTGATTCTCCTCAAGGTGGCGGCGTAGTTCATGAAGAACGAAGAAGATGGAGGGACCGGACATGTTTCCGTACTCCCTGAGCACGCGTCGGCTTGCCATGAGCTTTGCAGGCTCCAACTGGAGCCCCGCCTGGACGCTGTCCAAGACACGGGGGTGCACTGGTGGATGTTGTCGCGTACGTACCAGCCCTGGGATCTCCCTGGAGGGATGGAACAACAGGCCGTCCTCGCGGAGCCGGCCGACGGCGGCGTTGGTGCTTGCTCTCGGGTATCTTGCTCTGTGAAGCCAATACTAACTCAAAGTCCGCTTGCTCGACAGACACTGGATCCGCTCCAACGACGACGGCGCCTGCGCCATCGCCAAATAAGAGCGCCGCTCGAACAACCGCTCAGGTAGAGAGAGATGGTCGCAGTCCCAGGATCGATGCCAGGCGGAAATCCAATCCTGGCATGTGGGCGCCAGAGTATGTACTGACGACGACATCTGTGATCTCCCTGGCGGCGAGCTCGGGGACGGCGGTGGAAACGATATCCATCCGCGTATCGAGAGATGGCTGGCACTCCCAGGTTGACTATCTCCGGGTTTTCTTGAAGCATTGTCGGTGCGGTAGAAAAACCGCTTGTCGATCGCTGACCTTTCGCCTGCACGAAAAGCAGCATATCCTATTCAGAAATACAAGGCCTAAGCACTGCCAAACGGATGGTTACGACGCTGTCACTTACAGATTCTTTTCATCCTCGGCGTAGGCGTCCTGTTGGATGCAGTTCGGTGGGTTCGCCGTCCCGATGGCGAGCACGGACGCGCCCGCCGGCGGATCTCGCGAAAAATGCGCTCGCTGGACGTACGTGGTTAAACCCGAAAGGCTTAGAAGGTGTCGACGTGTGTCAAGCAGTGCGGCTGGTCTGGACGCACACGCAGCTGTGCTGTGCGTCTATATAGAGCAGCGCCTAGGTGAAACGGCTTCCTCCCACGACCACGAGGGCCCCAACTGCAGAGTAGTATTCTGCTCCAGAAAGGAGGCACACGATGAGAGGAATGAGGTGGTCACGGGCGCGCGGGTCCCGCTGTATATTTTCAGAACGCCTCGAGACTACAGAAAAATTATTCAGGTTAAACTACTGTTTTTAAAGACATGTTAAGCTGAGACGAGAAAGAAAATAGTAATCCAGGATCGTAAACACACACTACTACGCATCACATGGGCACTTTTACGAGAGTGGACGCATATGCTAATCAGCATCATTAGTTCATTACCGGCCCCTCTGTCCAAGAAAGAATGCAACTTTCGCTTCCCGAGGAGTCAAACAATTTCAATTTAAACCAAATTTATACAAAATAATATTAACATTTATATTACAAAATAAGTATCATTAGATTAATTATGTAATATATTTTCATACTAAATTTATTTAGAGATCTAAATGTTAGTAGTTTTTTACTCCCTCCGTCCTCAAATAGAGTACATTCTAGCTATTTTCAGACAAAATAAGGGAGAGTGCAATAGACGCATGTATCCTCACTTACCTTCCTAATGTATTGAAATCTGATTCTTTTTCGCATGATTATAGGGTGAACTCTTAGTCTCCAATACAAAATATGGCAGGTACATGAACTACTTCCCTTATAAAAAGTAATCACATATTTTATTTAAGTAAACATTATCTTCTTGTTCCCTGAATGTACTATATTTGAGGATAAATTTTAAATGTCAAAATGAACTGTATTCCAGGATGGAGGGAGTATATGAATTTGGTCAGACTTGAACTTATTTGACAGAAGCCCATCGAATCGAATGGAAAAGAATTTCAAAAGGCAAGATGAGTTAGCTTTTCATATTGGTCCAAACTAAAGAAGCCCACTGAACGGAAAAGAACACAATTTGAAATGAAAAGAACACACACAACTGGTACTTCCAACATGCCAAAGTGTGATGCCTCTTGCGTTGCACACTCTTGAACATTTTGGGTGGCATCCAAAAAATAGTGAACAGCAACAAAACGGTTTTGGACAGGTTAGTGTTTGGGCCTCCAACTCTAGGAACCATTTTGGGTAGCGAAAGTTGGGTTGGGCCAAACCGGTAAGTAGATCTAAGCCCATATTTCCATAATCCCATGGGGCCATGTTGAATCGAATGAAGAAAACAAAAAAACGAAGACAAGGCGCACACACAAAAAAAACGACCGAACAGCATATAATTAACTTTTCACACTAATTATTAATCCATCACAATCACCATCCTTATTAACCTCAGCTCCAATCTCCAATCGCTGCTACTAGTGGCCAGTGGACAACACTTGTGACCACTACTACTGATAACCCAATAGCGCAATACAGTACTAGCAAGGACCAGAGATTAAGCACATGGCAATCGCAGGATTGCCACATGCAGCACGCGCACACTCTCTCCAGCTCCGAGGGCTCGCTGCTCACTCCCAGATGCCGACCTCCATGAATCCATCCTCGGTGGCACAGCCCCGGAACATGCCGGTGCAGTTAAAGCCATAGGCCACCTCGCCGTCGCTGGACACGGCGATGAGCCCCGCGAACCCCTCGTCGAGGCGCTCCTTGACGCAGTAGTCGACGGCCTGCTGCAGGGGCAGGCCCTTGTACTCCATGACGGCGGCCACGTCGCGCGCGAGCGTGCAGCGGATGATGGCCTCGCCCTCGCCCGTGCACGACACGGCGCACGCGCCGCACGCGTAGGTGCCCGACCCGATCAGCGGCGAGTCCCCGATGCGGCCCGTCATCTTGTTCATGAGCCCGCCCGTGGACGTGGCCGCCGCGCAGGCGCCCGACGCGTCCACCACCGCGCACCCCACCGTCTCCGGCGCGTACACGCTGATGGGCAGCCCGTTCATCACCATGCCCGCCTTGTGGTGGTTGCTGCTGTCCGCGGCGCCCGCCAGCGCGCTGCACGTGTCCGCTCCCGTCAGCGGGATCCGGTAGTCAAACTGCGCAAGAGCGCGCGAGGAAAGAAAAAATCAACCATGGTCAGTTCACTGCTGAATTGATTCTTTTTATTTTAAGTTAAATAAATAGAACTTAGATGAGTAAGAAACAATAGGAGCGAGTGACGGGTGAACAAGAACGAACCAGGATGGTGCCGGCCTCCTTGGCGAGCTTGAGCATGCCGACGTTGTCCTCCGTGATGAAGTAGCTATTGTCCACGGTCTCCAGGCCCTGCAGAAAACACATCGAGTCTGACGTCAGAACACGGGTAAAACCTGTCGGTGCAGCAGCAGGAGCGCAAGATCTGGAGGATTCGGTGCGCGCATCGAATCTTGCTGTTGGGCACGGACACGGTACGTCTGTGGACCACGGCGAGGCGACAGATTCCGGTGCGAGACGGACACGGCCACACGGGCAAGTGGAGGCCGCTGGTCCCTGCTCGGCCGCGGGGCGCCTGGATTCCGTGGTGCGGCTAGGCGGCTGCCCGGCCCACACGAACAACGGCACAACGCCCGGCCACGCGCATGGTTTCCGAGCGCAACAGTGGTCAGTGGAGCAGGAGCTGTAGTTCTGTAGCGGAGTGCTAGCTGTGCTACACCTCCATGGTGAGCTAGCCAGCTTGGGGAAACTCAAACGGACCCAACTGACAAGCCGCCACAGCTGTTCCACAGCAGGTCAGCAGAGCACACTTGTTTATTAGTACTAAGTGGAAAGAATGTGAGGCCCGGAGGAATGAGTATAGTTTGTTTTCCTTTTCTACATGGGACAAGGCAGGATTCATCTTAGCAGCCTATGCACGTCGTCTTGGTGGGTGCAGGGCAGTGCTTTGGTGGAAAAACGTAAGTTGGAGTAGTACTACGTAGCAAAGCTTCCTACAAATCTTTGTGGAAGTACTATTGTGTAGAGTAGGGGAAAGGGAAGAAAAAAGGCACCTTTTTGGCCATTTTCCTCATCTTTTTCCAAGACCTTTTGCTGGTTTCTCTTCCTATGCTTCCCTCTTGTTGCCGAATCAAAAAAAAAACTTGTATACAAAATTCAGGCCGTGCAGAGTAGGGGGGAAATATATCAAATCCTGTTATAGTACAACATATTGAAAAAACAGAATAAAATCGTGCTTGTGCCAAGCATAATTAATTATTATTAAGAAAAGGCCAGCTAATTAATTCGGCTGATGTGAACAACAACTAGCATATGGTCCACAGCTTCCTCCGAAGACCAGGGGACGAAACGAAAGTGGGACAGGCACGTGCACAAACAAAAAAAGCAGACTAAAAAAATATTGCACCGCATAAATGCCAAAAAGTTTGCAAAAAGCAGAGTAGTAATAATGTGTACTAATTTCTAGATGCAACAATATGCTATGAGTACTACTACGAGGCTGCCTACACATGCAAACATGACAAAGTTGCGTGCCTTGTTGACAGAAACAAATCTCAGGACGTAAACAGAGCTAGATAAGCATCGAGTGTGTCATGTTAACCTGATTAATTATGCTTGCGAAAGGAAATAAGATGCAGCCAGAGGAAAATCCAAATAAAGTGAGTCGGCCAATTTCGCCTAATCTTACGCAGACAGTAGGGCCATACAGTTTCCCTGTTGAACTACTAGCAGAATCTTGCTGGAATTGCATGGCCAGCGAAGATTCACCTTTCAAGACACGGGTCCGGCAGCTGTCCTTGGTACGTGCCTGCAGACGGTTGTCCTGCACCCACGTCACGCACACGGTTTTTGAAGCAGTTTTTCTTACCCTTTCACTAAAACTCCGTTTTTCGTTTACTAATCCGGCATTCTCTCACGTCCAGCCGCTATACCCGGTCATAAACATCTTATTTTTTTTAATCTGTGTTTGTGGGGGGTTTAATTTGCATTAGGGAAGCCATGCACGATTCATGCAGGAAGAAAGAAAAACAGTCACGGGAACGGGAGATTAATCAGGAGGGGATTAGTTGGGCGGCGGCGGCGGCGGCGGTCATCACCTGCTCACGGGCGAACTCCTCGGCGCCGTCGAAGGCGAGGTACGAGTGCGGCGACTTGTCCATTACGCGGCGCGCGAGGGACACGGGGTTCTTGACGGTGGAGACGCCGGAGACGGCGCCGCAGCGGCGGCCGCGGCCGTCCATGATGCTGGCCTCCATCTCGACGGTGCCGGCGCGGGTGAGCGCGGAGCCGCGGCCCGAGTTGAAGAACGGGTCGCTCTCGAGCTCGCGGACCACGGCCTCCACGACGTCCAGCGCCTGCACGCCCGCGCGCAGCAGGTCCACCCCCACCTGCAGGCACCGCGCCAGCACGCGCTTCGCCTCCTCCTGCCGGTGCTCCGGCAGGTTCGGGTCCACGCCTGCGCCGCCGTGGATGGCAATGGCCCAGCGCGCCATGTCCGTAGTCGCGCAGGGGCGGGGTACTTGTACTCGCAGATGGCTGGGCCTCTGCTTGCTTCTCGAGGGATCTCGATCGCTCGGTGCCCTGCACCCCGTGCGATGCGTGAAATTCTGTGGAGGATGTGTGAGGATGGAGAATGCCGGGTGGGAGGGCGGGGTATTTATAGGGGTTCGAGGGGAGGACGTTCTCGTGGTGCTCTGCTGTGCCTGTGCTCATCTGGCCCGCCGGACGCCAGGGAGAATTCAACTGAGTTTTGGGAATCTCGAGTCCGGGAGCGGCCGCCTGGCTCTGGCGGCCCCCTGGTCCGGTCTGGCCGCAAGGGCGAGCGCCGTGATCATCTGAGCAACTGTATTAGAATTTATTAGAATCATTATTTTCAAGGACACCTTCAATGGTGATGTCGGTGCGTCGGAGTGGGAGGCTGGCCGCTAAGACCAAGGCCTCCAACCTGACTGTTCAAGCACAAAATGTGTTGAAGCAAAAACTAAGGATTGCTGACATGCCGCAGGGTCCGGACCCTGTGGCCATGGACAGTATCAAGGCCTTCTTTGCTGAGTCGTGGTCGCCCTCTAAACAAGAAGCCCTTCAGGCGCTCTTCGCTCCAGACTTCGATTCCGTTGCCATGGAGCTGGACCTCACCGGCTTTGAGCACGATGCGTTTTAGCCACTGAGTTGCCCTGCACGCTGCGTAGTTTTATTTTATTTTATTGTGTAATCATAACTTCGTGAGCTTTGTCGGTTGTTTCTGGTTCGGTAACCGCAAATTACCGTTCCAACTTTAATTTGTAAAACTCTACTTCTGCTTAATGAATACCGTGCTAATGGCACGTTCGAGAAAAAAAATTATTTTCAAGGAATGTGATCTTTTATCAATAAATGGGTATATAATAACTTGATAAGACAAGTAAATTGAGTTAGCGGCATTCAAGATTTCTGCAATGGCTTATATAGAAGATTATATTTAAAGCATAATATGATCGCAGAAACAATATTCTAAGATACTCCTACTCTTCTTTATTCAAAGATACTGTAACTAGGAGTACGTCTCTCAATGTCTAACCTAACATTTGTCTCAAACCATGTGCCGTGGTGACTCAAACGTGTACTGTAAAAAGGAAAATTGACGCTTGGCCGTGTCTGGAGCAAAGCAAGTCAAGGAAAGGGACTCACTGGCTCAGGTCTAGTACTGCTTGTGCTTTTCGCATGAATTTACCCAACGCCTTAAGTATGTTGACGACACGCTTGTACCGTCAAGTTATCTTATGATAAACAGTCAACACAAATTACTGCGTATTCAAAATTGACTAATGCTGAGAGTGAGCCGCTACAATTGGTTGGCCGTAGCAGCTGGCGCAGACCGGAACCCGGAGTTGCTGGCGCAGACTATCAGGGGGCGCTTGCGATTCTGAGGTGACCGAACCGAGCTCGTGGATTCCACACAAGCCGCCAGACAAGTTGGAATCCGCTGGTGCGAGTGCGAGGTCATGCGCCGTGCGGCAGCGGAATCTGTGCCTCGGCCGTCCCGTCGTGAACCCGTGATGCGCTGATCTCCTCGGATTGCGTGCAGATTCCACCGCTTGGATCGCTGTCAATTCCATTTCTGTGAGGCCTCGTTTAGTTCGGTGAATTGGGGAGAAAAACACCGTATCAGAATTCACGTAGCATTTCGTTTGTATTTGGTAAAAATTATCCAAATTTTGACTAACTAGGCTTAAAATGTTCATGTCGTAAAGTACAACAAAACTGTGCAATTAGTTTTTGATTTCATCAACATTTAGTACTCCATACATTTGCTGATATTTTGATGTGACAGGAAATCTTCTTTTTACATAGTGAAATTTAAGGAAGAATTGGGGTACTAAACAAGGGCTGAATCTGAATTCGTTTTCTTTCAACACGGCACCGTAACGGGGGGCGGCTTTAAATTGGTAATTTAATCGGTTATGGATCACTATTATTTGTCAGATTTGGTGAGCTCGCCGAAATTACCTACTATGGAGCAGTGGCGGATCCAGAAAAAAATTTAGCGGGACTGACAAAAACACTACAGCAACATAGCTTCACTATGAAGCCCCACAAAAATCAAATTTAATAGTTTGAAGTAGTTTTATATTAAAACATCGATGAACGATGAAAGATTTATCCATACCGAAGGCCAAATTATGAAACTAATAGACGACGCGTGACGGTGACAGCCATTTTTCATTCGAAGAAGCAATCTACACAAATAGACATAATTGATTAGTCAAACATATATGGATCTCCAAATTATGAATTTAGAAGATAATAGAGCGTACCACTAATTTTTTAGGCAATAACATTAACATACGACGTTTTTTCATCTCTTGAAACCGCTTTTTGATCTTTTCATTATCAATCTTTCTAAATATCTCCTTGTGATTATAGCATATCATCAAGTCATTGAGCTATTCATCGCCCATTTTACTATGCAAATCTATTTTTTTAATGGACATGGCTGAAAATATCCTCTCAATTGAAGCCGTTGCCACAGGTAATATCAAGGTTAGCTCAATGAGACGATAAACCAATTTATAAGATGTGTTCATCTTAGTCTTGAGTCTTGACCATAATTTCAGCGACCTTTCCAAGTCCAGTGCATCCAAGAAAATCTAGAGTTCTTTTAGCAAGGTTGACGAATTGTCTAAGTTGATTTGGCAAGATAGTAAGGTTACCAATATTAAAATCCTCAGCATAAATCTGGAGTTCTTCTTAAATCTGATATCACATATTCAAGTCAAACAAGAAACATTCAATCACAGTCACAGACAATGAGACAAGGGGATTTAAGCAATCACCTGCTCAGCTGCTCTGCTTGCTGCTTGCTGCTCGTGCTCGGCTTCCTGCCCCGACACCCCTGCGGGCCGCTGCCCCTCCCGGCGTGGCGGCGCCCGACTGCGACTGGCCGCCGGATGCCTCGGCCCCCTGCCACGGTGCCGCCCTAGGCCCTGGCCGTGGGCCGCTGCCTGCGGCCGGCTGGCCGAACGCCGCGCGGCCACGCCTGGCCGCCTGTCGCTCGCCACCTGGCCGCCCGCTGCTCGCCGCCTGGTTCGCCCGCTCCGTGCTGCGTGATTTCCCCGCCGCCAGACAGAAGCGATGGGTTGGGGGCTAGATGACTGGATGAAGGGATAGGGTTTCTTTTGGGCCTTGGGCCTGCCTGTTATTACTATGGGCCAAATGAATTGGTGTTGGCCCAACTTGCGAGAACATCGTCTCCTACCTCCAGCAGCAGAGCAGCTCAACCTCAGCCCCTCCTACACCATGGAACCTTGCCTAAAAATTCATGGGGGGCTCCATGGGTCCGGTGGCGGTAGGGGGGCTCGAGCCCCCCCCCCCCCCCCCCCCCGCCCCACCGTTGGATCCGCCACTACTACGGAGTATCTAATTTTATAGGTAGGGTAGAGCTGGTATATATTTTCTGTCGTATTATGGAACATATATCGAATATACTGGTGCATGCGTTGCTTCAGATATCTATTTTACCTTGTCACGTTTCGTGAACGATGACCTCCTTCTCTCTCTCGTGGCCTTGTTTGCTTGAACTTATCAGCCGTGGCGTTTCTAGCGAAACAACAATGTTTTTCTCTCACAACAAATCAGCATCAGCATCAGTATCAGCCGTTTTTCCAGCCATCCGAACATGGCCATGGGACGACATACGATCGATGTGGCATTATATATGTTACTCATTATAATATTATAAGTTATTGGTTGTTTTACCTTGTGACATGGTAGTTAAGGGCTTGTTTGGCACATCTTCGACTCCGGCTCCAACCGCAACTTCGGTAGAGGAGTCGAAGAACCCAAACATTTTAGGATGAACTATTTTTCGGTGTAAGCAAGAGAAGTTAGAGCCCTTTTTTATACAAAGTCGAAGCTGTATTTTGTGTCTCCTCCTTTCAGCTCCGACTCCGAAGAAGTTCTTTGACAAGAGCCTTGCAAAGGCCCTAGCCTCAGAAAATAATATTTATTAGTAAAACTTTGTATACCAACTTGTGCACCCAAATATCCAAAGCTTGCAGAAGCCCGAAATGGCAGGTCTCTATATGCGTTTTTCCTTTTTCTAGTGATCCTTGCACTTGTGAAATGTCAATTTCCTATCAGTATTTAGTTCCATATTCAAATTACACTCTGGTTTTAGGTCGTATTTTCGTTTTAGTGTTGTTCTAAGTTTAAATTATTTTAGTCTGACCACGTAATAAGAAAAATATATTAACATCTATAATAGATCAAACAAATGTTCTCTAAAAATATATTTGAGAGTACCTATAGTGAATCTAGCCTAGCTTCAATCAAATTTGGCAACCAAAGAGAATCTTGTTTAATGATGTAATTGTCTGTGAATTTTTCTATAAAAGTTGAAATAGTCATTTTGGTTCCTCAACTATCATCTAAGGCTATTTTTTATCCCTGAACTTTCCAAATGATCGTTTCAGTCCTCTGGTCTCAGTTTCATTCCAAGACTATCAAAGTGATCGTTTTGGTCCTCAGACTTTGTATTTTGGGTCAAATTTCATTCATGAATTATCAAAGTTTCAATCTAATCCCTAAACTTTAATAGTTCATGGATGCAATTGAGCCCAAAGTACAGAGTTTGAGTAGCGAAGCAATCACTTTGATAGTCCTAGGACAAAACTGAACCCAAAAGTAAAATTTGATGACTGAAACAACCATTTTAGAAGTTTAGGAATGAAATTAAGCCTTAGATGATAGTTGAGGGACCAAAGTTACTATTTTCTCTATAAAATTTGGTCAAAGTTTAAAAAAATTGAGTAAACTTGAAGTACCAAATTACTAAAGTTGGAGATCACTTATCAAAAAAAAAAGTTGGAGATCTGAAGCATCCATAATTTGTCGACCATTTCAGCTACAGTTAACTTATTAGTCCATTCATTGCTGATCACTTGGAGATTCGTTTTACCCCTCATTTTCAGGTGCTAGATAATTTCAGACAAAAAGCATCTCGGACGCACTTGCATCCCTTCGAGTTTCGACCCAACAAATAACGTCACGGGGTATGTAGGAGGTCATTCCGTCAGGCACCAGCCAATCGGAATTAGCCCAACATGTGAGGCTTTTCTCCCCTTTCAAGTTGCAGGCGAGAAACACACACAAGCCACATCTAAAGCTAGGTATCGTGCTTTGTGATAACGAATAAGCATCCGTTCTAGTGCAGAGCAGGTCAGTTAGCAAAAAGGAAATTGCAAGCATGCATCCTCTAATAAAAAAGAAACAATTAAAAAGAGGGAACTCTGGAAAAAATATCAGATAAGAACAAAAGGGAAGTGCACGATGATGCCCGCCTTATTTCCTGGAATGACGCCATGCATGATGCTCGATTCACAAGGAGGTGAATCTTTCGAAACCAACCCAATTAGTGGTCATATTATTGAGCATCATGCTAGATGTATACTCGAAGATTGAGACCCTGTTTGGACCAACTAAACTTTTTATCAGCTAATATTAACCGGAGGAAGCTAGCTAATAATAGCTTTTTTTATAAAATGGGTGCTTAATAACTTTAATATGCTATGACTTGTATTATAAGTTGGGCTGTTTAAATCAACTATTCCTTTTTTAGCAATTACTCCGTCCATTCTTAATTATAAGTCATTCTAATTTCTGTGGGTACTGTACAGTAAGTCACAAAAATATAGCTACAAAGGAGTTTATTTACGGTGAGTTACTTATGGGACAAAAGTCGCTGTCATCCTAACCAAACTTGCATTGGCAAGCTGTATTACTGGGCGTAGGGCTAAGTGCTCCCTAAAATAGCCTGCCATTCACATCAAAAGTTAGGCACAGGGGCACGAGTTAGTACTGTAATTGGTACCTTCCACGCTCCTATCGATGTGTCCCGTCGTGAGCGCTCCATCAACAGTTCGACACCAAAGCTAGCGAAGCCGTGCAATGCAAGGCTGTTGAGCTGCATGTTCCGGACTCTTTATTTGCAGCTGTTCTTTTTGCTGGCAACCTGTAGGCACGCTTGCCAAATCACATGCAATTTGTAGGTGCGGTTATATTAACTAATAAAACCACACACACGTACCGTCCTAAAGAAATCCTGAGAGCTCGATCGGCAGGCCGACACGTCGTGGAGCTACTGCAAGCCCTTTTGCCGCGACAACGGTCAACGAGGCTACTGCATGCAAGTCCCATGACTAGCAGGAGACTTTAGGAGTACTTTGAACTGGGCAGACAGTACACAGATGTGAAACGTGAGTATGTGACGTTCACGGCTGCGCTGCGCTGCACACTGTACAGCGCGAGCAACAGAGGCCATACGGCTGGCCGCCTGTGGGGAGCGGCCGGTAGCCGAGGAGAAACCAAATGTGGCCAGGTGGGTCCCCGGATCTGTCATGCTATAGGCTGCTCCGATCCTGCCATCCGTCTTTTTTTTAAGTCTTTTTTTCGAAAGATTCTCTTAAATATGCTCCTTTCAGAAAGATTTCAAAAAATAGACCCTTATCTTGGCGCCACAGTCGTTGGCGTCAAGATATAACGTCATGACGCCATGGTCACTGACGCCATGACCCTGCCGTCGTGGCGCTGACGTGGCAGGGAGCATGGCGCCATGGATCTTGGCACCATGCATGACGCCATGGATCTTGGCGCCATACACCCAGTAAAAACATATCCTTCTTTCTTCTTCCTCTCTTCCTTTCTCTTTCTTTCTTTCTTCCTTCTCCGTTGCCCGCACGGCCGCCCGCCGGCGCGCCGCCGCCGGTCGCCGGCCTGCCCACGCACCGCCGCCGGCCCGCCCGACCGGCCGCGCACCGTCTGTAACAATCCAGAAATTTCCAGGAAACAAAAATCACAACTGCAATTTTTTTTTTAAAATAAACCTATGTTTGGTGAGGTGTCATATAGGGAACCTAACCTAGTTGCACAAGTAGCACCTAAAATAGCTATCTACATCTTTGCATTTAACCACACATGCTTGAGTTGAATTTTATGTTCTTTGAATTGAATTAAAAGCAACAACATTTCTTGAATTAATTGCTTAAGTAAATAAATATAGAAATATAAACCTATCAAATAGATGGAAACCAAAAATATATTTTTGTGGGCCCCATTGTGTTAACCAAGTGGAGGCAATATATTGGTACGCAAACACATACCTTGGCATAATGGGAATAAAGGAGAGGAAACAAAATAGAAAAGCTTTCTAAATAATTCAGAAAAAGAAAAAAAAACTTATCTGGCCTGGCCAACCTCGCTAGGCAGGCCTCCCAAGCCGGCCTGCCAAGCCAGCTCGAGCCGCACAACATCACCTTAGCAATAGCCGGCCTAGCTCAGCGAGCTGGCCCAACCCGCGACCGAGCCTGCTTCACGCGACGCTCACGCTCGCCCGCGTGTGGGCCGGCCCAGTAACCGCGCTCACCTCACGTCGCTGACAGCTGGCCCCACGGTGTCATGTCCCTCATCCGTTCCCTCTCTCCTGCCACGCCGAGACGGAAAACAGAGGGAGGAGGAAAGAGGGAGCAGAGTCACGAAAACGGCGAGGGGAGATTCCCCCTGTCCCCTGCCGATCGCCTTGCACGCCAAGCTACCATGCCCCGCTCCGCAAGTGCACCACGCCACTGCTCACGCACACCCCACTCTTCTTCCCATGCACCGCGTGCGCGGTCGCCATGGCCTGCCGAGCGCCCTGCCACCGCTGTCCAGCGTAACCGCCTGGGAATCAAATTGGCATCGCCAATTCAAACCCCACCACTCCAATTGCTCCAAAACCCTAGCACAATCGCGTTGATCGCCTCCACATGGCCCCAAACCCCTTCACCACCGCTCGCTTTCCCATGATCGCCGCCCCCTACAAGTAGGCGCCACCCGGGGTGCCCGAGCCCCCTCCATCCGTTCCGCCACCACCCCGGTGGCCACCACTTCGCGCCACGACCAAGAAAAGGGGAGGAGGGGGAAGACGGGGAGAAAGAGGGGGAAAGCCACCACCGGAGCCGCCAGCCGCCGAGAAGCCACCGGAGCCCAGAGCGTCGACCGAACGACCACGTCGACGTTGCAGTTCTCCCTGCACGGCATCGCCTCGTCACTGCGTCGAATCGCCCGCACCGCCATCCTCTCTTCACCGCCACACCAAGTGAGTCCGCAGCACCACCGCTTCCACAGTGTGTAGACACCATGCCCGCCGCCGCCACGAACTAAGGGCGCCACCATGACCGTTCCCACACCGGGAAGGATCAAGGTCGAGGCCCAAACTTTGTTCACAACTACACACACATACGTGCACACACTGCTCTCAAGAAAGGGGCAATGTCAAGCCACCGCGCGCTCGGGAACGCCGGCTGCACACGCGAACGCTGAGCGCGCTCGCCATGGCCAGAGCCTGGCCATGGCAAGGCCGTTCCACCCGCCACCGCACGGTAGAGACTGGGGAAAACCCTCTGCAAACCCAGCAGTGCTGCTAGACATGGCGCGCCCTTGAAGTTTAGAGAAGAGGAGGACGGACGGCCGTAGGATGCGTCCGCCTCACCGGAGCAGAGGAGGTGCCGGAGTGCCGCCGCACACCCAACCGAGGGCACGTGCTCTGCCACATGGAGAAGTCATCAACGGTGGCTTTAAAGCCTTGCTGATGTTTCCAAATGAAAATCCAAGGGCTGAATTGGACCCTGGATTAACTGTGGAGGCCTTACCGCCGCTCGCCATACCGGCCGAGCCGCCACCGCCATGAACAAGCCCCCTAGACACTCCAATCCGCACTGTTGACCCCTCTAAGGAGTTCCATGAGACCACACGGTGCCCTCAGGCCTACGAATTTTGCCCTTGAGCCCTCAGAGCGCGAGCTCGACTGCTCGCCGCCGGTGAGAGCGCGGCCGGGGAAAAGGGAAACAAGGGAAGAGGAGCTGCTGCCACGCTAGTCCATGCACCTGGTGCACCTGGACCGAGAGAGGGAGAAGGCAGATGAACTCGGTTCACCACGGATCGAGTCTACGGTTCATAGACCCGCACTCACACGTCCACCGTGAGCCACACTCCGTGGACCCGAGCCCATCTTCAAATTCGGAGCGCGACGTGGCACAGCCAGGAGCCGACACGTGTCTGGCCCGGCCCCGCCCAGACCGGCCCTACCCGGCCCGTATCCGGCCCAGCCCAGGCCCAACCGAGCCCGGTCTCGGCCCGATCAAAGTTGACCGTTGACTAGTCAACGGGACCCACATGTCAGTGACTCGCTCTGTTTCGGCCAATCAGAGCTTGACACGTGTCACTGCCTGAAATTTCCTTTTTCTTTTTCTTTTTCAGAAAATCATTTAATCTTTAGAAATTCATAACTTATTCATTTTAACTCAGAAAAATACCAAACTAGTCTCTAAATTTTTCTAAAAATGAGCTCTACATCTTAGGCTTGTGTTTGAGTGCATTTGGATCTTTTGAATTTCTATTGCTTCTTTGTGCATCTCTATAGGAGTCGTTAATGCGACTCTACGTTACGTTTAACAGAGCCGGAGGACCTGCCGACTGAGGAGTACAACCCCAACTACAGCGAGGATTTGGGTGACGACCTGCCAGGTGCCACGCCCCACCCATCTCCGTAGAACCTATTACGCATGCAAATATAGAATTGCTAGCGCTTTACTTTTTGTAAATTATTATTGATGATAGACTGCATGGTAGATGCTTTACTTTGAGCCCTTTACCTTGTCGTAACCTTACTCCTGCTCACCCTGCTGTTAGGCTAGATGCTCGCATGTTACATATTACCGCTTTTACTCTTACTCGCATTATATCTGTGATGTGATGCCGGTGAGTGCGAGGCGTATATGTGTAAGGCACATAGTGCTGAGAACTTGATAAACCTGACTAAAAAAACTAGGGAGATCTTGGCGTGCGTCTTGGGTGAGTGGTGAGCGTTGAGTCGATCGGACAGGATCCTACGACGAGTCTTTGGGGCAAGTCTTGCTGGAGGGGTGCGACCTGGGCATCCCTCACGAGAGATACCTGTGGCGGGTATATTGGGAGGTGAACTGGGGTGTTGGTTATCCCTGGTGGAGGTGCTGTCGTGGCACAGGGAAGACGGTGTTTCCCCTAGAGAAGATATCCTGTCTGGTCACCCTAAGGACTGGTATGTCTTGAGAACCGAAACCATGGGACCTTCGTGCACACCACTCGCTCCCGATGGGCGGGAGACGATTACCCGACTGACTAAGGCGGTACCACTACTACTAGGTTGGAAGGTGATAGTGTAGGGAGGTATGGGCATAGGGACCCACACCCTCCTAAGACAGCGTAGTGACCTTGGGGGCCCGGTACTACGTCTCACAGTCTCAGTGTTTCGGTGGATGTCGGGGTGGCCCAGGGCTGAGTGGTAGGGTGGTACTGTACCGGTTGGAAGGCAGTTGGAATCAACCTAGACGAGCCAGATCGTCGAGGATGGCGATCTTGTGGATTACCAGGTGTACACGCTCTGTAGAGTTGATCAATCTATACGTATAGCCGCGTCTGTGGATATGGACATTCCCATGACGTACGCTTCACTTGATTAGAGAGAGGAGTCCTTTCTACCTTTCCCCCGGGTTTTGTGTTGAATTTCGGCTTTGGCTGTTGAGACGAGATCTGAGTGGGAGTCAATCTCGTCGTCTAGAGAGAGAGAGAGAGAGAGTGAGATGAGATGTGTTGTATGTGATGGGATTGGGAAAATGTGTGACTAAGATGAGTTAAAACTGAGGATTATCTTATTAAAATATTAACTACTTGCATAGGAAACCCACAGCCTAAGTAGGTCTCTTTCTACTTCCCTCAATGCATTCCACTTTCCACAAAGCATTACAAGCATAGGGTGGGCGATGCGTGGCCAGTACCAAGTGTACTGATAGATTTTTGACAGGTTCCGAGCCCGAGTACGACTACGAGGACGATGATTGGGAGAATTAGAGGGTCTGTTCTACGCTCAAGCTGGTTCCAGAAGATCTTTTTCCGTTGCTATCTACGTCGGATGCTGTTCCGGATGCTTGTGTGAGTGTGTTCCGCCCTGCGAGGCGAAGAGAATAATTATGTAAAACTCTCTATTATACTCTGATATTCGTGCATGACTTTATGTATCGCTGAGATTTGGGTAAATTGACGGAATGTTTCGTCATTTTACACATCGTTTCTGTGGATTTCCCTTCATGGAAATCAAGGACGTTTCAGTTGGTACCAGAGCCATGCTGTCCCTAGGACGGACCCATAGGACTAGATAATAGTTTTAGGGAAGATCTTGACACTTTCGGTTATATTACCGACCGTGCTGCATTTTCGTGCACGGCTTATCTCATTTTCACACTCTCTTACGTACATTTCGTTCTACCTTACCTATCACATCACTCCGTTCCACCCTGAATCACCCTATTTCACTTAAGAATTCATCAAGTATCAATCTAAGTTACAGTGATTCGCCTTGTCTTACCAAGTTTCACTCTGAAATACTCAAGTTACTACATGCACAACAAGGTACTGACTCCGTCTTACGGTTAATTTGCATATGGCCCCTGTTGCTGAGCTCCCTGTGGATGGACTGGCCTACTATGGGTTCGCCACGATCCTGTACGACGTGTTGGACTCACTAGGCGTTCCCACAGAGCAGATCGAGTACGTGTGCCGGGGTGAGCCTGGACCCGACGGGTTCAAAGGCCACATCGTGGTCCACCTCAAGGTCCCCGCCAGCGAGTTTGTACCCGTGCTGCGTGCCTTCGAGACACTGGAGGTGGAGAACTCTATTGCTTCATGCGTACAGTTCGTCTCACGCACAGCTCTTCGCAGTGTGATGCGTGACACACATGACTACCTCAAGACGAGACCGTACCGCCTACTGCCTGCCGCTCTGGACCTGAATAGGTTCTCAGAGCCATAGATCACTACTGTAGGTCATGCTACGCGCGACGAGGTCGACCCCTGTCTGAGGGCCTCCGCGTAGTACATCATCGCCCAGGATCGCTACATCATGGATGTAGAGATGCAGAACCGCCGCTACCGAGACCTCCTGTTCCGTTGCGACGAGGAGTTCCTCAAGGTGGAGCGCAAGGAGGGGGAGGTGGTCGGCAAGCTCGAGGAGGAGCGCATGGGCTATGATAGGATGAAGACCTTCTACGAGAACCATGAGCAGTCACTTCAGAAGGAGATCGCCGATCTCAAGGACAAGGTTGGGGAGGCTGAGCTTCGCCATGACTATCTTGAGTCCAAGGTGCTTGAGTGTGAGGATCGGATTGAGCATCAGAGGCTTACCCTGAGAGAGCTCCACGAGAAGGAGAAGCAGCGTGGCTTCAAGAAGCTTGCCCTGGAGGCCCGTTGCAACACAATGGAGAAGCTAGCTGTGGAGGCAGCCGTCACCACCACCTACAACATGCACCACTTGGTTCACTACATTAAGAGCACCGAATATCTTTAGGACAAGGTGAACCGCATCAGTCAGGCTTGGATCGACGCTGATCGTAAGCGTGTCCAGGAGATCAGAAAGGTTCAGGACGTCCTCTTACCTGGGATGCGCAAGAAACCGCGCAGACAGCCTTTCCACGTTGAGGCCACCAAGCTCAACTTCAAGGCTTGCCCGACTGAGGGTTACTCAGAGGTTCCGAGGACTGAGATGCTGGAATATGCTCTCACTTATGTCGTGAGGATCCACCACTCTGACGACGAGCTTCGTGCCATGGAGGGCACTCTCGAGGCTTCCACTTCTGGTCCTTCTACACCACCCGCCACTCCCGGACAGGAGTAGTCACCTTTTTCACATAATCATGTAATAAGGTAGTAGTAGACATGTTGAGCCCTGTGTGGCCAGAGTTATGATGATGCACTTAAGGAGTAATGTAGGATGTCCCACTTTTGGAGCTGCCTGCGAGTAGCACGATTCCCGTGAATCTGTCAGTGTAGCTACTGGAGATATCGCTATGTAATAAATTAATGTAATAGATGTTTTGGATCTTATCGCATCTTATGGTTCTTATTGCATCTTTGTATGAGTGTTGGATAATTAACCCTTTTTAAATTGATAAATCGCATAACCATGCATCTAATAAAAAAAATGTTAAACAACGATCTGACCCTGCAGAGAGATGTCTTGCCGCCGATCCGCTCGTCTGAACAACCGCTCGCTTTCCCCCGCGCCTACGGCCCATGGTCGTGGTCGAGGCCGTGGAGGAGACCGGGGAGTTCCCTTTGGTGTTGGGGAGGAGCCTGCACCAGAGGAGCCTACACTAGGGGCGGGTGCCGCCTAGCATCTTGGAGGAGAAGCACCGCCGCCGCCACCACCACAGTTGGCGGAGGTGATGGATCACCAAACCCGCCTCTTGGAGACACTGGCTCAGGGAATGCTTCACCCCCACGGGGTCCTCCCAATGACTTCCAGCGGAAGTTGGAGGGTTTTCTCAAGCTGAGGCCTCCTACTTTCGACACCACCGACGATGACCCCATCACCGCTGAGGACTGGCTCCGTGAGATGGAAAAGAAGCTGGACCTCACCACCTGCACTGACGAGGAGTGTGTGGGGGTAGCCGCCCACCAGCTCACCGGCGCTGCACGCGCATGGTGGGACAGCTACTGCGATGCCCACGAGGACCCGGGGAGTATCTCTTGGGAGGAGTTTGCCGAGGCATTTCGTGAGCAACACGTGCCTGAGGGCGTCATGGATGCCAAGGTAGAGGAGTTTCGTAACATTTCCCAGGGCTCCTAGAAGGTTCAGGAGTACACTACTCGTTTCACCCGCATGATGAGGTATGCTCCAGGTGAGACCAATACCGAAAAGAAGAAGATGTACTATTTCAAGAAGGGGCTGAACTCTCGTCTCAAGGTGGCCCTCTCGGGTCATGCTTGTCGCACCCTTCGTGAGATGGTCAACAAGGTGCTAGAGATGGAGAGGGACCGTCTGGAGGCAGACGCCCTCCACAAGGAGAAGAAGCGCCGGTTCAAGAGTTCCGCTCGTGGCCCGGCTCTGCAGAGGCCACGTGCTCACGTGCTTCCTCCGCCCCGCTCTCGCTACACCCAGGGGGCAGTGACCGCTCCAAGCCATGGAGGTGGTACCTACACCGCCAACTACCACCGCCCCGCTCAGAGCCGACCTGCTCCAAATCGCCCCACTCAGGGAGCTGGCACGTGGAGGACCACTACGCCTACCTCCACAGGTAGCGCACCGTTCACATGTTTTGGTTGTGGCCAGCTCAGTCACAAGATCACTGAGTGCCCTGTCAAGAAAGGCACACCGCCTGCTTCGACCCAGACAAGACAGGCTGCTACACCTGCTGCTCCGCGCAAGAACGTTGCTGGGGCTGTCCGCAGTCATCTCAACCACATGACTGCGGAGGACGCCCAAGACGCTCCCGACGTGGTGTACGGTATGTTTTTGGTACAGGGAGTTATAGCTTCAGTTTTGTTTGATTCTGGAGCTACTTGTTCTTACATTTCCACTAAGTTTGCATGAGAACATAGCATACCTGTGACTCCCCGCAAGGAGCCCATTGACACTAGTTCTCCTTTGGGTCGCATTTTATGCACCAAGAGATGTCAGGGAGTGAGTATCACCATTGAGGGCTACCCTTTTCTAGCCGATCTGACCTTACTTCCATCTGAGGGACTAGATGTCATACTGGGAATGGATTGGTTGACACAACATAAAGGAGTGATATCTTGTTCACCAAGGTATGTGGAGATCACACACTCGAGTGGACACATAATCCGCTATAAGCCAAATCAGGGAAAAACAGTCTCTAAGTTGTGTGCCCTAGAGGCCAAGACAATCGAGGAGGTACCCGTTGTGAATGAGTACCCTGACGTGTTCCCTGAAGAGTTGCCAGGCATGCCACCTGATCGGGATGTGGAGTTTGTGATTGACCTTCTACCTGGTACCGGTCCTATTGCTAAAAGGCCCTACCGTATGTCAGTCGATGAGCTAGAGGAGCTGAAGAAGCAACTCAAGGAGTTGTCAGATAAGGGATACATCAGACCCAGTGCTTCACCCTGGGGTTCCCTTGTTTTGTTCGTGAAAAAGAAGGATGGATCCATGAGGATGTGCATTGACTATCGGAACTTGAATGCTGTAACAGTAAAAAACAAATATCCTCTGCCCAGGATTGATGATCTCCTAGATCAGCTGAAAGATGCTAAGTTCTTTTCTAAGATCGATCTTAGGTCTGGGTATCATCAGATGAAAATCAGACCCGACGACATTCCTAAGACAGCTTTTGTCACCAGATATGGGCAATATGAGTTCACAGTGGTGTCCTTCGGACTCACTAATTCCCCAGCTTATTTCATGAACATGATGAATAAGGTATTCATGGATGAACTGGACAAGTTTGTAGTGGTGTTCATTGATGACATCCTTATCTATTCTTCCACCGCCGAAGAACATGAGCAACACTTGAGAGTGGTTCTGGAGAAGTTGAGACAAAATCAGCTATATGCCAAGTTCAGCAAATGTGACTTTTGGCTTAAAGAAGTTGCTTTTCTTGGTCATGTACTCACTGTGGAGGGAGTTGCTGTAGATCCCACAAAAATTGAAGCTGTGAAAGAGTGGGAACAACCCCGCAATGTGACCGATGTCCGCAGTTTTCTTGGTTTAGCTGGGTACTATCGTAGATTCATCGAGAACTTCTCAAAGATAGCCAAGTCCATGACTAAACTGCTGAAGAAGACTAATGAGTTTGAATGGACGCCCGAGTGCGAGCATAGCTTCCAGACTCTGAAACAGAAGCTTACCACCACACCTGTTCTTGCCTTGCTCGATATCCAGAAAGACTTCGTGGTCTATTGTGATGCATCTAGATAGGGACTTGGTTGTGTTCTGATGCAAAATGGAAGGGTCATTGCCTATGCATCCCGACAGTTGAAGGACCATGAGCAATGCTACCCAACCCATGATCTGGAGCTTGCCGCTGTCGTGCATGCCCTAAAGATATGGAGGCACTACTTGATCGGAAATAAGTGTGATATCTACACCGACCACAAGAGCCTGAAGTACTTCTTCACTCAAGAAGATCTAAACATGAGATAGCGCTGATGGCTTGAGCTTATAAAGGATTATGACCTGGAGATTCACTATCATCCGGGAAAGGCTAATGTAGTCGCTGATGCCTTGAGCCGAAAGAGCTATTGCCACAATCTGTCCATGGAAGCCGTACCACCCGAGCTATGTCAGGAAATGGGTGAACTTCGTCTCAAAATCCTACCCAGGGGTATGTTGAACGAGCTTTGAATGCAATACAACCTCAAGGATCGGATCCGCAATGCTCAACTAGAGTGCCCGGAAATTTGGGAAATCTGAGAACTCATGAAGAAGGGCAAGTGCCCCGAGTTCAGGGAGGATGAGCAAGGAGTGTACTGGTACAAGGATAGAATCTGTGTACCATCTAATTCCGCCTTGCGGCGAGAAATCTTAGAAGAGGGTCATGACTCCAAGTATTGTATTCACCCGGGAAGCACCAAAATGTATGCTGATCTAAAGAAACAGTTCTGGTGGAAGAACATGAAGGCAGATATTGCTGGGCATGTCGCGCGATGCGACATCTGCAGTAGAGTCAAGGCTGAGCATCAAAGACTAGCCGGATTGCTTAAACCCTTGGACGTTCCGGTATGGAAATGGGAGAGCATATCCATAGACTTTATAGTAGGTTTACCTCGAACTCCTAAGGGCCATGACTCGATTTGGGTGATCGTTGACCGACTGACCAAGGTAGCTCACTTCATAGCTGTGAGGACTGACTACAGAGTTAAGAAGCTTGCAGATCTATACATCGAGCACATTCTCAGACTCTATGGAGCCCCCACTAGCATAGTGTCTGATCGTGGTACGCAATACGTGTCCAAGTTCTAGAAGAGTCTCCACAAGGCTATAGGGACTCGACTTGACTACAGTACCGCATACCACCCACAGACAGATGGTTAGACAGAGAGAGTTAATCAGATTTTGGAGGATATGCTCCGAGCTTATGTCTTGAAGTATGGAACCAATTGGGAGAAAAGTTTGTCCCACGCAGAGTTCTCTTACAACAACAGCTACCAAGCTAGCCTCAAGATGTCACCATTCGAGGCTCTGTATGGTAGAAAGTGTAGAACCCCTCTGATGTGGTCAGAAGTGGGAGAGAGATCATTCTTTGGCCCCGCAAAGATCAAAGATGCCGAAGAAGGAGTAGCCCAAGTATGAGAGAACCTGAGGATTGCCCAAAGCCGACAGAAGAGTTATGCAGATAACCGTCGGAGAGACCTCGAGTTTCAGGTTGGGGACTATGTCTATCTCAAGGTCTCCCCACTCCGAGGTACCATCAGATTTCATGTGAAGGGAAAGTTGGCACCTAGGTATGTGGGACCTTATAGGATTTGTCAGAGGATTGGCAAGTTAACATACAAGGTGGAGTTGCCTGAGGAGTTAACAGGAGTACACCCAGTGTTTCACGTATCTCAGCTACGCAAGTGCTTGCAGTTGCTAGAACAAGAGGTACACATAGATGCACTGGATATCCAGGACACCTTGGAGTACAAGGAGCACCCAATCTTAATATTAGACAGAGCTGAGAAGGAAACTAGAAGCACAGTGATACCCATGTGCATGGATCAGTGGAGTAACCACACAGAATGGGAAGCTACATGGGAGAAAGAGTCCGAACTCCGGATGCTTTACCCCTACCTCTTTGAAAGGTATGCCACACCTTAAATCTCGGGACGAGATTCCTATGAGGGGGGAGGACTGTAACAACCCAGAAATTTCTAGGAAACAAAAATCACAACTGCAATTTTTTTTTTCTAAAATAAACCTATGTTTGGTGAGGTGTCATATAGGGAACCTAACCTAGTTGCACAAGTAGCACCTAAAATAGCTATCTACATCTTTGCATTTAACCACACATGCTTGAGTTGGATTTTATGTTCTTTGAATTGAATTAAAAGCAACAACATTTCTTGAATTAATTGCTTAAGTAAATAAATATAGAAATATAAACCTATCAAATAGATGGAAACCAAAAATATATTTTTGTGGGCCCCATTGTGTTAACCAAGTGGAGGCAATATATTGGTATGCAAACACATGCCTTGTCATAATGGGAATGAAGGAGAGGAAACAAAATAGAAAAGCTTTCTAAATAATTCAGAAAAAGAAAAAACTTATCTGGCCCGGCCAACCTCGCTAGGCAGGCCTCCCAAGCCGACCTGCCAAGACAGCCCGAGCCGCACAACATCACCTTAGCAATAGCCGGCCTAGCTCAGCGAGCTGGCCCAACCCGCGGCCGAGCCTGCTTCACGCGACGCTCACGCTCGCCCACATGTGGGCCGGCCCAGTAACCGTGCTCACCTCACGTCGCCGACAGCTGGCCCCATGGTGTCATCTCCCTCATCCGTTCCCTCTCCCCTGCCACGCCGAGACGGAAAACAGAGGGAGGAGGAAGGAGGGAGCAGAGTCACGAAAACGGCGAGGGGAGATTCCCCCTGTCCCCTGCCGGTCGCCTTGCACGCCAAGCTACCATGCCCCGCTCCGCAAGCGCGCCACGCCACTGCTCATGCACACCCCACTCTTCTTCCTACGCACCGCGTGCGCGGTCGCCATGGCCTGCCGAGCGCCCTGCCACTGATGTCCAGCGTAACCGCCTGGGAATCAAATTGGCATCGCCAATTCAAACCCCACCACTCCAATTGCTCCAAAACCCTAGCACAATCGCGTTGATCGCCTCCACATGGCCCCAAACCCCTTCACCACCGCTCGCTTTCCCATGATCGCCGCCCCCTACAAGTAGGCGCCACCCGGGGTGCCCGAGCCCCCTCCATCCGCTCTACCACCACCTCGGTGGCCACCACTTCGCACCACAACCAAGAAAAGGGGAGGAGGGGGAAGAAGGGGAGAAAGAGGGGGAAAGCCGCCACCGGAGCCACCAGCCGCCGAGAAGCCACCGGAGCCCGGAGCGTCGACCGAACGACCACGTCGACGTTGCGGTTCTCCCTGCACGGCATTGCCTCGTCACTGTGTTGAATCGCCCGCACCGCCATCCTCTCTTCACTGCCACACCAAGTGAGTCCACAGCACCACCGCTTCCACAGTGCGTAGACACCATGCCCGCCGCCGCCACGAACTAAGGGCGCCACCATGACCGTTCCCGTACCGGGAAGGATCAAGGTCGAGGCCCAAACTTTGTTCACAACTACACACACATACGTGCACACACTACTCTCAAGAAAGGGGCAATGTCGAGCCACCGCGCGCTCGGGAACGCCGGCTACACACGCGAACGCTGGGCGCGCTCGCCATGGCCAGAGCCTGGCCATGGTGAGGCCGTTCCACCCGCCACCACACGGTAGAGACTGGGGAAAACCCAGCAGTGCTGCTAGACATGGCGCGCCCTTGAAGTTTGGAGAAGAGGAGGATGGACGGCCGCAGGATGCGTTCGCCTCACCGGAGTAGAGGAGGTGCCGGAGCGCCGCCGCACACCCAACCGAGGGCACGTGCTCTGCCACATGGAGAAGTCATCAACGGTGGCCTTAAAGCCTTGCTGATGTTTCCAATTGAAAATCCAAGGGCCAAATTGGACCCTGGATTAACTGTGGAGGCCTTACCGCCGCTCGCCATACCGGCCGAGCCACCACCGCCATGAACAAGCCCCCTAGACACTTCAATCCGCACTGTTGACCCCTCTAAGGAGTTCCATGAGACCACACGGTGCCCTCGGGCCTACGAATTTTGCCCTTGAGCCCTCAGAACGCGAGCTCAGCTGCTCACCGCCGGTGAGAGTGCGACCGGGGAAAAGGGAAACAAGGGAAGAGGAGCTGCAGCCACGCTAGTCCATGCACCTGGTGCACCTGGACCGAGAGAGGGAGAAGGCAGATGAACTCGATTCACCATAGATCGAGTCTACGGTTCACAGACCCGCACTCACACGTCCATCGTGAGCCACACTCCGTGGACCCGAGCCCATCTTCAAATCCGAAGCGCGACGTGGCACAGCCAGGAGCCGACACGTGTCTGGCCCGGCCCGGCCCAGACCGGCCCTACCCAGCTCGTATCCGACCCAGCCCAGGCCCAACCGAGCCCGGTCTAGGCCCGGTCAAAGTTGACCATTGACCGTTGACCAGTCAACGGGACCCACATGTCAGTGACTCGCTCTGTTTCGGCCAATCAGAGCTTGACACGTGTCACTGCCTAAAATTTCCTTTTTCTTTTTCTTTTTCAGAAAATCATTTAATATTTAGAAATTCATAACTTATTCATTTTAACTTAGAAAAATACCAAACCAGTCTCTAATTTTTTTTTCTAAAAATAAGCTCTACATCTTAGGCTTGTGTTTGAGTGCATTTGGATCTTTTGAATTTCTGTTGCTTCTTTGTGGATCTCTATAGGAGTCGTTAATGCGACTCTACGTTACGTTTAACAGAGTCGGAGGACCTACCGACTGAGGAGTACGACCCTGACTACAGCGAGGATTTGGGTGATGACCTGCCAGGTGCCACACCCCACCCATCTCCGTAGAACCTATTACGCATGCAAATATAGAATTGCTAGCGCTTTACTTTTTGTAAATTATTATTGATGATAGGCTGCATGGTAGATGCTTTACTTTGAGCCCTTTACCTTGTCGTAACCTTACTCCTGCTCACCCTGCTGTTAGGCTAGATGCTCGCATGTTACATATTACTGCTTTTACTCTTACACGCATTATATCTGTGATGTGATGCCGGTGAGTGAGAGGCATATATGTGTAAGTCACATAGTGCTGAGAACTTGATAAACCTGACTAAAGAACTAGGGAGATCTTGGCGTGCGTCTTGGGTGAGTGGTGAGGGTTGAGTCGATTGGACAGGATCCTACGACGAGTCTTTGGGGCAAGTCTTGCTGGAGGGGTGCGACCTGGGCATCCCTCACGAGAGATACCTATGGCGGGTATATTGTGAGGTGAACTGGGGTGTTGGTTATCCCTGGTGGAGGTGCTGTCGTGGCACGGGGAAGACGGTGTTTCCCCCTGGAGAAGATATCCTGTCTGGTCACCCTAAGGACTGGTATGTCTTGAGAACCGGAACCATGGACCTTCGTGCATACCACTCGCTCCCGATGGGCAGGAGACGATTACCCGACTGACTAGGGCGATACCACTACTACTAGGTTGGAAGGTGATAGTGTAGGGAGGTACAGGCATGGGGACCCACACCCTCCTAAGACAGCATAGTGACCTTGGGGGCCCGGTACTATGTCTCACAGTCTCAGCGTTTCGGTGGATGCCGGGGTGGCCCAGGGCTGAGTGGTAGGGTGGTACTATACCGGTTGGAAGGCAGTTGGAATCAGCCTAGACGAGCCGGATCGTCGAGGATGGCGATCTTGTGGATTACCAGGTGTACATGCTCTGCAGAGTTGATCGATCTATACGTATAGCCGCGTCCGCGGATATGGACATTCCCATGACCTACGCTTCACTTGATTAGAGAGAGGAGTCCTTTCTACCTTTCCTCCGGGTTTTGTGTTGGATTCCGGCTTTGGCCGTTGAGACGAGATCTGAGCGGGAGTCAATCTCGTCGTCTAGAGAGAGAGAGTGAGATGAGATGTGTTGTGTGTGATGGGATTGGGAAAATGTGTGGGTAAGATGAGTTAAAAACTGAGGATTATCTTATTAAAATATTAACTACTTGCATAGGAAACCCACAGCCTAAGTAGGTCTCTTTCTACTTCCCTCAATGCATTTCACTTTCCACAAAGCATTGCAAGCATAGGGTGGGCGATGTGTGGCTAGTACCAAGTGTACTGATAGATTTTTGACAGGTTTCGAGCCCGAGTACGACTACGAGGGCGATGATCTTTTTCCGCTGCTATCTACGTCGGATGCTATTCTGGATGCTTGTGTGAGTGTGTTCCGCCCTGCGAGGCGAAGAGAATAATTATGTAAAACTCTCTATTGTACTCTGATATTCGTGCATGACTTTATGTATCGTTGAGATTTGGGTAAATTGACAGAATGTTTCATCATTTTACACTTCATTTCTGTGGATTTCCCTTCGTGGAAATCAAGGACGTTTCACCGCCGCCGGCCCTTACGGCCCCCCGGCCCCCCCGCGCCCCTACCCGGCCGGCCGCGTGCCGCTGCCGGCCCGCCCGCGCGGCCCCACCTGGCCGGCCGTGTGCCGCCGACCGGCCGTCCGCGCGGCGCCGCCTCGGCCGCACGGCCGACCGACACCACCATCCGCCCGCACATCCGCGCCCGCACACCCGGTGAGGCCGCGCGCTACTGCCCGTCCCTCCATTGCCAAGCGCCGGCATCTCCGCTTCTTCACAAGGTAAAATACTTTGTTGTTCATTCATAACAATAGTTAGTTAGTTATGTAGCTAGTTAGTTAGTGTATTATAGATTAAGATTTGAAGAAAGATGTTTAGATAGATATGTAGATTGATGGATACTTTATATAGGTACTTAGTTATTTAGTTAGTTAAGTAGTTATATAGTTAGTTACATGGATAGTTATTTGACATAGTTAGTTAGTAGTACTGTGCAGTTAGTAGTAGTTATTAGTTATGAATACTTAGTAGTTAGTAGTACTTAGTATTTACTTTTTGTGTATATTAGTAGTACTTAGTATTTACTTAGTATTTACTAGATGGACAACCTAGTGGGCATATATCATGGAGGAACTGTGGAACGAGATCGCTATGGATATGTTGAGTTTGTTGACATGCAAAGTGTGTCTGTGCTATTCAATGAGAAGCCATCATTTAGTGAGTTGACTGCAAGGGCTCGTAGGAGGTACATTGCTATGGAGATGATGGCATCATAGTTGAGGGTGTACTTCACCTAGGTTTCCCTCCCAACATGCTAAGGAAGATGATCCCAATAGGGTGTGCAGATCAGTGGGACAACTATGTGAGATCGGCTATGAAAAGCCAATTCCAAAGTTTGGACGTGGTTGTGCATCGGGTGCTCGTTGATCACATCCCTCTTGGGTTGTCCCCGCCAATGGGTGAGCAGGCATACTTTGAACCTCCCATCCCGGAACGTGATGTGGATGCAGAGGTTCCGCCTACCGTTCTCGATGCGCAATCTACCCCCAATGATGTGGCACATCCTCCTCAGGAGATCCCTTTGACACAGAATTATCCGAGTAAGTATCAATTAGGCATCGTTTTATCTTTGTAGCTTAAGTCTCTTCTTTTCATCCACTTTTCTTATCATCTTCTGTTATTTGTGGCTATGTTGCAGGAGACGTTCCCGATAATGAGGGCGCTCCTCCTGCTGATGCTCAAGTCCAGATTGGAGATGGAATCCGTGCCTCCAATAGTGTTGAAATTATGAATGATTCAAAGCCATATGAGATCGCAAGGGCTGTTGATTCTAACGATGATTGTCCCGTTGGAGGGCTCACGAAGAGTGACGTTGAGATGCTGAGGCGTATTTTTTCCGGGCGCCGTGATCCTGTGGTTCATGAGTTCAGTGATCTTACTCATTCAGATCAGGCGTGTGCCGAAGGACATGAAGACGAGCTACAGGAAGCTCCAGAGGCTGGTCCTAGTATGGAGATAGAGAAGGGGAGGGTTTTCAATGACCTCCCTGCATTGAAGAGGTGGTTGCAGGCGTTTGCAGTGATACGCAAGAGACCGTACAAGGTCCTGCATTCCCATGTGGAGCGGCGTTACACGGTTGTTTGTGACAAGGAACGTTGTCCATAGAGGGTTTGTGCAAGGAAGCAAAAGGTCTCCGAAAAGTGAAAGATCATAAGAGTTGTCGGGCCACACACTTGTTCTTCACATGACCTCAGCACAAAGCATCGGCAGTTGATATCTACCCTCATTGCCAAGCGGTTGATGAAATTATGAATGATTCAGAGCCATATTAAGGCTAGGATACCTCGCGAGTTCAATGTCGACACGCTTGTCCAAACATGGAGGCCCCGCTTCGTGCCTTTCCGGGACCCTGGAGAGTGGCCTCCATACGACGGTCCAACGTACGTTGCAGATCCAGCTTACCGTTGGGACAAGCGGGGCTCTAGAAAGAGGACGAGGCACAGGATGGTTATGGATCAGATACCCGATAGAACACGACGTGGGAGAGCGACGCCATTTCTTAATGACCCAGAGCAGTACGAGTGTGGCAAGTGCGGTAGACTTGACCACAATTCCCGCACTTGCCATTGGCAAATTAGTGAGGTGCAACTTGTAGTTGTTTCTATTATTTAATACCTATCGTATTGAGTGTATAATTCTTGCTTTATGTTTAAATGCATATTTATTTTATAACTTACTGACTATATTCTTTTTGTAGGATAGCGCAATTCCACCTTCTGGACCCGGTGTACGACGAGACCCACCGAGGACGTCTCGTAGCGTCGGGGCAGGTAAGATTTTACACTCCCATATCACATACTTCGAATTATAAGTGCATATGTGTGTGTCAAGTAACATTTGTATTTTGTTAAAATGCAGGACCTTCCGCTCCTTCGTTCTAGAGTACATGGAGGATTCTTGGAAATTCAGTACGACGACAGGTACACACCTTACCTATCGAGAGCTGGCCTAGACGTCATATCTTTCCAGGTTTGTCGTGGCCTGCCTTTGTTCAACTCAGCGGGCTTGACTTCATTGGTAGACAAGTATTTTATGAACACATAGGTTGTATTAATAATCATTTGTTCACGCGGTTATGTTTCTGAGGAGCATTATTGTTTTGCTAAAATTATAGGTGGTGACCTGAGACTCATAGCTTTCACATGGCGTTTGGGGAGATGACAGTCACGCTACAGGACTGTCAGAAGATGCTAGGTCTGAGGATTCGTGAGAGGGCAGTGATAGGGCAGTGTAGGTCAGAGGGTTGGAGAGCTCGGGTGGAGGCCTTCCTTGGACGTCCGGTGGGTGAGCAAGGAGAGCGCACTTCTGGTGTTCTTCTCTCCTGGCTTCGGGCTGAGTTCGCACAGTGTCCTCCAGGGATAGACGAGCAGACAGTTCAGTACTACTATAGGGCATGGATCCTATACTTGTTTGGCTCTGTTCTCTTTCCTGACGAACGGGGGACACTGTATCGTGGATGTGGATCCACTGCCTCACAGACTGGGACCAGGCGGGTCACTACAGCTAGGGCTCTGCATTGTTGGTTTTCCTTTACCGTCAACTTTGCGAGGCGTGTCGGCGGTCTTCACAGTCAGCCTCACTTGGTGGGTGTGCGTACCTACTCCAGCTGTGGATGTGGTCGCGGCTTCCAGTTGCTTGTCCCGTGGTGCTGGCTCCTCGCGACTGGTTCCTAGTGTAGAACGCACGTCTACAGCCGACGTGGGCGTACCTGTGGGACCAGGTGACAGTTCCTCACGCGAGGATGCAGCGGGCGTACAAAGAGTACACAGACGAGCTAGACAGGCTAATGGCCTCTAGTGTAAGTATAAATTATTATACATGTTGGTTTGAAAGAAATTATTTATTAAGCTATCTAACTTCTTGTTTAGACACATTGCAGGTGACTTGGGAGCCATACGCGGACGAGGCCGCACTTCCTTTTGTGGTGAGCAACGTGTGTGATAGCGACAGCGAGCTCTACAGGGTGAGGTGCCCTCTTATCTACTTCTATGCTGTCGAGTACCACCTTCCACATCGAGTTGCATGCCAGTTTGGAGCAAGGCAGCGTTGTCCACCATCTCCAGTGTCGACCGGTGTTGACTTGCACAAGTAAGTGTTCTATTCTTTGTAATTGGACCTTTTTCCTGAAGTTGCACTTATATTATTACCACTTGATATATGTCGAATAAGATGGATGAAACAATTGTTGGTATGTTTGTATGTCTATGGAATGCATATAGGTGTGGTTTGCTTCAACAAACAAAGGAAACTCTACCGAAATTTTTAACTTTGGCATACATGCATGTTATAGTCACACGATGTTGACTAACTTGTGTACGTGTTTTGTAGGCTCGATCGTAAGAAAAACAGGAAAATCTTTGATTGGGCCCATCACCACCGAGACTACATCGAAGAGTGGGAGATGTTCGACGAGAACGTGGACGACAACGACGAGCCACACACGAACAGAGACTACAGGCGGTACCAAGCTTGGTACCACCAAGCGACTCATCCGAGGCTTAAGCTACAGTGGACACACGATGACTACGCTGACATTGAGTCGTCCGAGGATGAGGACACGGCGTATGACCACTCTACTCGTGTAGGTCGTCAGGTGGGAGCAGGACCGATCTTGGACAGAGTGGTATGTCATTTACTCTACTTTTATATATCGATTTGCGTAACAATGAATTACAACTTAAAACTTTGTTGTAGAGCAACTCCCTCGGGATGTCGGTCCAAGAAATAGAACGCTTTCGTCCGAGGGTGAGGGACGACGACACACGTAGCTTCCTCGACGTAAGTATTTATAAATATACAAATATTAGATTACTAACACGTTCAATACATTCAGTTGACATGATTTTGTGCACCAGAGACTGGCTCGTCGGCTATGCCATACCGCTGCTCCCTGGACCATCTTAGCTAGACGATGCTCCCTGGACTCAGCCTACGCAGCAGGTCGGTACCAGGCGACGTCGACCACCTGACCCTTACATTCCAGGCACCCACGCTCTTGGACACAAGAGCAAGGGTAGGTCTAGGAGACAGTGAGGGACTGTAGCTGACTTGTGGACTATATGGACTGTATGGACTATTATTATAGACTGTTATATCCTATTATTATGTATTGTATGAACTACTATAGAGTTTATGGACTCCAGGCACCCACGCTTTGAGGATACTCATATATATTGTTTAAGGTGAATGTCATATATAATTGTTGATGACATATGTTTGGATTGAATCATAAACAGGGAAAACTCTGCCAAAATTTTATGCAACATGTCAAGTCATGCAGTACATCGATAGCATGTAGCCTTTTCAGTGATTTATCATGTCACTATCCTATCGTACATCCTCTTTTACAGATGAATTGATTGATCAAGGAATCTAGCCTTTACAGATGAGTTTTCAAATATGCTTTTCATTAATTCAAATAGGCTTTTCAGGGATGGCATCTAGGCTTTTCAGGAGCATTAAAGCCACAATACAACGGCTCTCAACACTACTGCTGACTATATATACACCTTCCTCCATACAATGGTAGTCACTTGAAACCAGAAGTTGGTTATCTACGAGTAGTAATGTCTGGAGGGTCATCAAGAGGGAAGGGAACGGGGGGACTAAGGGTACTCCCATTGTGTGGGAGGGGTCTCTGGGTCCGAAAGACTTTGATGAACTAGTGTATCATTTTCCTGTCGAGACCAAGAGAGATTTCACCAAAGAGTGTCCACTCCGAGGATATGATAACCGGAAAGAAGATTGGCCAAAATGTAGGCATGGTGAGGACTGCTTAGTGCAGATGTGTGTGGAGGATTTGGATGGAGGTCACCGATTCTTCAAATGTCCGCGAGCAGAGGTAATTAGTTTTAAAATTTATTACTCAAATTTTTTTTCTCCATTATTTTGCATCTCATAGGCGAAACTAACTGCATATTCACTAAAATCTTTAAAATGCAGTGTTCAAAGTCCAAAGAAAATTGTGGCTTCACTAGGTGGGTCGATCCTAGACCAATCTCTCCGCACGCACAGTACATCTACTACTTGTAAGACTGTATCTTCGAACTAGAAAGGGAAGTTAGCAACAGTTACAAGGACGACGAAGCAGACGATACCAGTAGTGGTGCCGTTTCACAGGACGGACCATGCCATGATCCATATTGCACCTGCCCTAACCACAAGAACAATGGGCCTCCGCCACCACCCCCGCCACCGCCACCATCAACAATGGGAGGGTACTGTGGAGAAGGGGCTACACAGTTTGCTATGTGGCCGCACTACTAGATAGAACAAATCTATCGTGTACACATGCCATGTAATGTGCTTGGTGTTCGCTCTAATTACCTAAGGCATGTTAGGTTTAGTCCAGGACATATGTGCCCTAGTTTGTTATAAGTTCTAACATGCAATGTCCTATGTTATGCGTGTTGAATTGTGAAATCTAGTACTTCCTTATATTTTATGTGCACCTCGAGAACTAGTTTAAGTAACTCAATAAAATTAAATCTGATATACGACAACACTATGCAAGGTCCAAAAACTTAAAGTACATATGAAGTACATGACGACGAAATAAATAACACAGAACATGCCCTAGGTATATGATTTACCTAAAGTACATTAGATTAAACACATTGCATACTACATCGACCACATTGTTTATGATTAAACCATACAACTAGCATACTACTGAGTACAACGATGTCACTTTCCCTTTTTCCGGGCATCGGGATTCTCTTCCATCGCTGCCTTCGCTCGGCGCACGCGCTCAAGCTTCTTCTCCCTCTCCTCCCTACACGCAGCAACACGCCTCCTTTCCTCCTCTTCCTTGTGCTCCTTTGCTGTTGTCTCCTCTCTACGTCTCTTCTCTAATATCTTCAGGCGCTCCGCATCCCACTCCTTCAGGCCTTGTAGAAGCCGCATGTCAGCCTCCTTGATCTCAGTGTCGATCCACTGCTCAAAATCACATAGCGGTGGAGGGGTCTGCAGCAAATGGAATTGTTTCAAATCCAATTAATATGCAAAACTTTATAAGACATAAATTAATTAATAAACAAAAGCAATTTCTCACAATAAATGTACTGTGGTGCTGACGCTCTGTAGACTCCCATGCAAAATTAGAACACATCTAATATCTCTGCTTATATGTTGCCTCATCTTCAGAAATATCTACCTTGCAAGGATCGTCACAGAAGCACATGGGTATTGGCACACCGCTAGGGAGCGGCTTTGGGACGTATGGACTTTCGGTCATCCGTCCATAGCTACAATTCAACAAATTCTGTTCTAATATAACAAAACAAATAACAATAAACCTAAAAACTAAAGGTTTAATATATGATGAAAAAGATCTACGCATACCTTTGTTTTCTAGCTTTTCCACGCCTAGGCATCCTACGGTTGTACAATACATATGAATTTTAAAAAGTAAATGAACAAATAACATGTGAAGTTCATAGGTTAAGAATATGACTTCATTTTACTAAATTGATTCGAAATAAATAAGGAAGGGTGAGAGGATACCTAGCTCTCGAAGATTGACGGATAAACTCCAACTTTTCACGGTCCAATAGATCGATTGAAGAGGTTGGCCGAAGTGTATAAAGGAAAAACCCGAAGAGAAGGAGAAAGAAAATGAGAATGACTCGGGGAGGAAGAGGGAGCTGGCTAAAACGTGGGCTCTTGGAGCCAAGATCTATGGCGCCAAGGCTTGGCGCCAATGACGGTGGCGCCAAGCTCCCTGCCACGTCAGCGCCACGACGACAGGGTCATGGCGCCAGTGACCATGGCGCCATGCCGTTATATCTTGGCGCCGACGACTATGGCGCCAAGATAATGGTCCATTTTTTAAAATCTTTCCGCAAGAAGCACATTTGAGAGAATCTTTCAAAAAAGGACTAAAAAACAAAAAAAAGACGGTCCTGCCATCCAAGGATTCGAGATCCTGCTTGGCTCCACCATCCCGGTGTGGGAGGCCCCGTTTGTTTCCCCTCGTAAACTTTAACCTTTAGTCCCATCACATCAGATGACACATATATAGAGTATTAAATATAGACTAAAAAATAACTAATTACACAGATTACGGCTAATTTACAAGACAAAAATTTTAAGTCTAATTAATCCATGATTTGACAATGTGGTGCTACAGTAACATATATGTTAATGATGGATTAATTAGGCTTAATAAATTCGTCTCGCGGGTTACTGAAGACTTGTGTAATTTATTTTATTATTACTATCCGAATACTTCCATGTAACATCCGATGTGATGCCCATAAACTTTAGCATGTGGATTTAAAGAAGGCTGAAAAAGAGGAAAAGCGGCGACAATGACACAGGCGCGCTTTCTATCTCGTAGTAGTAGTGGTGCCTTTGAGTCACCTCCGCTTATATTAGCTGACCTGAGGAATATAGCGAAGGGTAACATAAAAGATGGGTATGATATAGGAGTATTAGAAAACCAGCAACTATTTTAATCAGTTAGGTTTCTTATATATGGTATAACTAGTCATCGAGGTTTCAAGTCTTAGAAGACATAGTATACATGTTTGTATTTTTTGTTGATTTATTATAGGAGAAGAAGATATGATGCAAGGTATAAGAAAGTGGTACATGGCTTTGTATTTTTTGTAGACTTATTCAGAAAAAATAATATATTATCTATTCAGTGATAGACAAAATTACTATTATATGTAGGGTGTGTACATGTCACTGCGTTACGTTAATCGCGCTTTTCAGAGACGGATGCCTTGACCGCCTTTGTTAATGTTTGGCCATTGTCTCGCGAAATCTTTTTTTATAGTAGTGTGTATGTGTTGATAGGATGAGTTTACATACGTGTATGAACATCTATTTTTTATACTGTGTCTAGAAAAAAATAGTATATATTGAAGAAAAAAACAAGCATTAAAACACACTAGTCTAATCTTAACTTTACTACCACAAGTCCATAACATCATAGTCTTGACAGGGACGTGGTTATCCATCCTATTTCCGCTGCACAGATGTATGAAAAAAAAATTCCGTGTTGCTCTCGCTCTCATATGATACCGATGCTGTCTTACAATGACATGCACCGATGCCTCGTCACAGTTGCCGTAGTGTACATTATAAGCTATCAAGCCAATATGATTTTGTGTACGTCTTTAGAAAGCTATATATCATGCCAATCGTCTGCTCAGATATACTTGTTGCTCCCAATATTATGAGCTAATTAGGGCATGCACTAGCATCTCTCCGGAGTCCCGAATGCTTGTGATGTTATCATAACAATGAGTATACCGTTCGCTTGAATTTATTAGCCTGGCTTACCAGGCATGTACAGTGTTTTTCTCTCGCACCAAAATAGCATCAACCGTAGAAATTATCAGTCGAACACCTCCTATATAGTACAACTTCAAATGGTCATTGGTTCCAAAAATATCACATGCTTTGTGGTTGTACTAATCACAGGATTGTCATACATCAAACACACACAGTGCTCGCACAGTGACTTAATTCCCTTTCAATGGTACAGTCAGCGGTCCTTTTTCTCCTGTATCGAAGACGTTGGACACTGCCGGGCTTTATTCAGGATCAACCATCTGTTTTGAGCCTTTACCCAAAAACACATCGCCAGCGCTTGGCAGCGAAGAAGAATATCAACAAAAACCCCCACATCAGGCCCTAGGGACCATATGGCTTATCCTGCTTCTGGTAAAACTTGTATAAGATCCGTCCGTCTACATTAAGATGCGGTAAAATGCCAATTTTTTTTAAAAAAAATATTAAAAATATCATCAACAATTATGACTTCAAATAGATATAACTGTAAAATTACATTACGATAAATTAAACTACGCTTATTTGATATATAATTTTTTTAAAAATGTTAAAATAAAGATGATTTGTTTAGCACAGTAGCTAAAATTGTATTTTTCTAGAACTGAGAGTAGGACAGGGGCATCATCTAACTACTCCCTCCGTCCCATTGAAAGTGTCGTTGGAAAAGCGTGCCCCCCTCACAAACACGTTTCCCGGGCGACACTTTCAATGGGACGGAGGGAGTAGGTCGCCACGGACAAGGGGGTCTGCATCATCAGCCTACTACGTGCTGCATCTTGGAATCTCACGTCCCAGGCTCCCAGCCACTAGCGACGCATACTAGGAGCGTGGAGAAATGGCTGCGTCGCGGGCCCCCTGGAGATTCGAATCTCGGGGTGGCAAGATTGTCTGCCCGCTGCCTTGGACCTTTGGTTGGCTCACTTGGGTGCGCGCACGTGAGTACTTCCTGTGGCTGTCCTGTCGAGCCGAGCGTGGAGCGGGCTGGACAGTGGACACTGACGTGTGGGCCGAGGCGAGTTCACAGTTGGGGGACTGACATGTGGGGGCCGCGCCGCCAGGGAAACGAGCCGCCACGCGCAGCACAAGGCCTGCCCCCTAGCGTCGTGCAACGGACGACGGACCACACTCCGCCGGGGGGGGGGGGGGGGGGGGGGGGCACAGGCACTAGCAGACTAGCAGTGGTACGGTGAGAGGCAGCAGCCCTTGAGCAACTCAGGAGCCAGAGATTATGGGGTTGTTCCCTCGCAAAAAAAAATATGGGGTGGTTAAGCTTTTTTTTAACCTCTCTAAGTAACTTTCACTACGAGTTGGCCGGCATGGACCAGATCTACAAATTCATCAAGATGTGATGTTGGTATTGTCTCTGGACGAGCTGGTGCCCGCCTCACCGCGCGCGCTTGCACGTCACGCGAGGGCTCGCGGCAAAAAGCAAGAAACGAGCTGCCAAGCCAAAAATTCAGGCGCGGAATGTGATATTGAAGAAATGGAGACTTGCCACGAAAAGTGTGGAGCCGAACACATCGTCGTTCGCTGAATTCCAGTAGGTGTTCAAGTCTCCGTTTTGAGGGCTCTCTTCCATGGCGTCGTCGCTGGCAAAGGTCGGGCACGGTTGATGACTTGATGCGTAGGGCACGCGCTGCTAGGTGCTCATCTAGTCATGATTCCGTGTCTGTATAATCGTATTTATGTTTTATCCGGTCATTGAGGTTTGTTCGTCTATGGAGGTAGGCCTCTCGCTGCATGCTCTTTGTCAAACACCATGACTCTATATTGAAACTTTCTCTTTTACTAAATCCGTTTCAAATTATAGTTCGTTTGATTTTTTTTGACCCTAAGTTTGACCACTCGTTTTATTCAAAAATTTGTGCAAAACATCACTTCTTTTGTGGTGGCTTGCTTTATTAACTAAAGTTCTTCAAAAATGGATTAAATTTGACTATATTTACACAATTTTTTTTGAATAAGACGAGTGATCAAACTTAGGGTCAAAAAGTCAAACGAATTATAATTTGGAACGGAGGGATTAGTAAAATGCATGCAAAGGCATGTTCACGAAAAAAAAACTTTCACTAAAATTGTTTTCATACATATGAGCTTGTATTAGTTCGTGAGTTGGTTTAGATATTTGTTTGTGCTGGAAGTATATATAGCTTGATTTTTTTTTTGTTTCCAAAGTACACAGAGTTTTTGGCTAGTGGTGATACCGCTTGTGAAGATAGGAGCAGAAGCTAAAGCCTAAAAAAGTACTCGTGCGCGCGGCTGTAATGTAACTATCGTGCTTAGTGGATCCTACTTCTCCGGAGCTGATTGGGATCAGGAAAAGAGACAGGACAAACAGCCGCCTCTCTGCAGGCATGACAAATTCGAGCGGTTATTTAATCTGATCTCATCAAATTAAAATGGTGCAGGCTGAGTTGGCGCCACTCAGTGACGGAGCACGGCACAAAATCAAGGGGGGGCCAACTTGACAAAAACACAAGTGAAATATGTTGACATCGAAATAAAACCATATATACTATGTTAAATTTAACTAGTCACATATCAAGTGACTACAGAAACTGTCAGCCTGCTCTTAACCAAGTTATGGAGTAAAACTAGCTAGTTATATATATTTATAGTTGTGTCACATTTCACATAATACTTGGGAATTTTGTTTTGGACAAGGGGGGGCCGGAGCCCAGTTTGGCCCCCATTGTCCTCCGTCCGTGGCGCCACTGAAGAAAGTATATGGAGCAAGTATTCATACTCTGACGACTGCTGTAGGTGGCGGGGTGCACTGGACACTGACTCTCATGCAGGCGTACTAACCCTTTGTTTTGCCTAGATTAAAAAATAATAAGCTAGTGTACACGTACGGAAAATAGTAATGAAATCAATTTGGCCCACTGGGAATTGTATGGCAGTAGCTTAGACTATCCGCACTCATGAACCTCTATATTCATACTCTATACGTCCTAGTCAGCAAGATTCTCTCCTCTATACTCAATTCTCCCGCACTCATCTATCCTCTATATCATCCTCTATCCACTCTATCCACTGTAGGACCCATTTGTCACTTTATCTAAATATATCCATGTGTGATCTAGTTTTGAAGGATTTATTGAGACGAATTTAATGGTGCAATCGAAATTTAATTTAGATTTTTGGTTTGTGAGTTATAACATTTTTTCTTTGTTTAGCTAGTGGGGTCCGCCACTATAGAGTATAGAGTAAGCACAGTACCACTCTAAATATAGAGTGAGAGAAAGGATAGAGTATCGTTTTAGAGTATCCAGTGCAGCAGTTTTTACTCTATATTCATACTCTAAAGCTTTAGAGTATCGTTTTAGAGTACCCACTACGGGTAGTCTTAGACAGGACAGGAAGACAGCACGAGCTGCTCAATGCCATGGGCCGACTTGGTCTTGTACGTACTCTTGTTCACAAGTTTTTATCTGTTTTTATACTCCTGATGAGTAGCAACAGGCAAGTAGTGCCGTCACACAGTACTTAAATTCATCGACATAACAATAATCAATTGTGTTCTGTCGCGTAAGCTATGTGTACAGCTGCTCTGTCGTCTACTAGTAACGCACAAAAAGATCATTGGCCAACAAGTTGGCCGTAACTTCTGGATGACCATGTTATGACATGGTAACTCTAACTCACGGGCATGTCTCTTTTGTGACCGTGCTGTAGCAGAGGCAGCATTTTCTTCCAAGGGGAGTAATCCCAGAGGATAGAGCCATAGAGGTACTCCATAGGTGAAATTCAGCCCACTAGTTTTAGCTAGCTGCAGCTGCGCCAATACTGTGCTATAGTAGTCACCACGGTTGGTCAATCTCTGTTCGTCCCTGATTATTCTATCACTATGCACCACCGTTTAACACTGCAGCAACTCACATCTGAGCTAGGAAATCAGACAGCCGGAAACGTGTGCAGTTGTCACTTGCAATGGACAGCCGGAAGTGCATGCAGTTTGAGGCTTGATTAGTTCGTGAGCGAAAAGTTTTTAGGTGTTACATTAGATTTTTATAGGATGTCGAAATGGATGTTCGGATACTAATAAAAAAAACTAATTACATAACTCTTCTGAAAACCGCGAGACAAATTTATTAACCCTAATTAGTCTATTATTAGCACATGTATGTTACTGTAGCAATTATGGCTAATTATGGACTGATTAGGTTTAAAAAATTCGTTTCGCGGTTTCTATACAAACTGTATAATTAATTTTTTTATCTATATTTAATATCTCACGCATATATCCAAATATTCGATATGACGGAATAAAAAGTTTTTATGTGAGAACTAATCAGCGCCTTAATTTTTCTCTCCGTCCCCAAGCAGTAGTAGGCTAGTATAGCGCAGCATCGCGAAATCAGCAAGACGGCGCCCGCGCGCACGCCACTGCTGCGCTGCACGAGCACGACGGTCCGCGGCACGCTTTCTGTACGGAGACAGAGCCTATACATGCATCGTGCATGGCACATGAGGGGCAGGCCGGCGCCCGGCAGGCGTGCAGCGGAAGAGTGACCGTGGCCGTCCGTTTTGGCGAGACTAGGACCTTGTTTAGATGCACTCCAAAAGTTAAATTTTTTCACTCTCTCTCCGTCACATCAATCTTTGAACTCATACATGAAGTAGTAAATGTAGGTAAAAAAAATAACTAATTACACAGTTTAGTTGAAAATCACGAGATGAATCTTTTGAGCCTAGTTGGTCCATGATTGGATAATATTTGCCAAATAAGACGAAAGTGATACTATTCATCGGGTTGAATTTTTTTTACGATCTAGGCTCAAAAGATTCGTCTCGACATTTACAGACAAACTGTGCAATTAGTTATTTTTTTATCTACATTTAATACTCCATGCATGCGTCTAAAGATTCGATGTGACTGCAAATCTTGTAAAATTTTAGGAAGTTGATCTAAACACTGCCTAAACGCGTCAATCTCTGTTCGTCCCTGATTATTCTATCACTATGCACCACCGTTTAACACTGCAGCAACTCACATCTGAGCTAGGAAATCAGACAGCCGGAAACGTGTGCAGTTGTCACTTGCAATGGACAGCCGGAAGTGCATGCAGTTTGAGGCTTGATTAGTTCGTGAGCAAAAAGTTTTTAGGTGTTACATTAGATTTTTTTATAGAATGTCGAAAGGGATGTTCGGATACTAATAAAAAAAACTAATTACATAACTCTTCTGAAAACCGCGAGACAAATTTATTAACCCTAATTAGTCTATTATTAGCACATGTATGTTACTGTAGCAATTATGGCTAATTATGGACTGATTAGGTTTAAAAAATTCGTTTCGCGGTTTCTATACAAACTGTATAATTAATTTTTTTATCTATATTTAATATCTCACGCATATATCCAAATATTCGATATGACGGAATAAAAAGTTTTTATGTGAGAACTAATCAGCGCCTTAACTTGCATTTTTCTCTCCGTCCCCAAGCAGTAGTAGGCTAGTATAGCGCAGCATCGCGAAATCAGCAAGACGGCGCCCGCGCGCACGCCACTGCTGCGCTGCACGAGCACGACGGTCCGCGGCACGCTTTCTGTACGGAGACAGAGCCTATACATGCATCGTGCATGGCACATGAGGGGCAGGCCGGCGCCCGGCAGGCGTGCAGCGGAAGAGTGACCGTGGCCGTCCGTTTTGGCGAGACTAGGACCTTGTTTAGATGCACTCCAAAAGTTAAATTTTTTCACTCTCTCTCCGTCACATCAATCTTTGAACTCATACATGAAGTAGTAAATGTAGGTAAAAAAAATAACTAATTACACAGTTTAGTCGAAAATCACGAGATGAATCTTTTGAGCCTAGTTGGTCCATGATTGGACAATATTTGCCAAATAAGACGAAAGTGATACTATTCATCGGGTTGAATTTTTTTTACGATCTAGGCTCAAAAGATTCGTCTCGACATTTACAGACAAACTGTGCAATTAGTTATTTTTTTATCTACATTTAATACTCCATGCATGCGTCTAAAGATTCGATGTGACAGTAAATCTTGTAAAATTTTAGGAAGTTTGAGGGATCTATACACTGCCTAAACGTGGCCTAGCAGGCCGGCCGCCGGCGCGCGCAGTGCACAGTCCACTGGCAGTGCAGTGGGATACGCGCGAGCAGAACTCACGGCGAGATTCCCGCGTCCCGCGTCGGCTAGGCATGTTGGGGCCGGTTTAGTTGCAATTTTTTTTTTGTAAAACGATATTGTAGCACATTTCGTTGTTATTTGATAATTAGTGTTTAATCATGGCCTAATTAGGCTTAAAATATTCGTCTCGTCTATTTCGTCTAAACTGTGTAATTAGTTTTATTTTTTAGCTATATTTAATGCTTGATGTATGTGTCCAAAAATTCGATGTGACGAAAAATTTTACAAAATTTTTTTACAAAATTTTTTAGAACTAAACAGGGCCCGAAGGGTGGTGGTCCCGGAAGCTGTGATCGCGATTCCCGAGGGAGAGAGGTCGGCCGTGTGTCGCGTTGCGCCCACCAATGCCAAGATCCTCGTGGATCTCCTCGGCTGGCCAATTGCAACGGGGTGTTTAGATGGATTTTTTTTTTAGAATTGAGCTACTTTAACACTTTCGTTTGTATTTCACAATTAATGTTCTATCATGAACTAATTTGGCTTAAAAGATTCATCTCCTGATTTACAACTAAACTGTACAATTAGTTATTTTTTTAATCTATATTTAATGCTCCATGCATGTGTCGAAAGATTCGATGTGATGGAGAGAGTAAATTCTAAATTTTTACACTCTCTCCCTCACATCAATCTTTAGACGTATGCATGGAGCACTAAGGGGGTGTTTGGTTTGGGGTGTTAAAGTTTAACAAACACTGTAGCACTTTCGTCTTATTTGACAAAAAGTTTCTAATTTTAGATTAATTAGGCTTAATAGATCCGTCTCGTAAATTACTCCTAATCTGTGCCGGCATGCATGCAATTAGTCTACATTTAGTACTCCATGCATTCGAGGGAACATTGATGTGATGAGTGTTAAACTTTAACAAACCGTAACCAAACACGCCCTAAATGTAGGTAAAAATAACTAATTATACAATTTATCTGTAATTTGCAAGACGAATCTTTTGAGCCTAATTAGTCTATGATTAGACACTAATTGTCAAATACAAATGAAAGTGCTACGGTAACCCAGACTGCAAAAAGTTGCAATCTAAGAGCATCTTCAACAGCTCCTCTTTCTCATCTCCTGTCCCTATAAACCTGTCGTATTGGATGAGATAAGTCAAATTTGATACTCCAACAGCTCCCCTTTCCCGTCCCCTTTTTACAGTGATCACCAATATCTCCCCCATCTCCCCTCAAATAAAGGGGAGTTGTATCTCCCCCAATAGCCGGGACCCACCTCCAACTGTCACTTCTCTCCTGTGACGCTCATTGGAGATGACTTGGTGGCCGGTGGAAGACGCATTCACGAAAAGTTTTGCTCCGGCGGCCATGGTCATCGTGGACCCGAGATGAAGGGAGGTGGGCTCCCTATATTGAGGAAGATTATTGGTGATCTGTTGGAGCATTTTCCCCAGTAATCTAAAAAAATAGTATTAATAATTATCAATATTATTCTATTAGGGATAAAGTATCGGTGAGCTGTCAGAGATGCTCGGAACGAGACCGAATGAAGCCGGCTGTGCCTAGAGCCCTGGACGGGACCTGTTACACTGTACCGGATCTATCGAACTGTCTCGACTCTCGAGGAACAGTCACAGTCCACAGCTGGAGTAAAGAATCTCCTCTGCAACTGCAATGCGTGCCATGAATGAATCTCTGCCGTGAACGAAAGATTGGGTGTTTTGTTGAGATGGATTCAAGCTGCAGCTGCTGTTGCCATAGTGCGTCACCGAGAAGGAGAACAATGTAGCGTAGCAAGATGAGTTCCACAGCATCAACTCTATTGTTACCGAACACCCCAAACATGAGGGGTCTCGGATTCAGATAGCGTTGCGTGTTTGGTTGTTTGCATCCACGATACATGCACCAGCACGGCAGCAGGATCATATAGGCTGGAGGAAAAACGTGATTCATGGCCTGACTTTCCTACATGAACAGGACCTTGTATAAATATAGTTCGACGACGATATACGCTAGGGACATGCAGTGATGCAGCCAAATCGATCAAGCGTATCCATCCGGCCTGTCACAGAACCGCTTAAATTATAAGAACAAAAGTACAAAAATAATCGCCGGAGCGATTAAATTCCCGTACTTAAGCTCATATAACTCCGGTAGTCCAATAAAATCACGAGGGATTTCAAACCAACCAAAATACAAGCCAAGATCGTAGTGGTCCAACATAACAGGTCATATGTTATATCCATTTCACAAGTAATTCAACATATATCGGAGTTCAGTAGAGTTATTACAACTCAAGTTTAAAAGTAGCGGAAACAAAGTAGTTTGAAACTAATATCACTTCAATTCAAATATATGCCAGTACCAAGGTCAATTTCCAACAAAAGCATGAGAGACAAGATAGCTCAGAAGGATCATGCCCATGATCACACTCCGCCATTACAGCAGGAGCCATCCAATTCTTGCAGTAGCCATGATACATCACAACCTGCAACAAGTGGGAATAAACCCTAAGTACGAGAAGGTACTCAGCTAGACTTACCCGTCATAAACCAGAAATAATATGACACCGAAGAGTATGCAAGGCTTTCTTTCAGTGGGCTAGCTTGACTCATTTGCAAAAAGCATAAGTGATCATGAATACACCATTTTAAGCACTTTTACATCATCTTTGTCATAACCTATTAATCTAGGTAAGCACTTATGCTAAAGCAATCACTTGATTAACCATTAACATCAAAGGTTACCATTTCAGGTTTAGCATTTTCAACATCATCCACATAACCATCCGTGTTCCATCATCATTACTACGATGCCGTAACTCGAGTCAAGTGCTCACTATCCAGGAGCGATGGCGATTCGAATCGATTATTAACCAGCTGGTAATTTATTCCTCACACAAACCTCACCCACCCACTAAAGTGAGATATTGGTCACCGAGTCAACTATCTAGGTAAAGTCTCGAGTTTCCCAGGAACCACATGTACCCGGGGGCCGTCCGACTGCTCTTTGTCCTTATCATCGCGCCCCCGTGTCCTACCACACCTGCTCCGGTACAGTGCGCTGCGGGCAATCCACTCGGCCCAAATAATCTCCTAGCTTCGCGATCGGAAGGTACTTTATCCGGCCAGCTAAATGTGAGACATGCGTTCAACATGACCCGAGGCCCAACAACGGTCGGTCCTTAATCGACACAGACGGAAACTACAAGCACCCCAGAACCCTATCTGGTTGCCCAATACTTATTTCGCCCAGTCTCTAATTATCCGTCAACACTTGATTATTTTCAGGATATCATCCATTCCATAGCTAAAATATTCCAGTAACCACCTATAATTGCAGGTGATCGGAAATCACCGATTGCTACCGGTCTAAGCAGGGCTAAGCAATATTTTTTATCCTGAACCAAAATAGGATTTCAGACATATTTATGGGACAAGGAAATGGTATATATGCAGCAAGTGTTTACAATCAACTCCTATAACTTAATGCAACAATACATATATAACATATATATACTCAATTGCTTTTATAAAGTAGGAGACTTAGAATGCTCCGAGGCTTGCCTGGGATCGAACACTAGGTTAGTGATTGACAGATGACACTCGCTTGGCGAGCATCTCCCATCCCGGCACTTGTTTAGTCCTTCCATCTTCGGGATAGGTCCACCAAACACCATCTTCAGATTTGGCTTCAACATCTCATCCTTCACGTGGTGCATCTAGCGAACCTAAATGAGATGCAAGAGGCATGTGTATGAATATGATGAATGGTAACATAAGATGCATCACATAATCATTCATGTAAACACACGATTAAGACATAGACACCAAAAGCTATTTAACTAACATCACACAACCAATTAAAGAGGACAAGCACATCAAGCATCACACAAGTTTAACAAGATCACAAATATCTTAACTTGACCATCATCAAGGGTATAAGCCACACTTAACAACACATGGAGTAAACAACCATAACTATCATCTGTCTATTTCTAAACTGCGAACAACCGCTGCATGTTTGGACCATAACTGGAGTTATACAAATCCAATAGCCATGCAACAAGACATTCTAGAAAGCTTATGAAATTGTCCATAATTCATCTTTAATCATCTTAGCACAAGCATCAACTAGACTTACTAGAAAACAAACATTCACAGACATGCAAAACAGCAGTCACTTGCAAAATCTGTAACCGGAGTTTTATAGCTCCAAAAGACATGAACCAAGACTTTCTGGAAATCTTAACAAGCTAACTACAACTTTCTTATTCATGACTTTGGCTGAATCTACCAGCAGCTAGCCCAAACAGATCCAACTTCACAGACTGCTCTGGAAATCCCGAGAGCAACATAATCAAGCTCAGACTTCCAAAAGCTATAACTCTCAAACCACAAGGCCAATTACCATGAAATTTTAACAGCAACTAGATAAGAAAGTTATCTACAACTTTTCTAATATGAAGATTCACAGAAAACATCATCTACATCACTTAATTATCAATATTCCAAAACTGCTCCAGAATCAATAAATCTAAGAAAATAATATACAACTTATATTTAAAATTGCATTCTGGGCAAAATCAAAGTTACCAACAGTTAACTCATGTCAAATGAACATTAGAAAACATGGTGGACAAATCTAAATAAATTATTTACATGCCTTTCTTAATTTATTTAGATAATTAGGTGGGAATATGAACATGCATCAAAATTGTACAGAAAAATCTACAAAAATTATAGTAGTTACTACATGCATCCAATAGTATACTGTATAAGTTTCATGCCAACTGAACAAGTACAGTAGTCTCCACATACAATACAAAGTGCAAATCAATAAACATGGGTGAGCAAGTTAAATCAATAACTCTAGCATATAGTAAGCATTAACCCTGAAATTTTTATCACAGGCCAAACATGTCATCAACAGCACCTCACCAAAATTTCAGAGCATTTGGAGCAAAGCAACTTTAGTAATGAATTTATCCCTATTTTCTATAGATAATTAAAAACAGAAAAAACTTTTTGTAAACACCTAGCATATTTTCACTCCAATGCATAGATCTAGTTTCAAGGATTCCAAAAAGTCCCCATTTACCTTTTTGCTGATTTTTCTACATTTTTCTATGATTTTTCCAAAGTTCATTCCATTAAACAAGAAAAGAAAAACAGAAAACCACAGCACAGTCATTGCCATGCGGGACCCAACTGCCAGCGACACACAACAGGGGACGGCGCGTTGACCGGCGTTATTTCACCGACGGTGAGGTCGCCGGTGGCATCTTCTACCTTGACGTGACCTACCCGACGACGCGAACACATCGGTGGTGGTAGCGCACGCGGAGACCCACCGGAGCGGAGTTGCCCGCAGCAATGGCGGACGACGGAAGATGACCGGCGGTACGCCGCTCGGTTCCAGCCACCAATCGTCAAATTGACGTGAGCAGCAGATGCACGACACCAAGATGAAGCGAAAACGTCTACCTATTACGGCGCGGGGTCACCGGAAACGCATGTCCGCGTGCGGAGCACGACGGCGGCCATGGCGCGGCGGTGCGCCGGCCTACACAGACTACGGCGGCGACGTGATTTCTCACCTAAACGAGCACGGGAAGGAGGCGCTGATGGGTGAAGACGATGGAGCACAGCGAGGCGAAGATTCTTGCGCGATTGAACTTGAGAATGGCGCGACGGCGGCGACGCTGCTCAGCTTAAGCAGACGCGGCGGCCATGGCGAGCAGTGGAGGAACAGGGAGGAAGGAGAGGCGAGGCGAAGCGAAATTATGAGAGCGAGGGAGCGCTCGGCTTCGGCAGATGAAGGTGGACACCTCACGCTCGCGTGGGGACGACGGCCAAGCATGAAGGCCACGCGACGCACGGCTTCTGCGGCGGTCGGCCACGAACACGCCCGAGCGATTTGAAATTTCAGTTCGAACAGCTAGGCCTGCCCAATTCCACCTCAAAAATTTGACTGAACAACTATCTTCACAGTGATATTACTCCTAATCCGTTGCGAACTAGCGAAAGACGTAGTTGACAAAAATGGAGAGCTACACGAGTACAACATATCTCTTGTAGAACACTTGAGCTGAATCGGCCTAGAACATGAGATACAAGCAAGCCAACATGCCTACATCGAAACTGAAATCAGGTTCAGACTTAGAAAAATTTCTAAGTGCTGAAACTAATTCAGGGTGCTGTGTCGTGCTCCACTTTTGAACGTATTCTGCTAAAAACTAGACTTAGGTCCTAAAACAACATTTGCTCCTCAAACAAAGATCTACTCCCTCTGTCCCTGAAAACTTCAATTTCTAGAATTGTCTTAAGTCAAACTTTTTAAGCTTTGACCGAATTTCTATGAAAAAACGCTAAGATTTATGGTACCAAACTAGTATCATTTGATTTATCATAGAATATATTTTTATAAAATGCTTATTTTATGTCATAAATGTTGTTCATCTTTTCTATAAAGTTAGTCAAACTTAGAAAAGTTTGACCGGCACGGATTCTAGGAATTGAAGCTTTCAGGGACAGAGGGAGTACAACTTTTATTAAGGTGCCATGCACAGATTTGTACTCTAAGCTGACCAAGCAGTTCAAGCAAAAGCAGAACTTGTTAAACAAGTCAACACTTGACTAACTACACATGAAAGGAGAATTTGCATAAACTTTCAAAACAAGTTAATCTACTTTAAGCATTCTAAGCATGACTAAGGTGTTTTCATGACAAGAGGCACACATTTGGTTCAAGGTACATATAAACCTAGCCATGTGAAAGGTCCTTGTTTGGTTTTGGTAATTGAGTGACAACCTTAGGTGGACTAATTGTGTTTAATGAGAGATACACATGAGATTAGTCCATAGGTTATGGTGTCATGGAGGAGCTCATTGCATATGAGACATGACATGGAGTCATGTGGCCAAGGTGGCAAAGATCAAGATGAGGCTTGGCTCGACGGACCGGTTGCAAGTGTGAAGGACAAGTCAGAGGCTTTGGAGCGATAGACCGTGAGGCGGTGAAGCTTGAGCAAGACTTGGCGTCGATGGACCGACGCAACGGTGAAGAGCAAGTGAGGTCAAGATCGATGGACCAAGGTCACATAATGATGTGAAGTGGATCATATCATTTTGTGATATGGTTGGTGCATGTGTTGTATCAACGTCGGAGGAGATGGAGTGGAATGCGCAAGGCAAAGGTATAACCTAGGGCATTTCCATTTCACCGGTCATAGGTGTGTAGAGAAGTTGATGACCGGGTTTAGAATAGATGGCCGTACTATTAAGAGGGGCAAACTTGTTTGCATATTGGTCATCTAGTGCCACTTGAGCGATCTAACTTTGCATACGTGTTAGGATCGAGTGGCGAGGCAAGTTGAGTGCCTAACTTCTTTGAGAAAATTATTGAGAAAATGCTAACACACATGCACATGGTGTTTTTCACATGGTGGTGTTAGCACATTTACGAAGGCGGTGGAGTTTAAGCAGTAGAGAGGGGTTTGGGTTCCTCTATCCCTCCCGCCGAGCTTGCGAGGCGGGATTCAGGCGTTTTTGAGGAGTTGAAATGCCTATTTTCTACTATGCCGAAAGTCGGAAAAGAAACGGAGGCGAACGGAGGTCACTGTGGTGACCGGACGCTGCACCGGACGCGGTCACGGCTTGACCAGCGTGTCCGGTCAGTTCATTCGGTCAGCGTGCCTAGGGTGAGTGGCCGGACGCTGGTCTAGCCTGACCAACGCGTCCGGTCAGTTCACCTGTGCGCAGAAGCAGAGCGCGCGACCGGCGCGTCCGGTCCTTCACGGGACCGGCGCGTCTGGTCAGGCGTCCAGAGGGGCAGAGAGCGCAGGAGTGTTGATCGGACGCGAGGCGTGTCCGGTCATGTACGATCGGACACGTCCGGTCGTGAAAGGAGCTTACTGGACTCTAACCGGACGCTGGCACTGTCGCGTCCGGTCGTTGTGTGGAGCGCGTCCGGTCATGTCGTTGCGCGCGCGGTGCTGTGCGATCGGCGCGTCCGATCGTTTCCTGGAGCGCGTCCGGTCGTAGCAGCGGCGCGTCCGGTCGTGGCATTTGACCGTTGGTGCGCAGTGACCGTTGGAGGATCGGACGCGGTTGAGCGCGTCCGGTCAGTTTTGACCACCGCGTCCGGTCATCCCGAAAAGGACCCAGTGAAGGGGTAACGGCTCTATTTGACCGTGGGGTTATAAATAGATGTCTTGGCCGGCCGTGGCCGGTAGCTGAGCACACTTTGGCCTTGGTGGCTTATGTGGTAGTGCTTGGAAGCCCTCTAACTCACTCATGCTTGATAGTGTTCATCGGATCGAGTGAGAGAGCGATTCTAGTGCGTTGCATCGAGAGGATTACATCGAGTGGCACTAGGTGATCGTGTTGCAAGCCGGTGGTGCTTGTTACTCTTGGAGGTTGCCACCTCCTAGACGGCTTGGTGACTTGCGACTCCGTTGAAGCACGCATGGAGATTGTGCGTGGCTCCGAAGGAGAATTTGTGAGGGGGATTGTGCTCACCCCGCGGGGATCGCGAAGAGCAACTCTAGTAAAGCTCGTGGCTTGGAGGATCCCCATCTTGAGAGTGGATGTGCGGCACCCGCTGAGGGTTTGACTCTTGATAGTCAATTAGCTCATGATCCATCAAGTGGGTGTATCGCCACAACGGGGACTAGCTTGGTGGCAACCAAGTGAACCTCGGTGAAAAACCGCCGTGTCAACATTGTGTACATCTTCTCTGTGGTTTGCTTTCGATTCACAAGCTTGTATTTACATTCATATACTTGTGCTTGTGTAGTTGCTCTTGTAACTAGTTCCCTTGTGTAGTTAGCTAGTTACCTTCTTGCTTGTGTAGCATAGAAGTAGCTCTCGTTGCGTGGCTAATTTGGTTTGTGTAACCTTATTAGTCATATTGCTTAGTTTGTGTAACTAAGTAATTTACGCTCTCTAGTTTGGCATTAGTTGCCTTGCTATTGAGCATTGCTAGTGAAGCATAGGTGGCTTCGTGCTTTTGCCTACTAGAATTGTGTAGGAGCTCCCCGGCTTTGCTAAAGTACTAGTGCATAGGTTTGTGTGACCTTGCTCTAGAATTGTTTAGGAGAGCTCTTGCTAAGGAAAGCACATTAGTTACATAATTAGGATCTTTGTGAGGTGCTTGTGAACTTAGATAGAGGGGTGTAGTCTTGGCTAGACCGATAGTTTTAATTCCGCATTTGTTTCGGTTTGCCGACGCGATTATTTTTAGAAAGGACTATTCACCCCCCTCTAGTCCACCATCTCGACCCTTCACCATGGCACAAGAAACATAGAATCAACATGTATGCAACATCATGTTTCATGAGATTGTTTCATTAGTTAAAAGTGCATGTTTCACTTATTGTAGTAACATGTTTCATGGAAAATGCTCATGCTCATGAATGAGTAAGAATGCACATGCTCATGCCATGCTTTTGCACATGCAAATGTGTGAAGTAACACTAGGGGTGTTATAGGGCCTGGCTTCGGCGAATTTAAGATGAGAATCATGGATCCATATGCCAGACTTTCAATTTAGGTATATTGTATTCGGTCATCTGGGCAACTAAGTAATTTTTTTTCTATATCCGTTCGTGCAGCCTCAGTAAACAAGTTTTTTTAAAACTTTCATACTCAATCTATATATATCATAGAGTAAAATACATGGACAATCCTTGAACTTGTCTCAGGTATCATTCGGATCCCCAAACTCTTCAAATACATTTTTAGATTCTTGAACTTGTCTTTCTATGTCATGTAGGTCCTAAATTTCCAAAATGCTATTCTTAGGGCTCTGGAATTGTCTCCGTGTGTAATTCAGGTCCTTGAACTTATCATAGTCATAGTATGTTAGATCCAACTAGACCCAATCTACTTCGCATCACAATGCCATGTGCCATAACGGTTGGATCACACCTCATTCTTGACCAGGGCAAGAACTTAAAGGCAAAACAATCGTTCGCCTACATCTTTTGCCTAAGGAGCAGTAGCTTTCGCCTTGCCACCACCACTACTATGATACGATGCAACACTAGATTATTGGAATGCCGAGAGGAAGGGGAGAGCCTAGAGGTGGATCTAGAAGAGGGAGAGAGCATTTATATGGTGCACTAGAGATAAACATGTGGGCGGGGTCGGAGCTCGTTTATAGCTAATTGATATAGTGTGACAAGTTCAAAGGCCTAAAAATGAAGTTTTGCGAGTTCTAGACCTGGATGCTACCCACCCAAGACAAGTTCGTGTACCCCGAAATACATTTTGGGGGTTTGGGAACCTAGATGACACCACAAGACAGGTTGAAGTACTTAAAAAGTGCATTTTAAGAGTTCAGGAACGTGACGACACAAGACAAGTTTAATGACTGCTAGGCATTTTCTATACGACACAACAACCATCGCCAACACAAAACACCCTAAGAGCAAGGCTAATAATACAACCATTTGCTGTTGCCGCTAGGATAAAGGTTGGGGTGACTTGGGAGTTAGAAGGAAGGGATGAGAGTGCTGGCTCTTTCCGTGACTGCATGTCTGTGTGGGTGATGGGAGATTGGGCCTAATCACCAATAGGTTGGGAAGGCATAAAAGGAGGGAAGAAAAGGTCAAAAGTTGCGTATGAGGCGTCTTCAACCTCGCGATGGTGCTTCAGAGCCCTTCCTTCAGAGCAAACAATGGTGGAAACTTCATAGAGGGGCTTAGGGGGGCTCCACAGGCTCAACGGCGGTAGGGGGACTTGCCCCTCTCCCTCCCCTCCCCTCCCCCCGCCCCCTGCCCCAAGCCCCACTACTAGACCGGTCTTTGCTGGGATTAGTGATTCAGATAGCGTTGAGTATTTGGTTGTTTGCATCCATGATACATCACCAGCAGGTGCATATATAGGCTAGAGGAAAAACGTGATTGATTGTCTGACTCTCCTACATGACCGTGTATGGTGGGAAAGTGATATACTCTAGGGGCATGCAATGGTGTAGCCAAATCGATCAAGCGTGTCCACCGGGCCTGGCTTCGGTGAATGTAAGATAAAAATCATGGATCCATATGCCAGACTTTCAAGTCCCTGATACAATGTCACACTAGATTATTGGAACGCGGAGAGGAAGGGGGAGAGCATGGAGATGTATCTAGAAGTGGGAGAGAGCATTTAGATGGAGTGTTAGAGATAAACATGTGGGCAAGTTGGAGCTGGTTTGTACCTAATTGATATAATATGACAAGTTCAAGGATCTAAAAATAAAGTTTTGCGAGTTCTAGACCTAGATGCCACCTCATGACAAGTTCATGTACCTAGAAACACATTATGAGAGTTTGGGGACCTGATGGATGACATCACGAGACAAGTTTAATAAGTATTTAAAAATGTATTTTGAGAGTTTGAGACCCTAAGAAATAAGGATGGCAGCGGATCGGGTTCGGGGCGGGTATCCGCGGGTTTCGGGTCCCGCGGGTTCGGGTTTGGGGATGATTTTTCGCCCACGGTTTTCGGGTTCGGGTTCGGGTTTGGTTTCGGGTTCGGTTTCGGGTTTGGTTTTTCACCCGTGGATATCCAATGGATATCCGAAATAAATCATTTAGAATTTAAACTCATGTTTTATAATATGCTAATAATAACTTGTTTACTTAGATTATTAAATCTATTCAAAATTGACTCATGAAAATATTTATTATTTGTTGCCTCTTATTTATACATGTGAATATGTGTATATTTATCCGCGGGTTTCGGGTATCCGTTCGGGTTTCGGGTATCCGCGGGTTTGGTTTTGGTGATGGATTTTCACCCGAAACGGTTTTCGGTTCGGGTTCGGGTTTCGATTTCGGGTTTCGGTTTTGGGTGCACGGAGACTCCACCCGATTCGAACCCGACCCGTTGCCATGCTTACTAAGAAACACCGTAAGATAAGTTTGCATTTGAGTGTGTACGACACATCAGCCATCGCCAAATAAAACACGCTAAATGTTTTCGTTTTGATGATGTGGAGCCGTTCTTTTGCACGACAAAAACGAGGGACACGTACGGGACGTACACCATCGCCACGGCGAGCCAGTCCCTTTCGTCAGCAGAAGGGACTAGGGAGGCGGTTTAAACACGTGGCACGGGCCATGGTCTCCGATCGTTGTTCACCTTCAGCTAGCATTATTATGACGACAAAAATGCACGCGCGTGGCGTGGCCGTGTAAACAGAGCAGCAAGCACAACAAGTCATTCTTTTTTCCATCCAAACTGTTGAGTGCCGTGCCTAGGCTAAGGTCGAGCATTTTTAATATCTTTTATTTTGCCGCAAAAATTTTTAGTTGGCGCTAAGCACGCTTGCTCATAGTGACGACGCAGGAGATAAGCCTAGCTTATGTCAGAGATAACATTCTCTTTCTGTCGTCTCGCGTACACTACTTTGAGCTAGCTAGCTTGAGGTGCGTAACGTAACACGCATGCATGTTGCATGCGCGGACGGACCGGACGCGATGAGAGCCTGGCACTTGGTTGTAGTATATGACGAGTTGACGACGTGCATGCATGCATCCCCTGAGTTCTGACTTGCGGCGCGCCCGCGCTGACCGTTCCGCTGAGGATGCCAGCCACGCTAGAGATTAGGGAACGCGCTCGACGACGGCTTGTTGAGGGGATCATCTCTGACTTTCAGGCGGCGGCGACTGTTTCCCGCCGCTATCTGGCCAGGCTCGATCGAGCATCACATTAACAATTGGTAATGATGATGAGCACGCACGCGCCCGAGTTTAAGCAAACATCGATGGATACGTACGCGTCTAGTGTTTGAGGTGCCGCCATCCGTTCCGATCTGATTTTGATCTTGACGTCATCGTGTATTTGACGACATCAGAGCTGATCGATCGGAGGCTGGGTTTGGTTAGCTCAAGCGCCTGCCTACCCCCGTTGAACGTGATCTCTAGAGCGTTACGCGCTAGCGCTGCTGACTCAATTGTGAAGCATCAACACGGCACGGGACAGAAAACCGAGCTCAAAAAAAATCTGGATTCAGGAACGCCAACTCAAATCTTACCGCTGATGGTCACAGTCACACGGAGTTTGTTATTGTTGGAAAAAAAATATTAATCAAACTCCTCTCGTTTAGCTCTGATGTCGTCAACCGTGCTATTCATTCGGCCCAAAATACTTTGCGGATCGAATCCAACACCCACATGTCAAAAGAAGGGAAAGCCCATGTTTTCAAGCCAGGCGGGCTTCTTCAACTTCGGGCCGAAGAGTCAAGGACCATCGATGGGCCCGCCGTCAACCGTGCTATTCATTCGGCCCGGCTACACTCCTAGGTGGGGAAAGGGTTTTCTCCGGCCGTTTTCCCGAGCCGCCCGCCACGAGACCACCGCCGACCGCAGGTCCGCAGCAACCACTCGCGGATACTACCGCCTCCGTCCCCCGCTGCTTCTTGTCTCCGCGCAGTCGTCCGATGGCCAAGCGGCTCGCCGCCGCCGAGAAAGAGGTAGGGGCATCGCCGTCGCGCCAGCAGCCCTCCGACCGGGCAGGCCTCCTCGTTTCGCTCACCCGTTTGGTCTGCGCCAGGTGCTCGTCGAGGTGGTGCGGTTCACGCAGAAGAACGGCCTGAGAGGCTGTGACGGCGGGTGGAAGGATTTCCTGGCCCGGAACGACAGGAAGTTTGGCGCGTCGGTGAGCGACCCCAGGAAGCGCACCAGGGATGTGCTGCTCGCTTTCCTGCAAACCTTCTCCAAGGATTTCCAGAAGGTTGGTTACTCTTTTGTTTCCTCTTCAGACTTCAGTTCAGCATGCCTAGATTCACTGGCAGCTGCTGTAGTCTATAAGCGGCTTGGTCCCTGGTGTGTTGAGAGTTTAAACCTCGCGACGTTCTGGTTGCAGTACTTCGGCAAATTGGTGAAGCGTCACAAGGAAAGAAGTGCTGTTCAGCAGTATATGACTGATTTTCCTCACGACGTTTCTCCCGAGCAGGTAATGTGTATGCTAGATCATGCCTTTTTCGAATTTCTGCGTTACATTGAATAGGGTTGATGCCTGTGTGTCAAGCATCAGTTGGTCAACAGTTGTATTGATGTACATGCTAAATGCAGAAACTTGTTCAGCTGACGGTGGAGCACCCAGAGTACAGAAAACACTATTGCTTCCCATCATACCAGGAGGTATGAGCTTTACTGTGCTTCTGTTAATCCACGAATGATGATTAAGCCCTTTTTGGATTGTATACTTTCCTTGGTGATCTTCCTTTGATAGAGCCTATTCATGATTTTGTGACGAATTCTTAAACAGTGGAGTCCAGTAATCTTAGAGGATTGCTAATACTCTGTCTAGAGTTGCACCTTGTCTTGTACTCTTCACAAAGGCATGCTTTTTGCTAGTCGAAATTCTAAAACAAATGACTGATTTATACTCTCATCTCCATGATGGATGAACCAATTTTGTATCCATATTGTATTGCTTGTCTGATATAATCGATAAAAACAATGAAACTGATCCATAACCAGCTATTACTGGTATTTTCAGGGGTGGAAAGTATTGCGGTTAGGAGAAGTCTCTAATTTAATGAGCTCAAGTGCTATGTTGGCAATTGACTGTGAGATGGTCCTTTGCAATGATGGCACAGAGGCTGTGGTCAGAGTATGTGTTGTAGACAACAAGCTCAAGGTAGTACATTATTTGAACAAGTAGTTAAGATTCAAGGAACTATCTGGTGCATTAATTAATGATAAGAATAAAGTCTTATCACATTGCTGTAAAGTTAGAGGAAAACAAAGTTTCTGTCAAAACTTACACATTACATATTTCCTTGGCATTTCTTGACTATGAATCAGTGAATCATGTCAGAGCTTTCCATCTTTGTTCTAAGGTCTCACCAAATTCTCCCTTTTTCTTTTCCAGGCTAAGTTGGACATACTTGTAAACCCCTCGAAAGCTATTGCTGACTATAGGACACACATCACTGGTGTATCTAAGAAGGATTTAGAAGGAGTCACATCATCATTAGTTGATGTTCAGGTATATTGTCTTTAATTAACATCTAAGCATTTTCTCTGAATATTATCTCATGGAAGTTATATATTCCTTCTCTAGAAATCGCTGAAGAGAATGTTATCCAAAGAAAATATTTTGATTGGCCATAGCTTACATAGAGATTTATGCGGTAAGGTGTGGTTTTTATTTTGTGTCTGATCTATCTGATGTATCAATCGGATGTGTACTTTGTGTTTACTTGAACATGCTTCTTTTTTGTTTTAGAACCATTTAATTCAATTGGTCTCATTCTTTTCTCTTTTGCAGCCTTAAAGATTGATTACTCTCAAGTTATTGATACAGCATACATATTTAAGTATGCAAATTTACCAACTACTGCATCACCTTCCTTAAATAGTCTGTGCAAGGTATTGGCATAAAGTCACAGCACATCATCTGTCTTCTTATCTGCTTTTGTTTTTTCGAGATGAACAAGTTTTGACCGATGGTGCCAGGTAAAACTTAGTTCAGAATAGTGACTGCGACCCCACTTTGTCTTCCCTATTTCTCCCCTGAGTTTTGTACACAATAGTGCTTGATATAACTATATGTAGGATATTTTCTGCTTCTGTTTTGGCGGGGTTACTTTTCAATGATATGTCATTGTATGTAACTATGAATGATGCCTCAATCTGTTGATTCTTTGTCCTCCTAGGCTATTTTGGGGTATTCTGTTCGAGAAGAAGGAGAACCACATAATTGTTTAAAGGATGCAGAAGCTGCGATGAATCTAGTTCTTGCAAAGCTTAGGAATGGGTTTAATGACCCCATTGAAATTGCTGCAAGTAGTGTAAGCGCAAAAAAAGATGTTCAAATCTCACCATTAGTATAGATGATGCCACCTTACTTCTTTGTGATAACTTCCTAGGTAACTGAATCTGACGTGGTGAAGTTGCTTGCTCATAGAATTCCAGTGTACCTGCCTTGCCAAGAGCTGTGCAAAATTTTCTCTGGGAACCCCAATATTGATGACAAGGTTACCTTAAAAGTTTTATTTGTTCACCAAATATGTGTGTTTTTATGCAATTATTTAATAACACTTCTTTCCTTTTCAACAGATTGATTCGAGAATACGAGGTGAATTTTATTCCACGTGTATTTCATTCAATGACAAAAATGAGGTAGAGAAGGCATTTGAAGAACTGGATGGCCAAAAGACTAAGGTACATATAAGGACCACAGAATCATTTTTGCGATTGAATATTAGAACATATGAGGAAATACACTACTGATAATGGCTTTTGCTTACCATCTTATTGGTTTATAAATATCATCAATAGATTATTAACCCTCTGCCCTTTACCCTTCTCTTTAAACATGCAGGACTCAGGTGGGAAACTTCAAAAGCATGTACTGCTGAAGCGTGACAATGGAGATGTCGTGAGCTTCTACGTTCGGAAGATGGTATATGATTCCTGGCCCAAACAGCTCGAAGTTCCAAAGAAGAGACCAGAGCCTACTGAGAATCCAGAGCCAAAGAAAGAGCATGCTGAGGGAGTTCAGCCAAAAAAGAAGAGAAGTAACTCCGTGAGAGATACTGAGGATCCAGAGCCAAAGAAGAGACCAGAGCCTACTAAGGATCCAGAGCCAAAGAAAGATCATGCCGAGGGGGTTCGGCAAAAGAAGAAGAGAAGTAAAAAGCATGCAAACAAGGAAAATGCGTCAGTGGTGGAATGAATTACTTCGTGAGCGATACTGAGATATTCCTGTTACTAATGAATGCAGAGAGTTTGGTGATGCTGTACTCTTTGAGAAGAGGTCATTGTGAGGTGTTTGGTCATGGCTTTGGGAAACCCCTTTGAAGAAGGGCTGTTCTGGTCTTCTGACCATGGGGAACCTTGCTCCTTTACCAGATAGCATGCCAGTTTACCTCATCTCCAATGCTTAGTTGCTGCTCTGCTCTGGTTAAGCTACGTGTTTCTGCTACATTGCTAATCTTCCACTTACTGTCTGCTAGGGTTCATTTGCTTATTCCATTACACTGACGGAGTTGAGTGTGTGGTTCAGAAAGTAAGTTATTGTCAGAGAATTTTGTTTGAACAGATTTGACTGCTATTTTGTGGTAAGGATTTTGCTTCATAATTTGTTTTCTCGAGCTGGACATTGCTATTGACACTTGTTATCACACGCACTATGCGTGATTTACTCATATTTACTGTAACAGTACACAATCCGTTTTTATATTTGGTTGTACATACTCAAAAAAGAGAACATGTAATGAAGCCATGTACTGTGGCTGGTTGTCACTTGTTAGACATTCAGGCTTCAGATAACCATCTGCTTTTCAGAATCGGTTACTAGTGTTGTGATCAAACTCTGCTGGACCTGATGGCTAAACGGCCGAAATCCAATAGAACAGGTTGGTCTCAGCAATTCGGCAGTACCCAGACATCCACTGTTGACAGTTGGCACGACTATGAGGGATAGATTAGCAGGCTCTGGTTCAGCGTCCACATGAGAAGGACAGACGGTGAACCAAGGAGATGGTGAACCAACATCAAATAAGCAGTCCAGCGTTTTAAGACTTAGACAATGTGGCATCCAGCTTGTCTGCGATCATTGCGATCCAAGCCTGCAAGGAAGCAAGGAAGATAAAGTGGACGATAAGTCACTCTGCAATGGCAAACTGAAGTTCTTCAAAGTGCACAAGCTATCATCTATGGGTAGCATTAGCAGTGTAGCACAGTTCATAATTCTCGGTACAAAGCAGAACATTCATTTTCTAACGTATTTTAGGGGGAAAAAACATGAACTGGAGTTGCACAAAAATCTTAAATGCAGATATCATAACCTATGTAAATGGTATACCTGATCAATATTAGTGAAACCTCTTATAGTGTCTCCACCAACAATTGCAATCCCTTTATCACCAATTGGCTGTAGTATCAGTGCCTACAGAATATAAACTATGTTAGAATGCTTTGGTCCAAATATTGCAGATAATCCCTCCATCCGGCTTTTGGATCATGCTTATCTGGACATAAAATAAGACTTGTTCTACATTTCGATTCACAAGTAAATAGATTGTGCCTTTGTCTTTTATTCTTCACAAGGATAAAAAAAAAATCAGCTATCGAGACATAGAACAAGTATCAATTGCTCAAATATGTACTTCAATGCAACAATATCTCTAAAATAAAGTGAATCAGCACCTGTGTGTTAGCAGGCAAGAACGGCAATTCAGACCTCCCAGGATACAGAGCAAGATTTGCCAGATATGATTCTGCCAGAAGACTATGGTGAAGATTCTGAAAACAAATGGAATAATCTTCCAAGCAACAAGATGTACTCACGCTTCTTGGATTCCATGGCACTTTTGTAAAGAGTGCCTTGCAGGAACTTTTGCGCATCCACATTAAGTGCATTACCATCTTCTGGAGATCCCGCAGCAACCCCGATTTGAAGAACGCAATTACCTCCATACACAATAACCAGTGATTTGCAACAAGTTGCAGTAGTGAGGGAATCCCATGTCCTATTTGTAAGAAAAATAAGGAATAGCTAGCTTCACAACATAAAGCCTTTGTAAAACTGCATATATGAAGTCGTGGATTCATACAAGTCATGGCATGATAAGCTAGTTAATGGTTACCACCACAGGTTTAGTAAACTCAGATATATTCAATTAGTACAGCATTATAATTGACAGGCTGTTTTATTAGGAAGAGTACCACACGATCACCAACCACCCTAAAGCAGCACTTTCTGATGGATAAGTCTCTGTGGCTGGTGGTTGTAGGGCTGCTGCACACTGCAGCACATGCTGGTGGTTGTAGGGCTGCTGCACACTGCAGCACATGATCTTTGTGTCCATTATCTTTTGACTGCTTTTAGGACAGCAGTTAGCATCTAGGACAACATCTGCTTTTAGGATAGCAGTTGGCATCTATGACAGCATCTTAGACTACCATCTTAGACTAGCATCTTGACATATGCTTGGCTGGCTAGCAGCCTATAAATATGTATCCCCAACCCCTCAGGTTGGCATGACATTGTATGAGTTTGTATGAGAAATAAACCAGAAAAATTGCCCCAACTCCTAGTGTCATCCTCTCTCGATGAGAGTAAGGATTCTACTGCTACCAAGAGTGAGAATCCAGCGACCAACAAGTGGTATCCGAGCCGTACTATCCTGTAGCCTGAGCATCTCCTGCTCTTCTCCTTCCCCGGCCTCGCAGCAGCCCCAACCGCAGCCGGTAGCAGCAGCAGCTCCGGCTGCCCCTGCTCTCCACACAGCAGCCCCCTCAATAGCGCGCCATGTCCGCAGGCCAGTCTCAGGGCTCGGTCGCCTCGAGCGCGCGGCGTCGGCAGGAGGCCGACCTCGCCGCGACAGAGAAGCGCGAGCGAGCGGCAGCAGACGCCGCTGCAGCAGCGGCAAGGGCATCGAGGCTGGCAGCAGCGGAGCTAGCAGCAGCTAGAGCGGAGGTGGAAGCAGCGGCGGCGGCGGATGCAGCGCGTGCAATAGCAGCGGAGGTCGAGGTTCTACGCGGCAGCAACAGCAGCTCCATCGCTGCTGATGATAGCGCCGACGCGGACCTCGAGCTGCTGGAGAGGGAGGCATCGCGAGGGCGAGCGACGCAGTGGGCAGCCGTGCACGCCCACGAGCGCGGCGGCAGCCCAGACAGGCGCAGACACGCCGGCGGCGCTCCTGAAGGAGGCGCGCACGACGGTGGCGCTCCTGGAGGAGACGCGCATGGCGGCGGCGGACGGGTCGACGGAGAGCGCGGCCTTCACAGGCAGCGCGGCTCTCTCTCCCCGGTTCGGTACCGTGGTCACCACGAGTACCAGGCTGTCGTCAGGGACGTCGGCCCCGACGGCGGGTGGCCTACCCTCACCAAGACCAACTACGTTGAGTGGACTGCGGTGATGAGGGTGAAGCTCCAGGTGCGGCATATGTGGGATGCAGTCCGGTACGGCGACGTCGACTACGACCAAGATCGACGGGCGCTGGATGCTCTCATTGCTGCAGTCCCGTCCGAGATGCAGTTTTCGCTTACCAACAAGTGGACTGCCAAGGAGGCTTGGGACGCCATCGCTGCAGCACGCATCGGCAGCGACCGCGCCCGCAAGTCCACACTGCAGGCACTTCGCAAGGAGTGGGAGAACCTAGCCTTCAAGCCAGGTGAGGACGTTGATGACTTTGCTCTCCGTCTCAACACTCTGTTGCAGAAGTTGGTGCAGTTCGGCGACGACACCTACGGCGAGGAGAGAGCTGTTGAGAAGCTCTTCCGCTGCATCCCCGAGAAGTACAAGCAGATGGCTCGCTCAATCGAGTCTCTGCTGGACCTCTCCACGATGACGATCGAGGAGGCGTTGGGCCGCCTCAAGGTCGTTGACAGCGATGAGCCACAACGCCTCTCGGGACCCGTCACCATTGGCGGGAAGCTCCTCCTCACTCGGGAGCAGTGGGCTGCCGGCCAAGGTGACAGGAAGAAGGGGGAGCCTTCTTCCATGACAGGCGGCCGCAAGCGTGGCAAGCGTGGCAAGCCGCGCAAAGACACCCAGGCAGGGGCGCGAGGACGTGCCGAGGGTGATGATCGTGGAGGCGCCCAGGGCGGCGCCGCTGGCAAGCAAAAGCCAGCACGAGGCGACCCTTGCTACAACTGCGGCAAGCTTGGTCATTGGGCCAAGGATTGTCGACAGCCACGACGCGGCCAGGCCCACGTCGCGCAGGCGGAAGAGGAGGAGCAGCCGGCTCTGTTCATTGCTCATGCGAGTATCGAACTACCTCCAGCGGCACCGGCCGCAACGGCTCTCCTCCACCTTGACGAGCCAAAAGCACACGCCCTCCCCGACGACAGCTCCGACAACGACAAGACCGACGGGTGGTGCCTTGACACCGGCGCCACCCACCACATGACCGGGCGGCGGGAGTTCTTCTCCGAGCTCGACTCAGGCGTTCGAGGCACCGTCAAGTTCAGCGACGCCTCCGCTGTGGAGATCAAGGGCGTCGGCTCTGTCGTCTTCGTCGCCAAGACTGGCGAGCACAGGCTGCTCACTGGTGTCTACTACATCCCCGCGCTGAGGAACTCCATCATCAGCTTGGGACAGCTGGATGAGAGCGGATCACGCGTGGAGATCGAGCACGGGGTGCTGCGCATCTGGGATCATCGACACCGGCTCCTGGTCAAGGTCAACAGGAGCAACCGCCTCTACGTCCTTCACGCACAGGTGGCGCAACCTCTTTGTCTTGCAGCCCGCCGCGACGACGACGCTTGGAGGTGGCACGAGCGCTTTGGGCACCTCAACTTTGAGGCCCTAAGGCAGCTCGGCAGCAAGGAGATGGTGCGGGGCATGCCGCACGTCGACCACGTGGAGCAGTTCTGCGACACCTGCGTCCTCACCAAGCTGCGACGGCTCCCTTTCCCTCGCCAGGTAAGCTTCCGCGCCAAGGAGAAGCTGGAGCTCGTACACGGTGACCTCTGTGGCCCCGTGACACCGGCTACACCTGGAGGCCGGCGCTACTTCCTCCTCCTCGTCGACGACATGTCCCGCTACATGTGGGCTGTCCTGCTCGACGCCAAGGCAGCCGCGGCGGACGCCATCAAGCGCCTTCAAGCTGCTGCGGAGGCGGAGTGCGGCCGCAAGCTTCGGGTCCTACGCACGGACAACGGCGGCGAGTTCACGGCGGCCGAGTTCGTGGCGTACTGCGCCGATGAGGGGATCCACCGCCACTTCTCCGCGCCGTACACTCCGCAGCAGAACGGCGTCGTCGAGCGCCGCAACCAGACGGTGGTGCCCACCGCCCGTGCCCTCCTCAAGCAGAGAGGGATGCCGGCGATCTACTAGGGTGAGGCGGTGATGACTGCCGTTCACTTGCTCAACTGCTCCCCCACCAAGGCCCTCGACGGCAAGACGTCATACGAGGCCTGGCACGGGCGCAAGCCCGTGGTGAGCCACCTTCGCGTCTTCGGCTGCCTGGCCTTCGTCAAGGAGCTCAACCACGTCGGCAAGCTCGACGACCGGAGCACGCCAGGGGTCTTCATCGGCTACGCGGAGGGCGCCAAGGCCTACCGCGTCCTCGACCCTGCGACACGGCGCGTGCGCATCACGCGTGACGTCGTGTTCGACGAGGGGCGAAGCTGGACGTGGGGCAAGATGGTGGTTGACGGCTCGACTCCAACGACCAGCGATTTCGTCGTCGACTACGTCCACTTCAAGGAGGCGGGGGGAGCTAGCAGCTCGTCCTCACCGAGCTCGCCTACCCCACCACCTCGTTCGCCACCACCTCCGGCGAGTCCTTCACCACCGCCACCACCAGCTCCGGCAAGTCCACAGGCTCCGGCGAGTCCACCACCAGCACCGCCGGCCACGCCTCGCTCTCCTACACCGGACCCTACCCCTTCAGGCTCGGCACCGGCAGCTTCGGTCCACGACGAGCAGCGCACAGTGGAGTTCGCCACTCCGCTGTCCAACGACGAGGATTGCATCGACGCCTACAACGGCGGTGAGCCTCTGCGCTACCGTACCGTGGACAACCTCCTCGGCGAGCAGCCGGTCCCTGGACTGGCGCAACACGACTTTGAGGCGGAGCTGCACCTCGCACAGGACGATGGCGAGCCTCGTTCCTTCGCCGAGGCGGAGAGGGACGCAGCATGGCGTGCCACGATGCAGATGCAGATGGACGCCGTCGAGCGGAACAAGACGTGGGAGCTGGCCGATCTTCCAGCCGGCCACCACGCTATTTCTCTCAAGTGGGTCTTCAAGCTCAAGAAGGACGAGACCGGAGAGGTGATCAAGCACAAGGCGCGTCTGGTGGCGCGCGGCTTCGTCCAGCAAGAAGGAATCGACTTTGACGACGCCTTCGCGCCCGTTGCACGGATGGAGTCCGTGCGACTCCTCCTTGCGCTAGCTGCCCAGGAGGGCTGGCGTGTCCATCACATGGATGTCAAGTCGGCGTTCCTTAACGGCGACTTGAAGGAGGAGGTTTACGTGCATCAGCCGCCGGGATTTGCGATTCCCGGCAAGGAGGGCAAGGTGCTTCGCCTGCGCAAGGCCCTCTATGGCTTGCGGCAGGCACCAAGGGCGTGGAATGCCAAGCTGGATTCCACGCTGAAGGGGATGGGCTTCGAGCAAATCCCACACGAGGCGGCCATCTACCGGCGGGGCAGCGGAGGAAAGGCCCTGCTAGTAGGCGTCTACGTCGACGACTTAGTGATCACCGGCACCAAGGAGGTGGAGATCGAGGCGTTCAAGGAGAAGATGAGGGCGACTTTCCAGATGAGCGACTTGGGCCCTCTCTCCTTCTACCTGGGGATCGAGGTCCACTAGGACAGCTCCGACACCTCTCTTCGCCAGACTGCCTACGCCAAGCGCATTGTGGAGCTAGGCGGTCTCACCGACTGCAACCCAGCCCACACTCCTATGGAGGAGAGGCTGAGGCTGAGTCGGGAGAGTACGGAGGAGGAGGTGGACGCGACGCAGTACCGGCGCATTGTGGGCAGCCTTCGCTACCTTGTCCACACGCGACCGGACTTGGCGTTCGCCGTCGGCTACGTCAGCCGGTTCATGCAGCGACCGACGGCGGAGCACCAGCAGGCCGTGAAGAGGATCCTCCGCTACGTCGCAGGCACCTCCGACTACGGCTTGCACTACCCGAGGTGCCCCGGTGCGGCGCATTTCATCGGGTACAGCGACAGCGACCACACCGGCGACATCGACACGAGCAAGAGCACCAGCGGGACGCTGTTCTTCCTCGGCAAGTGTCCGATCAGCTGGCAGTCGGTCAAGCAGCAGGTGGTGGCTCTGTCCAGCTGCGAGGCAGAGTACATCGCAGCCACTACCGCTGCTACTCAGGCCTTGTGGCTGGCTCGGCTGCTTGGCGATCTCCTTGGCAGAGATGCAGAGGCGGTGGAGCTCAGGGTGGACAGCAAGTCCGCCTTGGCCTTGGCAAAGAATCCTGTCTTCCACGAGCGCAGCAAGCACATCCGGGTGAGATACCACTTCATCAGAAGCTGCCTGGAGAAAGGGAGTGTCCGGGCCAACTACATCAACACCCAAGACCAGCTCGCCGACTTCCTGACCAAGTCCCTCGGGCGGGTCAAGTTTCAGGAACTTCGCGCCAGGATCGGGATGGCCCATATACCTCACAAGGAGCCACACAAGACTTAGGGGGAGAGTGATGGATAAGTCTCTGTGGCTGGTGGTTGTAGGGCTGCTGCACACTGCAGCACATGCTGGTGGTTGTAGGGCTGCTGCACACTGCAGCACATGATCTTTATGTCCAGCATCTTTTGACTGCTTTTAGGACAGCAGTTAGCATCTAGGACAGCATCTGCTTTTAGGACAGCAGTTGGCATCTAGGACAGCATCTTAGATTAGCATCTTGGCATATGCTTGGCTGGCTAGCAGCCTATAAATATGTATCCCCAACCCCTCAGGTTGGCATGACATTGTATGAGTTTGTTTGAGAAATAAACCAGAAAAATTGCCCCAACTCCTAGTGTCATCCTCAATCGATGAGAGTAAGGATTCTACTGCTACCAAGAGTGAGAATCCAGCGACTAACACTTTCGCTAAAACGTGCACGCAATTATTCAGAGTCCAAACTCAAATCGCAGTTGGCTATTACTTGAACGACCTGTCACTGTCAGCTGCTAGTGGCCCATTAGGTGAGATTTTCAGAGTAAATACCCCAAAACATTGCTTCATCTAGAAAGATGTATGCATTTATTCAGAGTCCTACTTCGAACGGCAGTGGACTATTGTTACCAAAAGGAGCTATCACCCGTAGCCGTATATCAGGTGAGATTTTACTACCCAAAAGCTAGCACTCACCAAAAAGATGTATGCAGCATTGCAAGTATTCAGAGTTCAAACTTAACTGGCAGTCAGTTTGGCTATCATCTAGCAGTGGCGTATTATATGAAAATTTTCCGGATCATGATTCAGGATCACTCTGAAGCATGCAGTGTTCGAATGGTAAAATCAGAAGAAATCTGTGCATCGCTAGATTACTTACCAAAGTAGTTCATGGAGAGCAAAACTTGACACGCCCGGACTAACTCGTTTACACTCGACACCTTTAGGAACCACCTAGGATCACATTTAGAATTGTGGAATCAGCCTAAGACATCAGAACATGCGATTCAGAATACAAGAAATGTGTGGTACAAAATCTCAATTCTGACCGGAGAAATGGATTTCGGACGGATGGATAACCAAACGAGGCCGGCAAGAATGTCAGTCACGGAGAGAGCAAGGGTCAATATGTCAGCCCTCGACTGCGAACTGTTTACAGGGGAAATAGAACTAATGATCAGTACACCAAAATCGCAGCAATTCTGGGTGTTTGCATGCACAGGCATACCTGGAGGCGTCGGCAACGGCGGCGATTCCAGAAACGGCGCGGTTGAGGAGCACAGCGACGAGGGAGGCGCCGCCGACGAGGATGGGCAGGCCGCGCACGAGCGTGTCGTTGCGCCGGACCCATCCCTCCACCCACTCCTGCTGCGGCGGCCGCAGCGCCCTGCTGATGCAGCGCCGGCGCACTTCCTGCAAACCCCGTGGAAGACAAGAGGACAAAGCAAAGGGCACGAGAACACCCACCACGGTAGAAGACAACTGCGGCGGTGAGAACGCTCCGGAGGGAGGACCGCAGCGGCCGTGGCCCGAGTAAACCGGCCGGAGCGGGACAGAGACAATGCCTCTGCTCAACTCCATGCCGTCGAGCCGTCGAGGGACGAGCAGCTGCAGCCCGCAGGGCAGGGCGACGAGTGGAGGAGATGGATGAGCAGCAGCAGGACGACTCGCTTCAAATGGGCCCGATGGGTCACGGATCATATCTTTCTTTGGCCCATCTTCTATGTGGCCCGGGCAAAACTAATAGCGTGATCCAACTACCTCGCCAAGTGAGCCCGACGGAACCACCAACCAACCCCCGAATTTCTTCTCCATAAAAATAAGCTCTTCTCCTCGTGTCCGATTTTGCACTACCGCCACTCACCTGTTGCCAGCGACCAAAGCGTGCCAATCCCTCACGGCTTCCGTCTGAACCTGCCACCAAGCATCAAGCCATGGAGACGGCAGCGGCACCTACCACGGCGCCGCACGTGCTGGTGGTCCCCTTCCCCGCGCAGGGCCACACGCTGCCGCTCCTCGACTTCGCCGCCGTGCTCGCCGCGCGGGGCCTCCGCCTCACCGTCGTCACCTCGCCCGCCAACCTCCCGCTGCTCTCGCCTCTCCTCGCGGCGCACCCCGCCGCCGTCAGCCCGCTGACCCTCCCGTTCCCTTCCAACTCGTCTATACCCCCGGGTCTCGAGAGCGTCAGGGGCTGCCCCCCGGAGTACTTCCCCGTCTTCATCCACGCGCTCACCGCGCTCCGCGAGCCGGTCCGCGCGTGGGCCAGGTCACGCCCGTCGTCCGACGACGGCCCCATCGTCGCCGTCGTCGCCGACTTCTTCTGCGGGTGGGCGCAGCCGCTCGCGCGCGAGCTCGGCGCCGCGGGCATCGTGTTCTCTCCGTCCGGCGTCATCGGCGCCGCCGTCCCTCACTCGCTCTTCCGCCGCCTGGTGAGGCGGCCTGCTGCTTCCGAGGGCGGCGGCGAGGAGTCCAGCGTCGTCACGTTCCCGGCGATCCCCGGTGAGCCGGCGTACCAGTGGAGAGAGCTCTCGATGCTTTACAGGTGGTACGTGGAAGGCGGGGAAGAAGACGAGCAGGTCCGCGAGTCGGTGAGGCGGAACATCCTCTGGAACGTGGAAGAGAGCTGGGGGTTCGTGTTCAACTCGTTCATGGCGCTGGAGGGGAGGTACCTGGTGCAGCCGCTCGAGGACCTGGGCTTCAGGCGCGCCTGGGCGGTGGGCCCCGTGGCGCCTGACGCGGACGCCGCCGGCTCGCGCGGCGGGGAGGCGGCCGTCGCGGCCGCCAGCCTCGGCGCGTGGCTGGACCCGTTCCCGGAAGGCTCGGTCGTGTACGTGTCGTTCGGGAGCCAGGCGGTGCTGACCCCGGCCGTAGCGGCGGCGCTGGCCGAGGCGCTGGAGCGCAGCGCCGTGCCGTTCGTCTGGGTCGTGGGCGCCGGGAGCAGCGGCGTCGTCCCCGAAGCGTTCGAGGCGCGCGCGGCGGAGGCGCACCGCGGGATGGTGGTGCGCGGGTGGGCGCCGCAGCTGGCGACGCTGCGGCACCCGGCGGTGGGGTGGTTCATGACGCACTGCGGCTGGAACTCGGTGCTCGAGGCCGCCGCGGCGGGGGTGCCCATGCTGGCGTGGCCGATGACGGCGGACCAGTTCGTGAACGCGCGCTTGCTCGTGGACGAGGCGCGCGTCGCGGTGCGCGCGTGCGCGGGGGGCTTCCGCGCCGCGCCGGACCCGGGTGAGCTGGCGACCGTGCTGGCCGACGCGGTCGGGGATAAGGGGCGCGACGTGAGGGCGCGCGCCAAGGAGCTCGCGGCGGAGGCCGCGCGGGCGGTGAAGCCAGGCGGGAGCTCCTACGCTGATTTGGACGGGTTAGTGCAGGAGATTCGGAATCTTAGTTGAATTCGAGCGGATCGTCAGGACAAATTGCTGCGCCGCCATGTTATGATTGCTGTATAATTAACTGGTCCACTGTCCTGGTCGACAATAATCACATTCAATAACAAAAGTTTGGTTTAAAGGGATGCATTCTTCACTCTCGAGGCTTAATTTGTTTTCTCAGCGTATCTAAAGTGTACTTGCAAAGAACATTTGCACAAAAAACCCCATAAGAAAGGATACTCAGTTTTTGGTGTGCTTTTTTTTGTGAATAGTTTTGGTAACTAACGGCACATGATTAGGCTTTACTTCCAGCAGCTGCGGTGTCCCTACACCATTTAAAAAGTGTGATTAAGGTCCGTTTGCCGGGCTTGTTCTCAGGTGCTCATTTGAATAAGTCAGAGTCAGAGCACATGAGGAGGAGCCATATTTTGCGGCTCTTACTTTTTGTCCGAAAACGACTCCAGTTCTTCTACTGTTCATCAGAAAATAGTTTCTCCTGAAACATTTGGTACGGCTTCTCTGACTCGTCGCAAAAACTGTTGTTGAAGCCAGACCGGAAACGGAAGCAGTGCCAAAGTGGTAAGCAATTCCGATTACCAGACTCCTTCAGCTGCAGCTCGCGTACGCAGAATTTTTGTAGCACCCACCCGAACTGGTATCTTTTTATTGAACAAATGTGGTCACAGAAGGTTGCTTGGTCGTGGTTCCTTCCTCCCACACGTAATGGACAGGACCTGCCGTTTATAATTAATTATTAAAATAGGAGAAGGTTTGGCCTAGGCCACAAAAACTGAAGAACAGGTGCAAAAGATTGGGGATAAAAGAGAGGAAAACACTATATACATGGAAGTATATTTCCCTCAAGCACTTAGGCCGGCGGTACCCCCAAGCACGAGACTCCTCTTTGATCTTAGGCCTCGTTCACTTCCCCCTCCTAACCCAAAATATTTCCTCTTACACACATCACATCAAATCTTTCGACGCATGCATGGAGCATTAAACGTAGGTAAAAAAGATAACTAATTGCATAGTTTGTCTGTAAATATCGGGACGAATCTTTTGAGCCTAGTTAGTCCATAATTGGACAATTCTTGCCAAATAACAACAAAAGATGCTACATTAACTTTTCAGCTACTTTTCGCGAAGTGAACACACCCTTAGCAACTAAAACGCCATCGAGGAATGACATTGTTGAAAAATTAGTTATTAGTGTGTTCGGTTCCTTCCAAATCTCTCAACAAACAGGGATCAAGAAAGAGCACAGATCCTTTTCTGGTCATCGTGGTTGTTGCTTCACCAATCAGACACACTCCTGAAGTGATTCTACCCTCCTCGTGGTGGCAGGTCAGCAGGATCATGAGCAGGCTTCTAGCTGAGTTGATTAGATGGCTCTAATAGCACTTCTTTGGTCTTAGGTTGGACTTTCCGTGATAGTAAATTTTAGGTTGAGGTTAAAAAAATCACCTCATTTATCCTACACCAAAGCACAGGTCTAATCCTCAGCTCCAATCATGATCATTCTCATATGGACATAGTGCCGTTGTGTACGGGCGGAGCCGGAGATGAGAGGTTTTCTCGATCTGTATAAAAAAATCTTCTTAAAGCAATGCTCGGAGGCTGTCTTACCTCTTGCAGGTCGCAGCTCTCCTAATTCAGTAGGAGAACCTCCAATGTATGAAGTGGTGTGCTGCTATCGTCTACGCCTCATGGAGTCACAGGGCATGAGACAGAGAGGGCTGGTCAGCTGATGAGTCCAATTCCACTAGACAATCTGAAATACACCATTGAACATCTCATGAATACTACGTAAACAACTTAAATACACCATGAAACATATCATGCCTATACAATAGGAACATTGTGAATTCCAATGTGTATGGAACATAAATACTTTCAGCAATGGAGGATTCAAAATACATCATGAAACATCACAAAATACTATGAGAATAATTCAGAATGCATCATGTAATGTCTCATGAATCCTATGATAATAATTTATAATACACCTCATAAGAATTATAAAATGAACTTTTCATATTAAAGAAGAAATAGTTTGAGTGAATCTGTAAGATCATGGCTACAATAAAAATGATATGAAATTAGATAAAATACAAAATGACAGTGAATACATAACAATGACTAAATGGAAAACAAAGTTAAAAAAACACAAAAATATAAAGAACACACTGTAGAACATCTCCCAAATATATGAAACCAATTAAAATATACCATTATACACCATGGTTGCATCAATACAATAAAACTGATGAGATGTACAGCATGGAACATCTTATGTAATATGGGAGCTAAAAAAACTATGAGACATCTTAGGAATACTATAGGAACAATCTAAAATACACCATGGAACATATTATGCATAACAATGAACAATCCAAAACACACGGTAAAACATCTCATGAGTACTATCGAAACAATAAAAGTACACCATATATAGAACACTATTGGAATAATAAAAATAAACCATGAAAATATGTTAAAGAAATAAATAATAAATGAAACAAAATTAAAATGTAACAAATAGAAGGTAAGTAAAAGAAAAAATCTCACTTAAAGGAGAAAAAGTAAAGAAAAAAATACATAATTCAATGAAAATAATAGACCAACATGAACGAACAAGAGAAGCCCATCCGTCTACCCCATTCTAATTTGGTACAAAAAGGCCAACGATACATCTAAACCAATCAAATAAGGCTCTTCATAGGCTATTGGGCCGAACATATAGCAACAGCTTAGGGCAACTTCAGGAGCCTTTTTATATACTTATTGGTAGGAATATAGATTTTGGTAAAAAAAAAATTCTGAGATCTTCAAATATTACCATCCAATTTCACACTCGCTAAAAAGATGGAGAGCGGAGTTAGCTCTCTAGAGTGCGCACAAGATATAGAAAAGATGAGCAATTTTTATTTGAGTGACTCCCTCCAAATGATGATTTAGAGAGTACATTTAAAAATGACTTTTGGTAGGCTGCCAAACATAGTGAAAATAGTTTGCACCGGGTGGTTGAGGGATGACTTCCCTCTGGCTGGTAGCAAGTTTACTCAATCATGGACATGATGCGTTCAAGGCTCCCAAGGTGCAACATCTTCATGCATTCGTGTGTTTGATTGTTCAGTCTGGCCCTTGTGCTGCAAGTTCGCTTATTTGGATGATTATATCTCTAACTTATCCTGATAGTAAGTAAACCTGGCTCATATGATACAGGATCTACCCGTGCTTCTATGTAGCTTGGCTCAGGCGAGGCTGCTCCAAATCAACCAGCATGCCACAGTGCCAGCCAGGATGCCTCGTACGCGGAACAAATCAGGCCCTATCCGAAATTGGTCTACATCATGGTGAGGAGCAATTTGTCTCGAGTTCTCCGGCCAATTTCCAATATGAGAAATTGAGATATGTGAACCCCACGTTTCTGTGTATAACAAAAAATCTTCTCCACTCCATATGTTTTTGAGGGGTCACTCCCACTGGCGGAGGCAGGGGGGGCCATGCCCCCCCCCCCCAACATCACACCAAAAATTTTTTAGATAGTATATAATTCAATAATTCATATTAGAAAGATATAATAAAAGCTTTGTCATATATTTTTTGATGACTTCTGGACAACAAAATCACACAATTTTATATTTTATCTTTGGATGAGCCCATCCATAGTATAAAAATTCAAACAAATAAGCTACACTCAGTTATTTTATGGTTGAAATTCTTCGACCGGCCCCCCCTATCCATAGTTTTTGGCTCCGCCACTGGTCACTCCATATGTTCACATCAAACGAGTTAAACAATTTCATACGGCGCGGCAAAAAATACTAGTTGGTGAAAGGATTGCCGTCTCCGGTAATCTCATCGATCAAACCATTCCGTACGCCATGTGCATCAGTGTAAGCTCATACTGATGTTGTGATGTACCAATCAGGAAAGGCCACTATATATATAATCCCATGCACGATTAACCTCAAATCATCAAGCAAAGCGGAGCCCGAGCATTTCTTCAGGCAAGCAAAGATGGCCGGTGCAGGAGCTGTATCCGCCAGCGTGGCGCTGTTCTTCCTAGTCACGCTCTGCGCCTCCCAAATGGTGTCCTCCCTTCGCCCCGGCGTCGGCCTCGGCACGTGCCGCGCCAGCGCTCTGGCAACTGCGAGAAGAGCAACGATCCGGACTGCTGCGAGGACGTCAAGATGTACCCACAGTACCGATGCCTCGCCAGCCGTGCGACAACAACATCGTCGACGCCTCGCCAGCGGTGTGGGATGCTCTGGGACTCGATCAGAACCTCGGGATGGTGGACATTACCTGGTCCCAGGAGTGAGAGGCAGTTGATGACTATGCCTGGTCCATTTGTTGGCACTTGGCACGCGTATAATTAGAGGATACAGGTCGTCGGCTCATTGCCTTCACTAGTGTACTGTATCCATGCCCTATCATTATTGGATATGGATATATTTGAGTATTAAATACAAAGCTAGCCAATAAATACATATGTTAAGAATTTTTATTATATATTTCTTAATATAAACATCGAGTAAAAATATGTTGTGTTGTTAGGGGGGGGGGGGGGGGGGGGGGCATGGCCCCTAACCCCTGCCACCTCCTGGTTTTAGGTGTTTTAGCAGCATTAGCTGTGCACTTCTATCATGTAAAAAGATACGAGGGAGAACCAGCCGGGCATGGTGGAGACCAGCCGGAGGGCGAGGGAGCTGCTCCTTGCAAGCAGGGAGAGGGTGACTGTTCTCGAGAGGGATCCGCCCCTGCATATCTCCAACCAAAACTGATACAAATATCCTAAGTCTTTCAATTCAATTGCAGCAAGCGGTTATGTCGAATGACATATTTTCTTGACCGCCGGTGTAGAGTCATACAAAATTCACGCCCTAGCACTCTGTTGCATGGGTTTTAACAGATCTTCTTGCTCAAAGTGTATTTCTTCTGCAATCCAGGTACTTTCTCAATCATGCAAGCACAGGAAGATAGGAATCGCGTATCATTACTATGCCATGTCAACAGAGTCATCCAGCCAGTCATTCCCATCGTTGAGTTTTACCTGCCTTGGTAATTCAACCGGCAAACACAATCATGAATTCGATTGCACCATCCCTAAACTCTGTCCTGTTCACCTTGGTAAATAGAACAACAGAGTTTGCATCAAACCATCAGGAGAGATTAGCATCTTCAACTATTGTCGTACCAGGTACCTCACATTCAACAGCTCGCGCGCGTGAGGGCACGTGCCCTTAGGGGCAAAGAAAACTTTCCTCTTCCCTGCCTACGTGCTCACTTATTTCATCGGCCGTAATGAAGGAGCTATTATAAAAGGGAAAGATGTACAAGGGTTCAGTAAAAAATTTCTAAAGGTAGTCCTATGTTGAAGCTTAATAGTTTTGGCAAATGAGATCCTAGCAATAAACCTGACTTATTTGGGAAGCCCGGTAAATGGGCCACCACGTCAATTAGTGGTAAACACTATTGTGGGAGGACAAAAAGGTAAAAGAAAACCGATTTTTCATTCTAAACCACTGTGATTATATGATTTTTTTTCTTTCTCACCGCTTCTCAGTATGTTGCACAAATGAGGAGCGAACGCCGCAAATCCAAGGACAAACAAGAAATAGAAGGGGAGCTTGACTATTCCAGCAAATGGGAGCCCAACAATCCCAATTGCAAAGCATAGCTAGGGTGCGAGGTTTGCATCCGATGAGCCTGGCCCAACTGTCCATGCAAAAATGCAATCACCATATATTCGCTTGAACTTATCAGCCAGCTATTCAACAATATTTTTCTCTCACAACAAATCAGCATCAGCACCAGCACCAACCACCATCCAACGAACAGGTTGTGAGGATCATCCTAGCCTCCTAGTTTAGGCAACCAATCAGGCCCTTAGTCATCCAAAGTCATTCGCTCTATTTATATTTGACTCAATCCTATTTAGCCAAATTTAAATGCAATCATTTCAAAGAATAAAGAAGAATACTTTTATGATTTTTGCTATTTATCTGTTGACAGTTTTTGCTTTGTTTTATCTGTCAGATTCTAGGCCGTTCGATGTTTTTGAGATTCGTGCAGCTGTCTAGGTGCATTTGCGGGTCCGCCACGCTGACGCCACGATTGAAACCCGAAACCCTTTTTTTTAAATCCGCGCCCACACTTATCTTTCCCCATCCCCGTTTCGTCAGTTTCTAGGCTGGGGCAGTCCTCGCGCGGTGGGCGCTTCGTCTGCCTTGCGCTGCGCCACGGCTCGCCCTCACCACACGCTTCTCCACCGCCGGCGGCGCGCCCTCCAGCCCCACGGTGGTGTGGCCTTCTCCAGCCCCGCCGGCGCTCCCTCCCCCAGGCGCGACTTCCTCTCCAATCTGTCGCCGGCTTCCTTTCTCCCCATCTAGAAATTTTTGCTGCTGTATCCGTAGAGCAGCTGCTGCTGTCGCCGATTTGAAGGACCTGGAGCTGTTTGTTCTGTAAGTTCCTTCTTCCTGTGTTTTTTGTGCCGCTGATTTGAGGAGGGTATGGCTGATTTTGCGCCTGTTCGTGCTGCATTTGCTTGGTCGCCGGTGTCACATTCCGGGCGCTGGAAGGGAAGCGAGATTAGGGGGGTTGTGGGTGTGTGTGTGTGAGGTGGTTTTGTGGGTGGCGGGAGTTGCAGAACAATAGGGTTGTTAGGGCTGCGCTTCTCAGCAAGTCCTGCGCATTATCAGAACATTAGGGTTGTGTAACAGAACCGACCAAATTATAAGAGCACAAGTACAAAAACAAGCACCGAAGCGCTCAAATTTTCGAACTTGAGCCCATATAATCCCGGTAGTCAATCGAAACCACGAAGAATTTCAAACCAACTCGCTTACAACCAGGATCGCATCATTCAACATACAACATCATACGTTACATTTCACAAGTAGTGCTGAAATAAGTTTACACAAACGGAGTCGCAATTATTACAAACCAAGTTTATAAAGTAGCGGAAGCAAACGCACACCAGTTGTTTAACTACTGCCAGTCTTGATGATCAACAACCCGCAAAAGCATGAGGAAAGTACATAAAATATGATCACGCCCAAGTGATCTAGTCTTCTTCACCCGCAGGGTGGAGACAAGTTTTGCAGAAGCCTTGATAGAGCATATCATCTACAACAGGAGGGAATAAACCCTGAGTACTGGAATGTACTCAGCTAGACTTACCCGTCGAAAACCAGAAATAAGGTGACACCAAGGATTATGCAAGGCTTACACAAGAGGCTAGCTGACATCATATTTTTGCATAAAGGCATAAGTAATTGAGACTCTTATAACCTGTACTAGCAGTTATTTTTAGCATTTACCTGTCATCTATCTTAGCACCTGTACTAAACATGCACTTGATTATAATCAAACAATTATCAACATTATATCCAGAGCAGGTATGAATTGTGGCAACATTGTATCATTCCCTTAACCACCGGTTCATTTAATGAGATCTACGTTGCCGCTGCTCAAGTCAAGTGCTCACTAACCGGGAGCGACGGCGATTCGAATCGAATTCCTATCCAGCTGGAGGGGTATTTCTAACACTCATCGAGTCACGCCTGGCGAAGGCTGCTCAGGTCATCTTTTGTACAGTTCAGGAATCGCGGGCCCGAATAATGTCGCGTCCCCAAGGGCGACACTCTGCCAGGTGATAGGGACTCTAACCCCCCCCTTGGTCTCACGCCAATGTCCCCAAGCACATCCTTTCTCTCCTCCAAGATGCAACCTACCATTCGATTCCCGGCCTGAACCATACTACTCGACTTCGCGGTCGGAACGGCTTATCCGGCCAACTAAGTGTTAGACTGCGTTCAACATGACTCAAGGACGTACAACGAATCGGTTCTTAAACGACTCAGACGGGCATAGCTCCACACCCAAGACGTGAAGTGTCTTGCGACTGTACTATCGAACTCCCGCCCGGTCTCAATTTCATTTTAAGGCATGGTTCCATCCACGATAGCCATAAAGCCACTCGTGACTCCTTCCTACATCTCGCGGATGACCGGAAATCACCCGACTTCTACCGAACTAAGCAGGGCTAAGCATTGACACGTGCCTAAACCTAATATAGGATTAAGTACGATATCTGGACAAGGACAGGTATAATGCAACAAGTGTTTTCATATAACTCCTACAACTTAATGCAGTAAACAATTAAAAGTACTCAAGATTAATTTATAAAACAGTAGGTTCAGCATGCACCGGGGCTTGCCTTTCAGAAAGGTCGAGGGCCGGTGGTCAGGGCACTCGGGCAAGTCTTCAGCGGCGTCTCCTTCGCCGACTGGTTCCGCTGGTTCCTCTGGCTGGTCCTGGACTTCCTCCGGAATCACAGGCTCGAATTCGAGGAGAGTGACCCCCTCCGGTACACCTATTGCATGAATGCACAATAAATATCATGAATGCATAAATGGATGCAACATGCTCGGAATGAAATGCATTTCAGAAATAAAATACTCTATTCAAGTTATTTTATTAGTACGTGCAAATCTCTTCTCCGGTGGAGAAGTACTTACCTAATCTACCCAACCTAAGATATAGTTGTTCCTCTTCGGTTAAGGCCCTAACACCTAATAAACACAAGAGTAACATTATTTAGGTTACCACAGTAAGTTATTCTGGACAGCAGCTCAAAGATTCTAACATAACTGAGGATTCCTAACTCCAAAAGATATGATTTAAGACAATCTGGAAAGCTTAAGAAATGTACCACAAAATGTTTTCAGATCACAACACTAGATTCCAAAGTTTACCTAATCGAAATTCCAAAGTTTCAGAATCTGTTCTCTCTAAACAGAGAGCAGTCAATTCTGGACTGGCACTTCAAACAGCAATAACTCCCAAACTACTAATCCAAATGCTCCCAAATTTTGACACAAGCTCATTTACAAATTTTACTACAACTTTGGTAATTACAAGTTTTCCAGAAATCACCTTTATCCAAGGTCAAACCTATAAATACTATCAGCTGTCCAGAAAACCTAAAATTGCAAAGATTAAATATTTATTGATGTGGCAAACATTCTCTAAGACCAAACTAATACTACTACAAGTTCACAAATGTCACAAAAACACCATAAAGTAAGGTGTGCCCACCTAGAATATTTATTTAAACCCATTTCTCAATTTACTTAAGTAATTAAGTGGAATTTCAAACATATATGTAAACTGCTCCTAAAATTCTACAAAAATTACAGGAGACTCTCTGACCCAAAAAGAGGCTACTGTAAAAATTTGAACTCAATTTATTCACAGGAACTCTCTGAACAAAATTTACAAGCCCAAAAGACTGATTTTTGTATAAATAACAAAGCATAATAAAAAGTGTCAAACAACAGATTTCTTAATTTTCTTGGACAGTCTAGGGTATCAAGACATTCTCCAAAAAGTTATATGAACATTGCACATGTAGAAAAATTACTAAAATTCATTTAATTATTTCCTAGAATAAAAAGATAACATTATAACTTGAAAAGTACTTAAGCACTATTGCCCAAATTTTTACCAAAGCTAGAGCAAGTATAAATTAGCCTACTCACCAAATTTCATAATTTTTGGAACAATGAAACTCAAGATATAATTTAAAAAAGTTTGCATGTGATTTAAAACACATTTCAAAGACCTATTTAAATATCCCAGAAAACAAACATCACATAACAAATTCATATTTTTCTAAAATACTACACACCCTGTAGATCCCAACAAAATTTATCTCATGATTTTTGAGCAAGTAACACCCTAGATCTACATTTTCTAAACATTATCTAAAACTGTGACAGAATAAAAGGAAATGAAATAAATCGGATTTGTTACTGGGCCGGCCCGAGAAAGACGCGGCCCAAAAACTCGCGGCGTGGCCCGCTCCCGCGCGCGGCCTGCTCGGGCTCCCGCCCGCGCGCATGTGACTGACCAGGTGGCCCCACTTGTCAGCGAGAGAGAGGCGGAGGGGAGGAGCTGCGGTCGCCGGAGCTCGCCGTCGGTGAGCCGACCGGCGAAGCTGAGCGGACGAGCATGACCACGTCATCGAGCTAAGCTGATTGGTGGCAAGAATGGGACGGCAGAGCCACGGGAAGGTGCTCGCCGTCGGGCATGGCGGACCACCGGCACGGTGGTGGCGAAATCTCGCCGCCGGTGAGCCTGACATCCCAACCTTAACCCTCGATGAGCATTCCCAATCTACCTCGACCCTAACGCACCTACAAGCGGGCGACATAGACGCCCCGAGACCCCTGACCACGGAGAGCCGTCGCGCGGAGGAACTCCGGCGAGGTACCGCGGCGGCGGAAGACGAAAATGCAACCCTACCGAGGCGCGATTGGCAACGTGGAGTGGACGGTGAGGTAGCGGGCTTCAAGGCGGAGCGGTGGACGCGTTTTTGTGGACGGCAGTGCGGTGGAGAGAGCGCACGAGCTCGCCGGAGTGGAGGCGGGAGCTGCGCTCGGTTGTTCCGCCCGGTGGAGAAGAGAATGGAAGGGAGAGGGAGGTGTGGCGCGAGTGAGGCAGAGGCCGTCGTCGTGGCGGCCTTGAAGGCTTGGTGACCTGACGGGTGGGACCGCGGCCGGCGTATGGCTGCCACCACACGGCCACGCGTTGGCGTTGCCCTGTCGTCGGTCGGCCACCGACTGAAGAACGGCCGACTGAATCGACGAGGCCGAAACGGTGACTGACAGAGCAACTTTGTCGATGATTATCTCCTAAACCAGCTCGAGTTAGTCGAAGATGATTACACCAATCTTGTAGAGCTACATGAGGGCTACAAGTTTGTCAATTGAAGTTTGGACTGGTTCGGCCTGAATTTGAAACCACAGAGCTCCAAAGTGGTGTAATTGGAAACTGAAACGTGTTTTCAGTCAGTGAACCCGACTGAAACCCTATTTTCAAGACACCACATCTCCTAAACCATTTAGAACTAGGTGATGGTGATATTGACAATGTTGTAGAGCTATGTGTGGACAACAACTTTGTCAATTGGCTCAAAGACTGGTTTGGCCTAGTTTGTGAGTTACAAGTTGCTAAAGTGAGGTACAGTGAAACGGTTTTCAGCTCCACACTTAGCTAAATTTGCTAAGTCCCAAATCAGCCCCTAATACTGACTTGTGAGCCATTTTTGAGCATGTTCTGATCATTTTCATGAGATGGCCATATTAGAACTTTTGTTCCTTATGAAATTCTCCACAACTTTGCTTAAGGTTGCTCCTCCATGCAAGATCTCTAAACTAGACTTTTTAATTGGTCAAACCAGATCACTCTAGGGCTCCAAACTTGGTCAACAACATTTGGAAGGGCAATTTGGTAATTTTGGTCAACATGAACATTGCTCCACTACTTACCCTAAATGTAATTAAGGTGTTATAAGACTTAATTAGCCACCCTACACATTGGTTGCACAAAATTTCTAATGTCACATACTTTGAAACAAGCAAAATAACAATTCCACCAAAATGTTGCAAGCTCATGTTGCACATGTTGCATGAGTGTGTTGCATAACATTTGCTAATTATGTTACACTAAAGTGGTTGACATGTCTCACAAAGGAAATTGCACATAAGGTACTTATGTTTTGCACACTACCCACTTCTTACTTCACATGAAATATAAACAATGTGGCAATGTTTCCAAAGCATGTTTTACATAATATAAGCTGATGCATGAAATGAATGATGCTTGCTTATGCTTATGCAAATGCAATGCAATTAAGGAGCTAAACACCTGGGGTGTTACAGCCCTCCCCCCCTTATAAAAATCTCGTCCCGAGATTTGGAAAGCGTACCATTTTTCATAGAATTCCTTATAACCATCCCGTAAATAGTCTTCCCGTTCCCATGTAGCGTCACTTTCACTACCTTGATTACTCCACATTACTTTATACCACTTAACCACTTTGCTTCTAGTCACTCGTTCCTGAGTATCGATCACGCGGACTGGCTTTTCTTCGTAAGTTAGATCGGATTCCAGCCTGATATCTCCTAAAGGGACTCTTTCCTCAGGAACTCGAAGACACTTTTTGAGCTGTGATACATGGAAGACGTTGAATATGGCACTCATTTCAGGAGGTAACTGGATTTTGTACGCAACAGCTCCACTCTTGCCTATGATCTGGAAAGGACCCACGTATCTTGGCGCAAGTTTCCGCTTAACGCCAAAACGTTGGACACTCTTCATTGGAGAAACTTTCAGATACACGAAGTCCCCAACTTCGAACTCGAGTGGTTTTCTATGACGATCAGCATAACTTTTCTGTCTAGCTTGGGCTGCAGCCATATGTTTTTGGATGGTACGGACTTGTTCCTCAGCTTCCTCAACAAAAGCAATACCATAAAATCTCCTTTCACCAGCTTCTACCCAGTTTAGTGGAGTTCTACACTTACGACCGTACAAAGCTTCGAATGGAGCCATCTTAATACTCTCTTGATAACTATTATTGTACGAAAACTCGGCTAGAGGTAACCATTTTTCCCAAGAACCTTTGGATGAAATGACACATGCCCGCAACAGATCTTCCAAGATTTGGTTAACCCGTTCCGTCTGTCCTGATGTCTGGGGGTGATAAGCAGAGCTTCTCACTAACTTGGTTCCTAGAAGGTGATGCAAGTGCTCCCAAAAGCGAGCGGTGAACTGGGGACCACGGTCAGATATGATAGTACGAGGTATCCCATGAAGCCGGACGATCTGATTGAAGTACAACTCAGCATAGTCAGTGGGACGATAGTCCACTCTAACTGGAATGAAATGAGCTGATTTGGTCAAACGATCCACAATTACCCAGATGGAGTTATGATTTTTGACAGTAGGAGGAAGACCGACAATGAAATCCATACTTATCTCTTCCCATTTCCAACCTGGGATAGAAAGTGGTTGAAGCAACCCAGCTTTCATGTGCACAGCTTTAACTCTACAGCAGGTGTCACACCTGGCCACATATGCAGCTATCTCCTTCCGTATTTTGGTCCACCAATAGTATGGCTTTAAATCATAATACATCTTATTGCTACCAGGATGGATGGACAACTTAAAGGAGTGTGCTTCAGATATAATATCATTTCTAAGCTCTCGGTCCTTAGGCACAACTAACCTATCCTTGAACCATAGTACACCCTCTTCATCTATCCTGAACTGTGTAGTTTCTTGCTCTTTTATCTTACGCTTGATGTGGAATATACCAGTGTCAGTCTTTTGGAGCTCAATAATTCTGCTTTTGAGAGTACAACTGACAGTGATGTTGTACAAGACTGCTGGATGTAGAAGGCGAGATCGATGGAAATCAGTTTCAACTAAGGAATGGCAATGAGACTTACGGCTTAAAGCATCCGCAACCACATTTGCCTTGCCAGGATGATAGTGCACTTGAAGGTTATAATCTTTAATCAACTCGAGCCATCTTCGTTGACGCATATTCAACTCGGGTTGGGTGAAGATGTATTTGAGGCTTTTGTGGTCTGTGTAGATGTTGCAAACATTGCCCAACAGATAGTGTCGCCAGGCTTTCAAAGCATGAACAACTACGGTGAGTTCTAAGTCATGCGTTGGATAATTCGCCTCATGCTTCCGAAGTTGTCGAGAGGTATATGCAATTACTCGGCCTTCCTGCATCAACACACCTCCCAAACCTATGCCTGAGGCATCACAATAAACATCAAATGGTTTCTCGATATCCGGTTGTGCCAAAACCGGAGCTGAGGTTAGGAGGGTTCGCAGTTGGTAAAAAGCCACATCACACTCAGGAGTCCAGACAAACCTGGTGTCTTTCTGCAGCAACCGAGTCATTGGCTTGGCTATTTTGGAGAAATCCGGGATGAAGTGACGATAATAGCCAGCCAAACCAAAAAAACTTCGGACCTCGTGAACCGAGATAGGAGCCTTCCAGTTCAGTACTTCCTGTACCTTGGCGGGGTCCACCATAATTCCTCCATCGGACAACACATGCCCAAGGAAAGGTACTTCACGAAGCCAGAATTCGCACTTACTGAACTTCGCATAAAGTTGATGTTCACGTAGTCTTGTGAGGACTATACGCAGATGTTCAGCGTGATCCTCCTCATTCACAGAATATACCAAGATGTCATCAATAAATACCACCACAAACTTGTTCAATTCAGGCATAAACACCGAATTCATCAAGTACATGAAGTGTGTGGGGGCATTTGTCAAGCCGAAAGACATAACAAGATACTCAAAAAGACCGTATCTGGTAGAAAAGGCTGTCTTTGGAACATCTTCCGAGCGAATTTTAATTTGATGGTAGCCAGATCTTAGATCAATCTTGGAGAAAACTTTAGCTTTAGACAACTGATCGAACAAGATGTCGATGCGCGGTAGAGGGTACTTATTTTTGACAGTGACTGCATTGAGAGGTCTATAATCTACGCACATCCGCAACGACTGATCCTTCTTCTTTACAAAGATAGCAGGACATCCCCACGACGACGAACTAGGACGAATCAACCCCTTCTTCAAAAGTTCATTCAATTGCACCTTAAGTTCAGCTAGTTCATTCGGAGGCATCCTATAGGGTCTCCTAGAGATGGGAGCCGTGCTAGGCAACAACTCAATTTTAAACTCCACATCTCGATCCGGAGGGAGCCCCGGCAAATCATCGGGAAAAACGTCTGGAAACTCATTTACTACTGGAATTTCGGTCAACACCTTTGCTTGCACAACATGAACTTCCCCAGACAAATCAACTTTTCTGGGAAGTTGTACCAGAAAACCCTTTTGATCTGTAGGGTCTCTGAGCATAACTACCCGAGTGGATGTATCAATGAGTACCCCATTCTGACTCATCCAATTCATGCCCAAAATAACATCGATGCCTAAGCCCGGCAAAACCACTAAGGAAAGCGAGTACTTTCGCCCTTCTATCTCAAGCTCAAGATTCCCCACTACTTTATTTGTGGAAATATTCCCACTTGCTGCGCTAATACAATAACCCCCACCTTCAACAGTATGCAATTTGTGTGCAAATTCTGATGCAAACTTAGGACTGATAAAGGAATGCGAAGCACCCGAATCAAAAAGTACCACTGCAGGATGTTGGTCAACTAGGAACTTACCAGCAGTGACAACCTCACCAGATGGGATTTCCTCAATACTGTTATAATGGGCGTGCCCTTGATGGCCACCTTGGTTGACATTTTTCTTGGGGTAAGGGCAGTTTCTGGACCAATGGCCTGGCTTGTTGCAGTTCCAGCAAGGCATGTTGCTAGGAGGAACGCTGGAGCTGCCTTGGCTCGAACTACTTTTTGGCAGAGCCACTGTATATGCCTTGCGAAACCCAGTCTTCACTGGCACCTTCTTTTGCGGGGGACGGAACTTAGCATTTGTGGCAGGAGGGCGAGGAGGAGCCCTCGGGGCAGCTGGAGCTCGAGACTGTGAAGCACTCGCCTCAATGGCCCTTTTGCGGCTCTTAGAGGCAGAATAGATAGCATTATTGTTCTCTTGAGTCAGAGCATCACTGATAAATTCATTAAAAGTAGTGCACTTGCTAGTGCCCATAGTCTTCATCAGTTTCGGGCCGAGGCCTCTTTTAAAGCTAGCAATTTTCTTGGAATCGGTATCCACCAACTCTGTGGCATACCTTGCCAGGTTGTTGAAAGATTGTAGATATTCAGTCAAGCTTTTATTTCCCTGCGACAACCTCATGAATTCCGTGTGTTTGATAGCCATAAGACCTGGAGGAATATAATTCCCACGGAATGCAGCCTTGAACTGGTCCCAAGCAATCGGGACATTTGCAGGCAGTGTGGAACGATAGTGGCTCCACCAAATACCCGCTGGACCATGCAATTGATGAGAAGCATATTCAGTCTTTAGCTCATCAGTCAAGCGAAGCAGACGAAACTTTTGCTCAATAGTATTTAACCACTCATCAGCTTGTAGTGGTTCCTCCGCCTCCTTAAAGAGCGGGGGCTTAGTATCAAGAAAATCCTTGAAATCACTGTACTGATTCGGTTCCGGACCCTGGCGGCCAGGACGAGCCTCCCGGTTGGCAAGCTGGCGCATAGCATCTGCCAGCATGCGCTGCCCTTCAACCACGGTCTGCATTAACTCAGCCGGGGTAGGTGGTGGCGGAGGGGGTGGCTGTTCCTCATCCTCATTGCCACGACCCCGACGAAGATTGTACGACATCTGCAAAATGCATAGCCAATGAGCACTGACGATGTGGGAAATTTGTAGATGAATTATTGTAAATATGTCAAACTGACTTCATGAAATAGACTTCTCAAAATACTCATGACACAATACTTCATCACAACCGCACAATCTCTTCAAGCGGATCAAATGGTGCAATCATGCGAGAGAATCCAACAAGATGTACTTTGATAAAGGCTCACACCCAAGGAGCACAGCAGTTACTAAACCGTTTACGTTAAAATCTACGTGATTTTTGATCTTTTGCCCAGGACTTGGATTCAGTTTCAAAGTGTTTAGTTGACTGAGAAAGGCTACTTCAAACTGATCACAAAGAGACTTCTCAACGGTAGAGTTCCATGGTGGATCATGACTAGCCACCTCGATACCAGCACGTGCCAAACAGCACAGCCTTATGTCGCGCGCCATAGGAGGCCCTCGGTTTCGTCGCGGCACCGAAGGGTACTAATCGTGACACCATCATCGAACGCAACACAATAAGACATCCAATTGCGATCGAAATTAACAGGTTCCAACTAAACATCCAGAAAACATAGAGTTCGACCTTACATCCAAAAAGTCAAGTTATTACAAAGCCTCACTCCAACCCCAGGAGGCACAAAAGACGATCCTAACATCATAGCTACGCGATAACTACTCTAAGCACCGTCCTCAGAGTCGGTGTCAAGGATCTCCCCGCCGTCCTCATCACTAACAGGCTCTAACTCCTCATCTTCTTCTTCTTCTGGTTCGGCATCTTGGGGTCCGTTGACCTCCACTTCATCATCATTTTCAGCCATAATGATTTCCGAACCCATGTCCTCATCGACGTTGTTGTTTCGAGGCAGCAGGGGATTAAGCTCGTTGTTCAGGCGGTGCACTTCTTCATGAAGATTATCATTGTATTCTTCAGCATTCTCCAACTGTTGCTCGAGCTCAAACTGACGAGCTCTCAGAACGTTCTCCTCGTGCCAGGCTTCATCCCTCTGGTTCATGACACGGACCAGCATGCGTTGGCAGTTGCGGTTTGCTACTGTCAATCTCTGGACTGCAAGGGTTTCCTGGTCACGATCACGGATCACTTGCTCCAGTTGCTGACGCACTGCATTCCTGGCAGCAGTCACTTCAGCCAACTCTGCCCTCAGCCTTTCCACCTCAGTAGGCTCAGGGCGGGGCTCACGTGGAGCGAGCTGGTGTCGCGGTGCCCTGCCTCCAGTGAACTTACGAGCGGTCCTCTTGGTACGTGCCATCTATAGCAACAGATAAGATACGACTTAAAGTGAGGATCATTTAGGGAATACGAAATTTACTTTAGTCGGGAGTACTGAAATTTTTAAGGAGGGAGTAAATGATATGTATGATATAATTAAACATGATGCATGCACGTTCCGTACGCCCTCTCACCTTAGTAGAAACCTAAAGTTCTAACGCTAGGCGGTGGCATACATACGTTCTCTCATATAAGCGAAACTATCGGTCTACTCGTTACGCTGTTAGTGTACCTGCAGAAAACCTCATTTCAGCCCAACAGTTTCCCAATATATGCACACAAGAAAGCAGTAGTTTAAATACTTTCCATATACACATCCCCTGATGTATATACTTCAGTATCAAAGCTACCCGATATAAAGGTTCCCACAATTAAGTGCTTACGTAATTACATGGTTTAAACATGTAAGTATGCAAGTCACCAAAACTACTCTCCCCTAGATCGCCGGTTGGACGATCATGCTCTCACAACTCACACTTACCAGAGCGTCGAGACAATTGATCCATACATTACCACCCAAGTGGATGGCATCCATACAATATCACGCCGTATGGACGACGAAACAAAAACAAACAAGGCCCCCAAGTTAGTCTTTATAATAAGCCACCTAAGAGTCCTTATTTGGGCTAAGGGATGTGATCACTGGCATACCTAAAAATAATTTTTAGTGTTTTAACCCTTTTCATAATCAAATATTTTTGTTTTTAAATACTCGTAAGATGTTTTTAATGTTGAATTATGCTCTGGTACCAGCTGTAACAGAACCGACCAAATTATAAGAGCACAAGTACAAAAACAAGCACCGAAGCGCTCAAATTTTCGAACTTGAGCCCATATAATCCCGGTAGTCAATCGAAACCACGAAGGATTTCAAACCAACTCGCTTACAACTAGGATCGCATCATTCAACATACAACATCATACGTTACATTTCACAAGTAGTGCTGAAATAAGTTTACACAAACGGAGTCGCAATTATTACAAACCAAGTTTATAAAGTAGCGGAAGCAAACGCACACCAGTTGTTTAACTACTGCCAGTCTTGATGATCAACAACCCGCAAAAGCATGAGGAAAGTACATAAAAGATGATCACGCCCAAGTGATCTAGTCTTCTTCACCCGCAGGGTGGAGACAAGTTTTGCAGAAGCCTTGATAGAGCATATCATCTGCAACAGGAGGGAATAAACCCTGAGTACTAGAATGTACTCAGCTAGACTTACCCGTCGAAAACCAGAAATAAGGTGACACCAAGGATTATGCAAGGCTTACACAAGAGGCTAGCTGACATCACATTTTTGCATAAAGGCATAAGTAATTGAGACTCTTATAACCTGTACTAGCAGTTATTTTTAGCATTTACATGTCATCTATCTTAGCACCTGTACTAAACATGCACTTGATTATAATCAAACAATTATCAACATTATATCCAGAGCAGGTATGAATTGTGGCAATATTGTATCATTCCCTTAACCACCGGTTCATTTAATGAGATCTACGTTGCCGCTGCTCAAGTCAAGTGCTCACTAACCGGGAGGGACGGTGATTCGAATCGAATTCCTATCTAGCTGGAGGGGTATTTCTAACACTCACCGAGTCACGCCTGGCGAAGGCTGCTCAGGTCATCTTTTGTACAGTTCAGGAATCGCGGGCCCGAATAATGTCGCGTCCCCAAGGGCGACACTCTGCCAGGTGATAGGGACTCTAACCCCCCCTTGGTCTCACGCCAATGTCCCCAAGCACATCCTTTCTCTCCTCCAAGATGCAACCTACCATTCGATTCCCGGCCTGAACCATACTACTCGACTTCGCGGTCGGAACGGCTTATCCGGCCAACTAAGTGTTAGACTGCGTTCAACATGACTCAAGGACGTACAGCGAATCGGTCCTTAAATGACTCAGACGGGCATAGCTCCACACCCAAGACGTGAAGTGTCTTGCGGCTGTACTATCGAACTCCCGCCCGGTCTCAATTTCATTTTAAGGCATGGTTCCATCCACGATAGCCATAAAGCCACTCGTGACTCCTTTCTACATCTCGCGGATGACCAGAAATCACCCGACTTCTACCGAACTAAGCAGGGCTAAGCATTGACACGTGCCTAAACCTAATATAGGATTAAGTACGATATCTGGACAAGGACAGGTATAATACAACAAGTGTTTTCATATAACTCCTATAACTTAATGCAGTAAACAATTAAAAGTACTCAAGATTAATTTATAAAACAGTAGGTTCAGCATGCACCGGGGCTTGCCTTTCAGAAAGGTCGAGGGCCGGTGGTCAGGGCACTCGGGCAAGTCTTCAGCGGCGTCTCCTTCGCCGACTGGTTCCGCTGGTTCCTCTGGCTGGTCCTGGACTTCCTCCGGAATCACAGGCTCGAATTCGAGGAGAGTGACCCCCTCCGGTACACCTATTGCATGAATGCACAATAAATATCATGAATGCATAAATGGGTGCAACATGCTCGGAATGAAATGCATTTCAGAAATAAAATACTCTATTCAAGTTATTTTATTAGTACGTGCAAATCTCTTCTCCGGTAGAGAAGTACTTACCTAATCTACCCAACCTAAGATATAGTTGTTCCTCTTCGGTTAAGGCCCTAACGCCTAATAAACACAAGAGTAACATTATTTAGGTTACCACAGTAAGTTATTCTGGACAGCAGCTCAAAGATTCTAACATAACTGAGGATTCCTAACTCCAAAAGATATGATTTAAGACAATCTGGAAAGCTTAAGAAATATACCACAAAATGTTTTCAGATCACAACACTAGATTCCAAAGTTTACCTAATCGAAATTCCAAAGTTCCAGAATCTGTTCTCTCTAAACAGAGAGCAGTCAATTCTGGACTGGCACTTCAAACAGCAATAACTCCCAAACTACTAATCCAAATGCTCCCAAATTTTGACACAAGCTCATTTACAAATTTTACTACAACTTTGGTAATTACAAGTTTTCCAGAAACCACCTTTATCCAAGGTCAAACCTAGAAATACTATCAGCTGTCCAGAAAACCTAAAATTACAAAGATTAAATATTTATTGATGTGGCAAACATTCTCTAAGACCAAACTAATACTACTACAAGTTCACAAATGTCACAAAAACACCATAAAGTAAGGTGTGACCACCTAGAATATTTATTTAGACCCATTTCTCAATTTACTTAAGTAATTAAGTGGAATTTCAAACATATATGTAAACTGCTCCTAAAATTCTACAAAAATTACAGGAGACTCTCTGAGCCAAAAAGAGGATACTGTAAAAATTTGAACTCAATTTATTTACAGGAACTCTCTGAACAAAATTTACAAGCCCAAAAGGCTGATTTTTGTATAAATAACAAAGCATAATAAAAAGTGTCAAACAACAGATTTCTTAATTTTCTTGGACAGTCTAGGGTACCAAGACATTCTCCAAAAAGTTATATGAACATTGCACATGTAGAAAAATTACTAAAATTCATTTAATTATTTCCTAGAATAACAAGATAACATTATAACTTGAAAAGTACTTAAGCACTATTGTCCAAATTTTTACCAAAGCTAGAGCAAGTATAAATTAGCCTACTCACCAAATTTCATAATTTTTGGAACACTGAAACTCAAGATATAATTTAAACAAGTTTGCATGTGATTTAAAATACATTTCAAAGACCGATTTAAATATCCCAGAAAACAAACATCACATAATAAATTCATATTTTTCTAAAATACTACACACCCTGTAGATCCCAACAAAATTTATCTCATGATTTTTGAGCAAGTAACACCCTAGATCTACATTTTCTAAACATTATCTAAAACTGTGACAGAATAAAAGGAAATGAAATAAATCGGATTTGTTACTGGGCCGGCCCGAGAAAGATGCGGCCCAAAAACTCGCGGCGTGGCCCGCTCCCGCGCGCGGCCTGCTCGGGCTCCCGCCCGCGCGCGTGTGACTGACCAGGTGGCCCCACTTGTCAGCGAGAGAGAGGCGGAGTGGAGGAGCTGCGGTCGCCGGAGCTCACCGTCGGTGAGCCGACCGGTGAAGCTGAGCGGACGAGCATGACCACGTCATCGAGCTAAGCCGATTGGTGGCAAGAACAGGACGGAAGAGCCACGGGAAGGTGCTCGCCGTCGGGCATGGCGGACCACCGGCACGGTGGTGGCGAAATCTCGCCGCCGGTGAGCCTGACATCCCAACCTTAACCCTCGATGAGCATTCCCAATCTACCTCGACCCTAACGCACCTACAAGCAGGCGACATAGACGCCCCGAGACCCCTGACCACGGAGAGCCGTCGCGCGGAGGAACTCCGGCGAGGTACCGCGACGACGGAAGACGAAAATGCAACCCTACCGAGGCGCGATTGGCAACGTGGAGTGGACGGTGAGGTAGCGAGCTTCAAGGCGGAGTGGTGGACGCATTTTTGTGGACGGCAGTGTGGTGGAGAGAGCGCACGAGCTCGCCGGAGTGGAGGCGGGAGCTGCGCTCGATTGTTCCGCCTGGTGGAGAAGAGAATGAAAGGGAGAGGGAGGTGTGGCGCGAGTGAGGCAGAGGCCGTCGTCGTGGCGGCCTTGAAGGCTTGGTGACCTGACGGGTGGGACCGCGGCCGGCGTACGGCTGCCACCGCACGGCCACGTGTCGGCGTTGCCCTGCCGTCGGTCGGCCACCGACTGAAGAACGGCCGACTGAATCGACGAGGCCGAAACGGTGACTGACAGAGCAACTTTGTCGATGATTATCTCCTAAACCAGCTCGAGTTAGTCGAAGATGATTACACCAATCTTGTAGAGCTACATGAGGGCTACAAGTTTGTCAATTGAAGTTTGGACTGGTTCGGCCTGGATTTGAAACCACAGAGCTCCAAAGTGGTGTAATTGGAAACTGAAACGTGTTTTCAGTCAGTGAACCCGACTGAAACCCTATTTTCAAGACACCACATCTCCTAAACCATTTAGAACTAGGTGATGGTGATATTGACAATGTTGTAGAGCTATGTATGGACAACAACTTTGTCAATTGGCTCAAAGACTGGTTTGGCCTAGTTTGTGAGTTACAAGTTACTAAAGTGAGGTACAGTGAAACGGTTTTCAGCTCCACACTTAGCTAAATTTGCTAAGTCCCAAATCAGCCCCTAATACTGACTTGTGGGCTATTTTTGAGCATGTTCTGATCATTTTCATGAGATGGCCATATTAGAACTTTTGTTCCTTATGAAATTCTCCACAACTTTGCTTAAGGTTGCTCCTCCATGCAAGATCTCTAAACTAGACTTTTTAATTGGTCAAACCAGATCACTCTAGGGCTCCAAACTTGGTCAACAACATTTGGAAGGGCAATTTGGTAATTTTGGTCAACATGAACATTGCTCCACTACTTACCCTAAATGTAATTAAGGTGTTATAAGACTTAATTAGCCACTCTACACATTGGTTGCACAAAATTTCTAATGTCACATACTTTGAAACAAGCAAAATAACAATTCCACCAAAATGTTGCAAGCTCATGTTGCACATGTTGCATGAGTGTGTTGCATAACATTTGCTAATTATGTTACACTAAAGTGGTTGACATGTCTCACAAAGGAAATTGCACATAAGGTACTTATGTTTTGCACACTACCCACTTCTTACTTTACATGAAATATAAACATATGTGGCAATGTTTCCAAAGCATGTTTTACATAATATAAGCTGATGCATGAAATGAATGATGCTTGCTTATGCTTATGCAAATGCAATGCAATTAAGGAGCTAAACACCTGGGGTGTTACAGGTTGGTTCTGTCTGTCCCCTTTTTTTGTAGATTTGCTATGTATTATTCTTGGTTTTTTTTTGGCATTTGGAATGGTAGTGGATATTTTCTGTGATTTAGATGGGGCATTGGAATTTGGAATGAGAGTGGTTATTTCTTATTTTTGTTCTTTTTTGTGTCTTGTGAGTGGTCAGGTTTGCTGGGTCTGATTTCAAGTTTGATGGTCAGCAATACCACTGCTGTTAGCGAAACATATTAATCTGTAAATTTCAAGTTTTAACAGACGTGTAGGCTGACTATATTTTCACTAACTGAAAAGTTCTGTTCTATGCCCAATGTGATAGCTATATAACTCTCCTCCGTGGAATGACATGTGAATGCATCTGTTTTGATGTTTTATGCTTGGGATACACCTGAATCATGTATATGGTAGCTTTTTAAGTGATGTGCAGCCCAATGAAGGTTGTTTTGCACTGTTGTCGACGTGTTGTAGCATAGCAGCTTGGATGCTCCTCCTTGCTTGTTGTTTGCTTTTTTTTGAATTGATTGAGCATAGCTTGGGTTGTTTTTCTTTTTTTTTTGTTCATGTCTGAATTTAAATATGCAATTATGATTTGTATGTTGTTGGCTCAGTTACAGTGATCTGATAGAAGCTAGTAGGTTCTTGTTAATGGATTTGTAGTCTGTAGCATTTTTCCGTGTGCCCCCCTATGTGAAAATTGATATGGATGAATGGGTATTTCCTATTCGTCGCAATGCTTTCTAATTTATAGCAATAGTGCATGTCATCATTACTTACTCTGTTTAGTTACTTTCTTGAGTGACTGAAACCTTTTTTAGATATGTCTGTTGAAAATATGATTAGTCAGTCTGAAAATCTTTTTGTGAACTGTTTTTTTGCTTGTTCTAATTTGTCTTCACATAATTTTTTCACACTGCTTCACATTATTTCAAAATGAATGAGTGCAACTACTGCTTGTATCAGTGTTATTAATTTGTGATATCTGAATATAATTACACTGCTATCTTTAACTGAATTTTTTTACATAGATATTTTGGTGTTAGCTTTGTATGTAATATCAGTACTAGCAGTCATTGAGCTCCTCTGGTTTTGTTCATGCTATTTTTGGTGTACGTACGTCTAGTTTTTGACAACGGAAAACAAATTGGGTGCAGTTAAAAACTATGACTAGGATGAGTTTGTGATGTCCTGCGTGAATCTTTTTTTAGAGTTGATATTGGAAAGTATATCAGGCTTTTCAGTTGGCAATTCAATAAGATAGCTTACTCATTTGTCAATTTCTTACGTTTTATTAAAGAATAGTTTTGCTGTTTTTTTGGTTAGCTGTTTTCCTAGACAGGTGGAGTGGCAATGGCGAGTCTCCCATCTGATGGTCTTGATGATTTGTTGTTTCACATGTATAAGGAGTTTTGTATATGTTTTTTTTGTTTGCTTTTGTTGCTGCATTATATATTTTTTTCTCTCATTTGTATTGCTATGGCAGGTTTTGAAGCACCTAGTAAGTATGATGCCACCTGATATGTTGAGGACCTTGCACAGGATCAATGTGAGTTAGCAAGTTATTCTTTCTGAGAAATATGGATGCTTTTTTGTAAATGGCTTTTTTCTACCTGCCCTGGCTGAATGTTTTCTGTGGTATATCTATATGCTTTTTGAACCTATTCATTCATACTTTTAGCACTATATGTTTTTATTTTTTCTAGGATGGTGGTCCCAGTACTTCTGATCTTGGTGACTGCAAGTTGAGGCTGGAGTCATTTTTAGCTTCTTTTGTGGCTAGAGAGGTTTGTTTTTGCCTCTCTTTTTTTTAAAAAAATGTTTAGTTTTTTTTGTCATGATTTAATTCTTTTTTTACGTAGGATGTTCATACATCTGCAGATTCAGAGGTTTCTCTTGGTGGTGTGAATTCAAGGTTGGAATCTATCTTTTGGATCTGTTTTGAGTAAGGAGGCGTGTACCTTTTTCATGAATGCTTTTATTCGGTTATGCTTTTGTGTCTTTTACTTAGGTTGGTCGTTTTTCCTACTAATTGATGATGTCTCAGTTAACCACTTAATATGTTTTTCTGTTTTAATCATCTGTCTGTCCATATCAATTGTCTCTTCCAAGTATGCAAATCCTGGCATTCTTTTGTCTTGACTGTTGACATTGCTCGTCTCTTCCAAGTATATAAATGCTGATATTCTTTGTCTATGTACATATGATTGTCTCTTCCAAGTATGAAGTGTTAGTATTTGTTGCCATGTGATTGTGTTACTAAAACATTCAGCTATCTGAGGAGCACACAACAGGAATTCCTCTGTATTTTTTTACAGTCACTTCCTTGATAATTGTATCATCTTTTTGTGTGTGACCATACTTTCTGAATATCTGTTCTGCCTGTTTGATTGTTGCTTTTTTCGTATTTAAACTTTTTAGCTCTATGCAGCCTAACACTCCAGTTAAAGAAAATTGTAAGACAAACTCTTTGTTTCATAGCTTATACATCTCCCTTAGATGCAATTCGCATGTGATTCACTACTATTGCAAGCTTGTTGTTCCCACATTATTTTTTGTCCATATAAGTGATCATACCATGATTGGAAGTTGTGAGTGACAAGGACATGTATTTGTGGGCCTTTTTGGTCTTTCTTTTTTTTTTGTCTCTGTGGCTGTGGGTGCGTGCAGGTGTCTGTGGTTTTTTTATGAGCTTTATTTTGGGCTATTTGTGGGCTTTTGTTTATGTTTTTTTCTGGCTGTGACAAGTTTTGTGTGTGTTTCTTTTTCTTTCTCTCTGTGTGTTTTCTTTGTTTCTTCTTTTTGGCGTGTGTCCATGTGTGTGCCTGTCTCTCTCTGTCTTTGAGTGTTTGTGTGTCTCTCTACGTGTGGGTGTGGGTGTGGGTGTGGTTGTGGTTGTTGTGAGTGTGAGTGTGAGTGTGATTTTGTTTATGTGGTGAGCCTTTTTTTGTCATTTGTTTTATGGATTATTTTTTTGTGGGCCTTTTTTGTCCTTTGTATTTTTCTGCAATTTGCCTTTTGAGTTTGCCTTTTTATGTGTGTGTCTCTCTCTATCTCTATGTCTGTCAGTGTCTATGTGTGTCTATCTCTTTTTTTTTTGCTTTTTGTAGTTGCTGCTCCCTTTTTTCTGCTTTTTAGAGTTTTTTCCTGCTGCTACTGATGCTTACTGCTGATGCCTGCTGCTACTGATGCTTGCTGGTGCCTGTGTCTCTCTCTGTGTGTGTGGTTGTGGTTACTACCTTTTTTGCTTTTTTTGAGCTGCTGCTCCCTTTTTTCTGCTTTTTGGAGTTGTTTCTACTGATGCTTACTGCTGATGTCTGCTGCTACGGATGCTTTGTTGGTGCTTGTGTCTCTCTCTGTGTGTGTGGTTGTGTCTCTCTCTATCTTGCTGGTGCCTGTGTCTCTCTGTGTGTGTGTGGTTGTGTCTCTCTCTATCTCTGGGTGTTGAGTTTTAGATTTGTTGATTATTTTTTTTCTTTTGCCTTTAGCTGTAATTTTCAGAGTTTTGTTTTGTATATTTTAGTTGAGCTTTCTTTATATTTTTAGCTGCTCTTTGATTTTTTTTATATTTGACTTGTTTGTTGAATTGACTTTTTTTAGTTTTTTTGTTCATAGGTTTTTTATTAGCTGCACTCGTGTTATCTGATGTGTGAGCGTTTTGGGTGTGTGTTTGTTCTCTCTGTGTGTGTGTGTTTCTGTCTCTGTCTGGTGTTGAGATTGTTTTTTCTTTTGCATTTGATTTTGTGTAGTTGTTTTTGGAATGTATATGTCTCTGTGTGTTTGCCTTTCTTTCTCTCCCTCTGTTCGTCTGTGTCTCTGTTTGTGTTTTTCTGTGTGTGTGGGTGTGTGGGACTGTGGGTGGGTTTGTGCTTGCTTTGGTGAGAGTGTGAGTGTGTCTGTGTGTTTTTTTTGTGCATCTCTCTTTGTGTGATTCTGTGTTTTTGTCTTCGTCTGATTGATTTATGCTTTTGATGAAATGCAGATTACCATGCCTCCTGAGGCCCTTGGGATTACCCGCAAGTTCATGAATAAGCCACTGAGATTCTGAGAATCCTCATGAAGAGAGAGATGATCTGACCATTGCCATCAGTAAGTATGTCGAAATTGCACTCAGGCTCGGTAGCTTGTTTGCAACTAGAGATTTTTATTTGATCAAGTGTTCTCCCCTCATTTTTAGATTACTACTAGCTGATTTGACATATCTGAGGATGGATTTGTATGCTTCTTTTTTTGACTCTTTCTATTCACTGATGAAAATCTGCTCATATTGATTTTTTTTCTTTTTTAACTCTGTACTTGGTCAACACATAACGCAGGTCACCCTGCTGACTGAAAGTGGAGGCACCAAGGAGGATCTTTTTTTTAGCGCCCTATTGATGAAAATTGCTTACCCAGGTTAGAGCTCTGTACATTTTTGTATGCTAACTGTGTGTATGTGTGTGAGTGGGGCTGTGTCTGTTTTTTTTGTTTTGTTTGATTTTTGTAGGCAGCTCTTTATGATTATATCTGCATTTGACATCATAATCATAATATCTCAAAATGCTATCCTCTCCTTTTGTTGCAGTGATTTAGTTGTCGCATCACCAGTTGAAGACTATTTCATACACATCGATGATCTTCCAGAAAGTGAGAAGGTCTGTTGATAGCTCGTCCAAATTTCTATGATTCTAATCTGAAAAGAACCCCAGTAGTTTGTAAACCTGAATTGCACTGTGATCTAGGAGGAAGCAGAGAAGGTAACGGGGCCATTCCTAGATGCTTTAGGTGAAGACTACTTAGTTCCTTGTGAGGATAGTCTGTGGTTCAGTTTTAGTTTTTCTTTTTTTTTCTTTAGTTTTAGTCACTGAGCACTAGTTTTTTTTGGTAATTGTAATGTAGTAATGTGATTCATCCCTGCAATGTTCATTGTTTTAGATATCAGTTTTTTAGTTTTTCAATTTTCAGCCTAGAATATTTAATTTATTGTTTGCATGTTTTTTTGGCTAGTAGCATTCTGTGGTTCAGTTTTAGTATTTTTTTTTTCTTCAGTTTCAGTCAGTCGCTGATACTGCCTTTCGGCTTCCTGTTTTCTCTCTGTTTAGTGAACGCTGATTGCAGCAGTGAAGCAATTCAGTCTTCGGTCATCCTGGGCTTCAACAGTTTGGGCAGGAGAGCTCCTGCCTGTCTGTAACAGCAGCAAGCTAACAATTGACAGGTTGGAGCGAGACGTCACTTGCAACATTTTTTTTGCTGTTAATGGATGTTGGGTTTGGGAACCCGTTATGGGATGTTGATCTATTTATGTTTTAGATGACAGATTTCTCAATGTTTTATCTGTCAGTTTTTTTTGTGAGCTGTCATCTATTCATTGGACAAAAATCTGACAGATTTTATCAACAAAAATCTGTCAACAGATAGCTAGTCAGTCCCTACTTTTATTTCTTAATTTATTTTTTTGACTAGGTAAATGCTTGTGCGTTGCAACGGAAAAAAAACAATGTCGTGATAATTTGAGTATTAATGTGTGTTGTATTGTTACCGTCTCAGTGCTGAAGAGAAGACGGTTGACAACGCATGATTGCCAAGTGTTTGTCGGCTACATCTTCATACGGTAACCGAGCTATGGTGCACTAACAAAAGCTGTAGTAAACAAGTACTCAACTCCAGGTCCCAACAGGATAAAACTGAATCAAAAGAGTATATTATATGGGTTTGATTGCTTGAGCCGGATGTTGTTCCATCAAATCAGGCATCGAGTACAAATCAGGCATCGAGTAAAGGGAAACCAATCATTTTTTTTGCAGATAAGCATCAACTAATACCACTTTCTTAAGGAGGGCTCATAACTTCAAATGAGGCATGGTTGATTATCCACGGAGAGCTCAGAACACATATTGATGTTTAATCTGTTAATGACTTCAGTCGTCTAGAAATCAAAAGTAATTTTGTTGTCATCATAGTACATCAGAAATAGGTTACTACATCCAAAACTCAGGCGACGTTTTCTGTCGGTCATCACCCTTTCTTCTTCCTCCCGTCTGCAGCAACAGTATCGCTTCATTTTAGCAGATCGTGCCCACCTACCGTCGACCAACCTCTGTCCATGACTCCCCGCCCTTATCTGACCCAACCGCCATCTTTGTCCGCCCGCAGTTGGTGGCGTCGCCGACATCTCGCCGCTTCTCCCCCGCTCCTGCCTCCTTCGCCTGGGCGGCCTGCTACCCAACGACTTTCCTCTAAGGTTGTCGGCAACGAAAAACGGCAATGGCAACCCTCTCCCCGAACTTGACACTAGAAATGCCTCCAAGATTTCAGGTGACTGAAGTCTAGGAGATGTGTATCTTAAAATTTGAAGCAATAAAAAAACACTGTAGGAATTTGACAATCAGCGGTGAATGTAGAATCGCTCCAACTGTTTCCTCCCTGACACCATGTCTGCACCACGATCTGCATAGGAAAAATGAAAAGCTCTAAGCTAGAAATCAACTTTGCCCTTAACTGGAGAAGGAGAAGAACAAATCTGCAAGAAAAATAAATGAATGTGACGACCATTGGGATTCTAAAAAGGGATGTTTAGTTGTAGAGGCCACACCATCCATGGAGGCAATTGTCTGAGGGGCACTATATCCAGGCTGCAAGCACGCTGGCATCAGATCGCCCTCATCATGACGGCCGTGGAGACGGACTTCTCGACAATGAAGAGCGTCCTGAAGATTCACCTGAGCAGCACCAATGTTCCAGTTCCTGCGCTGCGCTGGCAGCGCTGACTGCGCTGGCACACACAATATAATGGCCATGCTATTGTCCTCAAAAGAAAACAATGCAAATCATATGCACAGAGCATGATCAAATACAGGGTTCTGTTCAACAAATATCAACAAAATTTAGCCTCCTAGGTTCTTTCCTGCAAAGTACAAACAATGAATCAGAAAACATAAGTGTAGCAACCAACGACGTAACCATAAGATTTACTCCATAATAGGTAGAAATTCACAAGGAGCCAGGTAGATCACAAAAATATCTTGTTCTCTGATACATGATCACAGAAGCAACCTCCTATGTGGAGGATAACAAAAATTGAACATGACATGATCTCAGAGAAGAACAAAAAAACAGCATGCTGACAGCAGTAGCATACTCAGATATGATCACAACAGCAGTATGCTCATAGGTAGAAATAATAGAGCTTGATAATGATGTTGAGATCTCAATATGTCATTTTGTTATTTCTTTGGTACAAAGGAGATCAAACATAAATAAAATTAACATTCAAAAGTTGGATTGACCTTTCTTTCGCTTTTGGCCTGAAAGCATCTAGGCCCCGGTATTAGTTTCGGCAATTGATGACAACACATTATTACCATGACTAACGTGTGTTTTGCAGAAACGTTGATAAGTTAGGTCATGGAGTTGATAACTGCTTTGGGCACTATGGTATTCATGTCCCTTGATGAAAATCGTTTCGGTTTTCAAAGGATCAACGACAAGATTAAGGACGGTTAGTTTCGGATGTCAAGGTGTTGAGTTACATCCGGAATAGTCGTTAGGATCTTTGTTTCTTTCTTTAACCGTACTATAAAGGGGGCATGAGTGAGTAGCTTGACCTAGGTGAGTCTTTTGTTTAGGTGTGATGCACACTTGTCAAACTTAGCACTAGGTAGCTCTGGTAAAGCTCTAAGTTCAGTTGGAAGCAACTTGGTTCAAGTTACGTCACGTTTCTAAGTCGTTTGAGCAGTTTACCCTTGACTGGACGTGGTGTTTGTCATGACCGGACGCGTCCGGTCAGTACTAACAAGTCACTGCGTCGTTAACTGATTGACCGGACGCGGTCCCTGAGAGGACCGGACGCGGTGGTCAGTCTGACACGTGTTTCAGAGGGTAAAAGTGTAATCGGGCGCGACTGTGAAGTAATCGGACGCGTCCGGTCACGTTCCAGTAAGGTCCTTAGCTCACCTGACGCGTTCGGTCATCTATGATCGGACGCGGTCGAGCGTCAGGTCATTTTTCCAGTAAGGTTCTTGCATGATCGGACGTGTCCGGTCATCCCTGACCGGCGTGTCCGATCACTCAGCGCTAACTTTCGGTTTTCGACCGTTACACTCGACCGGCGCATCCGGTCACGTCAACCAGCGCGTCCGGTCAGTACGAGTTTTGCTGATTTGGCAGGTAACGGTTGGATTTGTCTGAGGGGTGTATAAATACATCCCTTCCACCTCTTTTAGAGGTCTCTTGCTCATTTATTCAGCTGAGAAACACCTTTGGAGTGCAAGGGAGTGCAAGAGCCCTAGTGAGGATAGTGATTTGAGAATCAAAGTTTGAGATTCCTCACTAGTGACAAGAGTGTAGCAAGTGTGCATCCATCTTCTCATTAGGCTTGTTGTGGTCAAGTGAGAGTTCTAGCTTGTTACTCTTGGTGATCGCCATCACCTAGACGGTTTGGTGGTGATTGGGAGTTTGGTGATCATCCAACGAGCTTGTGGGTGACCCAACTCATGTTGTGAGCGGTTTTGGGTGATTCGTCGTGACGGAGTGTCGAAGAATCAACCCGTAGAGAGCACTTGATCCTTGCACGGATCAAGGGGGAGCTACACCCTTGCGCGGGTGCTCCAACGAGGACTAGTGGGGAGTGGCGACTCTCCGATACCTCAGGAAAACATCGCCGTGTTCCTTACCCTTACTTTCAAGCATTTACTTTCATGCATTACTTTCATTGCTTGATTACTTTCCTAGAATTACCTTGCTAGACTAGGATTGGAACTTAGGGTGCAAAACTTTTATCGGTAGAATCATAAGGAACACAAGTAGGCACTAGGGGTGAAGTTTGGTTTATAGGATTTAATTCTTGCAATTAATTTTTAGAAAAGCCCAATTCACCCCCCTCTTGGGCATCTTGATACTTTCAATTGGTATCGGAGCCGTGTTGCTCTTTATTTAGGCTTCACCGCCTAGAGCAAGATGTCTAATGGGGAAGGACCACCTCCTACTTTTGAGGGAGACGATTTTCCATATTGGAAAATTCGTATGGATGCGTACCTCGAAGCCATAGATGTTGGGTGCCTTAGATCCACGACCGAAGGGCTTCCCCCCTATTAGGGATCCCGTCAACCCAAGTGGTGACGAGAAGAAGTACGACCGGTGGAATGCAAAGGCAAAAAATGCACTCTATCGAGGCCTAGGCAAGGATATCTTCAATCGTGTGCGTAATGCCAAAACGCTCACGAATTGTGGGAAAACCTTTGTGCTCTCCATGAGGGAACTAAGAGTGAGCGTGAGGAACGCTATCATATTGCTTTAAAGAAAATTAATTCTTTTGAGATACTTCCCAAAGAAAGTGCTAATGAAATATACACTCGATTGAATGTTCTTGTAGAAGATCTCAATGCTCTTGGACTCACTCAAATGAGTCAATCGGATGTTGCAAGGAGGATCTTAAGTGTTCTTCCCATTGAGAAGTATGAACACATTGTCACCGTACTTCACCAAAGTGATCTCTCTGCCGCAACACCGACACAAGTATTAGGAAAGATCAATGCTCATGAGATGTACATGCATATCACTCCGGAAGAGGGCTCATCATCTTTCAAGAAGAAAGACTTGGCCTTCAAAGCTAGCCATGAAAAGAAAAAGAAGAAGGGCCAAGCCATGATGGTGCAACAAAGCTCAAGTGAAAGTGATATTGATGATGCATCACTTGCACTCATGGTGAGAAAGACCACCAAGATGCTAAAGAAGCTCAACAAGAGTGGCATCAAGTTCGATGGCAAGAAGAAGAAATTCTTCACAAGTAGCAAAAGGAAGCCAATATCTGAAATGGATTGCTTCAATTGTGGTGAACTTGGCCACTTAGCTCATCAATGCCCGAAGCCTCCAAAAGATAAGTATAAAAATAAGTATAAGGGCAAGAAAGATGATTCAAGTGATGAAGAAGATGAGAAAAAGAAGAACAAGCCATACAAAAAGAAAGATAGCAAGAGAAGAGAGTTTTACAAGAAGAAGAAGGGAGGCAAAGCTTACATTATTGGTGATTGGCTCATCGACATTGAGTCATCATGTGAGTCCTCTGGCGATGAGAGCAACGATGAGAAAGAGAAGGTCACCGCATTTGTGATTGGGCTATCATCATCTTCGCCGACATCTTCATCACCACCTTCACCGCCACCTTCACCATCATCGTCTACTTCTCACCTATGCCTTATAGTCAAGGGTGAACGAAAGGTACAAAACAATGAGAGTGATGATGATGATAGTGATAGTGATGATGAATATGGTGCACCTTCTTATGATGAACTTGTAAAATTGTTGAACAAATATTCTAAGATCATAAGAAGAACTAGAAATGAAAATGATGAGCTTCAAAATGAAAATGAGTCACTCTCATCTAAGCTTAAAAATGCACAAAAGACTAGTAAAGAGCTCAAAGATCAAAATGAAATTATGTCTTCTACTCTCAAGGAGCTTAAAACTTCTAACAAAAAGCTTAGAGATGAACATGATAAACTTGAGAGGAAGCATGATGAGCTTAACACTAGGCACAACTTGTTAAAAGACAAATATACTATATTGAAAATTGATTATGATAGTCTTATTGTTGCTAATGAGCTTGCTCTTGAGACACATGATGCTACTAACTAAGTTGTTAAGATTGATATAGGTACATCATGTGATGATTTGATTATTGAGAACTTTGAGCAAGGCTCTAGTGGCAAAGGCAAGAGTGTGGTTGAGTGCGACAACCATGATGAGTATGTCAAGCTCAAGAGTGAAAATAAGATGCTTAAGAATGAGAACAAGAAGTTGATGGCTCTTGAAAAGCAAACATCAAATGAGTCACTTATTGAAGAGAACAAAAAGCTCAAGCAAGAAAAAGAGCATCTCAAGACCGGCCTAAGCAAGTTCACAAGAGGCCAATATTTGCAAAGTGAGCTACTCATGAACACCGTCATGAAGATAGATAGAAGTGGCATTGGTTACTTAGCAAATCAAGAGAAGAAGGCCAAAACTCAACAACAACTAAGCAAGTCAAAGCCCAAGCCAAAGAGATGTGTTGAGTGTGGACAAGAAGGCTATTTTGCTCATGAGTGCAAAACTCCACCACCACAACCCTTGCCCAAGCATGCTAGACCCTTTGCCTTCAATGCTCATTACATGCTTAGAAAAGATTCAAGTGGAAAGATGAAAGTCATGTTCTTGGGTCCCCCTAACAAAAATAGGCCAAAGAAAATATGGGTTGCCAAGTCACTAGTTAAGAAAGTCAAGGGTCCCTCTCAAGTTTGGGTCCCTAAATAAAAGGCTTGATCTCTTGTGTGTAGGTGAACTACAAGACCGGTGGATCTCATTGGGTGATTGATAGTGGTTGCACTCAACATATGACCGGTGACCCTCGTATGTTCACCTCACTTGAAGAGAATGGGGTATGTCAAGAGAAGATCACATTTGGGGACAATTCAAAGAGCAAAGTCAAGGGTATAGGCAAGATTGCAATATCAAATGATTACTCTCTCTCAAATGTGCTCTATGTTGCTTCATTGAGTTTCAACTTACTATCCGTTGGGCAACTTTGTGACCTTGGCTACCAATGCTTGTTCACTCCAAATGAAGTGGTAGTTACAAAGATAGATGACAAGCAAATAATTTTCAAAGGCTTTAGATACAACAATCTCTATCTTGTTGACTTCACCTCTGAAGATGCAAACTTGATGACATGTTTGTTCACCAAAACTACACTTAGATGGCTTTGGCATAGGAGGCTTGCTCATGTTGGAATGAACACTCTCAACAAGCTATTGAAGAAAGAATTAGTGAGAGGTTTGAAGGATGTAAAGTTTGAGAAAGACAAACCTTGTAGTGCATGTCAAGCCGGCAAACAAGTTACAAATACTCATCCAACCAAAGCTTACATGTCAACATCAAGAGTGTTAGAACTTCTACACATAGATTTATTTGGTCCTACAACTTACAAGAGCTTGGGTGGAAATCTCTATTGCCTAGTGATTGTGGATGACTACTCAAGATACACTTAGACTTTCTTCCTTCATGACAAATCCAAAGTGGCAAATTGCTTCAAGAAGTTTGCAAAGAGAGCTCAAAATGAATTTGAAGTCAAGATAAAGAAGATTAGAAGTGATAATAGCAAAGAGTTTGACAACACAAACATTGAAGCTTATTGTGATGAAATTGGAATCAAGCATTAAGTTTCATCAACCTACACTCCTCAACAAAATGGTGTAGTTGAGAGAAAGAACCGTACTTTGATCACTCTTGCAAGAACAATGCTAGATGAGTACACCACACCGGAGAAATTGTGGGCCTAGGCAATCAACACCGCATGCTATGCTTCAAATCGCCTCTTCCTATAAAAGTTTCTTGGCAAGACCCCCTATGAGTTGCTAAATGGGAAAAAGCCGGACGTCTCATTCTTCCGGGTGTTTGGTTACAAATGCTACATCTACAAGAAGCATCAACACCTAGGGAAGTTTCAAAGATGTTGTGATATTGATTTTCTTGTTGGTTAAGCATATAGAGTATTTAACCATGCCACCGGTTTGGTTGAAGAAACATATAATGTGGAATTTGATGAATCTAACGGCTCCCAAGGAGCAATTGAGAATTGTGATGATGTAGGTGATGAACCATTGAGAGAGGCAATGAAGAACATGTCGGTGGGAGACATCAAGCCTAAAGATGATGAAGACGATGTACAAATTGTCAATCCACCATCTTCATCACATGTGCCTCAAGATGATGACAAGAATGAGAGAGTTAAAAATGAAGATACTCATGTCTCTCATCTACAAGCGAGGCACAAGCTCAAGATGTTGATGCTCCCCATCTCTCTCCTCAAGTGGTTGATAGAAGAAACTCACCTCTACTTCAAGCACATCCACAAGATCTCATCATAGGAAGTCCTACAAAGGGTGTAATGACTCGATCTCAAAAGCTTACTTCTTTTGTCGAACATCACTCTTTTGTCTCTTGTCTTGAACCTAAGAATGTAGAAGAGGCTCTTTAAGATCTAGATTGGGTGAATGCTATGCATGAAGAATTGAACAACTTCGCCCGCAATAAAGTTTGGACACTTGAAGAGAATCCAAAAGGTGCAAGAGTCATTGGAACCAAGTGGGTGTTCCGCAACAAGCAAGATGATCAAGGTGTAGTAGTGAGGAACAAGGCAAGACTAGTTGCAAAGGGGTTCTCTCAAGTTGAAGGTCTTGATTTTGGAGAGACCTTTGCACCCGTTGCAAGACTTGAAGCCATTCGAATCCTTCTTGCATATGCATCACATCATGAAATGAAACTATATCAAATGGATGCGAAAAGTGTATTTTTAAATGGCTTTATAAATGAACTAGTCTATGTTGAACAACCTCCTGGGTTTGAATACCCTAGATATCCTAATCATGTTTATAGGTTGTCCAAGGCGCTATATGGGCTCAAGCAAGCCCCTAGAGCGTGGTATGAGCGCCTCCGGGACTTCCTCATTGAGAAGGGCTTTACTATTGGGAAGGTTGACACCACACTATTCACCAAGAAGCTTAATGGAGAGATCTTCATTTGTCAAGTCTATGTTGATGATATCATCTTCGGGTCAACAAATGAAGATTATTGCAAAGAATTTGGTGAATTGATGTCGAAGGAGTTCGAGATGTCAATGATTGATGAGCTAACATTCTTCCTTGGTTTTCAAGTCAAGCAAATGAGAGAAGGGATTTTCATCTCTCAAGAAAAGTATACCAAGGATCTTCTCAAAAGATTCAAGATGGAAGAATGTAAGCCAATCAAGACCCCAATGTCATCTAATGGACATCTCGACCTAGATGAGGGAGGTAAACTAATTGATCAAACTCTTTACCGTTCTATGATTGATAGCTTGTTGTACCTTACCGCATCTAGGCCTGATATCATGTTTAGTGTGTGCATGTGTGCTCGCTTTCAAGCGTGCCCTAAAGAACCTCACCTAAGTGTCGTAAAAAGAATTTTAAGATATCTTAAGTACACCCCAAGCATCGGTCTTTGGTACCCCAAAGGAGCCAGATTCCAACTAGTTGGCTATTCCGATTCGGATTATACCGGTTGCAAAATTAATAGAAAAAGCACATTCGGAGGATGCCATTTGCTTGGGAGGTTCTTAGTATCATGGTCATCTAAGAAGTAAAATAGTGTGGCTTTGTCCACCACCGAGGCGGAATACATTGCCGCGGGGGCTTGTTGTGCACAAATCTTATACATAAAATAAACCCTCCTAGACTATGGAGTTATTCTTGAAAAGGTGCCGCTTTTATGTGACAATGAAAGTGCCGTTAAAATTGCTAATAATCCGGTACAACACTCACGCACCAAGCACATTGATATCCGCCACCACTTTCTAAGAGATATGTTGCTAAAAATGATATATCACTAGAAGGTGTAAGAAGTGAAAATCAATTAGCGGATATCTTCACTAAACCTTTAGATGAGGCTACCTTTTGTAGGTTGAGAAGTGAACTAAATATGCTTGATTCTAGTAACTTTAAAAAATGAGCTTGTGTTGTCCCTTGCATTGCATTGTATTATATGTCATGTTTAATACCCCGCAATGCATCTAGAACTTGTCTAACACGGTTACGATAACCCTCCTTTGGAGGAGTGAAGAAGCCTAACCGTGGATCAAACTTGACAAGCAACCTAGTCTTCCTTTCTCGCTTTGCATTGCATATGCATGGTTGTTGCTTTGTCGTTTCTTTTTGGTTTAGGTTTGAGTAACCTCTGTGTTTGTCCATGAATAGAGAGAGCATTTGAAGCTCCCAAGGGTTCACAAACTCTATTGCATGGCCATACGTTGCTCCTCGAGTGTTTATTGCTTATTTTCTTAAAAATAATACTAGCCTAAGGCAAAATACTTTGAAAATTTTGAGGGTTTGAGTGAGGTCACTCATATCAGGTTCCAATTGGTGTTTATTTGAGTCTCTTTGTTTTGGAACTTGATTGGGAGAAGTCGCGTCGAAAATCAGATTGAAAAAAGGCGTTAAACAGCGACCGGACGCTGGACCGGACGCTGCATCGGACGCGGTGTTGCTTCACCACCGCGTCCGGTCTCGGCGTCCACCAGCGCGTCCAGTCATTCCCGAAGATCTTCTCTAAGATTTGTGACCGGACGCTGCACCGGACGCGTCGTTGCTGACCATCGCGTCCGGTCCCGGCCACCACCACCGCGTCCGGTCATCCGTTTTAGTTTTCCGGGCAAAACATGACCGGACTCTGTCAGCGTCCGATCATGCCTAATCGAACGCGTCCGGTCATTCCAGGAGCTTACTGGACTGTGACCGGATGCTGCCCCACCGCGTCTGGTCATGCGACCACCGCGTCCGGTCATCGCGCGAAAAGCGGATCTCACACTTTTTAACCGTACGTTCGGATCTCGTTTCGTTTTCTTTCGTCTCAATCCACCGCCGCCCGTACCCTAGCCGACCTCGCCAAGATCCTGAGCGCCGCCTCCTCGCCGAGTCGTCATGCCACCACCTCCGCGCCCGCGCTCGCTGCCCACACGCCACTGGAGCCGCCCCACGTGCCACCGCACCCGAGCCCCGCCACCGCGTGTCCACGCCCGCTGTCCTGAGCACCGCCGCCGTGTGCTCGTGCTCTCTGCCATGCGCGCACCTCTGCAGCCGAGCCACCAAAGTCCGTGCTCGCTGTCACGAAGACCTAACCCCAGCCTTGCCTTGAGAAGACCTAACCCTAGGAAACCTAACCCTAGCCGAGGTCTTTCGAGCGTCTCCGTCTTCGCAAGGTGACTTTTTGCCTTGGAGTAGGGTTTGCCATTGATTTTCTAGTGAATTACTAATACGATCTTTGATCTCATCGGTTTTCCAGGGTTGTGATCGTTGTTTCCGGGTAACCCTAGCGCATCGAGATCATCTTCCGTTTATCGAAACTTCGCTCATCCGAGGTAGCTATCGCGGTCCTTTCACATCTTATCTAATATGCTTGCTTTCATTAGGATCTCACTCATCTATTAGATAATATATGTTGCTTATAGTAGATCCATCTATTCTATCGTCTCAGTGCGTCATGTCGGTGCTTTGTGTGTCAGGTGATCAGCTGTGAATCTGAGGCCAAGCCTACGGATACGGATTGAGGCCAAGCCTCACGAGTGTCAGTACATCTTCTATCACTGTTCAGGGTTTCTCAGACACAACAGTTTGTCAGTATGGTTCGCTACAAGAATGCTAGTGGTGCACCTAGTGACGGGGACGAGAGTCCTCCCAGGAGGACAGAAGTAGCTCATGGCAAGCGAGTGAAGATAGCCGCCAAGAAGAGAAAGAGAACACTCATAGAGGCAGAGGTGGCTCAGGCAGTTGCAGATGCAGCAGAGGCAGCAGAGAGAGGTGGCAGGAGTAGTGGGATTCGTATTGGCTAGCGTCGATTTCACCTTGAAGGTCGACAGCTCGGTACTGAGGCCATAGAAGAGACAGTGGATGCACCTGTAGAGCAGCCTACAGAGGACCTAGAGGAGACTGAGGAGCAGATAGTTCACTCTCCACAGCGTCGTTGCTCAGGACGTACGCGAGCTCAGGTGACTCCCAAGCCTGAGGGTCAGCGTCGTGGAGGACGTCCACCTCCCAGGGTTCGAGGTCACCCCCTAGTTGAGCACTTTGACCTCAGGGGAGCTACAGCTAGATAGGTCCAGGCCCTCAGGTTCGTTGAGGTTACTCGGTGGTTCCCACCTTAGCGGGATCCCCGGGCTTCAGAGGGTTTCTACACACCTCTACACGAGGAATTCTACAGAGCCTATGTCGACAGCGGGATTGCTTTCAGACCTTAGAGAGCCTGTCGATTAGAGGCGTTAGTTGAGGTGGTTGGTGAGCAGCTCCGTCCGCATCTGTCCTTTCTACCTGGATTGTCAGATCTTCTTGGACGGACTGGAGCCTACTGTGGCACTTGGGTCAGAGAGTTCTATTCCTCACTCTGGATTGACCCAGCACATGAGTTTATACACTTTGCATTCAGAGGTCGTGACCGCAGACTCTACAGCATCAGGGTTCGGGACTTTCTTAGACTCCCAGCTTCAGAGACAAAGATACACCAGCTGTGCTTTGGACAGACCGCACCTCCGAGACGCCCTCATGGCGGGACTGAAAGGATCTAGGATGTCGCCTAGAGGAGGGGGTGAATAGGCATTTTCTATAAAATCAACACCTCTCAAAGCAGAAACGATTAGTAATAGGAGTTTCCAAAATGGAAACTCCAAATCAGAGTAATACAACCCCTCACAAGTTAGCCAAAAAGTATATAAAAGATACTAGAAAAACCTAGGGAGCCAAACAGTGACAACCAAAGAGTTGAATCAAAAAGCACTAGTCAGTTAATGTCGAAAGTCCCGACAGTTTGGGTCAAAACTTTTGACGTGTTAGAAGTCCCAACGTTTGGGTCAGAACTTCCGACGTGTCAGAAGTCCCGACAGTTTGGGTCAGAACTTCCAACGCAAACTTTCAGCACTTCTGACCCCTATAGGAAATGAACTACAAGAGCTAAAAAGAACTTTGTGATGCCGATAACTTACAAACCCACTTCCTAGTGGTAAGGTAAGGTGTTGGGTCACTCTCTTGATGTTGATAAGCCACCACTCCGTAGATCAAGTCCCAAACCCTAAGAAATAGCTAGAGAGAGGAAGACAACTAAATACAAGTAATTTCAAGCAAATCACAACAACAACAAGCACACGGGAGATAAGAATTTATCCTGAGGTTTGGCAGCCCCACAAAGGAGCTCCTACATCCTCATTGTTGAGGTGACCACTTTGGTCGGAGTCTCTTCCACCTCCTTGCCTCACTCAAGGATACCACAAAGGTCACTTGAGTTTCTTCACTAGAAATCAAAGGTAATACAAACTTCCCAAGGCTCTTCCACAAGATGGAAGCTCTTGGGCGACGCCTAGCCGGCTAGGGTTCTAAGAACCCAAGAGTAATAGACACAAATCCCAACGGCTTGACGAAGAAATCAAGTGCTCAAGCTTGCAAGGATGATTTTCTCACTCAATCCACTCTCCTATCACTCAAATCCGTGGGGAATCGAAGTTAGGAGCAAAGGGGAGAGGAGAGAGAGCTCTTGAATGCTTGAGAGATGTTTTGGCCGTGAGTTAGTGAGCAAAGAATGGGTGGGCAACGGTTAGAAATGAGGAGAGGGGTATATATACTCCAAGGCAAAATCTAACCATTCAGATCTACGTCGGGACTGATGACGTAGATCTCGGGACTGCTGACATATATAGAAAACACTGTTCATGCAAGGTAAAGAAACACTGCGTGAAGGTCAACGTTAGGACTTCCGACTTATGTCAGGACTGCTAACCGTCGGGACTCCTGACGCAGCAGTCAGCAGAGCGAGCCGAAGGGCCTGGCGTCGGGACTCCTGGCGAGGGTCGGGACTCCTGACCGTCGGGACTCCCGACTCATGTCGGGACTTCCGACATCCTCAGTCACCACACAGGCTAAGTGACTGGATGTCAGGACTCCCGGTGCAAGTCAGGACTTCCGACCGTCGGGACTCCCGACATACGTCGGGACTTCCGACACCAAAAGTCATCAAAACTATTCTACGTGCTCGTGAAGTGCTAGAGTGTCTCTCTTTTGATTTTATTATTATGCTTGATCACTCTATCTTCCTCAGACCACCTAAACTTGCATCCCTCTTAATAGTACGACATACCTATTAACTCAAGATCAAAAGAAAAAAGAAATTAAACCTTTTGAGTTGATCTTCTTTAAATTGATGTCGTGTCTTTCAATCTTCATCAAGTGAGGGTGCCAACATGTCAATATTGATCTTGACACTTGAGCATAGCCATCTTGAGCACGTGACTTGATTCCATTCATCAAATATGAATGACTCCAAATGCATCAAGTCACTTTAATCAACTTGTCCAATATAGATTTGATCCTTCACATCAATATGACCATCTTAGCTTGATTAGTACCTCAACTAAATGCAAGTACTTTCTTCTTCACCCTAGCTAGGTTCTTCGGCCACCAAGCCGTCGCTTGCCCTTCACCCTTGCTTAGTACCTCGAAGCCTTTCCTTGCTATCTTCACCATCTCAAGCCATTAAGTCACATCTTGTGTTGAATCATCCATTCATATGTATTGTTATCTTTTTCATTTCAATTTAGCAAGCTTCAAATATGAGACCATTCCATATGCAATCCCTCATGTCTCATTAACTAATACTCATGAGCTTGCTTTCACATAGTACATGGAAATCCCACAATAAAGAAGCATTTGCATGAATTCCATTTGCATTGTTGTCTTGTGCTTAAACTAGATTGTTTATATAACAACACATTATTTTGGCTTTCATTAAGTACCTATGAGATAACCTATTACCTGTCCACACTTAGCAAATGGGTTAGTTCTTTAATCATGTTGTCATTCAATCATCCAAAACCCACTAAAGGGCTAGATGCACTTTCAATATCCCCCTTTTTGGTGATTGATGACAACTTGATTAAAGCTTACAAAATGATATAAACATTTAAACTTTTGGGTTCAATGATTTATGAGAGGCTCTCCCTTAATATGTGCTTATGATTAGAATTCACAAAATGACCTCAAATGTCAATTGCACATACTAAAACATATATGAGACTCCCCCTAAATCATTGCATCCGAGGGGTGCATGTGTGTGTGAAACGACAGTCTACAGTACATATCTTTAGGTACAAAGATAAGCAACTGAAACTATCCTGAAGCTTTAATCAGTCTCTCTCCCCCTTTGTCATCTATCACCATAAAGGTCCAACAACGACATACTAAGGACAAAGGGGCTACAAGCTATCACACAAAGCACAAAGGGTGCTTAAGGTTCAAACTTTGTACTAATCTCTCCCTTTGTATTAAACTCTCCCCCTTTGTCATCTTAAAGAGGTTGTACTTGTCACTTGTTTGCAATTCAAAATAAATCAAGTACATGGGTTTACTAGCTCATGAACAAACTCATACACTAACCACTAGATCATATAATCATTCAAGCAATAGTGGTAGTTTATGAATCTAAAAAATTTTCATTTGTAATGCATGATCCTATAAGTATGTACTATATGCACTAACCGCATACTAGTGAGGGATGAAAAATGATCATGCACAATACAATGATACCTTTGCTATATTGGAGAGGAAGATAGTCATATAGATTTCAATTCATTTCTCCAATAGCACCATGAAGTCCAATTATAAGCTTGGTGAAGACCAATAGATACCAATTCTTTGAATTCCTATTCTTCACCCATATGAATTGAGAATCACTAATGATCAAGTGCACTCTTCTTTTTGTGGTTGGCTTGCTTCTTCTTTGATCATTGCTTGCTTGAGAGAACTAAAAGATGCACCACTTGTAATACCACTTGAAATTTCATGATACCACTTGAAATTTCATGATACCACTTGAAATTTCATGACTTGTTCTCTTTTGGGTGTTGCTTGCTTTCTAGACTAATCTCTTGATTTTCTTCAACCAAGTACCTCAAATGTCCCTTTAGATTACCACTTCAATTTTAGCCATCCAAGCCTAGGGCGAAGTGACCTCTCTCCAAAGAACCATCCTTGATACTCACTTGAAATAACTTGAAAGAAAACCACTTGATCCACTTGAAAGATTTTGTTTGATTGATCCATATTGTTGGACTTAATTTGATGAATAACTTTGAATCCTTCTTTAAGTCATTTTCTTTCTACTTGTTTAAGTCCTTTTGTTTCTATCAAAAGATCTCCAATTATTACTAGAACTTAAACTTCATCTTCATCTTGATCTTAGTCTTGATCTCTAGCTTGAGTACCAAATGCGTACCAGATACACTCTTCAAACAAATTTTCTTGTACTCATCATTTGTCATGCTTCTATCTCAAACCAAAACCAAAACATAGGTACCTCAATCACTTATAGATATGATTCTAATTTGGGGACCTTTGCATCTAAGTGACTTTTGATCAATTCAATAATTTTCACTTTACTGGCAGATTCTGTACTCTTTAAAGAATAAATCATATCTCCCAAAGTACATATCCAAAAACCACGAAATTTGGTGAAGATGTGACACACTAAGTCTTCTAGTAGCTGTAAAAATTTTAGCTTCTTTTGACTTATTTATTGCTACCATATTTCATATCTTTCCACACTGCTACATGCTAAAAACTGCTGCACTATAGCTGACAAGATCTACTCCAAATCTGAAGTATCACTTATCCAAATCTCATAAAATTTGCACAGCAACTAATACCATAAGTGTAGAGCATGCAGACCAAATTTCAAGCCAATACAAATAGATTTGGCTACTCAAACATGTCTATGATCACTGCTACCTCAGATTTTCAATATTGGAATGATTTCAATAATTGAGCTATTTTTCTTCAAATTAAACCAAACTTGAAATCAACTTGTTTGAATACTCTCACAAGACATGTCCATTCAAACCACTTACTAGAAGAAATCTTATGAATATATCCAATCAAACTAACTTCAAACTTGATTACTTAAGCATTTAATCCATTCAAACATCTCATAGCAAGCAACATATGTATATATATCTAATTCAATTAACTCATATGCACCCAAATAAACTTTGATCAACAAGAGATATACCTTGATAGCTTATGATCATCTTTGCAAGCTTTAACTCCACTTATTTGCAGGCCTTCAAATATATCAATAAATTCCCACAACTTGAATATGACACTTGTATGTTGATAGCATATGGACTTCACTCAATTTTGACTTGGCATTGGGATAGAATTACACTAGATTTCAATACTTGACTCAACATAAGATGAACAATAATAATTCCATTGAATCAAGTCTCTAATGCCATGGTACCTACAAACGATCATTCACTTTTCGATGGTACCCAAACTAGTTTGGGTCCTCTCATGTTAGACGCAACAAACTTAGGGATAGTCTTAGTATGAATAGCATTTTTTTGTAATACTAACCAATAAGGTACCATAACAAACCTTCCTAGGCATAATATTTGCATCAATTGAAATAGGCTTAGGATTCTCACTTAGGGGACAAGAATTAGCCAAGAATTGATTTTCTCCTTTTTGAATATTTGGCAAATTTATGATTTTCAAAAACTTGAGAGAGATTTTAGATGGATATAGGGATTTTTATGGACTTGAGAGAACCAAGTCACATGTGATTAGGAAAATAATCAACCAAGGGTAGCAATAATCACAATATGACATGACTAGGTCACAAAGACCCAAAAACATCTATCCTATATCACACAAATGCACACACTAGCATATAAAGGGCCTTAGATGCACTTACAATGCATGTATGTAAATACATACCTTTGCCTTGAGCCCATAATATCACCACTGAGATACTACATGGCATGACAACATCATGTTGACCTCACTTGTCAAGTAATCATACCATATATGAAATCAATTTTCATCTCTAAAGGACTACAAGTAATGCTAGATAAATTTGTTAGTCCATAATGGTGCAAAATAGAAACTGAGCTCCCCCTAAATAAGTACCACAAATAATTTGAATGACTTTAAACAAGCACTTTATTCTTTTAAGAATTTGGGAGTCAATTTTCTATTTTGACCAACACAAAGTAATTTGCCATATTTAAAATTTCGTTGAGACATACTCACAACCCACTTAGGTTTGATAGATCACAAGCTTCTGAGCAAATTAAGGATGTATAAAATCATATGGATCAAACCTCAATTGCATCCCAATTAGTGCTCTGATTCCTGCCATACCATACATATCCGGTAGACATACCAGACACGTCCGACATATGAAGAACATAAACACTTTTCCTTTCTACCCTGGCCATACCGGACATGTCTGGTAGGCGCAGGACAGAAACAATCAAAGCGCTGCTTGTGATTCTTCGTTTTAGCTCTAGTACTTCTTGTATGCCTGCATCTGAACAAATGCATTGCTCTACTAGAGAGCCATTAAAAGCATCACATGGCAAATATGATAATGATTAAATAAAAACTAATTAGTCACTTCTAATTATTTCACAAATAGCTTATTTGTGAGCCATTGAGCACTAAACACAAAGTGGCTATCCTATAAGGTCTTTAGGTACTTGTTACCAATGGTAGAGATGAAGTAAACAATATGGTCATTGATTTATCTTCAGGTCAACCATATATGAGATTATGATAAGAATTGATTGATAGATTGAGTGAATATTTTCAATTTGCTTGCTCAACCACCTCGAAGCTTTCATCTCACCACCAAATACCTACATTATCAACCTAAGCACATTTTGGTACCCAACTCTTGTTGGATCCTTTTGGGTTAGTCAACAAGTGCTTAGGCACCCAAATGGCCTTAGTAGTAGTTTGTGGTGAACACATCACCTTGCTAGTGCTAATTCCATTTGTGGTCTTCCTAAGTATATTATCATAAACAAATGTGTTCGGCTTAGGGATGTTACCATTTGGGCAATCATAGCTTAGATGCCCCTTTCTTCCACAAGCATAGCATATGCGACCTTTGTTTGCTCTATGCTTGTTTTGCTTGTATGGACATCCATCAACCTTGTGGCCCATCTCATTGCATCCATAGCATCTTCTTGTTGCAACTTGGGTTTCCTTTCTTGCCTCCTTATACATTGGGCATTTCTTGGTTGGATGCCCCAACTTCTTGCACATGAGATAAGTGCTTTGTCCATCACTTTTCCTTTGGTTGGCCAACTTGTTTGAGGCCGTTTGATCGGCCACTTCACACTTGTCGGCCCAACTCTTGTGTGGACACATGGTAATCTCATGTCCATTCACTCCATAACCATAGCATAGTCTTTTTCCATGTTTCTTGCTCTTGGTTGTGTTGGCCTTGCTTGAAATGTGATTCTTTTGTTGGGATTTGGAGGAAGCAAGGTTTGAACCCTTCTCAAGCTTCTTCACCATGTTAACACAGTTATCTTGCAAAGGTTGTGCTCTCTCCTTACCCTTCAATCAAATCACATCATTTCTTAGCCTTTCCACTTCTTCCTTAAGCTCTACATTTTCTATAAATTTTTGCTCAATCGAAGATTGGCTTGCTTGAGAAGCACACTCATTAGCACAAGAAATATTCAATTGAGATTGTATACAAGTGAGTGTGTGAGTGGGAGGTTGAGATGATTTTACCATTGTAATCACAACCTCATGAGCCACCTCAAGCATGATGCTTGATTCTACTAATTCTTCATGAGAGCACTTGAGATAAACATAGTTTGCTTGTAGCACATTATATTTGCTTGAGAGTTCATCTAATTTTGCCTTGAGCTCAAAGTTTTCCTTCTCTAGTTGTGAAACACTAGAAGAGGAGTTAGTAACTAAAGCATGCTCAATTGATAATTTTTCATACATCTCATTTATGGCCTTTAGCTCTTGCAATTTGGAGATGAGAAACTTTTCTTGATTTTGAAGTGATTGCTCTTGTTTCTCATTCTCTTCCTCTAGCTCATCATTCTTCTCAACTAGCTTCATGAGAATGAGCTTGTCTTTGTTGCTTAGATGATCAAGAGTGTAGCTATCTTCAATTTCAATATCACTCTTTTCTTGATCATCTACTCGTGCTATCTCCTTGGCTTGATCTTTCTTACTAGTCTTCTTCTTGCTTTTCTTGGCCATGAGACACAAGTGATGAGTATCATGAGATACTGAGGTTGATTCATCACTTGGCCACCACCAGGCTTGAGCCTCATCATCACAGACTGCCTGCTATCCGGCTGCCTTAGCCATACCAGACACATTTGGTAGGGATACCGAACACGTCCGGTATGTGCTTACAGATAGCGTAGTCGCCTCATCTTGCACCTCTTGCTCTGGCTCGACGCTCTTGAGGTCTTGTGAGGCTCCTTCGCTGCATGAAGACATAATGGACATATTTTCCATTGACTCGACCTTAAGTGCATCATCGCATTTGGATTTTCCATATACCTCAACGAGTTTGGTCCAAATGAGATGAGCACTCTCAGGAGGTGGTTGTCCATTGAATATTGCCTCATCTTGAACCTCTGCACTCAATGTACTCAAAATGATATTAATAGCTTGAGCATTGAGTTGCACACATATTTCTTCCTCTTTTGATAAATTCTTATAGTTGCTCCAATCAACTATAGGAAGAGGTATGCTTGCAAACACAATATGCTCAACAAGAGGACTAATATCTCTAAAAGCATTGAGTACATGAATTGACCAAGGTAGAAAGTTTGAATCATTATATTGGAGAAGCATCGGCTCCAACTTGATAGGCGTCGACATCCTTTTCTCACGGCGGTGAAGCTTTAGATGAGAACCTCGCTTTGATACCAATTGAAAGGATCTAGAATGTCGCCTAGAGGGGGGGTGAATAGGCGTTTTCTATAAAATCAACACCTCTCAAAGCGGAAACGATTAGTAATAGGAGTTTCCAAAATGGAAACTCCAAATTAGAGTAATACAACCCCTCACAAGTTAGCCACAAAGTATATAAAATATACTAGAAAAACCTAGTTAGCCAAACAGTGGCAACCAAAGAGTTGAATCAAAAAGCACTAGTCAGTTAATGTCGGAAGTCCTGACAGTTTGGGTCAGAACTCCCGACGTGTCAGAAGTCCCGACGTTTGGGTCAGAACTTCCGATGTGTCAGAAGTCCCGACAGTTTGGGTCAGAACTTCTAACGCAAACTTTTAGCACTTCCAACCCCTATAGGAAATGAACTACAAGAGCTAAAAAGAACTTTGTGATGCCGATAACTTACAAACCCACTTCCTAGTGGTAAGGTAAGGTGTTGGGTCACTCTCTTGATGTTGATAAGCCACCACTCCGTAGATCGAGTCCCAAACCCTAAGAAATAGCTAGAGAGAGGAAGACAACCAAATACAAGTAATTTCGAGCAAATCACAACAACAACAAGCATGCGGGAGACAAGAATTTATCCCGAGGTTCGACAGCCCCACAAAGGAGCTCCTACGTCCTCGTTGTTGAGGTGACCACTTTGGTTGGAGTCTCTTCCACCTCCTTGCCTCACTCAAGGATACTACAAAGGTCACTTGAGTTTCTTCACTAGAAATCAAAGGTAATACAAACTTCCCAAGGCTCTTCCACAAGATAGAAGCTCTTGGGCGACGCCTAGCCGGCTAGGGTTCCAAGAACCCAAGAGTAATAGACGTAAATCCCACCGGCTTGACGAAGAAATCAAGTGCTCAAGCTTGCAAGGATGATTTTCTCACTCAATCCACTCTCCTATCACTCAAATCCATGGGAAATCGAAGTTAGGAGCAAAGGGGAGAGGAGAGAGAGCTCTTGAATGCTTGAGAGATGTTTTGGCCGTGAGTTAGTGAGCAAAGAATGGGTGGGCAACGGTTAGAAATGAGGAGAGTGGTATATATACTCCAAGGCAAAATCTAACCGTTCAGATCTACGTCGGGACTGCTGACGTAGATCTCAGGACTGCTGACGTATATAGAAAACACTGTTCACACAAGGTAAAGAAACACTGCGCGAAGGTCAATGTCGGGACTTCCGACTTATGTTGGAACTGCTGACCGTCGGGACTCTTGACGTACGTCGGGACTCCCGACGCAGTAGTCAGCAGAGCGAGCCGAAGGGCCTGGCGTTGGGACTCCTGGTGAGGGTTGGGACTCCTGACCATCAGGACTCCCGACTCATGTCGGGACTTCCGACGTCCTCAGTCACCACACAGGCTAAGTGACTGGACGTCAGGACTCCCGGCGCAAGTCAGCACTTCCGACCATCGGGACTTCCGACACCAAAAGTCATCAAAACTATTCTACGTGCTCGTGAAGTGCTAGAGTGTCTCTCTTTTGATTTTATTATTATGCTTGAGCACTCTATCTTCCTCAGACCACCTAAACTTGCATCCCTCTTAATAGTATGGCATACCTATTAACTCAAGATCAAAAGAAAAAAGAAATTAAACCTTTTGAGTTGATCTTCTTTAAATTGATGCCGTGTCTTTCAATCTTCATCAAGTGAGGGTGCCAACATGTCAATATTGATCTTGACTCTTGAGCATAGCCATCTTGAGCACGTGACTTGATTCCATTCATCAAATATGAATGACTCCAAATGCATCAAGTCACTTTAATCAACTTGTCCAATATATATTTGATCCTTCACATCAATATGACCATCTTAGCTTGATTAGTACCTCAACTAAATGCAAGTACTTTCTTCTTCACCCTAGCTAGGTTCTTCGGCCGCCAAGCCGTCGCTTGCCCTTCACCCTTGCTTAGTACCTCAAAGCCTTTCCTTGTTATCTTCACCATCTCAAGCCATTAAGTCACATCTTATGTTGAATCATCCATTCATATGTATTGTTATCTTTTTCATTTCAATTTAGCAAGCTTCAAATATGAGACCATTCCATATGCAATCCCTCATGTCTCATTAACTAATACTCACGAGCTTGCTTTCACATAGTACATGGAAATCCCACAATAAACAAGCATTTGCATGAATTCCATTTGCATTGTTGTCTTGTGCTTGAACTAGATTGTTTATATAACAACACATCATTTTGGCTTTCATTAAATACCTATGAGATAACCTATTACCTGTCCACACTTAGCAAACGGGTTAGTTCTTTAATCACGTTGCCATTCAATCATCCAAAACCTACTAAACGGCTAGATGCACTTTCAGGGATAGTGCCCCCTACAAATATGATCAGACCCTGCTTCCGTGAGCCTTTTGGAGAGGGGTCTCGACGTACACCTGCTAGCCTGACACCCCTAGCTAGAGTCCTTGATGCTATTGTGAGGAGGACACTACTTTCGAGGCTAGGATATAGAGAGGGACTGACCCGTATGCAGTTATGGGTAGTGCATCACCTTATCTCACAGACACCGTTTGATCTTTGGGATCTGATGCTATGTGAGATGGAGGATACCTTGGCAGAGGGATTCAAGGGTCACCGGCAGCTTCCGTATGCTCATTGGATATGCTTCATTATCAGATATGCATGTGAACTGCCTGTAGAGATTAGAGCGGAGATATCTGATACCACTACAGCTTTTCCAGAGTATGATATTCAATAGCTGTGGGCATCAGTTACCAGAGAGCAGGCACCTGGCCTAGGATAGCGTCAGAGGCCAGAGGTACCAGAGACAGCTGCTGAGCAGGACGAGACCATTGAGGGTCTTGTTGAGGTAGAGCTAGCATATCTTGATGCTTAGCCAGCTAATCCAGTCGAGGATATTGCTACTAACAGCACAGATGAGGACTATCAGCCCATCCCCCGGTACCGCTCTCCTCGACCTCACAACCATGAGGCCGGTGGTTCAGGCTCAGCCTCCCGCTTAGACCTAGCCATGGTGGCTATTCTTGAGAGGCTGACCCAGGCCCAGGAACGATAGGAGGTTCAGATGCAGAGACAGGCTCAGGACACAACTACCGTATTTGCTCAGATTCAGGCTCGTCAGGACGAGTTCCAGAGGCAGCGGATGGAGTTTCAGAGGTAGCAGTTCGAGATGCAAAGGTAGTAGGCAGCCATCCAGCAGCAGTACCTAGAGCTCCTGTGACACCTTGTCACTATTGGGGTACCTCCACCACCGTCTGTCCTAATTCCAGCACTACAGTCCAGTGGACCTCAGAGTCAGGGCTAGCCGAGCTTTCAGTTTACCTCACCCCAGCAGCAGGTACCTCAGACGTTTTAGTCCCTGAGCTACACTCCTATATAGACGGGGTTCACTCAACCAGCTGTAAGGTCCAAATAGGCTAGAGGGAGGGTGAATAGCCTAATTAAAACTTCTACAAGAATTACTTAACCACACGTTAGTACAAAAGGTGGCGAAGCAAATGCACTAGCTCTAACTAATTAAGCAAGCCACCTACACAAGTCTATAACAAAGCTATTCACTAAACACAACAACAACTACAAGCTAGAAACAAGAAGTAATATAAGATAAGAGCTTTGAGTGATTATACCGTCGTGTAGAGATGAGAAGTACCAATTAATTAATCACACAAGAGAAGTCCTCGGGAAGAGAATGACACAAGAATTTATCCCGAGGTTCACTTGCTTCCCGGCAAGCTACTCCCCGTTGTGGCGATACACCCACTTGTCGGTTCGCGAGCTAATCGACTATCAAGAGTCGAGCACTTGGCGGGCGCCGCACAACCGCACACAAGATGGGATCCTCCAAGCCACGAGCTCCACTAGAGTATCCAATTTGCGAACTCCCGCGGGAAAGGATCAAGAACCCCTTACAACACTTGGTGAAGGCTCCAACAATCTCCAATTGCGAGCTCAATCAACTCCACTGCTCCAAGCAGTCTACCATGTCGGGAAACACGGAAGAGTAACAAGAAATCTGCAGCAACTCGAAGATCAAGTGCCTCTAGACTGCAACTCTCAAGCAATGCACTTGAATCTCACTCAATCTCACTCAAGATGTGCAACTATGCAAAGAGATGAGTGGAGGGGTTGTTCTCTAGCTCAAAGTATGCCTCTAGGTCTCAAAATGTGCAAGAGTTACCCTTAAACCCCGGCCAACGTCTATTTATAACGAAGGGGTACGCAACTAGCCATTACGGACGACGCAGTTCAAAACGGGATGACCGGACGCACCGGTCAGGGTGACCGGACGCGTCCGGTCACTACAGGACAAGCGTAAACAGTGTGAGTCAAAAGTTACTATTGCTATGACCGGACGCGCTCTAGCGTATGACCGGACGCGCTCTAGCGAATGACTGGACGCGCCCCACCTGGCGTCCGGTCAGAGTCCAGTAAGCTCCCATCACGACCGGACGCATCCGATCGCACGTGACCGGACGCTCCGCGCGTCCGATCATCACTTCGCTGCTCTCTGCCCCTCTGGATGCCTGACCGGACGCGCCGGTTCCATGAAGGACCGGACGCGCTGGTCACTCACTCTACTTTTGCGCACAGATGAACTGACCGGACGCGTTGGTCAAGCCAGACCAGCGTCCGGTCATTAACCCTAGGCGCACTGACCGGATTGAACTGACCGGACGCGTCCGGTCATACCGTGACCGCGTTCGGTGCAGCGTCCGGTCACCATAGTGACCTCCGTTCGCCTCCGTTTCTTTTTCGACTTCCGGTGCAGTGGAAAATAGGTATTTCACTTCCCCCAAAAAGCGCCGAATCCCGCCTCGCAAACTCGGCGGGAGGGAGAGAAGAACCCAAACCCTTCTCTACCGCTCAAACTCCACCGCCTTCACAAAGGTGCTAACACCACCAAGTGTACACCACCATGCGCATGTGTCTTAGCATTTCACAATCATTTCTCAAGGCGTTATGTTAGCTCTTTTACTAGATCCTAATGCATATGCTCAAGAGAATGATCTAGTGGCACTTGATTTCCGAGCTAACCGTGATTGCCCCTCTTGATAGTCGGCTATTTATTCTAAACCCTGTCAATAACTTCTCTACTCATCTTAGACCGGCAAAAGGAAAAACCCCTATGGTTATACCTTTGCCTTGCGCTCTTAGATCCTTCTCTTCCACTTGATCATCATGTCCTTCATTTTATGTGCATCTCCACCATGATCATCATTTCATGTCCATGCACCATCTCTTTATGATCTTATGGCCACCACTCCTTGCCACATACACCTTCATCACATGTGTTGCTTATGCCTAACTCAAAATACTTAACACATGGCATTAGCAACTTGGTGTCATTAATTACCAAAACCAAACTTGGGCTTTCACCAGCTCAACCGAGACCTCATCTCCTCTTAGGCACTCCTTTCACTAACTTGAGTGCCACCTACAGTGAGCTGACTGGACAGCCGACACCCTTGTACACCACCTTTGTGACCACTTCAGGGATGTCAGCTTCAGAGACTGCTTTTTCTCTAGTGTCAGGGGCCGGGACTATAGAGACCTTACCTTCGTCAGTTGCATCGAGAGATCCTCCTACTCTTGGTGTCTTTTAGGCTCAGGCGACAGTGACTGCTCCTATAGTTGCTACTACACCTTCAGTTGCTGCACCTGCTCTACAGACCCAGACCGCTTCACTGCAACATCTATCTTCAGAGGGTTAGCCTGACAGTTCAGAGTCTGAGGAGGATACTTCGCAGTTCATGATCACTCCACGCTCCTTGGCACTCGACACGACAGCTTCTGTTCCCTCGTCAGATCCTTAGTTTTCTTTTTGGCGTTTGAGGCCAAAGGGGGAGAGAGCGTAGATTCAGGGGGAGTGTTGATAGAGGGTTTCGTTTTTTCTTATGTGCTACATTCATGCATCATGTTTATTTACTCGCCCTGCATTTTATGACAAGTGTGCTTGTGAGACTTTATCTTATATATCATGTCAGTTAATTGTGTTTAGCTCATAAGGTTGTGCTTCCGTGCCTTACTCCAATTTCATATGAGCTATGTTTTATGTGTACTAACTCTTCATGTTTTATCTTATGAGTATACTCAGTTGGCTTAGAACACATAAGCAATTACTAACCCCTTGTCCTTATAGCTTTGTGCTTATGTGAACCAAGCATGATCAAAAACCTCAACTATTATATCTTCTGAATCTAAGTGTTGTCATCAATCACCAAAAAGGGGAAGATTGAAAGCATCTAGGCCCTGGTGTTGGTTTCGGCAATTGATGACAACGCATTATTACCATGACTAACGTGTGTTTTGTAGAAACGTTGATAAGTTAGGTCATGGAGTTGATAACTGTTTTGGGCACTATGGTATTCATGTCCCTTGATGGAAATTGTTTTGGTTTTCAAAGGATCAACGACAAGATTAAGGACGGTTAGTTTCGGATGTCAAGGTGTTGAGTTACATCCAGAATAGTCATTAGGATCTTTGTTTCTTCCTTTAACCGTACTATAAAGGGGGGGCATGAGCGAGTAGCTTGACCTAGGTGAGTCTTTTATTTAGGTGTGGTGCACACTTGTCAAACTTAGCACTAGGTAGCTCTGGTAAAGCTCAAAGTTCAGTTGGAAGCAACTTGGTTCAAGTTGCGTCACGTTTCTAAGTCATTTGAGCAGTTTACCCTTGACCGGACGCGGTGTTTGTCATGATCGGACGCGTCCGGTCAGTACTAACAAGTCACTGCGTCGTTAACTGATTGACCGGACATGGTCCCTGAGAGGACCGGACGCGGTGGTCAGTCTGACACGTGTTTCAGAGGGTAAAAGTGTAATCGGACGCGACTGTGAAGTGATCGGACGCGTCCGGTCACGTTCTAGTAAGGTCCTTAGCTGACCTGACGCGTTTGGTCATCTATGATCAGACGCGGTCGAGCATCAGGTCATTTTTCTAGTAAGGTTCTTGCATGATCGGATGTCTCTGGTCATCCCTGACCGGCACGTCCGGTCACTTAGCGCTGACTTTCAGTTTTCGACCGTTACACTCGATCGGCGCGTCCGGTCACGTCGACCAGCGCGTCTGGTCAGTACGAGTTTTGCTGATTTAGCAGGTAATGGTTTGATTTGTCTAAGGGTGTATAAATACATCCCCTCCACCTCTTTTAGAGGTCTCTTGCTCATTTGTTCAGCTGAGAAACACCTTTGGAGTGCAAGAGAGTGTAAGAGCCCTAGTGAGGATAGTGATTTGAGAATCAAAGTTTGAGATTCCTCACTAGTGATAAGAGTGTAGCAAGTGTACATCCATCTTCTCATTAGGCTTGTTGTGGTCAAGTGAGAGTTCTAGCTTGTTACTCTTGGTGATCGCCATCACCTAGACGGTTTGGTGGTGATTGGGAGTTTGGTGATCATCCGACGAGCTTGTAGGTGACCCAACTCATGTTGTGAGTGGTTTTGGGTGATTCGCCGTGACGGAGTATCGAAGAATCAACCCGTAGAGAGCACTTGATCCTTGCGTGGATCAAGGGGGAGCTACACCCTTGCGTGGGTGCTCCAACAAGGACTAGTGGGGAGTGGCAACTCTCCGATACCTCGGGAAAACATCGCCGTGTTCCTTACCCTTATTTTTAAGCATTTACTTTCGTGCATTACTTTCATTTCTTGATTACTTTCCTAGAATTGCCTTGCTAGACTAGGATTGGAACTTAGGGTGCAAAACTTTTATCGATAGAATCATAAGGAACACAAGTAGGCACTAGGGGTGAAGTTTAGCTTATAGGATTTAATTCTTGCAATTAATTTTTAGAAAAGCTCAATTCACCCCCCCTCTTGGGCATCTTGATCCTTTCATGGCCTCTCTGCCAGCAAGGTGTAAATGGCTAGTGAAAGTCATAGCAATGTCAGCATGGAAAGCCAGTTCAGAATGCTCCTACTCCGAAAATGGCAAGCCAATTCAATATAAGTATGAATGGCAGGTAGCTTGATTATATCAGTGTGCGTCATTGATCATTTTTTTTGTTCAACTGTGGTCTTAATTCCCTAGTCATTTTTCTTTTTTTTGGGATTGTGCCTCGTCACGTTTTTCATTAAGCATGAGAGAAAGTTTTGTTACAAAGAAGCGGATTACGGTAAACGGAAGATTAGCAAAAACCCCCCAGCTCTCGCCTCCCAAACTCGCACGCGGTTGTGATTACATGATACCGGTTTTGCAACCACGACGGTGAACACCTCAAGCCAAGCGACAACGTGAGTCAAGCGTGCCCAGATTCTTGTACCCAGCATTTTTCATTTTTCATTCTGTAGATCAAGTTTTTGTGCTCTATGAATTTGTAAATAAGTGGTCAGGCAATCTAGTGTTGTTTGAATTTTTAGCCCATTCAGAATCAAACAATAACAGAACAAATAGGTAAACTTTTAGAATATTTGCAGAAAAAATCATTCAAGAGGCCAGCTTAGACTAATTTGATGGAAACAGAAGGATGCACCCTTACTACATTGCACACACATGAAAGAAACCAAACACACCGGAATATTCAGTCATACTAATTCATACTAACGCTGGTGACTGAATATTCAACCATGCTAATTCTTTATTGTCATGTTAATTCATACAAACACTTGAAAGAAATTGAACACACCTTGAGGACGCATCCATGGAAGAGGAGACAACGGTGCAGTTAGTGCAAAGCGACCAATGGAGGTCGATGTCAGTGAAGTTGTGCTTCCTGTAAATGGAGGAAAAGGCACCAGGGAACGACACTACTCCTGACAGTGAAGCCATTACAATGGAAGGTAACATGGGAAGGGTGAACCTGACATTGATGTTTGGAGGTCGACTGCAAATTATCGTTGGCTGAGGCAGCATGAGGATTTAGGTGGCTGCTGTTGGAACCGAGGATCGACGAATGATCACGGTAACATGAACAATAGACAAAGACTTGCCGGCGACGAACGCCTGTACATTGGCTTCTATTATTCAAACACATGAATCGGGTCACCGGTGCATGCACACATGCATGCAGCCACACACGTCACGACCAAACAAGGCGTGGTTTATCCCAACAAACTCCCCCTAAACCACAACATCACCATACGTCCCGCTGTACAGGAGCGTTGGTTTATTGGGGACATCGCCAAACAATGCCTAATCTACATGCATGGATGTGACTAAACACATTAACAAATAATGTGACTCAACACAAGAATGCATGCACAAGACTAGGTGGAGCACGCACATTGCCTAGACTCTACGCTTATGTCGGCATGTCACACACACGACGGACTCGACCTTGACCCTGTCAATGGACTCTAACGCGAGCTCGGACACGCGTGCCATCAACGACTCAAATTCGCACGCACGCCATGCATAAACATGATGTGGTTTATTGACATCGCCGCACGTCCTGCTCTACCGGAGCATCGGCTCTTCAACGGCAGCGCCAAACAACGCCTCCTCCTTCCTTGGCTTAGGGATCTCTGTCATGCCACTGATGACACGCTCCGCCACAACCGTACATGTAACACCTCGGGTGTTATGGTTGCTAATTAATTTGTCATGTCATCATATTGCATCGCAAAGCATCCATGATTAGGTCAACCCTGTTATGCATTAACTAAAATGAGTTTACCTTTTTAGGTTGGATGTGCTTCTCAGTGGTGTGACTCAAACCGAAAACCCTAATTTCGAATGTCACCGCAAATACTTAGTCCATGCCCTGTGTAATTTGAGGTGTATGACTGTGTTACACACTAGTGTCAAGTGTAGGGTATGAACTCAAGTTCAACACGTAAAATGAAGCTCCAAGTTTGAGTTTGAGTTGGAATCCAAAACTTGTCGCAAGTTTTCCGATTTGAATTTGAATTAAATTTGGGGAATTATTAAAAGATTTTTAAAAGCTAAATTGGTCAACCAAGTGTGGCATTTGGTCAACTATGTGATAATTGACTCAATGATACACTTGGGTGATGGTTTGATCACTAATAATCACCAATTAAGGTAGCAACAATTTTCAATTGGAAATTCCTCTGAAAACCCTAAAATCCAAAACCCTGTTTTTACCCCTTTTGAAATAATTCAAAATCTAAGCAAAATTTGGGAAAAAGTTTAAAACCAAGTTTGTAGAACTTTTCAAGGGCTACAACTTTAGTGTTTTGAGTTTTCAAAGTTTTAGTGTAAAATGTGGAGCAATTTTGAAAAGAAGCAAATTTCAAATTTGACCCCTTTTTATCCCCAAACCCAAATTTCAAAATGGAGGAAGAATGTGAAAATGGTTTGAATAGAAAAGTTGTAGGTCTTGACTAGATGTACAACTTTGGTGTTTGGAGTTTTTGAAGTTTCAATACAAAATCCAAAGTTTCAATACCAAATTTCCAAAAAGTGTCCTCTTTTGATTTTAAACTCAAATTTCAAAATCTAGTTTGAATTTGAAAAAGTGTTTAATACAAAACTTGTAGAGCTTGAAATTCTGAAGATTTCATATCTTGGGAATTTTTTCAAGTTGCTACATGATTTTGGGAGTAATTTGATAAAACAGTTTGAATTTGAAAAGTTTGGGGGGGAGCTACAGTGCACGACGAATCAGAGATCGGCAGCGCGTGGCATGGGCACCGGTGAGCCGCCGACGTCGAGCTGGCCATTTCCACGACCTTCTAGCGAGCCACCGTGATCATCTGGACCGCCTCGCGCTCTCCAGTCTCCTCTCTATCTTCTCAGCCCTATATAACGCCCACCACGGCTACTGTCTCCGTTTTGATTCGCCATTGCCGCCGCCACTGTCCTCACCTTGTCGGCCAAATTTGTCCTCTCTACTCCACCTTAGTCCTCTCCATCTTGCCATTAGCTCTGCCATCATCTCGTGAGTCATTTGCGCCTCTCAGCGCAGACGCTATCGCTTGGGATCGTCGGGGAGCAGTCATCTTCAACCTCGGGTTACCGTCATTCGGGGTGAGCTCCGCCATCGTGGGCAGCTCGGTACAGTCCGAGTTAGCATTTGTGATCTCGCGTTTCCGCATCCTGTTTACCTGTGCTTGCACATGCGCTTGCCGTCTTGTCCAGCGCACAAGGAGACACGCCGGAACGTCAAAGTTCTCATCGGAGCGACAGTCGCCATACCTTAAGTCGTTGTGCCACCTCTCATGGCCGGCCATCTCCATCGCCTCTCTGCGTCCACTAGCTGCACGTCTAAGCTCGTGTTCCCACTTTCGAAGAAGTCAACGTTGGCGAACAAGTCTCCGGAGAAGAGTTGTCTTCGGTGGGTTCCGGACCAGAAGTCAGAGTCTTTGAACCTGAGTTAGCCATCGCGTCAGAGCAAGGCAAGCCCCAGTGCATTTAAACCCTACCTTGAGTTTTACAAATATTTATTATTTACGCTATGGTTTACTGCATTAAGTACTTAGGAGTTGAGTAATAACCTAATTGCTGCATTGTCATCCTTGATTATTGTGATATCACCCTTGATACATGTTTTACTGAAAATGCATAGTATGCTTCGCTATGCTTATGAGTTAAGCTTTTAAATGAAATGTTACATGGCCATAATGGCATACTTGATGAATATTGAAATATGACAATGAACTTGTAAGATCGGGTGGGTGGTTTGGCCACTGCTAAATTGCATTGGGAAAGGAGTCTCAATGTAGTGTTTCCACCTTATCAGTTAAGGACCGTACGTTGTTGGCCCTCACGTCATGGAGTTTTTGTTAGTACTAGCCATGTACCCATGTTGGGTAAGCCTTACTTTGGCTATTCCATTACGAGAACGTCTAACCTCGCACTAGGAGTGGAGAGATGGCGAGAGTAGCGTGTACCCTCGGGGCTAGAATTGGGTCGGGTTCGAGGAGTACTGTGCTCTCGAGTGGCGATGGACACGTTCTGGTTTTGGGTTACTCGGGTAAGAGTTGATATATGCAAGATTCGATTCTACATATGTTGTGTGGTTAGGAATCCCCAGCTGGGTAAATGAAGCGGTTCGAATCATCGTTGCTCCACGAGAAAGGAGTCTTGGCTTTGCACCAACATCGTAGTTAAGAACTAGAATTGGAAGAGAATGAGAAAGATCTTGATGAGAATTACTTTGATCTAGATTAGGATCACTTAGAAATGGTTAATGAACTATCAAGAGTCGAGACCTCGGCGGGCGCCGCACAACCGCACACAAGATGAGGATCCACCAAGCCACGAGCTCCACTAGAGTATCCAATTTGCGAACTCCCACAGGGAAGGATCAAGAACCCCTTACAACACTTGGTGAGGGCTCCAACAATCTCTAATTGCGAGCTCAATCACCTCCGCTGCTCCAAGCCATCTACCGTGTCGGAAAACACGGAAGAGTAACAAGAAATCCGTAGCAACTCGAAGATCAAGTGCCTCTAGAATGCAACTCTTAAGCAATGCACTTGAATCTCACTCAATCTCACTCAAGATGTGCAACCGAGCAAAGAGATGAGTGGAGGGTTATTCTCTAGCTCAAAGGATGTCTCTATGTCTCAAAGTGTGCAAGAGTTACCCTCAAACCCCGGATAACTTCTATTTATAGCGAAAGGGTACGTAGCTAGCCGTTACCGGACGACGCAGTTAAAAACAAGCTGACCGGACGCTCCGGTCAGGGTGACCGGACGCGTCCGGTCACTACAGGACAATCGTGAACAGTGCGCGCCAGAAGTTACCGTTGCTGTGACCGGACGCGCTCTAGCGTTTGACCGGACGCGCTGCACCTGGCGTCCGGTCGGAGTCCAGTAAGCTCCCACTGTGACCGGACGCGTCCGATCGCACATGACCGGACGCACCGCGCGTCCGATCAGCACTCCGCTGCGCTCTGTCCCACTGGACGCCTGACCGGATGCTCCGGTTCCATGAGGGACCAGACGCGCCGGTCACGCGCACTTCTTCTGCGCACAGGTGAACTGACCGGACACGCTGGTCAGGCCAGACCAGCGTCCGGTCAGAAACCCTAACACCCGCGTGCCTGACAACTGTTGAGAACTGACCGGACGCGTCCGGTCAAACCGCGACCGCGTCCGGTGCAGCGTCCGGTCACCACAGTGACCGCCGTTCGCCTCCGTTTCTTTTCCGACTTCCGGCGCAGTAGAAAATAGGCATTTTACTTCCCCAAAAAGCGCCGAATCCCGCCTCGCAAGCTCGGCGGGAGGGAGAGAGGAACCCAAACCCCTCTCTACCGTTTAAACTCCACCGCCTTCGCAAAAGTGCTAACACCACCAAGTGTACACCACCATGTGCATGTGTGTTAGCATTTCACAAACATTTTCTAAGGCGTTATGTTAGCTCTCTACTATATCCTAATGCATATGCTCAAGACATTTATCTAGTGGCACTTGATTTCTGAGCTAACCGTGATTGCCCCTCTTGATAGTCGGCTATGTATCCTAAACCCGGTCAATCACTTCTCTACTCATCTTAGACCGGTAAAAGAAAAACTCTATGGTTATACATTTGCCTTGCGCTCTTAGATCCTTCTCTTCCACTTGATCATCATGTCCTTTATTTTATGTGCATCTCCACCATGATCATCATTTCATGTCCATGCACCATCTCTTTGTGATCTTGTGGCCACCACTCCTTGCCACATACACCTTCATCACATGTGTTGATTATGCCTAACTCAAAACACTTAACACATGTCATTAGCAACTTGGTGTCATTAATTACCAAAACCAAACTTGGGCTTTTAGCAGGCCACACAGCGCCGGTGTGAAAGAGGCGGAGTAGTCACCCGAGCGGCGTGGAAGAGGCCTGCGAGAAGTGGTGTGGAAGAGATGGGCGAGGCGCCGTTGTGGAAGAGACAGGGCCAAGTCATCCGGGCGGCATAGGCAGCGGAGTGGAAGAGAACAGTTCGAACACGGGCGCAGGAAGCAGAGCTGGCGCGGGTGGCGCACAAATCCGAGAGACCAGGGCGGAGCAGGACACGTGCAACTGTCCGGACGTCCGGACGCTAGTCTTTCCATTTTTCTATTTCTATTTTGCTTTTTTATATTATTCAGAACTTATTTACATCTACTTAATATATGATATGGTAAACTCAAATTTGATTATCTTCTATATTTTACAAGTTGCAGCTACTTCAGGACTCTATTTCAAGCTGCTTTGATAACTTCGTTACCTTACCGACACAAGTACATTTTGTGTAATGATTGTGATCATGAATACTTTAAGTTTTGTTTCCATGTAACAAAAACAAAAATGGGGGCGCTAAAAGTCGTTAGCGTAGGAAAAAGAGTGATCATAGACATTAAGGCAGTGTTTAGTTTCTTCAAAATTACAAAAATTTTACAAGATTCTTCGTCACATCAAATCTTTAGACGCATGCATGGAATATTAAATGTAGGTAAAAAAATAACTAATTGCACAGTTTGTCTGTAAATGTCGAGACGAATCTTTTGAGCCTAGTTAGTTCATAATTGGATAAATTTTACCAAATAACAACGAAAAATGCTACATGAACTTTACACACACTTTACAGTCATCTAAACACACCCTAAGTTTTGTTTCTTGGTACAAGGGAACCAATAGTGATGAGGTGCCACAGGAGCACTTTTCATCGTTCACCTCTATGTGTGTTTGTGCCGTAACCATAGCAACGTGCATGGCTACAGATAAAACCGTAAAAGAAACAACAACAAAAAAAACCTCATGCAAGGGAGAAAAGAAAAAGGAACAAGAGAAGCATATCCCTCCACCTCACGCTAATTTGGCCTAAAAAGCCACAATGGTGAGGAGCAATTTGTGGCCATTAAATGCAGGTTGTTTGGATTAAGTTTGGGGTAAAATTGGTACGGCCGAAGCCTATATTTTCCCGAGTTCTCAACATAGGTGAACCCCACGTTTCTGTGTATTAACAAATCTTCTGCACTCCATATGTTTCCATCGAACAAGTTCAAACCATTTCTTACGTACTGCACCGCGAAAAACATAAGTTGGCGAACGGATTGCCGTCTCCTGTAATCACATCGATGAAACCATTACGTACGTCATGTGCATCAATCAGTGCAAGTCCATGCTACTATATATATAATCCTATGCACGACTAACCTCAAACCATCAATCAAAGCAGAGCACGAGATACAAAAAAAGAGCTTGAGCATTTGTTCAGGCAAGCAAAGATGGCCACTGCGAGAGCTGTAGCCGCCATGGCGATGTTCCTCCTAATCACGCTCTCCGCCTCCCACGTGGCGTTCTCCCTCCGCCCCGGCGCCGGCCTCGGCACGTGCCGCGCCAGCGGATACCTCCCTGGCCGCTCCGGCAACTGCGAAAAGAGCAACGACCCGGACTGCTGTGAGAACGGCAAGATGTATCCGCAATACCGCTGCTCGCCGCCAGTGACGGCGAGCACCAAGGCCGTGCTGACGCTCAACAGCTTCGAGAAGGGCAAGGACGGCGGCGGCCCGTCGGAGTGCGACAACACGTACCACAGCGACGAGGAGAAGGTGGTGGCGCTCTCCACCGGGTGGTTCAGCAACATGGCGCGCTGCGGTCATCAAATCAAGATCAGCGCCAATGGAAACTCCGTGTACGCCAAGGTGGTGGACGAGTGCGACTCCGTGCACGGCTGCGACGATGAGCACAACTTTGAACCGCCATGCGACAACAACATCGTGGACGCCTCACCGGCGGTGTGGAACGCCCTGGGAATCGACCAGAACCTCGGGATGGTGGACATCACCTGGTCCGAGGAGTGAGGTGTCGTGTCGATTGCATCTGTTGGCACTTGGCACGTGCCGTGTGCATATGATGAGAGAATACATCAGGTCGTTGGCTCATTGCCTTCACTAGTATATGTGTACTGCATATGAATATATATCATTATTGAGTACTCTCTCTATTTCATCATCAAACTATAACGCGTCTTGTGTTTTCTATATACATAATAAACATTTATATACATAGCTTTTACGATACGCTTTGAGATACACTATGTCTATATATATAGTAAAAATAATACATGTAGAAAAAAACCAAAACATCATATAATTTGAGACGGAGAGAGCATTGAATAAATAGCACACGGCGTAATGAAAGGTTCTGTTCTCTAAATGCACAAAGCTAGCAATGCACCTTAGAGCTGAGTCACAAATATGAGCTTGCCGAACATGTCGGTGAATAAATCGAATCCCCTAAGCGGAAGGCCCGGATGCCAACAAAGGTGGGAGTAGCTCTGGGCGTTCGGTCTGACCGAACCGATCGGTCTCGGTCTTCAGTTATTTCGAAAGTTTGGTCATCTAAAAACGGAAACCGATCGGTTAGTTTTAAAACTCAGGACCGAGCAAGTTCAGTCTCGGTTAGTTCGGTTCGGTCTCGGTCATGACCGAACTAACCGAACTTCACAAAACAACTACTAAATATTGTAATTTGTAGCAAATTTTACCAATATTTTTTCTATTCAAGGCAAAAATACAATACAAAATATAGATTAAACATAGTGATAAGAGTGATGGTTAATATAAACCCACTAGAATAAATATTATATCACTAATAATAGTCTAAATTACATATTATGTCAACAAAATTCAAATGTTCGGTTAATTCGGTTAGTTCGGTTACCCGAGGGTAATGACCGAACTAAGTCCGGTTAGTTCGGTTACTTCAAACTGAACACCGAACTTGTGACCAAAATTTTCGGTCTCGGTCACTTCAGTCTCGGTCTCGGTTAGTTCGGTTCGGTCTTCGGTCTTCGGTTAATTATGCCCAGGGCTAGGTGGGAGCACGATGAAGTTGCCCTGTGGAGTCAGGAGTGAAGTCCAAGGAGATGAAGGAGATGTTGCGGCCCGGAGCAAGATCACTGACGCCATTGACGAGAAAAAACTCGATCCGTGGTGTCTAGATAGCCCCCCAAGTATTCCGGCCTATGAAGAAGATCTTCTCACACAGATCGAGAAAACCCCCCGAACCTCCGCCCCACCCATACAGCGGCACCACAGCTCCATGAGATGAACTGGCCACAGACCTATGCTTTGGATATGGGGCAGACGAGGGAGTCCCCCCCCTCCCTGGTCGCTACGGCCGAAGCCACAAATAAAGAGTAAGTCCCTTGGGACTCGAACTCTAACCACCCCAAGGGGGAGGTACTGAGCCTGACCACTCGGTCAGCCAGGCCATTCCCGACGCCATTGACGAATAAACTCATCTGATACATTCAGATTGATATGTCGTGACACGCCTCTCTACCTGGCGCACCAACTATTGAAGTTTTCATCACCGGTGAGTAATCTGATGAATCACACTTAGTAAATCAGAGAGATATAGCACAAGAAACATATAGATTTAGATAGGTTCAAGTGGGGTGCCCTAGTTTACATGGGTGTTTCTATTGTTTTGAGCGACGAGTGCTAGGCTCAGTGTCAACTAGAGAGATATGTTGTCGTGTTAGTTACTGATCAGTGGGCTCTCTACCCCACCTTATATGGTTCAAGGATAGGGTTACATGTTGAGTCCCAACCTGATCGAGTTAAAGAATAATTTTCTAATCGGTTACAACAGAGTCCTGATCTAGTCAGTTTACATGTCTATCCATATAAGCCTTATGCGCCAAGTAGACAAAGCACCCCCAAATTAAATCCTCCCCTAACCAATTGACCCGCCCCCGCCCATCTAGTGGGCCTGTTATGGCTTCAATGAAGATACCTAGGATCCATATATTCGACAAAACCCATGCATCATGTATTGTTCTAGCTCAATAATTACAATCCAAGCGAGTGGTATGTTGTGCCCAAGCTCTAGAACCACATGAAACATTCGACAAATTCCAAAGGTCGGAACACCGCCTGCCAAGTAAAGTCGTTGATCTCCATCATTGTAGTCCACACTACATTGCCCCTACTTTTTTTTATTCTTTTTGCAAAGATATCCACAATAGATAAATTAGGAGGGGTTGGTTTCACATCATATGAATGTTGGTTCACAAACATTTGCAAGATCAAGGAGAAATCCAGGGTCTTTGGGGGTAGCCAAGCTCACCGAAGGGGAGGGGACCTTGACCTATATATGCCTTAGGCCACTGCACTACAATGTTGGCGTACGTCGCTAGCACGTGTGCACAGAGGAAAAGGGATGTTGAATGGAAAAACAGAGGGTCTAATTGGTTGCCTAAATAACTTCTTCTCTAGGCCTCGTAATGTAATTTACTCATGTTTGGTTACTTGCACAATTTTTTATGCAGGCTAGAACTCTCCTCGAAGCAAGCCTAACATATGTCTTACAATTCGGCTAGGTCCTGCTTAGGCCAGTCTCAGTGGGGATTTCATGTCAATGTTTTCAACATATCCAGATTTTGGAAACAGTGCAGAAGAGTTTCATCCTCATGAAACTCTCTCTACTCCCATGAAACTCTTATCACCTCTCTCTTCATTAATATGGTGCCACATCAGCATAATTAATGTCTATGAAACTCTAATGAAACTCCATTGAGACTGGCCTTATCCGACTATCCAACCTCCCCATGCACCCTCTCCGTAGCCTAAAGCATATTCCTGCATTTATGAAGGCAACCAATTGCATATATATCAGTGCGCTACTTAAGCGAACTAAACACTGACAATTTTGCTACTGTAGCACTTTCGTTTATATTGCACAACCTTGTCTAGGTTCAGATTATGCAGTATAACCCATAATGCAATACAATTATAATTAATGCAAGGAACCAATTAGATCTAGAGTGAAGAGAATGTGTGGATGAGAGTGAGTGAGAATAGATAAGGTTGTTTTGAAATCGATTTAATAAGAGGAGGGTACAGATGTGCACAAGGAAGACATTTTTCATCAGTATGTTACACAAATGAGGCGCAAACGTTGCAAATCCGAGGAAAAACAAGAAATAGAAGGGGAGATGGAACAACTGTTCCCACAAATAGGAACCCAACGGTCCTAATTGCAAAGCATAGCTGGGGTGCGAGATTTGCATCCCATGAGCCTAGCCCAACTGGCCATGCAAAAAAAAAAAAAACCCCCGCTATCTATATGTGAGGAGTCTAGCCCGGCCTGGTTTAGGCAACTAATCAAGCCCTTAGTCATCCACTGGCATTAGCTCTATTTATATTCGACTCAATCTTTTTTAGCTAAGGCCTTTTTTACTTCCCTTCCAAATTCCAAATTTTTACACTCTCTCCATCACATCAATCTTTAGACGCATGCATAGAGCACTTAATGTAGGTAAAAGAAATAACTAATTATACAGTTTGTTTGTAAATCACGAGACGAATCTTTTGAGCCTAATTAATCCATGATTGGACACTAATTGTCAAATACAAACGAAAGTGCTACAGTAGCAAAATTCCAAAAAATTTTACATCTAAACACCCCCTAAATTTAAATGCAATCATTTTGAAGAATAAATAAGAATTCCTTTTTTCATAATTTATTTTTCTATTTCTATTTCTATTTTGCTTCTTTTTTATTTTATTTAGAACTATACATCTACTTAATCTATGGTATCCACCGGGGAAAACTCAAATTTGATTATTTTCTATATTTTACAAGTTGCGGCTAGTTCAGGACTCTATTTGCAAGCTGCTGTGGTAACTTCATTACCTTAGCAGTACAACACAAGTACATTTTCATTGTGTAATGATTGTGATCATGAATATGTTAGATTTTGTTTCCATGTAACGAAAAAGAAAATGGGGGCGCCTCTAAAAGTCGATAGCGTAGGAAAAAGAGTGATCATAGACGTTTAAAAGTTTTGTTTCTTTTGGTACAAGGGAACCAATAGCCATGCGGTGCCATAAGAGCACTTTTCATCCTTCACCTCCAAGTGTGTTTATGCCATAACCATAGAAACGTGCATGTCCGCAAGGTAAAAGAAAAAAGGGCTCATGTAAGGGAGAAAAGAAAAACAAAAAATAAAGATGAAAACAAAAGTCAATGAGAGCAATAGATCAGCATAAAGCAACAAGAGAAGCATATCCCTCCAACTCACGCTAATTTGGCCTAAAAAGCCAAAGAATATATCTAAACCAACCGAAAGAGACTCCTCATATACTATATTAGGCTGAGTTTGCAGAAATTTCAGTTTATATGGCCCGAGCATATAGCAATAATAACTTATGGGTCAAAATTGTTGGCACCATGGTGGGAACAATTTGTGGTCATTCAATGCAGGTGGTTTGGGTTAGAGTTTGCCAGTTTGGGGTAAACTTGGTACGGCCGGAGCCTGTATTTTTTTCTGAGTTCTCCAATTTCCTATGTAGCTGGGAAATTAACATACGTGAACCCCACGTTTCTGTGTGTATACCAAATCTTCTCTACTCCATACGTTCCCATCGAACAAGTTCAAACCATTTCGGTACCGCGAAAAACATTAGTTGGCGAACGGATTGCCGTCTCTGGTAATCACATCGATCAAAGCATTCCGTACGTCATGTGCATCGGTAAGTTTTTCCATACTAATGTAGCAAACGGAAAAGCCACTATATATATAATCCCATGCACGACTAACCTCAAACTATCAAGCTAAGCAGAGCACGAGAAATAGAAAGGAAAAAAACAGAGTGAGAACTAAGAAGGAGCTTGAGCATCTCTTCAGGTAAGCAAAGATGGCCGCTGTGGGAGCTGTAGCTACCATGGCAATGTTCCTCCTAATCATGCTTTCCGCCTCCCACATGGCGTCCTCCCTCCGCCCGGACGCTAGCCTCAGCACGTGCCACGCCAGCGGGTACCTTCCGGGCCGTTCTGGCAATTGCGAGAAGAGCAACGACCCGGACTGCTGCGAGGACGGCAAGATGTATCCGCAGTACCGCTGCTCGCCGCCGGTGACGGCGAGCACCAAGGCCGTGCTTACGCTCAACAGCTTCGAGAAGGGCAAGGATGGCGGCGGCCCGTCGGAGTGTGACAACGCGTACCACAGCGACGAGGAGAAGGTGGTGGCGCTCTCCACCGGGTGGTTCAGCAACATGGCGCGCTGCGGGCACCGCATCAAGATCAGCGCCAATGGCAACTCCGTGTACGCCAAGGTGGTGGATGAGTGCGACTCCGTGCACGGCTGCGACGACGAGCACAACTTCGAGCCACCGTGCGATAACAACATCGTCGACGCTTCACCGGCGGTGTGGGACGCCCTGGGACTTGACCAGAACCTCGGGATGGTGGACATCACCTGGTCCGAGGAGTGAGAGGAAGTTGATGGCTGTGTTTGCTCCATCGGTTGGCACTTGATACGTGATGTGTACATACATATGATTAGAGGATACAGGTCGGAGGTTTACTGCCTTCAATAGTACTACTGTAAGCATGCCATGTCATTACTGCCTATGGATATATGTCATTGTTGAATATTGAATAATAGTGCATGAAGTAATAACGACGAAAGGGCCTCTAACTGAGTTGGTTATGTGGCTTGAATATTACTCCACAGGTCCTAGGTCGTACTCTCCGTGGGAGAAAATTTCAGGCTAGGGTTAAAAAAATCCACTCGTCTGTCTCTGGTCTGGCACCAGTACGTTCTGGTCGATCTCAGGTTCTAGATGGCGAAAAGGTCACTGACACCTGTGTGCTTTGGACGCAAGGCGGTAGCCCTCAAGCTAGTGACCCGGGTTTGTGTCCTTGTCATACTTCCCGAGGTAGGCTTCTGAGAACGCTGGTTGCAATCGCAGTCACCATGGTGGTGGTCACAACCACAATAGCCATAGTTGTCACGATCGTCATAGCCATCATCGCAATGGCCATGGTTGTCATTGCGGTTGACGTGGCGTTTGTTCTTGAGCTCGTGCCAATTTCACCGCTCATGTTGATGGTGTCGTGAGTCTCAGCTGACATTGATCTGATAGTGGGCCGAACCGGGCAGCTCAATTTGCCGATCACGACAGTGTTGTTGTCGTTGTTGTATTGCGGAGACAAGGGGGCAGCTAGGGTCTCCCCCCCCCCCCCCCACCCCCACAACGTTGTATATATGGTCTTCATTTGTATATCTCGTTAGTTCTCACTAATCACAAGAAATTATATAAGTTAACAACCTTTCTCAACCAATTCTATACTTTTTTTCTCAAATACTCCCTCCATTCTAAATTATAAGATGGTTTGGCTTTTCTAGATACATTGCTTTTACTATGTATCTAGACGCAGTTTATAGCAAAATTTATGTATTAAAAAAAGTCAAAACATCTTATAATTTAGAATAGAAGGGGTACATCTACTCTTGATTGTCTAATGCTAAGTTTCTGAATAAATAAAACAAATATGATGTGAGTTGTTGATCTATGAACAATATTTTTTTTTATCTTCGATTTAGAGTGTGTTTAGTTTCCTATTCCACCCCAAAAAATTTAGGTTTTGACCCATCATTTTGCAGAATGGAACTAAATATCATATAAAATTTTTGGCAAAAAGGTATTCATTCTCTATTTTGGATTTTGGCCTCAAGAGGCAAAAAAAAAAAGCCAAAAAGCTCTCACCCACCCCATAAAAAATTTGGCAAATTTGGTATTTTGAATGAAACTAAACACACCCATGAAAATTTGACATTTTGTATTTCATCATTCTAAAGTAACTGGCATTTTACATTTTGTATTTCAGGAGAAACTAAACACAGCCTTAGCTAGACATTTCGTACTTTTCCAAGATGAAGAGATTAAAGATTGTAGTGTTTTTAAGCCAACATCTCCACACCCGGCTGAATAGGCTGTTGAACAGTGTAAAGCGGGAACGTGAACAGTAATCCATGAGCAGTGAGGGCGATAAGTAGAATCCTGTGAAGAGTAGTGAACACTGAACAGTAGGCGGGAACAGTTGCACTCTTGTAAGTTGTAACACAGTCACCGTAAACATTAGTGAACAGTGGATGTGCCGAAGGATACAATCCAAACCAATCGAACCAGACTCCTCATACGACGTTATTACCCGAGTATTCAGAAAGTCAATTTTTATATGGGTTGAACATATATTACGGGTCACTGGATCATCAACAAGGTGGCAGCAAGTTTACTCAATTATTACCGGTAATGCTCTCCGTCGAACGTCTTATCCGGCCGGACTGGACGGACTTGTCTGCCCCGCGCCTCGCGTGCCCTGGGCCTTGTGCCTTCCGCGCCTCACCCTCGCCTTGTGCCTCGCGCCGCGCGCTGCTCTTGCCTCGGGCCGCTTACGCCTCGCGCTGCGCTTCGCTACACCTCACTCCTCCTGTCCGGACTCGCGCTGCGCATAGTCGAGGTCCGACCTCTACGCCGTGGCATCGAGCTTCGTACCGGCGTCAAGCTCCGTGTCAATGAACATCCATTGTGGGACAGTAAGTAGATGACCATATGTTACAATCATATGTTTCATGCGTTTCATATGTATGTTGCATATGTTTTATCTGGATGTTGCGAAAGTAGATCTGGTATTGCACATGTTTCAATGACTATACACGTATGTTGCAAGAGTATGTTTCAAATGTTTTAGCTGTTTCAAATGTATGTTGCAAGTGTTTTATCTGGATGTTGCATATGTTGCACTGGCTATACACTTATGTTGCAACTGTATGTTCAAATGTTTCAGCTGTTTCAAACGTATGTTGCAAATGTTTTATCTGGATGTTGCATATGTTGCAGTGCCCATACACATATGTTGCAAACGTATGTTGTAAATGTTTTATCTGTTTTGGATGTATGTTGCAGCAACTGCTTTTATGTTGCTAGTGTTTATGAGCAGCGGTCCCGCGTGCGTGCGAGAAGCGAAGTGGGCGCGACAACCGGGGCGGCAGCAGGCGCGGAGCACAAAGTTGTATCCATGGACCTGACAGCAAGCGCGGAACACGGAGCTGCATCCATGGGCGGGCAGCAGAGCACGAGACGAAGCGGAGCACGAAGCTGCATATATATGCACCCTAAGGCTATTATTATTATTATTATTATTATTATTATTATTATTATTATTATTATTATTATTATTATTATTGTTGTTGTTGTTGTTGTTGTTGTTGTTGTTGTTGAAAACGGACGGACAGCAGGAGCGGACGTCTGGACGCTAGTGTCTCTGGATTATTATCTAAAATTGTCGCCACCGGTGAGGACAAATTTGTGGTCATGCAATGCAGATTGTTTGTTAGAGTTGGGGGTAAAAATGGTACGGCTGAAGCCTATATCCCCCCCTCTGAGTTCTCAAATTTCCAATATGGCTATGAAATTAACCTACGTGAACCCCACGTTTATGTCTGTGTCTAACAAATCTTCTTCACTCCATATGTTCCCATCGAACGAGTTCAAACCATTTCATACGGGCATACCGCATACGGCACATCTAGTTGGAGATCGGATTGCCATCTCGGGAAATGGCATCCACTCCAACCATTCCGTACGCCATATGCATCAGTGCAAGTTCATACTAATGTAGCAAGCGGGAAAAGGCCACTGTATATAATCCCATGCACGACTAATCTCAAAACCATCAAGCAAAGCATAGCACAACAAGCAAAAAGAAACAACAGGGTGAGAAGGAGCTCGAGCATTTCTTCAGGCAAGCAAAGATGGCCACTGCGAGAGCGATAGCCGCCATGGCGATGTTCTTCCTAGTCGCGCTCTCCGCCTCCCACATGGCGTCCTCCCTCCGCCCTGGCGCCGGCCTTGAAACGTGTCGCGCTAGCGGGCCGCTCCGGCAACTGCGAGAAGAGCAATGACCCAGACTGCTGTGAGGATGGAAAGAGGTATCCACAGTACCGCTGCTCGCCGCCGGTGACCAAGGCCGTCCTCTCGCTCAACAGCTTCGAGAAGGGCAAGGACGGCGGCGGCCCGTCGGAGTGCGACAACGCGTACCACAGTGACGAGGAGAAGGTGGTGGCGCTCTCCACAGGGTGGTTCGGCAACATGGCACGCTGTGGGCACCAAATCAAGATCAGCGCCAACGGCAACTCCGTGTACGCCAAGGTGGTGGACGAGTGCGACTCCGTGCATGGCTGCGACGACGAGCACAACTTCGAGCCGCCGTGCGACAATAACATCGTTGACGCCTCGCCGGCGGTGTGGGACGCCTTGGGACTCGATCAGAACCTTGGGATGGTGGACATCACCTGGTCCGAGGAGTGAGAGGCAGTTGATGGCTGCATTTGCTCCATATGTTGGCACTTGATACATGCCGTGTACATTCATATGATAGGATACATGCCGTGTACATTGCCTTCACTATTGTACCGTATGCATGCCATGTTATTACTGCATATGGATATATATGTCATTATTGAATATTGAATAAATAGTGCATGAAGTAATGAACGGCTGTGTTCTCTAAATGCATAAGCTAGCAATGCGCTTCACACCAGCATTGCATAGCTTAACATCATGGATTGCAAGCCCACTATGCCCACATCACTAATTTCTTCTGCATTTCTCCTGAGTATAAATATCACAGAGCAGATGCCAAAGGGCAGCTGAACTCCACACAAGTTCATGGGAGGATTACGATTACCACAGTAAGCTCACAGAGCAGCGGGTGCGAATTTAAGTTTCATTGAAATTTCAGCATTGGGCAGGTCAACAAAAACACAGATTTGAAGTTGTAGATGCTTCCATGATGGTAATTAGCTAATGTGGGTTTCATTCGTGGTCCGAACTGAATACTGATATAGAGAATTTCTTCAGCTTTGAACCAATCAGCTCTCTAATACAGGTTCTACAAGCCTGGCCCGAACTGAATTCTGATCTGATATAGGTTCGATGCTGCCATTGAAAATAAAATGTCAGTATTCCGCTGAAAAACTTTAAAAAATAAAGAGGGATGCTGTCTAGTAATACCAATAAAACTTACCTATAAAGTATTTCTTCTCCATTTATCACCTTCTTTGATATCAAATCAGGAGCCAGATCCTCTAAAATATGCAGCTGCTCTTCTATGTCCCCTATTAGTAAACAAGACGATATGATCAGCATAGCTCAGGAAACATCGAGTATAATTTGGAGTGTAAACGGATCTAGTGATCCTCATTACCAATCTCTTCTATCTCCAAGTTGTTGGCAAGAATATTGTGGAAAAGTTCCTGTTTCGTGATAAGTGAATTCTTGGTAGAACGAGAAATATCGCAGACTATGTCAAATGTGGTATGTAGAGAAGCTATCCTTTCTTGGCTATCCACTGAGTCTACTTCATTGATTTTGTTTTTATCAGTAAAGAAGACAGGACTATCTTCCTGCAAGGAAAAGGTTCATTTGGTCACCAACAGGCAAATGAACTGGAACAACCTTGGAATTGTTCAATTCTTCCAACTATTATTACAGGCTATAGAACAGAGCAGGAAGCAAGACATCTATTAGTCATACATCATGTCATACCTAGAAAACCAAGAGTACATTACTTTGTTTTTATAATGCATTTGAGCATTTCTACGGACAACAAAAGAGAAATGGTCATTCTGTCTAACAAACTTATCACTGCACCTCAGGTTATAAAATTCCAAGTTTATTGGTAAGCTGCTCTGGTTATTAGTAGTCTGATGGCTGGCTTTTTTCCAAAGATCAACAACTGCAGTGCTAGCATTCTAGGAATTATTGAACAGTCATATTGTGTTAGATGAAGGTAGTTAGGAAATCTATTTGACATAACCCACATTAACGTTGTTAAGATACAGATTTAAATGCAGAATAAGCTGTCCATAGTGATTCCATTGCACACTGGGTTTTCAAAGAAATCAGAATCCAAGCACGAGCATTTGTTACTAGTTATGTTATTGACTATAGTATCTGTGATCTTCTAGCATGCAGTTATGTGCTATACAAACAGATAACAATTTTATGTGATGGATGGGAATCAGATACCTCAAATGACTTGTTAAAACTCGATGAGTCTTCTGAGATTATGCCCTTTTTAACTGTAGCCGTATGTTCCATTCCATCATAACAAGGACTTCCTCCAAATTTTAACGATGTATTTAGTGATCTGCGGGCAGAACTGGCTGAACGTGGTTCACTAATCTGTCCACATGTGGCCTTGGGTTTCTCAAGTGGAGACGGCAATGACCTTTTTGGTGTCTGCATTGCAGGTGTTCCAGACAACAATGGTGACTCTGAGGTCCCTTGTTTTGGTGTACTCTCTTGACAACAAGAGATCAAATGGCGGCTTGGAGTAGCAGAAATTTCAGAGTTCACTGGAACTGGAGCATGTTCATCTTGCTTTTTAGGGTTTCTGTTTGACCCTTCTGTACCATAAGCACTCACAGAGCTCAGTTCTGCTGGATCGGATAGCAATTGAGTCTTTTCAGTTCCATCAGCAATGATTTTCTGCGACATGAGTTTTTGAAAAGATTGTGGGAAGTGGGAAGCATTTGAGAATCCCTCCTCAGCGGCACCCTGCAGAGGTGGCTCAGCAGCATGTCCATTATGTACTGCCTCAAGATATAACTTCTCCCTTGGCCTTGAATTAAAGGGTTCCGGTAGGATTGCCTCAGGAATGTCTGCACCCTGCATAAATAACAATTTGCAATGAAAATGCTGAGTGAATCATCAATTTATCATGGCCTGAAGACTAACATAATCAAAAGTGAATATACGTCAACCCTTAAAAATGAACATATAACTATATAGGTTCACTTGAAATGAAAAGACAGAATTTCAGTTGAAATGCTCTTAACAAGTTAAGGGAAATATCATGCAGTGAACATCTATCAATTAACTACTACCTGAGCAAGGGCTAACTAAATTAAGTTTAGTACCTTATGATGAGCATCCAAAAATCTCAAAAGCTTTGAGTAAAAAGCCTCGCAAATTGTCATGGATGGAGACTGATCAGGGCTTGTGCATTCCACAACATCCATTAAAAGTGTGATTTCCATATCAGCATACATGCATAGGCTCTTCTCATCATGTACTAGTATCCTCTTTATTTGGATTGCTTCTGGGAATAAATGCTTCATCTGGGCCAAATGACTGTATAATAACTTCCTGTAATCCAGAAAGATTATCATCCAACTGCGACAAACAAACAAATAATAAAAATAATAATCCATATAGATACTTTCATCGCGATTATTACCTTTTGGTGAGTATCTCCACCTGGGTGGCAATATTATTAAATGTAGCCATCTTCTTCCGTAGGTGAAGCAATCTTATAGAACTCTCCATCCTATTGAAAAGATTCAGCAAATCCTTGTGTCTACCATTGTGAACAAGAAAGACAAGGTGAATAATCATGGCTAGGAAGCACACATATGCATGAGATATGGAGATGAGAATAAAATGACTCACTTCTCAAGAAGTTCAATGCTTTCTGAAAAAAGAGATCGGCTACCACTAGGCGAAACACTTTCATTATAGTCTTCATCATCTGTCTCACCCTCATCTTCCACCAGGTGATTTGCAAATCTGTCTTTGTACCTCTCTGCAAGCAAATTTCTTGCCAGTGAACTCACAACAACCCCTTTGCTTCTAGATTCACGTTTTTCTGGAGTGGGTGATTCGATTTCACTTCCACCATCTTCTGTCTCAGCTTTCATCTTGTGCACAGTTGCAGGGCTACTCAAATCATTATCATTAGACACTTGGGAAAATCCTTTCTCAAGCTCAAGCTGAGTAGTATTCGCCTCACTCATTTTCAGCTCCAAACACTACAATAATGGGACCATAAGTAATATGCTCCAAACTAAATCAAACACAAATCCTGAATGCATAGAAGTACATGGGTGAAGTATTTAAATCCTGGGTAGAATACAATGTTATCCAAGAGTAGCAAACATCGACTTATATGGGCATACTCATACATTCATACCCATATCCCATAGTAACGCCACAAGGTACTTCACAACTATCCAATCACGAATAAATACTAATTACTTAAAAAAAAATCTAGTTGTGGAAATCTACATGAACTAGGGCCAATCTGTGCAAGATAAATCCAGTGTTTTATATCCACCAGAATTTAGTGACAAGTGTATGACAGAATGCAAGGTATCTGAAAAATTAAGTGAGAACTGGTCACAAATTCCGCAAACCCTAGACGTTACCTCTCGACACAGCACAACAGTTGACCAGACAAACCACTGCGCCACTCAAATCAGCGCCTGCCGACTAAAGAGGCGGAACAAATGGCCCTCCGGAGAGCGCATGGGAGCACACTGCACACCCGTGTGGCAGTGGGACACGAAACGAAAGCATCGCATAATTCGCAGAGCATAAGCAAACGGAGGACCAGATCTTGAAAGCATACCTCGCGGTGCGCTCGGTGTCTCAAATCCGGAGGAGCACGGCGCTCCGGTCTCAGGAAGTCGCCACGGGAGTCGGCCGGCGGCGGCGGGAGGGTAGGGGAGAAAATGAAGCGTAGGGCGCGGGGTACCGCACAACACAACGCACGGTGCTGCCGCTTCAAAGCAAAGCGAAGGCATCGCCCAAGTCGAGCCCAACGGCTATATTTTTCCGGCCCTTTTTATACGTCAGCATCAAACGAGTCGCGGGCCGTTTTGTGTTTCGCTCTTTCAGCCCACTTTCCGTGCTGGATGTGGGCCGGTCCATTCCGACTCATAGTTTCTCTCCCCCACCACGGCCGAAAACCGGATCGCAGCGAAAATGGATGCACGGCAGGTGTGCGCCGCCGACTCCGAGCTGGAGCTGGCGCGGGCGCGGTGCGTCGCGCTGCAGGACCACCTCGCCGCTTCGCCGGACCTGCCACGCCATCCCGCGCTCCGCTCCCTCCTCCGCCTCGTCGACGCCGAGCTGCGCTTCCTCTCCTCGCTCCGCCCCACCCCGGCCACGCCGCTCTCCTCCAACCTGCCCCACCTCGCGGCGCTCCACCTCGTCCTCACCCACCCGGCCGTGCGGAGCCCGTCCCGGCTCTCGCCGCTCCCGGGGGTCGACTTCGCCTGCGCCTTCCGCGGCCGGCCCGCGTGGGTGCTCGTTTCCGCGAGCAACCCCGCCAGGCTCGCCTGGGCCCCGCCCGGGGGCCTCTGCGCCCGCTTCGCGGCGGCGCTGGACGCCGCGCGCGGTGCCCCGCCCGCTACGCGGCCCGAGAAGCTGCTCCTCGTCTTCTCCCGCGGTGTCGGCGTGGATATCGCGCGGGGGCTCGCCGAGGGGTTCGAGGCCGTGGAGACTGACTTGCTCGAGGAGTTCATTGGCGACTCCGAGGAGGAGGATGGGGACGGGTGGGTCGCCGTCAGCTTCAACCCGAGTGAGGAGCTCAGGAATTTCAGGGCCTTTGAGATTGATGTCGTGGAGGGTGCTGGCGAGGTTTTGCTGCCACCAGACGCCGCGGTGGCTGAGGGAACTGGTGATGAGGAGCCTTTGGGTTTTGAGGGAGCGTTTGGTGCCTTTATGAGGAAGATGTGGAGGGAATCGAGGGAGCTGGTGAATTTGGACACCACGGCGCTGGTTGCTATAGTGTCAGGGATCAGCAATGGCGGGGTAGGGAAGCTGATGGCTACACCTGAGGTGGAGACCAGAGCAAGGTTCAAGTGCAACTACAAGTTCGTCATGGATCAGGTCGCTTGGAAATGTTTGCTTTACAGTCTAGGAGCCAGTCTTTCATCACCCAGTTCTAAATGTTGTTGATCAGTTGTTCACTGCAATCAAGTGCACAGATTTAATTGTGTTTCGTTGTGATTTCTGTAAGGAAGCCCACATCAAGTACACAGATTTAATATGTTTCTGCAAAGAGTAAATCTATATTAGAGAACTGTGTACTTAGTAGTTAGTGCTTACAAAAGAATACCATGCAGTAGATCTTCTCTTGAACTATTTCATGCTTGCTGTAGGCACAATCCGAACTGCAATTTCCAATACTCATAGAGTTGGGGAAAGCAGTGGAGGGGAAGCAATGTATCATATGTGAAACTGTCAACTTGGAGTTCAAAGAAATTGTTTCGGTGTGTGGTGGAGCTGAGGAGAACATCAGAGCAAGACATTTGTTGAAACAACTCATGTAAGTTCTGTTACATAGCTAATTTGGTTTCTGGAGGTACAATATTTTGGGCCACTATATAGTAACCCTAGCTTGGAATTTTGAGTGCGATTCTTCTGTTAGCAGCTTTGAATTTTGAGTGCGACTCTTCTGTTACCATATATTGCTTACAACGTTTAAGACAACACATCATCAGGTTTCCTTTTGAGAACTTACACATGATCAAGTTCATGAAGCAGACTTTTGCTCTTTCATTTCCTATCTTAATGTGCATTTCATTTGTTAGGTACTTGTAGTGCCCAAAGGTTGTATGATATTCTTGTTCATCTGATCCTTATACTGAGTGATATATGTAGAATTGTAGATGCACTGAGGTACTTCAAGATTGTTTGTAGTAAGGTACCATATGATTTATCATTTCAACCTTGTATTTGTGGACATCCTGAGTGATATATGTAGAATTGTAGATGCACTGAGGTACTCCTCTACTGGTGGTCCAGTATAAGTTTTGTAATGAGCTCAATATAAATTGGTAGAACTGGTACTGTCATCTGTGTAGTTACAATGTATTCTAAATTGGCAGATAATTGAAACTGCTTTTGCTTCTAGTAACACTGAGTGAAACATGCTGCATCTGCTAGCTAGCTGTTTGGCCTACCCTCTTCATCTGCACAAATATTTGTTCTCCGGCCTAGCTAATATAGTAATATTTTCCTGTTCATACAAATTGCTATCATATCCCAGAGGTACTACACCCGTGGTAGACTAGGAACTTTCTAATTTTCCACTAGTCACTGTTTAGCGTACCCAGTGTGTGTTCGGGCTTGCTAATGACCTTGAATTCGTTTTTTTTTAAACCACGCAAGTACGCAACCAGTATCTTACAGAGTATTTACCAACACTTTTTGGGCTACAGCATTGTCCCAGACAGTCCTTCAGCTCGAATGATGGATCTTCCAACCACAAGGAAGCTCGCGATGAAGAACAAAATTGTTTTTGGCACAGGAGACCATTGGCGGGCTCCTACTTTGACTGCTAACATGGGGTTTGTAAGAGCTGGCCCTTGTTTAGATTGAAGAAAATTTCAACCCGACGAATAGTACCACTTTCGTCTTATTTGGCAAATATTGTCCAATCATGGACCAACTAGGCTCAAAAGATTCATCTCGTGATTTTCAACTAAACTGTGTAATTAGTTATTTTTTTTACCTACATTTAATACTCCATGCAAGCGGTTAAAAATTGATGTGATGGAGAGAGAGTGAAAAAACTTGGAACTTTGAGGCAAACTAAACAAGGCGCTGTTTCACAGTCTGGTATGCCCTTGCTAACCATCGAGCACCGACCTCGGGCATTGATTGGTCTGTGACAGTGAGTATGCCATAACTAATTTATAGGTGTTTGAGATCCTCGAGTTGTAATTCTGCACCTTCTGAACATGAAACTATCTGAAGTTCTGGCAATTTTAGTTGTTCTACTCCTAGGGTGTGTTTAGTTCCGCGAAAAGGTGTAAAAAAAAGTACTGTAGCACGTTTTGGCTTTATTTGGTAAATAGTGTCCAATCATTGACTAATTAAACTCAAAACGTTCGTCTCGCAAAGTACAACCAAGCTGTACAATTAGTTTTTGATTTCATCTACATTTAGTACTCCATGCATGTATCGCAAGTTTGATGTGACAGGGAATCTTTTGTTTGCACAGTGTTTTTTTTTGAGGAACTAAACACAGCCCTAGAAGCGGCTGCGGCTGAACAGCCGCCGCTGCTGCTAGTGGTACAGTTTCCTGCTGAGGGTGTGTTTAGTTGAGAAAATTTGGGTGAAAAGTTACTGTAGTATTTTTCGTTGTTATTTGGTAAAATTTTTCAAACCATGTATTAATTAGACTCAAAAGATTCTTTTCGAACTTTACAGACAAACTATGCAATTAGTTATTTTTTTTACCTATATTTAATGCTTCATGCATGCGTCTAAAGATTCGATGTGACGGGTGGAAGAGGAAATATTTTGGGTATACATGCCAAGTGAACGCGGCCTGAAACTGTTTGCAGCCACAGCCCGCCGCCACAGCAGTTGTGCAGTTCAGCCGAACACGCTGAATGGTGAGGTGATGTCCTACTTTACTCTAGTGTCTAGTCCTGCTAGCTTTGTGCCTTTGTCCACAACTGTGTATCTGGTCCAGATACACTGGAGTTTATTCGAGCGACAATGGTTACTATCTGTACTTGGTATCCTTGACGTCAAAGTCAAGCATAGAATATGTGAGAGTAGTTTTTAAGTCTTCAGCAATAGCTATGTACAGTGAGAGAAGAAGTGCAGTATAAAATAATAATGCACTATAGATGAACGCATGAGCATGACACATTTGGAATGGCTAGTTGGCAGCGTGAAGTGTTGCAACTGATGATGCATACTGAATTGCTGTATCTTGTGCCATTAGCTAGTCGTACGAGATTCTTTAACTCACTGGACAATTTTTCATCACGAAAAAACAAACTACACGATTAATCATCCCAATTTGTATACCACGAAAAAACAAAATACACGATTAATCATCCTTCAGTCTGGAGCGATATACACGAAAATACGTAATGACTGCTATGCTGCGTCAACCTTGGCCTTGGCTGGCTGCCCCATTTCAACAATAGCATGTAGCTGTCATTCCGGTTTGAGCGATATTACATCCATCTGGCAAGAAAAGAATTATTATTGATGAGTATAAGAAATCCTTACATTTTCAAAGAAAATGAGATGAGATTGAGAACATAAGACGCTATATGAGAAATTGACGATTCTCGTACAGATGAACATGGATTCTATTTCCATCCACACCAGCACTAGGGCATAACTTGATCGTTATTTCCAACCCTGAGCTATTAGCTGTTAAATTGTACAGACATTGAATAGTTTTCACTGAAGCCACCCAGGGTAGCACTCAAAATCTAGAATCCTCCTCTGAAGCCCATCGACAAAGTCGTGTTCAGAAAAAGGAGGGAAACAAACTAGTAGGATTTTCCACAGTGAATCAAGCTCCCAGCCCCCAAGAAAAGACCAAAAATTGCAGCGCTGCCAACAGTAGTTTGTCCAATGTATCTGATCTTTAGCAATCCAGGGATCTGTGCAACAGAGTATCAAACTGATTAGCATTCATGATAACCCCAAAAACAACTCTAAACTTTTATCTCAGATAGTTATCTCTTGACAGTTAAATAAACAAAACCTACATTATGCCATGAGTTCAATAAAGTAAATCTTAGCTAAGGTTAACGAAGTGCACAATCAAGTGTCAAGACCTAATCAATTTGAATCCTTTGCATATTGAAGGACATGGTAATCAATTTATTTCCTAGTACTGTTTGGATGCATCAGTATCCAAAAGTTTATGAAAGAATGACACAAAACCAAATATTGAAAGGGAAATCACATAGAAGCCCTACCAATCTACCATAATGTGGTTTTGTGTATAATAAAGCAAATAGTGTATCCGTACCTTGTATCTGAATGCCTCAAAAGTTCCATAGCAAGCACCTGCGGAGGAAGAAGGAAAAACATGCCAGTTAGTAACTTGGTACTCTTATGCTATGGCAGCAGAAAGAAGGAAACAATACTATTTATTTCCAAGAGCACTTTGAGAACTACCACTCCCTCCGGTCATACAAGGATGAAATTTAGGACAGAAAAAGTTACACTGCATGCAGGCTAATTAGGCTGCCTTAAACATCTTCTAATGAGCGTTGGGAATATAAGCAACTTTATTAGAGCTACATCTTGAAAGCAACAATGGAATAATAGTTATTGCACGAAAGAAGCAAGCCAGGCATGTTAGGTACATCCTTGAAGCACTGGTCAACACAAACCCCTTAAAAATAATAAAAGTCCACAGGGGCATCTTTTCTGCCTTATTACAAAACCCAAAAGTAATGACTATCAAGGTAAGAAAGCCAGAGACTGGTAGCCTAATACATGACCATATCCACCCCTTCAAGTCCTTGTGATCAGTATTCTCTCCACGAGTTAAATACAAAACCACCAAGTGGAATGATAACTTTTTGACAGCAAATGCCAGTAACTTGACATACAGACAATTCCATATGCTGTCATCTTCCCGTTAAAATGGATTCCAAATCAGGAAACTAAACCAAAATTCGAATATACTGATTGGTACATTCCAAAGTGGCATTGAACAAGCTTTTGATCTTACATTTTTCATCCAAGTCCTACCCACCACCAGCAAATTAACCAAACCACGGCACACCAAATCAGCAACTGCCCTTAAAGCACAAGCAATTGGACAAACAAACTCGACTAGAGCATCGATA